>OU744277.1:62796402-63406402 GCA_916610125.1 Cheilosia vulpina
AATGGCAACAATAGATTTTTTTATAAAATAAGTAGGAATGGAAATGGACTTAGTAAGGTACTGCAAGTTAGAATCGAGCTTCAAGTGAAAGATTTTTGTGCGCGATTATGCAGCAGATTGTGTGCTGAAATTGAGTTTTTTTAATATGAGGGGATAGGTTTATGAAAAAGATATAAGGTTACGCTCCGATGGCGCACAATGAAATTTATTGATTTAACCAGTTTTCCGGAAGAAACTTTGCACACTCCTTCTTATTCCGAAGTGGTTTGTCCTGACAATTCAAAAAAATATTCCAAATTTAATGGCTAGAAGTATCTTTTGCTGTTTTATTCGTATAAAAACACTAACGTATTAAACAACGTCATATCGAAATTTCAAGACAATCAACTGGCGACGTTTTAAGTTTTATGATCCCAAACATTCGCGGGCCGAATACATGCAAAGTGATCAATTTATTACAAAAGGGACTACCTGAAAAATGTTCTATTTTTAACCTCAAGTAATCTTTTTTCTTAAATTTGGGTGTGGTTGCTCTGCATTTAAACGATTGAATGTTATAAACTGACTGCTGAGGAAAACTGACTACTTATTCGTATTTTAAGTAGCCCTAATTATGAAATGCAGAGCAGCGCGAAAGCTGCGAGGTTCTCTGTTCAGAACCTGTTCTCTAAGACCTAAAAAAAAAAAATTGAACAGGTCCGTAATTTTGGTTACGCGTGAATTTTATTTTTGGATCGATTGAAAGGAACTAACAATTTTATGCCGAGTCTGAACGGCTGAATCGGCCAACTCTTTCAGTTATATCTCGTTTTTTCCTTAGACGATCGGGCAGTGTTTCTTAAAAAAATAAAAGAAAATATTTACTCCTTTTGTCATTCGAGACTCTTTTTTTGGACTATTTCTGAAAATTTTCATCGGTAACACTACCTGCGGTTTGTTCCAAAATGAGTTAACAACATGCAAGTTAAACCCAAACTGCCACTAGGGCATAAGTGAATTTTGTAAAAATTCATGAACATTGAATAACTTTCTTCTAAGCTTCAAATTCGTTTATTTACCATTATGTTTGTACACAATCAAAATTAAGTGCAAATGCTATTCATATTTAAAAAAAAAAAAAAACTATTAATATCGGAAGGCAAATTCGTAAAAAATGTAATTAAACTCATAACAAAAAATTAATTGAATTCTGCATTCTGCTATTTGATTTTCGATTTCACGTATTAAATTTTTGAAATATGGCCTTTACCAGAAAAAGTGAAGAGCATACACATTTAAATATACTATAAACGATAAAAAATTTCGAATTCATTTTTTTAATTCTACTATCATATGTACTTTTATAAATGTTTTTGTGCAAGTGTGCAGTTTACGTACCAATTACAGATTATATAAATTATGCTAAAACTAAGGAATCTATTTCCCCCACAATGTTAAAAAACGTTTTCCCTAAAAGGGGTTATAATATTTTTTTTAATATGACTTCGAAATAAAAACCATTTAAATCGATGAAAAATGAGTGTACTTTCTTGCAAATATACAAAAAAACTTAAAAAAAATTGTGACCCTAGGCCTAGCTTCTCACAACCATTCGTTTTGCGGAAGTTTTTCATTTTTGGGACGGATAGAAGGGATCTACAATTTTATGCCAAGACCAAACGGCTAATTCAGAAACTTAAAGCTTGAAGTAAGGCCCGTATGACACTACATTTTTTTTTCATTTTTTTCTGCTTTTAAAATAAAACTAGAGCAGAACCATAATTCCCGATAGGAGTGAGTACACAGCGAACACAGCAACTTTATTAAGGTACAAACATCAAAACAAAATTGAATAAAAATGTATTCAAATTACATTTTACAGCTGCTGGCAGATTTCTTTTTACATTTCAAGATAATTTGATAACAAATTCGTTTGAAAATTTGTGGTTGCTTTCCAAACAATTGCTCCTTTCTTAATACACTTTCAGTTTCTTTTGCACTCCGCTGACTTTTCAACATGATAAAAATGAGGAAAAAGTGTGTGTCATATGGGCTTTAACATATGTGCAAAAAGCAGTATTTGTTCATTTTTCTCTGATTAATATTTTGAGATCGATTTTTGCTTGGTATTGACAAATTATTATTATATTAAGGTATTTGGCATTGGGCCTTTCCAAAATACCTTAGTTTCGACTCTTAATTTTAATGGTTCACAGAGGCTATAATTGTGAGCTTTCGTAAATCTAAAGTCGAGGAATAAATTTGTTATTAGTATGTCGCATTGTGACTAAATTATATTAGGAGATCCACTATGTACCAAAAATTTCATAAACTTTAAAAACTCTTAAACTGAACTGTGATGTGAGTTCCTTGTAACTAAACGGCACCAAATACGCCGAACACAGTCTCACCCACCGTAAAATAGCCCCTCGATGTACATCAAGTTATTGCATAGGATTTTCTATGTATGCAACAATGGAGCGCCTTTTATTTGTACTGGCACGAATACTTAGGAAATCCTATGCAGGATAGACAGCTAGCAGCTTGTAGGCAAATGTACCGTTGTTGCTTTCAGTTGATCATCTAGTTTCTATCATGTTTGAGTCCAGTTCCAGCTCAGTAACAACTGAAGCACTGCCCCCATTTGCCCCATTAACAGTAAAAAATTGACAACTCTATACCGATAAACTCTTCAACGAAATATTGCACATTGGACCTCTTTATTTAGCTTTGGGGAATCAATTTCGGCAACAAAGACAATTCGAAACCTTTCAGCACAATTGAAACACCCCACTACTATTACTCCGTGAAAGGATACCGCATTTGTAAGTAACAAATATAGCATTCTTCAAGTGTCGTAATCATCGAAGAGCTACTCGACAAACTTTCCATTTTCTGTACATCCCCATCCCTCTCACTATAGCCTATCATATTATCGTCAACCATCACTCTCGTTAATTGGTTTTTATAATTTCGCACAAGCACCTCTAATATATTATTCAACAGCAATCTTGCATCGCTTGAACGTGAACAACTCTGGAATTACTCAAAACTGCAAAAGTTTAATTTTCTATACATTGCAGCCTTGAGATGCATTCAAATACTCTCGTCTATGCTGCCGTACTTCCTGCACACTCAAGTGCACAAAAAGTAATAATAACAGCATTAGTAGAATTGACTTCTTCACGCTGGCAGCGGCAGCAAGGAACCGGATGACGAAACCTTCGCTCCAGAGAGATTGTGGAGAATTTCCTTTTTACTGCTGCACACAACTACTTTGATGATGACGAAGTCTGTTTTCATCTCGGCGAACAAAGCCATCCCTCCCTCCTGTGACTACCACTGCGATGCACTCTCTCATTTAGGAACAAAACAAATGAAAATTATATGATGAACTTTCAGAGGGATAATGAGTGACCGTATTCAAAGGCAAAACGAAAGAAGAAACAAAAATTAAATAAAAATCCGAGTCGAACCTGAAGAGTTGATTGAATAAAATTATATACAGTCCTGACAAGACTGCGCAACGAAAAATCGAATTAAAATAAAAATTTAATTAATTTCCGAGAGATTTATGGGTATATGCAGTGGAAACCATATAGTTGCCCCCATTACCCACCGAGAACCAGCATCCAAATTGGAAATAATTTCTCAACTTCAGCACTATACAGTGTAATTTGGAAGCGAAGTGAACAAAGTCTGGTCAGTGGGATATACGAAACTGAATGCTGGAGTGGAGGTCGCTTAGCGCCTCGAAACTCGAAAGGCGATGTAGTTTTATTATTATGGAAAGTAATAGCCTTAGGCAATATTAATTAGATGGCCTCTTACAAGGTTAATCCTTGTACTGGCTGGCTGCTTCTGCGAACGATATTTATTGCAGTGATTATTTAGGTTTGGGTTTGAGGCATAAATTATTCACCAAGCCGTTTCACATTCATAAAGAGTTTTTGTGTGATTTAGAAGTACCGAAGTGGAAGTGCAGGATAAGTTTCTTGTTTGTTTGAGGGGGCGGTATGGTCGGTGGTAAAGGGTTCATTTACCGGACAAGTTGACAGAGTTAATTAACTAGGCACGAGAGAGTTCCCACTGACTGAGAGTTTAGACAGCGTTGTCGGTTTGAGTAGATTTTTTTCTACTGCGTTTTTGTAAAGTGAATTTACTATTCACTATATATTAACAGTAATCAAACAGATGGGTCCGATTTCAGATGTCCACATTCAGTAGAGCAACTAGATGTGAACTATGTATCTTCTGAACAAACTACAAGCAACTACTCGACGAACGTTTAAGTGTATTTTAATATTAACATTGCTAAACTTTAGACAACTAAGCGAGGGGTCCCAGGTCCCAGTTTCGATTGCCGAAAGAACCCAAATTCCATCTTACGGTTTTTTTTTTTCACTGTGACACCTTTCGCGAACGTCCGATAAACATCCCAGAGTATAACTGATATATGCTTCCGAATTAGCCGTTTGGACTTGGCATAAAATTGTAGATCCTTCATATTCGTCCCAAAAATGAAAAACCCACACAAAACGAATGGTTTGAGAAGCTAGGCCGAAGAAAAATGATAGCGAGTCGATGTTCGTGAATTAAGTCTCACACTCTCGGCTACAGCAGCCACATTTTCGTCTGTGAGCATCGTACGACGACGGGGCCAATGCGTGTTGTCCACTAGAATACCAGTCTCACGAACTTTCAGCACAAACTTGCGTACAGCAGGCGCGGTGGATGCTTCATTTCGGCCAAAACTTATTTTCAAAAAAAACACTGTTTGGGCTAACAGCACTCACTTTGGAAATAAGTTTTCAATATTACCCAACTTTGTTCAAGCGTAAAGCCGCCCATTTCGTTCCGCGGAGGTAAGATACTGAGCTTCTGTCCAGATTTCAAGCAGGCAACAGCTGTCAGTGTCAAAATAACTTATGATTTAAATAGAAAGATCCTTTATGATCCGAATTACACATGTGCACGACAAATGCTGTTCAGTGTTCTTATGTAATAAAGTGTAAGATTTTATTTTATTTTAACCTGCAGTTTGTGTTACCCGAAGAAGAGCCATAATTTCAGAAGGCTACACAAGCTATTATTAGGGGTCCAATAAATATAATAAAACCCTCTAGTACCATATCACTTATTAAAACTGAATGTCCTTTACAAAGACCTAAACTGGAATAACCTGAACTCAACTGGTAGGTGATTTCAATCAATATTCTGAAGCCCAGATGGTTGTGAATTTGAAACTTTTTACTACAGACACGGTCCTTAGGGGGCTGCGATATCCAACAACTTGTTCATACAAAATGGTGCTGTTTTCAATTTCAACCGTAATTTCAGTCTATGCTCCAAGACTCCAAATTTCTTCTGTCATCATCATGTTACGGTTGGCCAGTCCAAACAGTCTAGCATTTTCGCTCCGATGTTATTCCCATAAAAGCTGTCGACTGGAATTTCACGCGCAACACAGTTGTTCATGAGCTGAAAAAGAACATTCCTTCGTCCCGTTTATTTGTTGCGGTACATGTCTAACCCAAGACACTTTTTATATATTCGAATGAACGTGCGAATATAAACTAAAATGTGAGATTCCTTGGATGTGTCGACTTTTCAATGAAAATGGGCGAGTTTGCAGTTCTACACGGCAACTAAGTGAGCGTTGTGTGGCCAAGGACATTCGTTTTCGTTCGGTGGGTTTGTATATAACTCTGGAGGAATTCCTCCATTTAAAAATAAATTAAAATTAAAATTGTTATGTTGAATATTTTTGACAGGAATTTTCAGACCACTTAAATGTTTTAAATTCAATTAGGGGGGTGTCGGAGTGGATTTAACCTTCTTTAATGAGGCGAAACAAGTTCGGAGTTTTATGTGGCACTACCGAGTTGGGTGGATCTTTGACTTCATGTGGGTTTCTGTAAAATATACTGCTGTCACGTCTTTATGAGCTTTGACAGAGCGCTTTCACAAGACACAACGCCCTCTTTATTCCACCTTTATGCGAAATTGGTGGACTTTTGCTCGCTTCATGGACAGATACGTTCCTGCGATTGACTGAATATTATCTCAACAGCAAACGCAAGATTATTTTTCATGATACACCCATGGTGCTGGTTTCATAAATCTTTTCACTCTGCCTATAAATATCGGTACTGATTAGTATACGAAAAAATAAAGTTTCAAGGGCGCCTACTAGTGCAATAAATTTACGTAAATGTCCACGTTGGTGCTCCGATGTTTTGTGTAGCTCAACTTAAACTCTCAAGGGAAGCAATTCCGGCAACGCATGCTTTTGCCATTTTTAATTAACTTTCATAAAGCGCACAAAATAAAAACTCGACTTAATATTCAGGTCATGTATTTAATAATTTTCCCATAAAAAATGTACAAGCAATTCCCTCACTTGAGAATTGAGAATTCAGATTTAAATCTTCTTGTTTTGCTCTTCCTATGACAGCCTAAAAAAAAACAATTTTTAAACGAACAACACGAGACACGACACACTCGGAACTTAACGTGCTCAGCAAGCGGCAACCAAAAAATACTCTCCAGTGACACCAGCAGCCACCAGCGTTATGTACAACACGAATCCATAGTATTCAACCTGAAGCTTGTCATAAAAATTTTATAGCCAAAAGAATGCTGTAAATTCGCCGAAATTGTTTTATAGTATTTCCCCGCTTGCTGACAAAAATAACTGTACCATAGTACTCGTTCGTCGAGCTATTGCAATAGTAATCGCTTTCAATGTGGACCATACCAGGGCGAACCGTGGCAAGCAGGATAGTCGTATTATTAAGTCGCTCAAATTTATATTCAATGTGCATCTTTTATGAATTTGAAGGCAACGAACGGATTGCGAAATGAATTTTCAAAGTCTAGGTTTATCGTTTTATTTAGCTGGAGGGAAAAACTATCCTTATGCATCTGAGGAAGAATAAGGACTAGGACACGTCAAGTGCTGCATACAACCCTTGTGTGATGAGCTTAAATTATGCGAAACTTTGCCTACTGTTCCACTATGAAACTAAAAGTATAGCAAAACCCCAATGGAAAATGTCCTTTTGCTATTCTTGAGTCTGGAACTAGAGTGCACACGTCCACGGAATATTAAATAAAAGGCACACCTCTTAGTTAGTATTTCATTGTCGTTTCGCAGACAATATTGAGGACTGGTTTCTTAAATAAACATATAAAATACGAGTACAATGTTAAATATGTTCTGGCGAGCGAAGGAATAATTTGATTTTAATTTATTTTAAGGGGCACGTATAACAGGCACCTTGACAGAAGCTCGCACTAACAGAAGGAAATATTTATTATACAGCGGGAGATAATTATTAAGGAAGATTGCTTTTTGCGAAGATTTGGCCCTTAAAAACATTTGTGCACTACTTCAAGTTGTTTTATACAGGTTGGCGCAAAATGAATCATCCAATTTTGTTTTTGAAATACTTTTTTACTAAATAAAAAAGACGTAAGTTCTGAAAATAAAGGCGCACGACTTCTTTAAAGTAATACTGCAGACTAAAACTAGTTTTTATTTAGCATTATATAGTGCAAGCGATAGGTATACAAAAGTGTTCGGTGAGTTAAACATTCAAATTATTTCATATTTTACTTAACAAAAAGAATAGAAATCATTATTTGGACCTTTACAATTATTTCTGTTAAGTGAAAAAGATGGTATCAGTCAAGCCAGAGTTGATACACATTTTATTTTGTTTTATCGCATTTTCCATTACTTTCCGCAAGATTTTCAGTGATAACTGTCGAATATTCTCCTTAAGACAATCGCAGGTCTGAGACTTGTGCGACTTCAAGTAGCCCCAAAGAAAGAAGTCTGGGATGGTTAAATCGGGAGATCTACGCGACCAGGAAACGCTTCCTTCACAATATCCATTGTGGCTAGGGCTGTGCGTGCGGTTTCATCGTCTTGTTAAAACCACATGCTCACCACATGCTCAATTCCGGCAGTAAGAAGTCGTCCTCAGAAAAATACGTCCCAATCACTCCTCCCGAGTGATCGCATCATCACACAGTGGCTTTGAGTGGGTGTATATGCGCAAAACCGCTTAAGTGCCTAAGTGGAAATGTGCCTCGTCGCTCATTATGATTCGAAATTCACGCTGCGCTTACACCACCGACCGATGCTTGGTCAAAAAAATCGACACAACTATTCCACGCTCTTGCGGAGTACAGCACTCCATTGTATGTCAAATATGATTGACGTAAGACGCCAAGAAGCTCGCAAGAAAAAAGATAGGACAAGTTGGCTGTTTTGTACAATATTCCAAAAGGTGCCAGTTTATACCGCAATAGTTATGTGAAGTAGGCTGCAAATATGTAAGTTATAAATAGACCCCAAGGGACACTTACAGCTGTTTCCCGCTCGAAATCTTGACAGAAAGCCAGTATCATATCTCCGCGGCACGAAGTGGGTCGCTTTATGCTTGAACAACCTTGGGAAAAATTGAAAACTTATTTCCAAAGTGAGTGCTGTTGGCCCAAACAGTGCGCTTTTTTGAAAATAATAGTTTTGGCCGCAAGTTTGTGCGTACAGCAGGCGTCTGTTTTGGTTCACTCTAAACAGACGCCTAAATAAATTGTTACAATCATATCCAAGAGCACCTTTCGAAGTTGGGCCACCAAATGGACCGATTTATTTTCATACTACAGAAGCCAACTGCAATTTTTTTTTTAAATATCAACTCGACAGCAAAATCCTCAATACATTACAAGAAATTAATAATCTCAACTGCCACCCGCAACTGAGGGGAGCAAATGTGCTTCCAAAGAAATCAAACATAAATTTGCCAGCTCTACTATTTGCATCCATTTGCTGACCACCTCCAACCTCTCTGGTGATCTACTCCTTTTCAACTCATCCTTTTAGACTTATCAATAAAGACTAATAATAATCTGTGATTGACTGCAAATCAATTTTCATACCAATCCCAATCAGTGACCCTGCTATTTCGTGAACGGCAGCACACCACATTCGATTCCTCAGCGATGACAATCAGGCAACCCTTCCACTTCCAGAGCACCAATCACACAAAGCATCCGACTAAACTATTATCTCTCGTAGAGATTTATAGCATTTTATTCGAGTTTTTACCCGACAACGTACCGAGCATAAATTTTCCGGTCTACTTCTGTCACGCTTTCGCAAATCGATCATAAAAACGATGACCGAACCGTTTACATCTCCGATTGTCAGCGGGTTAGATTTGTTTGAACTTTTCACACTGATGATGGCGGGGTTACCCTGCTACGATGCGAGGTGGGTGCAATTATTTAACAGACCAGAAATAGCTTCTTAATGGCTCCATTTGCTTTGATACTCCTTTCCCCTGGGTACGCGTGCTAACTAGCCTGAACGTGAGGCGTGGCGTTTCGTTTTTAGGTAGATGATGGTGATTTCGTATTCGGCAGCAGCTGGTGACAAATGTCAACGTTAAATTTGCTATCATTAATTTGGTATTCACGACCTTTGATGCGGTTACCTACACAGTGTGCCAGACGGACAATGGCGGCAGGGGTATAAGGAATTTCAAATGCCAGCCTCGTTTAGCATTTCATCGAGGGTAATTTGAAAATCGGGTCTAGCATTTGATGATGGTACGGTGTCGTTTGTGGGCCTCGGGTAGGGGGCCTCGGCCTATTGGTACAATACGAGCCGGTTAATAGAAGAACATTTTGTTCTAACCCGGTTGGTTAGCAAATCACTAAATGTTCGACGTAGTGATGGATGCCAAATGAAAACATTGGGAGGAATAATTTCTGGTGGTAATTTTTATTTAAAATGTAATTAGGAAGATTTCAAAATTAGGGTTAGCATTTCGAAATTGGTTTATGGGAAATTATACAGGAATTTGAATTAGTTGCGACCTACTTTTGGAAATTCGAAACGGAAAGGCTTGCGGACAAGCGGTTGTGCTATCCTGTCACTCATTAGTGGGGAGAACAATTTGGTACTCTCTCCAAATGAGTTAAGTTATCTTAGAGTTGTTTTTTTTAAGTGAAAACTTCTTTAGGCGCGTTTTTAATACCAACTTACCGACGATAAAATCAATTCTTTGGGCGCTATCGTGCTTTCAACAGACAGACAGACAGACAGACATGGATAGATCGATTCAGAATGTGATCTTGATTCAGAATATACTTATATACTTTATGAGGTCTCCGGTGACTCCTTCTTGGTGCTACAAATGTAATGACAAAGTGAATACGGAATATATCTTCCTGTGGAGGGTATAAAAATAACATTGAACTCGCGACACCAATGATCCGATAAAATTGTTCACGTAGCCAATGCGTTATATACATAATGCCAAAAATAATATTTTTTGGTAAAGTGGAACAATAAATCAAAAACTAAACAGCAATATAAAAAAAAAATTAACAAAACCAATTTTTATTTATAAATACAACAAACATCTATCAAATTTGTTTCCAATTTCATTCCATTTTTAAAGAATAACAGATAAAGTGTTCGGAAAATGGACAGAGTTTGAAGGTGAAAACACATTCTTTAAGGCCGAGGTTACATATATTTTTTTTTTTGCAAAGACTTTTTAAAAATGTTTAATGTTAAATTAAAAAGTCAGTATGTTAAATTTTTACTCTTCTTATGTGCAGCCGAATTTGGACTGACAGTTCTGAGGAATCGGTCGATTTTTTTTTATGTTGAACATATGTACAGCAGTGGCGTGGCGTCCATATAACTCGATTCCTACCGACTTCCCTTTTTAGATCTCTACCAGTCAACACTAGGTATCTATCTACCAAAAACCAAATATACCTACATGAAACACAAATGAATTTTAATACTCACAAAATCGTACACACACATAATCCATCAAATAAATATTGTGTGTGTATCCATTTTCATACAAAAGCGTCATCGTCTCGTCACGACAAAGCCTTAAGTGTCAATTTTAAAGGCTTTAATATTTATTTATTGGAGAGCTTTGGTTTCACATCTATCTTCTTTTTGTACAATAAAAGCTATATTTGAGTTCCATCTAATACATAAACCAATGCCTACAGGGCTAATTCCGACAAGTTGGAGATTAGCAGAGCCCAGGTAACCGGCCTCCCTCGAAAGACTTTACTTTGGTGATCTTATCTGCTAAATTCTACAGTCCATTTTTTTCCATAAACTATCTGAAAATTTGTTGTCCTCAACTGGATGAGGCTTTGTATGGAATTGACTAATGCTCTTGGGAAGTGGTTTGGTGTAATATATTCATCGTCGTCTGCACTCTTAGCGAAATGTCGGTTAGTTGACGTGAGTTTATGATGTTATCTGCTTCTATGAGGACACAGAGTTTCTACTCTCGGGAAAAAAAATGCAAACTAAAATGTAATATGTTCTATTTGATTTTACGTTGAATAAACTTTAATAAAGAATATTCCTTATCACATTAAAACATATTTGATTTAAATACACAATGTAATTTTAAATTAAGTCAACGTAGATTCAAAGTGAAACGTATTCACTTTTACATTTAAACATGATTCCCCGTCAAATCAAGGTGCATACGTGGTCAGATAAAATTAAAAATATATGCATTTAGAGTAGGAAAATCCTTTGAATTAATGTTATGCCACTTTGATTTAAAGATGGTCGTAGTCGATGCTGAATCATTCCGAAAAATATTTAAATCAAAATGGTTTTCTTTGATTTTACGTTGTTTTTTCTCTGGGTGTACGAATAAGGCGGTGCCATAACAGTAACTCTTTTCGAATGTCAGGTGTTTGACTCGAATAGATTAAGGAACCATTACTGCATGAAATTAATTGCGGTTTTCAAAGCTAAATTTCAAAATGTCGCGAATGAAAGACAGAATATTCTATCTCTTATTGACTTAGTCTGATTTCTAAGGTAGGCACCTTTGGTGGTTGCAAAAATGTAATTTTTCCAACAAAGCAGATAGATGAAGTTTTAAAGACACTGACTATTCAGAAATACAACAGGTAAGACATCGGAATAGATGCCAAACCTCGATCACCATTACACCAAACATCAGCCGTCAGAAACAGAGGTTAATATAGACTATAAACCTAACCAAAGGAGCCGCACCCATATACATTATACCAATGGTTAAAATACTCTCCTGTTCCAATTAAACCACTTTTTTGAGCAGCCCCTAGCTTCAGAAAAATAACTAAACTTCTGCAACGAGTTGAAGTTATTTACAAAAATTGTAAATCGAATTTGTTCACCCAACAACAAGTTCGCCAAGCCCTGGTCTCAGACAACTTCATCGTGCATTGTGCAGGTTTTCACAGCTTAAGACGATAAAATGAATGCCTGCCAAGGGGATTGAGGTGAATATAAACCTCAACTACTCGTGTAAACGTTCAAAAAGGCACCCCTCACTTCCGTGCGCTTGAATGCATATTGTATAAGCAGAAAAAAAAAATTTAATCACGTCAGCACTAAAACTTTGATTTGAGGTTCGAGTGCACAAATTGGGGAAAAACCAAAAGACAAAGAAAAACAACAAAAACGATTACACGAGAAAATGAAAACAGTCCTTTGAGGTACTTATGTATGTAGAGTCTATAGGTTGTGTTAACTGATTTTGTTTGCCAACCGAAATCACACGAATAATACACATGTGTGCGAGTGTCCCAGATACCTATTTCTTACAATTGAAGCAAATCTTTGTAAGCTGCACTCAAAGGACACCATAAGATGCTGTGCCAAGTAAAATCATGATTCAAGGGTTTCCTCCCACTTCGCTTTATTTTCGCTTACTGTGACAGGGTTTTCCTCTGTGTGCGCAACGAGGACAAACAAATGAAAATTCTTTTGGTAATCGCATGTCGTTCTGTTTGTTCATTTCTAGTCGAGGCAACAGTTCTACTCCTTGATTTAATTTATTTTCAAACGTCTGCCGAAATAGGCGCTCACCTTATCCAATAAATAACATAGAATCAACGATATGTTTGGTTGGTATTATACACCAGATATAGACACACTCACACTCGTAGTAATGAGAAACTATCAGCCAAAATACTTTCGTGTTATTAGAATTACTTTCTTGTCCGTGGCACTGCGTCTAATTTAAAGTATTTCTCTTGCAACGGCTGGACGTCTTTAAGTGCAGCCGAGGGAGGAAAAAAAAATATATTTATGTCATTGTATCTCTTGGTGGAAAGTCGTCCCTGTCAGACTGGACCAAACTTTTGCTCTGCGCAAATACTCTTTATATTCGGTTGTTGGAAAACTTTTGTTACATGATTTATATAAGTGTTTTTCTGCCCGCATCCTCATAATAGTCTGTCCGTTGTCGCTTCGGCCAGAGCACCTTCCTCCCGATATACCAGCCAGTGTCACACAAGTAAACCATAGCCTGGATTGGGGTGGGGAATATGTAAGAGGTGGGCGGCTTGGAAAACTTTAAGCTCAAATGCAATTTTGATAATCCACAAAAGGACTCGACCGCACGCTTACTAACTTATCTCATGATGAAGTTTTGCACTCATCGCCTTCGTTGTTTAAAGGGTCGGCTCTAGTAGTTGTCCTTTTGTGACAAGTTAGTAGTCATGGATACTTCAAACGTTATGCTATACTCTCTCCACAGGACAGAGGCATGTGGGAACAGAATCGTCTTCTTGTCATTAACGTTTCCTTGGTATGTTGATATGGTATATGTCTCCTGGTGGTTGGTTGGTCTTTTACAGCAACTGGCAATGATAATTATTATTCTGATGGTATTTTGTTGTTGGAAAACCTTTTGCAAGTAATATTAGCTACGGTACTGTCCAGCTGCAGCAAACATACACAGAATTCCCATCCCAGTAAAGAGTTAAGACATTCGCCATCACTGGTATGCTGATGGTTTATTTTCTGCCAACGTGACAAGCGGATCTTAGAAAACGGGGGCGGTGTGTGGGCAGCTCAGGCAAGTTTTATATTTACCCGTGCATGATGGGGATTTCATTCTTATGGTAGAAGCTTTGTGTAATGATATTTACGTCACACATATCTACATTACGCAAATGGAGTAGATAGATTTTTTCTTCTTGCCATGGTGATTTGCATAATGTAGGTGAGAGGGTCGGTTACATAGACGACATGGAATTGGAGTGAACTTCGAAAAATGTATAAAAGGCAAAGAGTTATGTTGTTGCTCGTTATATACTAATCGGCTAAGCAAAACAGTGGACCGATGCAACATTTCAGTAAAATATAAAAATAAATACAAGACTGCAGAGAATGATCGACTAAGAGCTCAAGGTGTCCGGAAGTGAACGCAAGCGATTTATGGGAAACTAAAAAATGTTTTAAAAAAAATTCATTTATATATTTATTTATGGGCCAAATGAAAGGTAGAATGGAAGAATGTATTCTTTTTTATAAATTTTGTCACAAGTGATGAAAATTACCGAAAGACTTCTGAAGCTGCGAAAATATGTTTAGCTGTTAAAAATCTTCTACTTTCTACATAATAATAGAACAATAAACAGATTCTTACATTAGGAGCAAAGTTAAAATATTGATCGCGCTGGGAACTGCATGAAAAGCAACCGCTATGTTTTTTCGGTCAAAGTTTCCTAACTGAAAGCGTTTTTTTACAACATTTTTATAAACAATCGCCTTTTCATCCGAAAGAACGGCTACATATTTTTGGCCAGCGGGGTCTTAGGCACTTATGTCAACCCTGTTCATTAAGTTAGTTGGTGTGGTGACCAAACGAATCTATGGGACGCAAAGGTGACCCTTCTGTAGTGGTCGTATGCAATTGTGTGATGAAGTCGGACCTTGAAGGTCATAGTTATGAAAGCAAATCTCGGATTGATCAATTGATGCCCCTCCTAGCGGTGCGCTCATCACGTGTACGGAAAGGTCGCTCTACATGGATGGATTAAGTCCCTAAGCAAAAGCAAATCGGTGTCTTAGGTAGCTTCCATATTGTATCGTGTCCTGTAAGGTCCTAAGCCCAACGTGACAAACATTACCCGATACCTACATTGAGTGTCGAAACGCCCAGCAGGACGTATTCATCAGATTTAGACAAACAATACAGCAAAACTTGGATGGTTGTACGGTCTGGTAATTTGGTTTTATAACCGATAGCTTAAATTTTTAGAAGCCTTCTTGCTCCGAAGAAACAGCGATTGGAAAGAGTGATTATTTCTTGAGATCTGCGACTGTGTTGTGTCAGGTTAAAATGGAGAGACGACAAAGAGATGGTGTGTAACGACCTGGAGTTCAAACGATTTTTTTTAGAGTTTGTCGAGGTATAGGTACAGAGCTGATTGATGGTTGAATTATTTTAATCGTTTATACAGTATCTTTTAGTATCTATACCTCTGTAAACTGTAGGAGAAGTGTAGCTAGTATTTTTACAAAAAAAAAACGGGACCCTATGCCTATGCTTCCTACAGCTATTCGTTTTGTCGAAATTTTTCATGGAATGGCAGGGTCCTTCAGCTAATTGAGAAATTCATTCATGACAGTTTTACTCTCGGATGTTTGTCAGAAGTACTCGAGAAGTAGCGCGGTGAAAAAATAAGACCGAATTTGAGTTATTTCTGGAATCAAACATGGGAGCACAACACACTGACCAGGACCACTAAGCGACTACGCCTTCGTTTTACAAATAACTTTGTAAAAATGCTTCTCATCAGGCAAACTATAGGTGCTTTATAAAGCTCGTCTATAGGCCATCATTAATTAATGAATTAGTTCGAATTAAGTTTTTTGAGGGCGTAAATTTTGACTAACATTGTCGTGGTTGAAACGATTATGCCACCTGCCGACTGCTTGCTCAAAATTAGTCTGCTATGCTAAGGTTTCGTTACCTAAGCTAGTTTTTATACGAGCTCTTGTATACTTAAAAGGATCGTTTTATCATATTGTGCGACTTTGCTAAATAATCTTTGGATATGACAAACAACTTGCCTACATTTATAACAATTGTTCGCTTGCAGATTGTGCTAAATATCCTGGAACGACTCCGGAAACAAGTTGAATTGGAAGTCTCTTGAAAAAAAATGCTAAAAACCTTGAAAAAAAATACAGAGAGCTGTGCTGGAGTTGGTTATTCGAAAAATACTGCAAGCTTAACAAGCTTAGAGTTATAGCCGGCTGAGATATGGGGTATGGTACTGTGGGGTTGTGGAATTGATACGAGACTTGAAAAAGACAGTTATAACATATCTTTAAAAACGAAAATCATTCAATTCCCGAGCCTGGATGAAAAGAAACGCTTAGCACGGAAGCATAAAAATAGATTATTGGATCCCGTCAACAGCGCACGGTCCTTCGTATTCCAAAAACTTATAATTAGACACAGCTAGGTCTTATAAATAATATCCACTCCCACCGGAGAGAAAAAAAAATCCCTAAATGGCAAAGTACCTCAGCAAACCAAGCCGCCTTCTTATTCCATAAGCCACCCTCAACGGGCTATAGTGCTTTCGATCATTCAAAACCACTCGCTCCGTCATAACATCTTAACAAATGGCAATGCAATTTTCAACACCACCACCTTAATACCACTTGCGCGATGACAAATTGCACTTCCAGATTGCAGCTTGCAACGCACATGGACTGTGTGCGGTGTGGTACTGCGACCATTGCTAATGCTGATGTTGCCTCCCCGCTATACAACCTAATTTAAAACTACCGCTATCATCATCGCAACGCAGGACTTCTTTTGTTTTGTTTTATATTTCCCCAGCTCATCTATGGCTTCTGTATTCAGTTTTCGTCGCCGAATGCAGCTAACGTCATTACGGCCAACACCTGCAGCAGTTCTGCTTGTCGTTGGTTGTGTTCGGAGTGAGCGCAGGAGAACGCGATATTAAAAGTGAAGCAAAAGGAAGGTGTCATCAGTGAATGCCCGTTGGCCGTGGCAACAGAATTCGGACTCACAAATGCCAACTTACAATACAGGGCGCTGCTGGGAAAGACCTTCGTTTTCAGGCGCACATAAAACGTTCAGTATCTCCGTTGTGTGTGTACTGATGCCAATGGTAATGGCGGTGGTGTTGCTTACAAATTAAAGCTTATTGTAACGCTGCGGTATGCTCGTAGGACTGCTGCTGTTGCTGCACTCACAACCCCCTACCCTTGGGGGTATGCTTCATCCACGAAGAAATTTTCGGCAAATTTTATTTGCGGGTAGCAACGGATGCCACCATGAGGACAAATGCAAAGATCATGGGGTTGTGTACGAGTTGAAGAGGAAACGAATGCAGGGTGGGAAGCTGGCTGCACCATGCCATGGAAAATCGTGGCCCGTGGGTTTTGCACAGCGTTCGGTTGAGGAATCAAAATGTGAAATAATTGTACGGTGTAAATTGTTATTTTGTTTTTATCATACGTATGCTATTATTACCACTAATGCCACAGTTGGTATGTACTACAAAGCGATGAGTGTAAATTGTACACAAGAATTTACATAACAGCTGAACTTTCAGCTGCACTCTCTGATTACAATAATAATTCGCTACAAAAGAAACACTGGAGGTAGACCGAACCAACGGAGCTATATAAGAGATTATGTATGCTTACGCGAGATGATGATACTTTTATTATTTTACCAGTGTCTGCTTAGAAACTTACAGGATGTTAGTTTGTTGTAATCAAAACAGTGCAACAAGGATAGTTGCGGGAAATAATTAGCGTTTCACTTGGATAGGAAATATTATTTCTCCTCGAGAATAATGTGGAAAAACGACATGAAACGTCAAACAAATGCAACGGTGTTGACAAATCCGCTCGGCACCAACGTGCATCTTCCCGGTCACCACTTAAATTCATAATCAGCGTTGCGGCAAGTTGAAACTTCTTACTGGCTTGGGCAGTTATTTCAATCTCCAATCCCGTGGAAAAATCTATCAAATGGAACGAAAAAGCGACGGGCTTTTAGACGGTTATGACGGTTTGAGCAATAGACACTACCGAATGAAAAAGGGGCAAGAAATAGAAGGGGAGCGCTCATCTTGGTGCTTGGGTAGTATATAACACTCGTAGAACAGTGACTCCCAAACAGCGTTGCCATAATGTGCCCAATCGGACCATTTGGCCGGCCCTTTGTTTTTTATTTTGGCCATTGGCCCGGGGCAAACAAGAAATGGCTCGCATATTTCATTTTTTATATTCCTTAAGTATAATATTCTAAAAAACACACTTTCTTATTTCATCACAAAACTGACTGCCGTTTCAATTTCGTTTGTTCCCGCCATATTAATTCGACTTCGTATTTTTTGTCTTGTACCTGTCACTTTAAATTTATGTTGCCTTATAGCTTCCTTAATTTTTTTTTTTGAGTTTTCTCTGTAGGGTAATAGCCTTCAGAAAAGCCTTCAATATTTTTTTCTTTGTGGCAACGCTGCTCCCAAATCAAATGAAACGAAAAGCCACATTTTCTGTATTTTGAAAAAGACCCACGGTGGCTTTACGGAAACAAAAGTGCAAGTCCACCCTGCTTACGCCACCGATAGCAATTACCCCTATCCCTACTGACTGTTATTAAAGTTCACTTGCGCTATGAGTAATTGTTGTTGTGTTGTGGCATAGGCTCCGTCAAATTGAAACGGCAATCGGGCAATTTTTAAAAAGATCGTTTAAAGTTTTCATATTCACGAAATGGTTTTCAAATTAATTTTGGCTGTATTTTTAGTAAAATTACAATTGGGAGGAGTGAAAGACTTACCTCAGGACCACCTCCCAAAACTAAACTGTGGATGTACACGGCTTAAGTAATACCTATACTGACCTATGGCAGACTCGTATGGTGGCCAGCAACCACCAAAGCCACCTATCTAAAGCCATTACAAAAGTAGAAGGACTAGCGTGTATCGGCACCACTAGTGAGATGAGGACAACTCCAACCGAAGGTTTTGCGAGGCTATCGTTAATCTGCTTCCACTAGACATATTGACACAATCATCATCCGCCATTAGTGCGATGAGAATACGCCAATCTGTAAACTGGAAACTGAACGAAATGGGTTATTTACCGATCCTAAGAAAATTATTATGCTATGTACCAATCACAGACTCCATACTTAGAATTTACAAGCCCTTCCTCGGGCGGCTATCACAGCAGGAAAGAATGAAGAGATGGACTCCTACCTAACACGAAATCCATAGCCATATTTACTGAGGGATCTACAATAGAAACGGCGGAATCGAATCTCCGAATCGTTGTGAAATGCTGTAGCAAAGAACTCGAGGTTCGTTGTACTCAGCATAAGGTATTGCTCTGCTGGGTTCCGGGACGTGAAGGTATTCCAGACAATGAAAAAGCCGACGAATTAGCACGAATTAGCAACCAACAGCGGTTTAAGAACAAGCTGATCCCTCTGTGAGTATCTCGCTTTGCACACTCAGCATTGAAGCAGGAAGAAAGGCAACAAAGGCGAACGTTAGATGGAATGCACAATAAATTTGTCGTGCCACAAGAATGCTATGGCCAACCTTTAATGAAGCCAGAACAGAAAATCTCATATAGAAGGACAACAAATCTCTTTCAGGCCCCGTAGGAATCATAACGATGCATATACAACACACTACCGTACCCCATGAAGAAAGTTGATGAGAAAGCTCTTGGAGGACACAAGCCGCTATGTCACTGCCCAGGACTCCAACACCATAGGCACAGATTCCTAGGGAGACACTTGAGCTGAGCTTTATCAAATCCACAAAATTGTTTTGTATGCAACAGCACAGTGAGTAATTAATTATAATTATTTTTAGACAGAGTTATTATGGGTAAAGGGACAACCTTTTGCCCCCAAGGGCAGCACAATGTGTCAGTATTGACCTGAGTGTGGCACGGAATACTCCTCGCCAGCCCTCAAACTTAACCTAACTTACAACAGCTCTTCTTGCGGGAGCTACATTCCCTCACCAATACTAATCTCACAGCTTAGCCGTATAGAGGAATACCTTCAGCACGAATCCAGATGCCAGATATGTAACTTAAGCTTGAACCCTCGAATAGTTTAGATAGCTAACCCCTGATTGACATCCAAATCCCATCGTTAAGTTGGCAAAAAAAGGGGGGAAAATGGAATTCCTACCAAGCCCTATGTATTTAACTAATTTCGAAAGCATCCCTTTAATTTATTTCATTTGCTTATTTTTTTCGCAACAAACAGACAACATCCCCATACGATCAAAAGGTATCAAGTTTTATGAAATACTTTTTTGAATAATTTGGGGTTTAATCTATTGTAACAACCCACTATTCATGCTATACAAACCCGAAATAAACTACCGTAACGACTTCAGTCATAATCCGTTGAAAGTTGCTTGCGGGCAAAACTTTTCAGCCGTTAATATGCTAGTGGTTTTCGTATGCTAAACCGACTTCGGGTCAAGGAAACCCTATTTACGTATCACGTACTCCCACTCCAGATGCAACATAGATGAACATAAATTGAGGTATTACCATGTACTGTCTACAAAAAATAAAAACATATATGTACGAAATACGAATATATGGATGTAGGTGTAGGGGGGAGGCACGTTTCAAATGTACACTGACTATGGCGTTGAAGAGGCTGGCAGTTGATGGCAATTCAAAGATAAAAGAAAACTCACGAACTGAAATAAACACTGAATGATATGGGATTCCTCTTTTCTCCTGCCGGTATTGTTGTTGCCGTTCGTTGTTGCTGTTGTTGGTTGATTTATACAAACAGTCTTATTCTTCTTTTTTTTGTGTGTGTGTGTGTCTAACATTGATGGTAGCGATAGAACGCGATTTCTTTTCATTTCAAGGCCGACAATTCGGGCCGAAATTGGAAGACGAGCAAAATCTCTTTGAAATCTCATTGTTGGGATTTCTTTTGGTTGGGCTGAAATGATGTTTACTGTTAACATTCACATGTAAGAAGCACAGGAACACAAGTTGAAGTTTGTGTGCGCGGAGAGAAATTGCGGGACGGCATGACAATCAGCAATTTAGTTTGATTGCGATTTGCTTTTTTACACAGTGATATCTAAATGAATACAAGAGTTTTTTCGGCTAAAAATTTCGATTGACAATGGAGGCGTGGGTTTGGTTGTGTCATAGATATTGATGTTTATGCTGATGTTTGATCTTAGGGAGGGTCGGCCGACACAGGGAAGCTGCGATGATTCGGTTTAGAGATGATGGAAATATTTTAGGTGAAGGTTTTGCGTCGAGCGTTTAAATTTTGCGAGATGCGTTTGTGTTTGAGGCCCAATTGTAATAGAGTTTTTTTTTTCGTAGCTATGATGGGTGAAATTGGAAATTCCAGAAAATACACCTCATCTGGCTGTAAACAAAACGAGATCAATGGTCCAGTCCAGTGAGTCTGGAATTGATCTCGGGGAGACTGTAGAGTCAAACGAAAAGGAGCACAATCAACGCAAAGTGCACCCAAAAAAATCTCCGCTGTAAATTTTACAACATGTGGCAGTCAAATTCCCAATAACTTCTGTATTTCAAATCCACACCAATTTTTTTGTTTGAAACTATATTGAGTTGTGATTTGTGAATTCGGCAGCTGCACTTAGCGTAATCCGTCCGTAATGTCCAGACAGAACATTTTCATTATTTATACTTGTACCCATTCATTAAGTCTTCAACTCTGCAAGTGAAAACATTATTTTCTGTTGTGAAATTTGTGACTTTCCCAAATGAAGTGATTTACTTTTAAGTATGTTGGCCAGCATTTTGAATACGGAAAATATTGAAAATAGTTCCATCAAAGAAAACGTGTCCACAACAGCAAATACATTACTTTTGAACGTTGAACCTGGAAGTGTCTCATGTCGTGGGCAATTTTACATTCTCGAAGAGTGTTGTGCCGTTTTTATATTTTATATTAGTTTAGTTTTTTAGTTGTGGAGGCTGATTTTTTTTGATACTTCATAGTAGTTTACTTGTCATGAACACATCTATTAAAAAGCAGCTGCTATCAAGTTATTTCCACTTGGGATAAATACTTAGTGTTAATCGCCGAAGTGTCAAGTAGAGTGAAATATAGCTTCCTAATATAGATGATCAATAAAATACACCCAATGCTAACTAGTAATATAAATCAAACACCACCAAGCTATCACTGGTGCAAAACAACAATTTAATGATATTAAAACGAAGGCGACAAAGGCAATTTACATGTGCCATCGCCTTTACGGCAAAACCTGGGGCTTAAAGCCAAAAATGATCTATTGGTCATACAACACGATCATCAAGCCAATGATCACCTATGCAGCGTTATCATGGTGGCCAAAAATCGAAAAAATAACGGCCCAACAAAAACTTAACAAGGTATATCGCTTAGCATGTGTTGGTATAACGGGGGCAATGAAAACTTGTCCAACTGCAGCCATAGGAGCAATGCTCAGTCTGATACCTTTACATATTTCTGTAAAGAATGTAGCTGGTCTTAGTGCCCTTAGGTTCCCTTATACATCAAATTTTAAAGCAGGAAACCTCACAGGACACCTTCGGGTACTACAAATGCTTCAAGATGATCCTGTGATCAAGTTATCAGACACCATGCTTAAAAAGCTTCGCTCCTCCAGGAAATTTAAGATACTAATATCTGAGAAGTGCTTGGAGAACCAACCAATTCATAATACCATCAGGATCACAAATCTGGTACACTGACGGTTCAAAGATGGAAGATGACGCAACCGGTGCCAGGATCTATGGGCCTAGGTTCCAAAGAGCTATAGCACTGGGGAAATCACCAGACATCTTTCAAGCGGAGGTACACGCCATAGAAATATGTGTCCGAGAATGCCTACGTAGGCGCACTAAAGGTGCCCGAATTTACATAATTTAAGACAGTCAACCTGCTCTTAAGGCCCTACGATCGTACTCGATCAGGTCAAAACTGGTTTTAGAAAATTTTAATCTCCTTGAGGATCTGGCCAAGAACAACATCGTCACTGTTGCCTGGATACCGGGTCATGAAGGATTTAAGGGAAATGAACGAGCGGATTGCCTGGCGAGAAGAGGCACATCACGCCTGCTCATTGGTCCTGAGCCCTACTTCGGGTTACCTTTGAGTTACGTACACTCAAAATTCAGGAAATGGGAAGATGACCACCTTGCCGAATACTGGACGGAATGCAAAGGACAGAGGCAGGCAAAAAGATTCATAAGTCCAGCTCGTAGTAAGACAAAAAAAGTTTCTTGAGCTAAGCAAAGAAGATCTAAGGATACTAATGGGTTATCGTACCGGTCACTGGCCACTGAGATACCATCTCAAAAATATGGGACTTTCCGACGATGACTCCTGTCGACCCTGCGGAGAAGAGGAGGAAACAACGGAACACATACTCTGCGAATGCCCTGCTGTGGCCAGGGGCAGAGTGATCCATATGCAAAGGGCGTATTTAAGTCCAGCAGACATAGGAAACGTGGAACCAAGAAGGGTACTGAGGTTTATAAAGAGCCTCAACAACTCCCTTTGTTAAATAAAAGAGGCCAACACAATAGATCTCTTCTGGTCGCAGTGTACAGGGCCTATTCCTTACAATACAATACATTAAATGAAGACAAATCAAATATTTTGATAACATACCTAGACAATTTTAAATATCTTGTCAAGTGCCAACACGGTACAAATATGTGACCAGTGAATATTTCACATTGTCCTTGGCACTCATTCCGTAACTTTTCAAACGATTATCGTCAATACAATAGACCTACAAAATTGGCAAACAAGTGCTAAAATTACAAGTTTTAGAGCATAATTTTTGCAATTAATCCAGTTAATTTTCAAAAAAAATAATGAAAGCTGACGTTTGTTTGTTCGCAGAATATGACTTATTTTGCTGATCAAAGTTTCAAAAACCATATCGTTTAGACGATCGTTGATATACGGAATCTGCCACCTGGAAACATCACACAGAACTCAAGGAGGATTCAATCACACAAGCTTCATTAATCTCAAATAGAATGCAAAAACGGTGGTTCAAATAATAATAATTAGCCAATATGAGTTTTGAGCAGTCATCAGCTTATAAGCTGTTGAAAACCTCAATTGACGATCGATAACGAAGAATCTCCATCCTTCCATCGGTAGATAAAGGGCTTGAAGAAGAGGTTTCTAAAGGAATGTAGGTACACGTATTTGAAAAAATTAGAAAAATACAATACGAACAACAAGTGAGGGTTCCAAAAAAAATAATCGTATAAACCGATTACTTGGAGACTATTGTCATTCAATATGAAAACCTCCACAGTTAAGCAATTAAAAAAAAACTCGAAGAAATATACCACGTTATAATTTATTAATTGCAACAAATAAAGATTACCAGATTGTTCCCTGGTTTCTACGAAAAACGAGATGTTGACTGGGTGGCTGATAGAACATAAGTGAGGTGACTAACAAATTTACTTCGCATATGCAACCTAACATAATACACAAAAACTAGAACGGTAATGCTCTCACTAGCAAACACAGAATTCAAGTTCAAGCTGATGATGAGCGATGACCAACGACACTTGCATATGCGAGCAACAAGAAAAACAGCGGAATTAGATTTGAATAAAAGAATACAGAGAACTCAGTCGAACCATAGGGTATGTAACATTATGTTAGGTAGTTAAGTTAATTTAGAAATATAATTTAAGTTTGAACAATTTTAGCTTTAAACAGTTTAAAATTAAGAACAAAGCAAATAATTTAGATTAAGGAATTAAGGAATTCAGATCATGCCTATATAAATGGCTTGTATTTTTTTTGTGTTAGTAGTGCCACTCCCCGAAGTATATATTTACAAGGTGGGCCAAAAGAGATCACCCTATTGGAAGATGCTCTTATTTTTGTAAATGGCCGCCAATGTCAAATCTGTTTTGACATTTGTGGACTAGACAGGTGTATAATACAAGTGAACAAGCCATGGAGCGATACACTCCCCAAGAACGCGGAATAATCGTGTGTATTATTTTGCGTAACAATTCGTCTGTAGTGTTGGCGCAGCGCGAATTCTCTCGCCGATTCCACGGCCTCAAGCACAATCTGCCCGAAGTTCTCGCCGAAGTGATGAAAAATGCCATAAAACGAGCCCGTATGGCAATCAATTGTGACGGCCATTTGGCCAATATCATCTTCTCGACTTGACCAATAAAATTCTTAAGGTTCAAATAAACGTAATCAAAAAACAGAATTCAAGTTTTTCATTTAGAAGAAAAAAGAGAGCCAAGCAACATCGGATGACTTCTTTTGGCCCACCTTGTACATACATTCATACGTTAGGTAAACGACAGGAGTCAAATTTACAAGGACAGATGACTACATTTTGCAAATATTATATACAAGTCGGAAATAATATCAAACTTTCACAACAACAGGTTGTGACATTTATTACAAATGTCAAAAGTTATCTATGACGTTGTGGTCCAATAAACTCCCAATATTACTCAATAATAATTTCTACGAAATTTTTCGATTTTTCAAAACCAAACATATAAAAAACACCAAATAATTTTATTAATGTGATATTCATTAAATTTAACTTGTGAATTTACGGAAGAAGTTTGCCATCCATAAGCAAATTAGAAAAAAATTAGATAAAAAGCATGGGTTGCATTAGGCCTACCTATAGGAAGTGAATACATTTTGGCCACCTTCTATTCTGCAGAGGGCTTTATATGGCTCTATGCAATAGCTCCTAACGTATTAACTCCTAACAAAAAAAATTAAATAAAACCTAAAATTTTACATACAAAGTTAGTAGTTAATACACATGAAAGAACTCCTAAACGTTAGATTTATTTTCATCGAAGTTAGGACTTATTGCATGTTAAAGTGTTAGGAATTATTTCATCATGAAATAAATCCTAAAATCATGTGAATGAAATAAAACCTAATTAGGAGTTGTTACACTCAATGTTGTTAGGAGTTATTTCATCAATGTTAGGAGTTACTTCATTTTCCTTAAAATCATATTTCTTAAGTTAATTTTTGTTTCTCAAACAGCATTTTTTTTTTTTTATGTAAACCGTTAAACTATAACAACTTGTCGTACCCTAGGAAATCAATTGGTAACTAGTGTTCTTGTTGACAAGTTCATTCGGTCGCGTTAAAAAAAAACAATGGAATTCGAAATAATTAGTGGAAAGAGGAAGAATAGTCAATTATTATATGTTAAAAGTGAAAAACAATTATATATAAAAAAAACAAAAATTCGCAATAAGCAATATTACGTATGCTATAACCAAAATTGCAAGGCAAAAGTTGAAATTGTAAATAGTGTATGTTCAAAACCAGTGAAATTTGTGGACCATAACCATTCTCCCAATGAGGATCTCTATAAAGAATTAAAAGCTTTAAATTCTATAAAGACAGAGTGTATTGATGTAGGACGTGTCTTAAGCGATGTTAATGCTTTGAGTGGCATTCGCAATACGTTCCAGACGATTTGTTCCAAGTAAGTTCATTGATCTTATTAAACTTTTTTCGGATTTGCACGCTGCATTTTTTAATTGTAGTAACCAAAGCGCAACAAAAAACTTGGATTTCCACAAGTTAAAAAGAACATTGCAGAATTTAACAGCAAAAGTTTTTATTACCTCGCCAAAATCTGCCCTTGAGGTTGTTGAAGCTTTCCAAAGGGAACATATTTGGAATAATTTTGGTGTAGCTTTACACAAAGATGAACAGTACAACTTTTTTAAAGCCTGCATTGCGGAAGAAGACTTTTCCTTTTGTATATTTTCGTCACAGAAAATAATAAAATTAATGGAGGAGAATATTCCACGGGCAAACCGTAACTTCCTGGCGGATGGGACATTTTCTGTGGTTCCTATTGGATGTTTTAACCAACTACTTGTTATATATGTTGAATACTTCAATAAGGTAACTTATCCAAACATAAAAATCAACTCTATTATCGGCCGAGGGGGGTCGCGTACGCGCGGCTCGCGGCCGGCGCGCCGACGCGACTCACGGCCGACGCGCCGACGCGGCTCGGCCGGCGGGGAGGGCGCGGGAGTCAATTTCAATATAGTGATTTATATATCCACAGGTATTTCCATTCTTGTTTATCCTCTTGGATAAGAAGTCAAAGAAGTGTTACACAACTATGTTCACATACATACATAAAAACATAATAAATTTGACATGTCAAACTATGATGACTGACTATGAGGTAGCGCTTCAGAGTGCCATAAAGGAGAGTTTTAGCGTTGGTGAAATTTACGGTTGCTGGTTCCATTACTGTCAAGCAATAAGGAGAAATATAGCAACCAAATTTAAAGATTTGGCATGCTTTTTGCGAAGATCTAAGCCGGGCTCCCAGGCTTATCATAAATTGCTTTCTTTGCCCTTGTTACCATCCACGCAGATAAGACCGACTTATGAAATTATTAAGGAAAGTGTGAATACCTTTGATGCTGAAGGAAGGTTTTTGAAATTGTTTACCTACTTTGAAAATCAATGGATGCAAAAGGTAAATACTAACCAATTGGTTTTTTCCTTTTCTTACTTACGTTTTCTGCAGGTCAAACCAGAAGGATTTTCCGTTTTTATGAGGCACACTCGGACAACGTCAGCCGTAGAAGCCTATAATGGTGTTTTGGGCCGGATGATAAACAAAAATGGTAATTTCTTCAAATTTGTAAAATCTTTACAAACAGAAGAATTTTCCAAAAGTAGAGATTTTGAACTGCTTACCTCTAGCGGTGGTTCTCATGGTTCTTCAAAACAAAGAAAGTCGATGTATGTAGAAAGGGCGCAAAAAATTGAAGATGCCAGTAGGGAATTGCTCGCAGGAAAAATAACGGCAGTTATGTTTATCAACAGGATGGTGTTTCCTAAAAATTGCATATGCGTCGAAATGGAACCGGACGAAGATATTTTCGATGTTCACTTGGAAGATGGTGAAGAGCACAACAGTGATGAGGACGATAAGCCAAGCACTTCTAACTCGATACAAAGAGAAGATGATGATGAGTACTTGTGCATCATCTGCTGCGTTACACGACCAAACACTCTTTTGTTGCCTTGTAAACATTTAAAACTGTGTACCGAATGCTTCGATAACTTACATTCCGATGAGGACGAATTTATTAGATGCCCTGTATGCAGATCCGTAGTGGTTGACAACATCCAAGTTTATAATTAAACATGTACTGACGCTTACTTAAATATATAGAAATATTTTGCACTTTAGGACTTTTTTCATTTGGTACTGCTAGGAATTGTTTCATTGTGAAAGAACTCCTAAATGTTAGGATTTATTTCATGTTTAGGTTAGAAGATATTTCATCCGGAGTTAGGACTTATTTCATTTTAAAAATTAGGAATTGTTGCGTTTATTGTTAGAATTTGTTCCATTAGGAACTATTTCATTAGGAGTTAATACGTTAGGAGCTATTGCATAGAGCCGCTTTATATCAATATAAAATCAAATATGGTAAATGTTTCTGTGGGGAATAGAAATAAAAATTCCGTTGGTCTCTTAAGTCATTATATTAATAACCTACACAATTTGTGACGGAATCATTGCCGCGTAATTTAAAAACAGATTTTCATGAAATATAAATCAAATCGCAGGTGAATTCCGACCGATATTGGTTCGTCATAAATAACAAAAAATTAACAAAACGCAATCAAGTTTCTCTTGATATAAGTCCGATTGATATAAAATTGCTTCGAAATAAATTTTGCTTGATTTTAGTTGATACAATTGTTCCTTCCTATTAAATATGGAACACAACGTCGTTCAAGTGGCTGCCTCGGCTAGTTTCGCAGTAACCACAGATTGCTTGGATGATATTGGCCTTAAGTGCTTGAATCGTTTCCGGATTGTTGGCATAACATTGGTCATTCACGGTTCCCCACAAAAAAAAATCCCAAAGGGGGTCAAATCGCAGCTCCGAGGCGGGCAATTGACATCGCCAAGACGGTTCATAACAGGATTTGGGAATTTGGTGCGCAAAATATCGATTATGGGATGGGCTGTGTGGCATGGCGCGCCATCCTGTGTGAACCAGAGATCGTCCAAATCCATGTCTTTAATTACAGTAAAAAAAAACATTTTAGTCGGTTAACATGGCTCTGTAACGCCTACCGTTGACCGAAACGTTATCCCCAGCCATTGCGCACATTCTCGTCTGTGCGCACTGTACGACGACAGTGAACATAAGTGTTGTCCACTAACATACCAGTCTCACAAACTTTTTGCACAAACTTGCGTAGAGCAGGCGCGGTGCTTCTATTTTCAAAAAACGCACCTTTTGGGCTACACAGCATTCAATTTGGAAATAAGTTTTCAATATTTCCCAACGTTGATCAAGCGTAAAGCGACTCATTTCGTTCCGCAGAGGTATGTTACTAACTTTCTGTCTAAATTTCGAGCGGGAAACAGCTGTCATTCTCAAAATAATCAATAATTTAAAAGAAACCACTAGATGGCCCACCCTTTAAATATACATTTTTTTTTTTTGATGTAACTGGTTTATATATTTTATTCTTTCAGGTATCTGGCTTAAGCTGGTTTATTTATTTTTTTTCCTTACTGGAACGGAGTCAAATTTTGTCCGCTGGGTTCTCCTAGTACATAATTGATTATACCTACCTATATAGTTTTTTCCATTTTTTAGGAATCAGTGGCATTATTGGTAGTATGCCGTTTAAGCCAGTGAATTTCAACGCTTCGATTGATCAATTTTCCTACTCGAGAGATGACAGGGTTCCATTCTCTAGGCCTGAACTTTCTATATTTAATGGTACCTACTCAACTGTAGGTTTTAGAGCATGAAGTATTGTTGCCCGAAAGTGTGTGTCTACTGCCGCCTCTAACACTTCCTATAA
Source organism: Cheilosia vulpina (assembly GCA_916610125.1). Taxonomy (NCBI): domain Eukaryota; kingdom Metazoa; phylum Arthropoda; class Insecta; order Diptera; family Syrphidae; genus Cheilosia; species Cheilosia vulpina. The sequence continues at coordinate 62,826,165 of OU744277.1, forward strand.
ATTTTCGGTTGGCCTCTTTTATTCAATTCTTTGAAACCGTTCACATTTTACTGTCTAAAATGGGCTCGTAACGGCCCGAGTATGTGGCCTCTCCGTAGAAGATATTTCATCCGGAGTTAGGACTTATTTCATTTTAAAAATTAGGAATTGTTGCGTTTATTGTTAGAATTTGTTCCATTAGGAACTATTTCATTAGGAGTTAATACGTTAGGAGCTATTGCATAGAGCCGCTTTATATCAATATAAAATCAAATATGGTAAATGTTTCTGTGGGGAATAGAAATAAAAATTCCGTTGGTCTCTTAAGTCATTATATTAATAACCTACACAATTTGTGACGGAATCATTGCCGCGTAATTTAAAAACAGATTTTCATGAAATATAAATCAAATCGCAGGTGAATTCCGACCGATATTGGTTCGTCATAAATAACAAAAAATTAACAAAACGCAATCAAGTTTCTCTTGATATAAGTCCGATTGATATAAAATTGCTTCGAAATAAATTTTGCTTGATTTTAGTTGATACAATTGTTCCTTCCTATTAAATATGGAACACAACGTCGTTCAAGTGGCTGCCTCGGCTAGTTTCGCAGTAACCACAGATTGCTTGGATGATATTGGCCTTAAGTGCTTGAATCGTTTCCGGATTGTTGGCATAACATTGGTCATTCACGGTTCCCCACAAAAAAAAATCCCAAAGGGGGTCAAATCGCAGCTCCGAGGCGGGCAATTGACATCGCCAAGACGGTTCATAACAGGATTTGGGAATTTGGTGCGCAAAATATCGATTATGGGATGGGCTGTGTGGCATGGCGCGCCATCCTGTGTGAACCAGAGATCGTCCAAATCCATGTCTTTAATTACAGTAAAAAAAAACATTTTAGTCGGTTAACATGGCTCTGTAACGCCTACCGTTGACCGAAACGTTATCCCCAGCCATTGCGCACATTCTCGTCTGTGCGCACTGTACGACGACAGTGAACATAAGTGTTGTCCACTAACATACCAGTCTCACAAACTTTTTGCACAAACTTGCGTAGAGCAGGCGCGGTGCTTCTATTTTCAAAAAACGCACCTTTTGGGCTACACAGCATTCAATTTGGAAATAAGTTTTCAATATTTCCCAACGTTGATCAAGCGTAAAGCGACTCATTTCGTTCCGCAGAGGTATGTTACTAACTTTCTGTCTAAATTTCGAGCGGGAAACAGCTGTCATTCTCAAAATAATCAATAATTTAAAAGAAACCACTAGATGGCCCACCCTTTAAATATACATTTTTTTTTTTTTGATGTAACTGGTTTATATATTTTATTCTTTCAGGTATCTGGCTTAAGCTGGTTTATTTATTTTTTTTCCTTACTGGAACGGAGTCAAATTTTGTCCGCTGGGTTCTCCTAGTACATAATTGATTATACCTACCTATATAGTTTTTTCCATTTTTTAGGAATCAGTGGCATTATTGGTAGTATGCCGTTTAAGCCAGTGAATTTCAACGCTTCGATTGATCAATTTTCCTACTCGAGAGATGACAGGGTTCCATTCTCTAAGCCTGAACTTTCTATATTTAATGGTACCTACTCAACTGTAGGTTTTAGAGCATGAAGTATTGTTGCCCGAAAGTGTGTGTCTACTGCCGCCTCTAACACTTCCTATAAATTTTCGGTTGGCCTCTTTTATTCAATTCTTTGAAACCGTTCACATTTTACTGTCTAAAATGGGCTCGTAACGGCCCGAGTAATGTATCATCATTGCACAAAGTATTTGAGCTAAGCACTCTCATTCAAATTCCGCTTATCCGGTATCCATAGCAGAAAGAAAACCTCTGTGCAAACGTTTCGCCTCATTTCAAGAAGCAGATTATCACGGATTAGGTTAACGTTAGACGATAAAATAGAGATTTAAATACCCTATCCAAAATACCTGCCATTAAGGTTCCCAACCCGAAGGAAATAATCAAGTGTCCGGCTTCCGCATGGTCAAGACATTTCACACGATTCAGCATGTGTTCATTTGATGTGAGCAATATTATTTGAAAAGCTCTCACTGTGACCAGCATACGGAGAGGCCACATAGAAACAGATCCTGTTTTCATTTGTTATTATTATATTTTTTTTGTCAATAAAATGCCAACATCTGTTCGAGAGGACTCCCACGTATACTGAAATACACTTAAAAAGTTGTACACACCATGTATTCATATCCATTACCTATTCACGTCTGGCAGAATATTTGGCATGGTCACGCTTCACTCCGACATACGACAGATGCGGATGTGTATGCATAGCAGAAGGAGGGAATCAAAATTAATTACACATCTCTTCTTCTCGCCGAAGCCATAGATCATTCTTACCTCATTCACTTCCCTTAGAGTGCTACTTCTACTCAGCATTTTTTTTGCCGGATTGTGGGTCCTTCTTCGTTCGTGTGAAAGCATCTCTCCAGCTATATCTGTGTATATTTTCTCCATATTTGCGCCAGAGAGAGTTGATGTAACCCAATTTGCTGGGATACAGCAACTACCTCTTCCAGGCAACCATATTCACCTGAGGGTGAAAAATAAATCTCTGCTACCAATCAACTCATAAAAATTCAATGCGAAACCATTCGAGATCCGGTTTGTTCCACAGTCACCGCATAGCTTTGGGAATGAAAGTGGAACTGTTGTGTATGTCGACTCGAGTAGTACATATAGGTACACACATGTGGAAGCGTACAAAGGTCTCATGGCACAGGTAAAAGAGCAACAAAGCGGCAAAAATGTACGCCTCTCGGTGGCTCTGGTAAATTAAGTTAATAGCGTTCCAATAACATCATGAACATCATCATCCACGTGGGTATAATATGTATAGTCGTCATCATCACCATAGTCATCGTTACCGATTCCTGGAACTATATGTGCGTTGGCATTTTTTTCTTTCTTTTATTCATACCTTTACCTACAGATGGGTTATGGCATGAGTATCTCCAATCTGTATCATGTTTGTATTGAATACTCATCGTCGAATTCCCACTTGAAATATATAATTCAATGCCCCCGATGTACAATATTTTCCGCCCTAATTCCGATTCATCAAGGTCTCGTACATCGTACTTCATAACTTAATAAGTTGCTGGGTCACTTAAGATTGGCGATTGCCAAGAGCTGTGTTCCCCTAAATATAGGTTTTTTCAACAACATAGGATTGTATAGGTGTATACGTGTCAATACAAGCTCATAAAAGTGTGATTAAATTTCCATTAAAATGGAAAGTTTGCTTCAGCTTGAGTAACCGCCACCAACCTGCAGTTGTGTATCCTTCTTCTTCTCGAAGTGCCCGTCAAAACCAATTTTCATCTCTCTTTGAAAGTGAATCCAAATTTGAATGTCACGGCGCCATGCTCTGATCCGATTTTATTGATCGACAGGATGAAGTATGAAGCACAGCTAAGTCCAAACCCCGTTTGGCTCAAACTTGATTGTCTATAACTGTATATCTTTTTCGTCGTCCTGTTGCATGATGATGGAGATTCTCTAAAAGTGTTACGATTTTGTATTATGCATGGACGAATATGTCCATGTCTAGCGATGCAATAAATCCCAGATGTCATCCTTGTTTCATTTCGTTTCTTGTTGTGCTTTTTTTTTTGCTTTTGCTGAGAAATACCATTCAACTTGAGTTTGAGGAGTTGTCTTGTGTGCTGCGAGGAAGACGACTTGTTGTCAGGGATGACATTTTCAGTATCCAGTAAGCAACGCCTTTGGTGATGTAGAATGAAGTAGGTTTCTGTTACATTTTTACAGACAATGAAGCTTGAAGGTTGAGTGCAAAGTTGGGAGGTTATTCAAAATATTATTTCTTTATTTCATTCCTTTCTTATTATCATGTGATCCTTTGTTTTGTGCATACTTTTGTGTTTGCCCTCTGTTTTGTATAAGCTTCTTGAGAACACAAGAAAGTTGAGAGGTGTTCTGTATTCGAAAAGATTTCCGTATCTTGAGTTTTGTAAAGTCCTCGACATATTTTTCAATTTCAATAATTGGATCTTAAAGTTGAAAAATAAAGCCTGAGAAGATTTCGAAAAGTATGTGGTAATTCTGGCAGAACTGACATTTACAAAGAAGCACTTAGGATACAAACTGAAGCTATTCTAAAAATTAAATGAGAACACATTCCTTGGCCAACTTGTCCTCTTTTTATTTGTTCATTTGCTAATCAAATAAATATTTCAGTTAGCTCGGTGTTTGGCCAAATGCCTCTTATTTCTCACTCCACGTTCAGGTTAGTGGAGGATCCTTTGACGCTCCTTAAACACCTTTTTACGCAAACGTCAGCGAAAATTTTAAACTGACATATTGTGGGAAACGGAAAACACGCTTGCATATAGATAGTAAAGTATCGCATAAGCAACTTCTTATTTAGGTTTTTTCCATTAATATATTTTCTTAAAAAGAAGGTAGCCACTCGGAGGAAAAAACCAAGGTTTCTGTATAAGCAGGCATTCTGCTTAAAATAAGTGTTCAAAACATCTTCATTTTTTTTATGTGTATTGCAGTTCGTTTTTAAGAGAATTAAGAAAATTAAAATCGGTTGCTTATAAGTGAAACTCATATTTATTTCAAGTGTATATTTGGCACTGTTTGTATGTTCCTATGACCTAGTGTACATACCGTGTAGAAAATCGTGATTTTCGTATGTGTGAGTAAGAATTATTATTATTAAAATAATTAACTAGGTTTGAATTTTTGAAAAATAAGAGGAAGACAAAATAAAACAGATTTGAATTTACATATTTATATCAATTTTCTATTTTACTTGATAACTCGAATATTGTTTGTGGCAAGTTCGAGTTATCGAAGTTCGACTAGCTATATATTATTTTCCAATGCATTTTTGAAGATATTTTCTTAATAAAATTAGACTATGGCACACATTTTAATGATTGTTTTTTAATGAGATTTTTAATATTAGCAATTTCCGAAAACTATTCTGAAGATTTATAACAAAAAAATATTAAAAAAAAAAGACAAACTAATTTCGCTTACATCTGAGAATTTCAAATCAACGTATTTTTTAAATCTAGTCAGTTTATAGTTTATACCATCGCAATATAGGACATACTGCGATTATTCTTAATTGCACTGTTGACTTACGTTCATCTTTTAACATATTTAATTTCGGCACAACGTCAATTAAATTGCCAGTTTTGCCCCAGATCTATGTGGTTTAAGAACAGCGTTCACTGAAAGCGCAATTGGTAAGTCTTTTGAATCTGTGAAAAAAAAAACATAAATATTAATGAATAAAATATTTATAGTGTGTTTTGCCAGATGAATACTACCTTTGTTATGGTTTCAAATTTTATATAGGTATTTTTTTAATTATTCACTCACTGCACTTAATTATTCACTAATCACGCAAAAACAGACTGGCCACACTCAACCTGTGGAAGTATCAAAGAATAATGAGTCTGCAATGCGGAAATACATGCAGAACAAAAACTATATAAGCTAACAGAATCATATCAAAAATTAAGGTGAAGGACATACAGGGTGGGCCCAATACAAGTTTCTTTTTACAAATGCACACAATTTTGTTTTCAATGCATTATGGTTTTATTAGTAAGAGCAAACATTCCCATTAATTATGAAACACAACGTCGTTCAAGTGGCTGCGGTGGGTGCTTCATTTCGGCCAAACTTTCTTAAAAAAAAAAATTGTTTGGCTACACAGCATTCACTTTGGAAATATGTTTTCAATATTTCCCAACGTTGATCAAGCGTAAAACGACTCATGTCGTTCCGCGGAGTTATGATACTGACTTTCTGTCAGGATTTCGAGTAGGAAACAGCTGTCAGTGTCGAAATATCCTATATGATTTAAAAAGAAACCATTAAATGGCCCACCCTTTACATTCTATGAGAAATCCGTTCAATGATTCTGCCGTTCAAGAAAAGTCTTGCAAAAACACAATAACAAACAGCCAATGTTTCTGGTTTAAGCAGATAATCACCTTAATTTACAATGATTCTCACATGAGAATATTCTTATTTTAATAAGTCCGAATTTCGAGTTATTTAAAGTTCAGTTAATTTTATACAGATAGAGACGGATTAATTTAAAAAGAAATTTATTATGAAAATAAAATGAAGTTCATTGTGAAGTTAACTGAATCCGATGGAAAATATTTTTCGACATAAGTTTGTTGCTCTAAATTTTACGTACGTTTTTAAGTACTACGTATTTATAAAAGGTATGCTTGATTTTCGACCACAAGTAAGACTAGTATATATTAATAGCTCTGAAGATTGGCAGGTGGTTCTCCATTATAGAAAAGTGTATCGTGATCTCTTCCTCAAAAATCGCTTTTTTGCTTGATTACATTGCTGGATCGATGTAGGGTTGAAGTAACTATTTGGGAGCTATTCTCGACTACAAATCTTCTTTATGAAGTTCGAAGTACCTACCTCCTATGGAAATTTGTTAAAATTTTAATATTACAATTTTTGTTCAGAGTGAATTGGGAAATTGGGATTTCCTCATAGAGTATTTAATCCAGACATTAATTATTGCTTGGAGCTAGATCTTTAAAAACGACGCGAGATATTCATGATGTAATGTAATTAAGAGATAAACTCCGCTATTTCACGATAGTTTGGATGTTTTTAAGTCTCCGATTTCTGGCCCCCACTGGTTTTAAAAACTATCAAAATGGCCCCTTTTTTCAGTTTAACTCAGATTTTATTGTTTATTAGTTTAAATCAACTTCTTCTATACGTACTCAATATAATAGGTAGCACAGGTTTGATTATTGATCGAATATTGTCTCCATATGCGGAGCTCAGCCCCAAAATATCTAGTGACTTAACCGACTGGATACAGCATTACAGAGATGACCAGTTTGACTAATAGGAGATCCAATACTAACATCAAATCCTTAACCCTAATGTACAACAGATTTATCGCCGCAATTCTGCAGGTACAACTATGGAAGATATTTTGAAGAACTCGACGAAATTATTCTTTGAAATGCGACACATTTAAACCTTAGAAGACTTACAAGACACAACCACTGTACAACACATACAACAGTAGGTACACTTTACAGCGGTTATCACTTCACTGGACGTCTTTTGGCTATAGGAAAGGCGAAACAAACGTTTTTGGATACCTAATCGTATTTCACAAATGCAGAAGTAACCACTAACTCCGGGACGCTGTGGAAGTATCGTTATAGTCGAACTTAAAAATGATGCCCAGCCCAAGTACCTACTTATTAAAACATTTTTTTTCCGGAAAAAAAGTATGTATGTCCTTAAACACACTTCCTAAATGCGCTTTACAATTCCATTTCAAGCCAAATAAAACCCTTCCTCAGTTATGACTTTCAGGCGTATCTATTTATAGCCAAAGTTAAACCGTAAATCCATAATAAGTCGCTTACTTCGTGGACCATGGCCCATATGGGATAACAAAGTGTTCACTTAATCTGCGCCATGGCGCCGTACATTGTCATTTGAGAACATTCATCCTTTGCAACTATCCATCATTACCAGGTAGGTACAAAATGTGACCACCTTTTATTGCCTATCCGTCATTGTGTCTGTCATTAAATCAGATACGAAATAAAATGGTGAAATGAACGTTAAAACTGCCGCCGCTGTTTGCATGTCCTTCTCAGCGTGAGACGGCATTGACGATAACCGTGCAGCATTCAGGTCGGAGTGAACAAAATGAAAACTTATTGCCACTACGTTGTACTTGTACTGTTGCGTTTTACGGCTATACTGTCACAAAATTACTGACATTTAAGTCGCTATAAATATTACGCTATTAAAGCCAAAGTGAACAAACCCGGACCGGACATCAGAAGGAGTCAAAACAAAACAAAAACACAACTATCTGCTCGTGCATATACAGTTATACTTGGTGTTATGTGACCAACAATATGAAGTATAAATTGCTTACGTTTGAGCGGTGGCATGTAGTGTTCGTCTTTCTTCTTTTGGTTTAATGGACTTAAATTGGTGTTCCTGTCACAATAAAATATACTACGTGTGCAACAGACGATGGCGAATAAAACGTGCAACATTCGGAATATATACGGATATAATGTTCAAGACGAGTCGACACACACAAGGTCCTCGGATTTTATGAAAATTAAGAGATAAAGTGAACGACAATTTATTGATAGTTAAAGGAGTCCAGTCCACAGCCCGAGATTGGCGGTCGTTAAAGCGAAGCGAAGATATCAGGTCGTCGAATACTACAAAAATGTCATCAAATGCAGGGAATTAAAGTTGGCACTATTTGCAGCGATCAAAGAGCGATAAATAATGGACTGAACGAGTGATGAACTGGAAATGTAAATCGACCCTGAGAAGGTGCGGCAGAAACATCGTCTCATCATGTACCTTCCTACAAACCATAATTAAGGGTGGAGAGCTCAGTTGTGAATGTGAATAACTGCCCGGCAAGCAAACAGTCAAAGGAAATTGGCCAGCGCTCGGAATTTTGCTTGCGTAGCTGGAGTTTTCTGCAAATATTGCATTTAGACAGTTGAATCAGCTAAAACACTCCGGCGTATGAATGAAATAGCCACCAACTTGCGATAGATCAGCTTTTTGCAACCGCCTCGTACAATATTGATTTTAGTTGAAGTGCAATAAACTTTGTAAAATACACATAACCCTTCATATCGTGGAAAGCGATTTCATCAAATCCAAGTTTGCTCCATAGAAAATTATGAATTTATAAAAAAAAAATGGATCGACTAAAAAAAACGCTATGAAATTTTTTTAGGTATTTACTTCTTAATGACGTGCATTGTCCTCTGTTACCAGCTCAATCCAGTCATGCACGAGTTAGTGATACATATATTTATATATACATTAAGTATCTAATTATATTTTTGTTACTGTAAATAGTATGATAATTCCTTCAGAAGTAGGTATCTCTTTACAATTCCGAGAAATCTTCGTGATTAAATGTAAAGAAGAATTAAGAATTGCACAGATACTTCTCAAACGAGTCTCAGGTCCACAGTGTCATAAAACCCACGCAAATTCCTTTCTCCATTTGTGCCTTCCAAAGAGATATTGATAAGTAGATACGATTTTTGTTTTCATTTTAAGTTTTTAAGTTCAGTTCGAAATAAAGGTTTGACCTGTACAAGTCTACTACCGAACCATAGACTTTCATTGACGTCATGTTGGTTACATTTTGCCTCCATAACTGAACGCCCCACCCTACGAAAGCTTGTTGTCTACTGTAATTATTATCTAAAGTTATCTTAAAAATTGAGTCTATGAGAAAGCAGCCGATTAAAACCGACATACAACTTTCTTATTGCAGCCTTATCTACAAAGATTCATGTTATGTCTTTGAATTCGTGTTGAGGACTACATTCGGAGTATTATCTGCATGACATTCAATGACATCAGTATCGCTGTTCCATATAAAATCTCTGTTTGATTCGCATGTCTTTCATCATTTATTTTATCAAAAGAAGATTCGCAGACGATATACCAAACCCACGAGATGGAAAAAAATGCGATCATCTAGACCAGTCGCACGTTGAAAACAAAAGTGGCACTATACAAAATCTTACATTTTTGAGTTAGAGCGACATCTAGGTACCGATATAACAACGCATCTTTTGTAGAGACACTCTTCATGATACCTCGGCTAATCTCCACAAGAGTTCACTAGTTTCACTTCATACTTTGACGTAAATCACTCCATCGGTAAGTGACAAAATGTCTCTTTTCGCATAATGTCGATATAAATTTAAGCTTAGAGCTATTTTTATTCAGATAAATGAATTCATAAATGTCATATTTCTTTTAGTGCCGGTTTTCTAAACAAAAAAAAAGTGAATTGATGTTCAGTGTAATTAATTAATGAACTAATCTGTATAATTTTACGGCTCTATTAGAAAATACGTAACAGTATTAAACAAAAACTGGCATTATACCAAACTTTATCAAAAGGCCTTTTTTTTTCTTAAATATGCATACTTTTTTTAAATCTTAAAATTTAACTATACAAAAATATAGTGATACTTTACTTTGGCCAAGTACCATAACATTCTAAACTTTTGTTTTAGAGATATCGAACATTGAAGTAAGTCCAAAACTTTAATCGGCCATATTCAAAAATGAGTTTTTTTGTTTAGTGTTTCTCTTGTTTTCAACGTGAGCAGTGGTTCCCAACCAGTGGGGCACGGCTCCCAGAGGGGGCATGGGGATTGTAAAAGAGAGGCGTGGACACAATTTCAATTGTAAATTTTTGATGCAAAGAGAAACAGACTTGACGCTTCAGCTGACATGAAAATTGCACCCAGAATCTTCTGGGACATTTGGAATTTTTACTTGGGCATGCGATTATCCAATTCGCCATAAGGGGCGCATGCTGTTGAAAAGGTTGCGAACCACTGATCTAGACGAATTTACTGCGAAAGTAGAATGAAGGTATACAAATTTATAGGGAAAGAATTTCAAGATCATATCATGAAAGAATTTCAAGATCATATCATGAAAGAATTTCAAGATCATATCATGAAAGAATTTCAAGATCATATCATGAACGCAGTGGCTTAGTGGTTAGTGTGTTGGACTACTAAGCGAGGGGTCCCAGGTTCGAATCCCGAGAAAAACCCAAATTCCAACTTAAGGTTTTTTTCACTGCGCCACCTATCGCGAACGTCTGACAAACATCCGAGAGTATAACTGTCATGAAAGAGCTTCTCAATTGGCCGTTTGGACTCGGCATACAATTGTAGATCCCTTCCATTCGCCCCAAAAATAAAAACTCACACAAGACGAATGGTTGTGAGAAGCTAAGCTTGGGTCCATACGGACCTGTTGCGCCAATTATTTATTTTTTTTTATTTTTATCATGAAAAATAAGCACAGAATCACTTAAAGTTTGTCTACTTTTGGAGTTAGCTAAGGATTTACTAATTCACGACTTTTTATTCGCAATTCTAGAAATTGTACGAAGTGTATATATTAACCCTCAAAAATTGCTAATCAACAATTTTCACTATCAATAATGCGATCAAAAGAGAAATACTTATTGCCATTTCCGACTGCAATTTGACACAAATTGTTGTCAATTTGATATTACCATGGATTGTGATTGTGAATTGCAAAATCATTTCGTAAATTACCACTTCTCTGCTGTATGCATTACGATTTCCTCCCTTAGCAAATTAAAACCATTTAGTCTTGAATTGCAACTCAATAGATTTGCTAACTAACAGGGATAGTTTACTCATTTTTTTTTTTTATAAAATTGCAATTCATATTTTGCATTTTTTACGATTCTTGAGTACCTAGTGATTTGAGGCATCCCTGTATTAAATTAAAATTGTTTATCGTAAAATTATAGAAAACGTTATTCTCAATTTACAAATATATCTTGTGACTTACAAATCAAAATCATAGTTTGACCTGTACAGGTCAAATCAGCAAATATTTTTTTGTAATTTGAGATTGTGAAGTGGTGTTTGAGAAATTGACATATTGAAGTGGTAAACTGCGCCAAACAATCTCGCAAATCACTACAAAACAAATAAAGGCAGCTCGAATTAAATACAACACACAAACATTTATTTCCTTAGATTTTATGACAATTAAGAGATAAAGTGAACAACAATTGGTAGTTATTCTAGGTACACCGTTTTTAATGTTAAATTACGAGAATCACTTCAGATTCATTTCAACCTTTGTATTTACAACAACTCAACAACAGGTGTCTGCAAATCTTATGAGTTCGCATTCAGTTTGGGAGAACCCGCGGATCGCCAAGCTGTGTTTCCCTTAAATACAACGACATGATGAAAGGTGGCTTTCCGCGCTCCCAAGTTTTCGGTCATATATTTTCTCTAAAGGTTAGGTGTAACTACCAATATTGGCAGAATTTCAAAAAGGAAAATACTAGACTGCAAAGAAATTTTTATTGAACATTAAAATATCCGTCTGCAGAAAAGCAAAACAAACAAAAAAATAGCAATAGATATTGTACATATTTTTTGATATATTAACGATACCAACTTAAAAATGAAAGTTACACTTTCAATTCGATGAATCTATCTAAAATGGTTATATTTTTTTTACGTATGAGGTCTATCACAAATTTAAGGTAGGTATATAAAATAGGCGCCCAGGTCCACCCCGGACTGTAGCGCCACCTAAGTAAGTAAGTAAGTATATAAAATAGGCGAAGGCGAATAGTTGAAAACCACTTTCACTGCCTTAAACACAATGGGCCTTACTAATAATAATTTTTTACTTCACACTAAATATTGTTTAGGTAGAAAAATTCGGCATTGTGAGTTCGAACAGTTTAGCCTGGACACTAAACATGATTGTTATGTCGATTCCATTGGGCAAAAAGAAGCGTCCGGGAGAGTCCGGAGAGAATTTCGCTTCTCGATTTCAAGTCAGAATCCACTCAAGAAGCACTCACACAAGTGTAATTTTATGTATTTTATACAAGCCAACTGACAGCAGCCGTAGATAATTTTTTCGCATTTCACCAATACTATTGTGGATTCTTTCAGAAGCTGTTTTGTTGTTCCATTGGATTTCAGAATGAGTGGATCCCCGAGTGAAACCAATGGAAAACGACATTAGTATCGCAGAATAGGTAGCTATATTTGCGCTATGCGTTTTGTTTTCCAGTATGTTTTGTATAAGCTAGGTCATTGAAAAAGCCAGAATGGGAACACTAAAAACTTATACCCTCCCATCACAATTTAAATTATATTCTTTGCTATAAATCTATATCACTGTATCCCCCTAGCGCACACTAGCATCATATTGAGTATCCTGATGAGCTTCCTTATAGTAAAGCTTTAAATATAAACGCTTACATCATAAGCTTGAGTAGATAAAACAACCAAAGGTTAATAAAAGCTTTGTCACAAAAAAGCTCAGCTAGTAAGAGCATACGTTTTTCGAAGATTTAACTGCGTTTTCCTTCTGCCAGATGGCAGTTACAAAAATATTAAAATCCGTTATACTTTAATTTTTTAAATGCATAGCAGTAACAAATGCGTTACCTATGATAGCGTATTATTATTAACACTTCAAAAACTCCGCTATGCACTGAAATTATTAATTTCTATTCAACTGGCAACAGTTCAGTAACGAACCAAAGGATATTCGTTTGCAACGAATTTGTTTGTTATCAGGCTATCACTTGCGAGTTAGCAAGCATGTATGCTTTTAAGTGTGTGTGAAGTACCTATTTGTTTTCGCGCAATTGTTGAAACTTCATTAAAATATGTTTGCAATTTGAAAGGAAGGCCTAGTGTAAAATTGTTAAGCAAAGCAGGTTATTTTCTTCAGTCTTAGGAAATTAAATAAATTAATATCTAATTGGTGAATATAATTATCCTGTGGAGAGTCCGCTAGGAGAATGTAATATGTATGAAAATTTGCAACTATAAATAGTGTTTGTATCCGTGTCAGCATGAGAGACTTAATTTAAGGATACATTTTTGAAACACATCATCCTAGCCCTAGCCGACGACGAAGTGCCTAATCATTTCCTCTTCTCTACCGATGCGCAAATTTTTCGTCGTGAATTATCGTTCTTCTGACAATTTGTAAAAGCAATTTGTTCCAGTCGGTCTGTCAAGAAATAAACCGTTCGTAATGGCATAGATTGACTAAAAAAAATCGACCAATTTATCAAATTCCATTATTAAGGTCATTTGATTAGGTTTTCAGAAGGATCTTGCATTCGTCATATAAATATAAATTCAAACCCATTGTTATGCCAAAGAGTTTCTGCTTTCTTCTGTCAATCAGCTATTTTTGCATAGTACTTTCAAAAAAAGATAAAACAGATTTCATTTCTAAATATTACCCTCCTATTTCTTTCCCCAGACCTATTTTGGCACATCCACTCAACTCCATATCCTTTCATTCCATCAAAACACGGATACAGTGTCCACTACGCAAATTATTAAATTAAAACATTATCCACCATCAACTTTCAATACGAGATGTACCTATATGGGTACACAAACGGAAACCAAAAAGGACACACTACCATATTACCACTGTACACCATTTATTAATGCTTAACGAGACACACGAAATCCCTTATGACTTTTCGACGGATGTGCCTTTGCTTCCAAATGCCATAACTTTGCAGGATGTCTTTTAATATTTCACAAATCGTAAAAAGAGGACAATATACAGTGACAGCAGGTATGCATACACACAGCCACAAAAAAAAAAAGAAAAATTGTTATGTATTCATGTTCGCAAAACTAGAAAGTCCACTAACCATAAAGAGATCAAAATATCATTTGTCTTCCCTAATGGATTACTTTTAAAAAGCATTTAATTGAAATTTATAAGGATTCTCTTAAAACTGTATAAATAAATTGTCCCTTGCATGTCAGGATAGGAATGTGTGGGAGTGTGTAGAGATTTGTTTGGAATTGTAACAAAAAACGGAAAACTGACCATATTACGAGGACGCCTTATGGTTGAAGGGTGAAAATATTTTGACAAAAAACCAGAATCTTCCTCAGGAAGCCAATTGCTGGGGGTATATCCTTTTTCATTACTTTTAGTATTAATTTTATAATCGTGCTATGGACTTATGCCAAAAGAGTGGTGAAGTGGCCCGAATTTTCGACATAGGACAGTCGATGATGGACGAAGGGGTCATCCTTTCCGTTCTCTTTTTCATCTCAATAGTAAACCCAGTTATGGATTCAGGAAATACCCTGCACGGCTTCACATGACTGAAAATGGATAAAGGGAATAAAATCTTTTAAGGATGATTCATTATAAAGATGGCAACAAGAAAAGGGTGCCTGTTTTTGTTTTAATGTCTGGTGTGCCTGTGTTCGTATATATGTGGGAAAACGAGAAAGATATTTGGTAGGTACGTACAAAAATGCATGCGGTTTTGGACTTTACAAAGAAACGAAACATTTTAAACATGTTGTTCAGGTTTAGACTCATCACCAAATGTTTGATAGGGGTTATAAGACATTCACTGCATTCAGCGTGCAAACCAAAAATCAAACTTAAGGTCGAATACAGTACCTTCTGCTACATAGATTATGTAGGGGACTTGACAAATTATTTTTTAAATAAAATGCAAACAGCTTGAGATAGGTATCTCAAAGTAAATTGTTTTGGCTTGAATTACTATGAAGCAATTTATGAATGGAATTCGACCGCGGGAACATATGCAGCGGTCGATACATTGAACACAATTTTCGATGACTTGGCCGATACGGGTGTTATTTCTCGTTCAGCTCGGAGCTCCTGTAACGTCGCCGGCTTGTTGGCATAGACCAATGATTTAATGTATCCCCATAAAATATAAGTCTAGAGGCGTTAAATCACACGATCTCGGCGGCCAATAGACTGGTCCGTTTCTGGAGATAACACGTTCACCGAACTGAGACTTCAAAAACTCGATTGTTGCACCAGCTGTGTGGCTTGTGGCACCGTCTTGTTGGAACCACACATCACTGATATACAATTCATGCAATTGCTCAAAGAAATTCAGTTCCAATAAGTTTCTGTAGTGAATATCATTTTCCGTAATGTTATGCTCATTTTCATTGACGAAAAACAACGGCCGAATGACGCCACAGGCATGAAAACTGCACCAAACAGTGAGTTTTTTGTAGATGAAGTGTTGTGTCAGGAATCACATGAGGGTTCTCAGCTATCCCTGAAATGCTTATTCGCTTATTGACGAAGCCGTTTGCCTGTTATCCGGGTCGAGAATTACTCCCGAAACGTGGCGTTAACGCTCATACAGTTGGGACCACCGACTCGGAATTTCGGTGTAAATTTTAATTATTTGTAAACGTTGTACGTTCGTGTACTTCACCATGATAAAAATGTTAATTTTACTGCATGTTTTGACATTGACAATTCGGGAATCGGTTTAAGGGTGCGTTCACACTAAAAGTTTGAGTTGTAAAGTCGCTAAAGAAAGACCCTTCATAAATTAATTGATATTTTGTTGGCGACGCTATAACTTGAAAACGGCTTTATCGATTTGACTACTTTTTCCAAATATTGGCAATAGTTTAAGGAAGGTTTTTTTCGGAGTAAAACACATTGGCAAAGTTGTCCGGGTGCTGCTAAAAATAGGAAGAGAGCCTATTAGCTATTGTCACGTGTTTTATTGATCGATCATAATAATGATCTTAAAATTGATCTAAGTGACTGGCGTGCTGCGTTCCTCCAATCTCGAGAAGTTATTGTTGTTAAACAACTACTGGACATTGGCAATGGCTAAGTTGTTAACACTTCTGGATGTATTACCCTCAATAATGATTTTTCTCAGTTCGTCGAATCAAAGACCGAACTCATCGAGATGGTGTTCCCAAACTCTGCTCAAAATAATAGAAATCATGGATTTCCAATTGCTGGCGAATGGTCACATATATATTGTTACTAGCCAAGACTCTATCGTTCACTATTCAACGGAATTTTTAAATATAATCTACAAATACAAGTCAAGCATCAGTAGTCATTATGTTGCGCCCAAAAACAAAATGCAAAGGAGAAAGTGTTGTTACCACCCGCATTTCTATGATACCGACCGACATACATCACAATTCCTAGTGGCGCTTGTATTTGTTGAGTGTTTACAGTATTTAATGCCTTTCGCATGGTTAGTTATACGTCACCTGTTTCAGTGTCGGAAAACGAACAAGATTACTTATTCTTGCGCCAGATAACGTAACAAAAAAAGATATATTCCCAAAAGAACTACAATAAACAAAATGGTAACACTCAACATGCAAATTAAATATTTTCATAGATATTTTAAATTAATATTAATGAAATATTTTTTGTTGGTTAACATGATTAAGGTTTTAAAATCTCGTCTTATTCATTACTCATTCTATCAAACATTCATGGGCAAGACAAGACGTCGTCTGTCGGGCCAGCTTGTTACTTTTAAAAGCAATAATTTTTCAAGGCTAGAGCAAATACTTTACATTTCAACACACAATGATTTAATTTATCCGAAAATAATGACATCTACCTACTACGTCCTTCACATATTACTAATTTAATTCTCATATAAAACACATTCATCCTCATGTGCCTGGTTGTCTTTTATCTTCCATGTAATGCAAGTGCCTACTCTTCTATGAAAGAAATAATTTAATTTTATTCAATTGTTCCACTTGCTTCTTTTTTTGTAAATCTCTATCCTTATCCTGTTTCTATTTGCAAAATTTAATTACTAATGCATCCATAAATTATGTCGTGTTTACTTTGAAGCTACAATGTACTCATTTAAGCATAAAATTCGAGTTATTTTTTTGCGTTGCCTCGTGGGTTAAGTAACTTTCGTAAACTGCGTTACCTTATAGAAAGTCACAAAAGCCCATCATCACATGCTGGGTGTGTTTGTACACTTTGTCGAATTGCCATGAAATTTTCATCGGGTAAAATGCTGTTTGCCACATAAGTAGGCAGCATGAGCCGTGGCAAAAAAAAGGGTTGTAAATTAAGTAACTGCGAAACGGAACTGGAATAAAAAGCAAGGGGATACCCGGATGAAGAACACATGATAATGTATGTCGGCGGAAACACTTCCATGTAGGTTGTGTGTTAAACCGCCTTTTAACCTCTGACATTGTAAGAGTTGGTAGGAGTTCTTCAGGCAACATGGGTTTTTATTCTGCAATACATATTTTATTGTAAGGAAGTTTCACTTAATAGATAGGTGAATATAAAGAGAGACTTCGAAAAGTTCAGACCAAATTCGTATTTTGGTGTTTTTCGAATCTCATTGTTGGACATTTGTTTGGCAGTTGAACAATCGGCGATGCTGACGAGCCTTAGGCGGAAAAAGACTTCAGCACAGCTGAAAAATATGACGTATTGCAAAAAAATGTGTACGGTATATAAAAAGACAGCATGTCATATTATTTCATTGGTTTGCATATTTCGTGCGAGCATTTGCTTCAACATGGAAATCGTAAAAGAAAACCATTCCTACTGTTTTGACATAAACCAAGTAATAAAAGGCGACGGTAAAACGTTATAAAATTCCTTTATTTGATGGTAAGCAAATCAACGGGGTTTACCCAATGGTTCGTTGGGAGATGTTGCCTTGTTGGTGGTTGCTAGACGAAAGAGAGTGAATCATCTTTGCTTAAACGCGTGAAGCCGATTCGCCAAACTAAACCGTTTCGCCCTTTCCTCTGTTCTTCTTTGTGGGCATCTTCTTCTTGATGAACGATTATTGCATATTGGGCTTACGGGTTAAAATTAGCAGATTACACGACTAACATAACGCGGCTTATGTAATGAAAGTGCAACGACAATTCTTTGGCAAAAGCAACATCAGAAAGCTAAATGAACCATAGGGTACGTGTACAAATATGTTACTAATAAATTTAAAGTAATGAAGTTAGGCCAATTCAGCAAGAAATATAAGTATAAAGAATATGTAATTAATTAATAAGAAACGTAGCTTTCTATTCTTAAACATGCCGCCTCCCACTGAAGGAATTTCAGGAACTAGGTAGGAGCGCCACTCTCGTAATTGGCCTTTTGTATATAGCGTTGTGGGTGCGAACCGACACAACTCGTACCTGCCCATCTGACCCCGGATGAGTGGCTTCGATACGCCCTAGAGACCACTTAGATGGGGGTAAATTAGGCTCCTTAACCACGACGAGATCACCAACCCTTAGGTCTCTGGTCTGCTGCTTCCATTTGGGACGTTGCTGAAGTGAGGTGATGTAGTCCGTATGCCACCGTTGCCAAAACCCTTGCGTCATATTTTGAATCAACTGCCATCGTCCTAAGCGGTTAATTGGTACCTCCAGATAACTTGGCTCAGGGATCGCTGTATACGGTCTTCCTATAAGAAAATGAGAGGGGGTTAGAGGATTCAAATCTGTATCAGAAATTGCGCAGAGAGGCCTAGAATTAAGAAGGGCTTCGATTTGGGAAAGTAAAGTGGTCATCTCCTCAAAGGTGAGAACGTTGCTTCCTACGACACGATGAAGATGTTGCTTGACGCACTTAACCCCCGCCTCCCAAAGCCCACCGAAATGAGGGCTATGTGGTGGGATGAACTCCCATTTTATATTGTCCGTAGCTAAGGCGGTAGATATCCTCTCGTTATGCTCCCTAGATCTCACTAACTGGAACCAATCGGAGAGTATCCGCGATGCACCTTGGAAGTTGGTGCCATTGTCGGAATGAAGAACACTGCATTTGCCTCGCCGAGCAATGAACCGGCGTAGGGCAGCTAAAAATGCATCCGTTGAAAGATCACTCACTACCTCCAAGTGAAGCGCTTTCGTAGCCATACATATAAATAATGCGATGTATCCTTTCCTTAATTTTGGGTTTCTTCCCTTTGATAATCGAAGAGTGATCGGACCGGCGTAATCACATCCCGTGTGCTCGAACGCGTACGATGAATTGAGTCGAAAAGCAGGTAGGTTTCCCATAAGTTGAGCTGACGTACCCTGGCGCAAACGAAAACATTCCTTGCATTCAAAAACGACTTTTCGTATCAAATTTCTGCAGCTAAGAACCCAATATTCTTGCCTTACCAACGCAAACAAATGTGTGACTCCAGCATGTAGAAACTTCCGGTGAGCTGCACGAAGAATTAAAAGAGTTATTGAAGAGTTTTTTGGCAAAATAATTGGATGTTTTATAGTTAGCGGAACATTGACAGCATTCAGTATTCGTCCACCAACTCGTAGCAAGCCTACGTTATCGAGGAAAGGAGATAAAGACGACAATTTGGAACGATTGGGGACTGACGCTTTGGATTTCAGAGCGGTGATTTCATCCTCAAAATCCTCTTGAATGAATCGGATACAGGTTTGTTTGGCGGAAAGAAGTTCGGACGACGAGACAAATGTTTTCCGTCGATCTATAGCAGGAAGCCGGCAGTTATTCACAAAACGAAGAATGTAGGCAACCGTCCGGATTAGTCTGGTCCAAGAAGAGATTTTGCATGCTAGATTGGCCAAGAAATGCTCTTTGCGACGCGATAAGTTTACCATAGCGCGAATTTTCCTTTCCTCGGGTATCTCCTCAAGATTTTTCTTTACGAATTGTGGCCAATAAGTGCAACCCTTGGAAATCCAAACAGGACCCTTCCACCATATTTCTAGCGGCAACAACTGGCTAGGTTCGATGCCCCTCGAAGCACAATCAGCCGGGTTTTCTTCAGAGCGAATATAACTCCAAACTTTCCGAGGGAGAACATCAAGAATCTCTGCGGTGCGATTAGCGACGAAGGTATTCCATCTGCGAGGAGGAGAAGCAAGCCAAGCTAATACGATTTGTGAATCGCAAAATGCGAAAATATTGGATGGAGATATGTCTAATGAGGAGCGAATCACCTGAATCAGACGGGCTAATAGCAGAGCCCCACACAACTCAAGACGGGGGATAGTCAACTGCTTTATCGGCGCGACGCGGGTCTTAGCCGCAACAAGATGAACTTCAATTTGGCCACGTTCCGAGGTACTGCATGCATAAACAACGGCAGAATACGCCTTTTCTGATGCGTCTGAGAATCCAACAAGATCATAGCTTCGCGAGTCCAACGAACACCTTCTCAAAATCTTGACCTTTTCGAAAAGTTGCAGATTATTCCGATAGTGAATCCACCTTTGAGCTACCTCCGTCGGCAACGGATCGTCCCAGCCTATTTTCGATTGATGCAACCACAACTCTTGGAAGAGCATTTTGAGTAAGATAGTGGAGGGGGAGAGAAAACCCAACGGATCGAATATTTTGGCTACTTCCGACAACAGCTTTCGCTTGGTATATAGTGACGAACTTTCTTTTAACGAAATTTTAAAGGTGAATATATCA
The DNA here is from genome assembly GCA_916610125.1 of Cheilosia vulpina. NCBI lineage: Eukaryota > Metazoa > Arthropoda > Insecta > Diptera > Syrphidae > Cheilosia > Cheilosia vulpina. The sequence continues at coordinate 62,847,019 of OU744277.1, forward strand.
TGGTATTGTTGACGAAAACTAAACAACAAAACTTGCAGTAAATTCACTTTATTTATGTAAGATAAGTTCTCTCTAACTCTCGAATAGCAACTCGCTTTAGTCACGCGATTAGCGGCGTATTTATACCTTGCCACCGGGTCGGTCGTGTAACAGCTCGGCCATCCTTTAGTATGTCGTGCCCTCACGACCTGCATATCCAACTTCAGGCTCGTCGGCAGTTTCGGCATACCGTGAAGTTCCGAGGGTTCCCCGGGAGATTTCAGGATTTCGGTCGGCATCCCCTGTGTCCTCTGAATCTGTTACGTCGTCCCCATCCACTGAGTCCTCTGAATCTGCTACGTCGTCACCATCCATGAGGCCCCCATCTGGTAACTCACACCATCGCTTCAACTTGTCAGCACTTACGACGGTGGTGAGCTTGCGCTGCGTCCTTTGCATTCCCGGAATGTCCTCAATTACGTACCGATCATGTGGTAGGACGCGTGTAACCATATAAGGCCCTCGGAACAACGGTTCAAGCTTCCGCGAATCGCCGGTTGAGGCTGCCTCGTGTTCCATTAAAACCAGGTCCTCTACTTCATACCGCGTTGGCTTTCGATGTCTTAAGTCATATCGCTGTTTCTGTCCCATTTGACCTACCCTAATATTCGATAGTGCCCTTTCTCTTCTCTGACGCATTTCCTCAGGATCGATGGGTCCTGCTTTGCCTAGTTCTAAAAGCAGTTTATTCCCCAGAATGTCCCTTGGCGTGTACATGAATAAAAGCTCATGTGGACTTGCCCTTGTGGTTGAACTCTTGGCAGTGTTAAGTCCCCACTGCACTGTTCTCAGGTGTGCTGCCCAATCCTGATTAGCTGAGCGAGCACACTTGAGGGCCCCCAATATCGTCCGGTTGCATCGCTCCACCTGGCCGTTCGCTCGGGGTGACCTTACTGCGGTTTTGATATGCTGAATTGCATTCTCCCGACAGTATTCCTCGAACGCCCTGGATGTGAAAGCGGTGCCTCTATCTGTTACCATGCGCCTCGGGACACCAAAATACCCAGAAATGTCGGTTAGTACGTTCAGCACTCCCTTTGTGTTCGTCGTCTTGACTGCTCGCAGGAAAACGTACTTGGTGAAATTGTCCACCGCGACTAGCACATGCCTCGTTCCCCCCTTTCCTCGGGTGAATGGTCCCAGGTGGTCTAGATGTATTGTGTCGAAGGGCATCGGTACCCGGTCTGCACTGTGCAGCTCGCCTTCTGGCACCCCTCCCTTCCTTTTTGAGAACGCGCACTCTACACAGGATTTTATATAATCGCGTGTAAATCCTCGCATTCTTGGGAACCAAAAGGTTTCTTGCATGCGTTTCAGTGTCTTCTCGTCCGCTAGGTGACCGACGTCATCGTGACATAGTTTAAGGATTCTCCATCGGATCGCATGTGGAACTACCCATTTCTCGGCGCCTCCCACTAGGCGAAATAGTCGCATTCCTCGAACTCGAAAGTCTCTTTGCAACTGTTTCTTAAAACTCGTTTCTTCTGTCGATTGTAGTTCCTTGGTGATTCTGCGCAATTTTGGATCAACCCATTGCATTGTTGCCAGCCAATCCTCATCCGCAATGTAAATGTTCATCACGAACAGGGATGCCTCGTCTGACACCATAGCTTCTTCAACCGGCTGGCGGCTCAGCGCATCCACATATGCTGCATTCTTCCCAGGTTGATGTACGGTTTCAAACGTGAACTCTTGGAGTTTCAGCCACCATCTTCCCACTCGTGGTATAATCTTGGGTTTGTTTTTTGTAGCTACGATCGCCTCGCAGTCGGTAACCACCTTAAACTCCTTCCCCAGCAAGTATATCCGGAACCTTTCGAGGCTGTCCACGACCGCCAAAACCTCGAGCTCGTAAGAGTGGTACTTCCGCTCGTCCTCCGATAGTTTACGGCTGAAAAACATCACTGGGCGCAATTCTGCATCTCCTTTCTTCCTTTGGAATAGAATCCCTGCCAGTCCCACGGAAGATGCGTCGGTGTGCACTTCGTGTTCGTCCTCGGGGTTAAATATCACTAGCACTGGTGGATTGCTCAGCACCTCTTTCAGCTTCTGGACCGCCTCCTCTTGTGGGGTAGACCAAATGAACTCCTGATCTACCTTGGTCAGCTCCGTGAGTGGCATCGCTACTTGCGCATAGTTTCTGACGAATTTTCTGAAGAAGCCTGTAAGGCCTAGGAACTGTCGCACTTCATGGATGTTACGCGGTGACTGAAATTCCATTATCGCTGCTGTTTTCCGTTGGCTAGGTCTTATGCCATCTTTATCCACCTGGTAACCTAAAAACTCAATGCTTGTCTTCAGAAAAATACATTTGTTCAGGTTGAGGGTGAGTCCACACTCCTTTAGGGCTGCCAGGAATCTTCTCAGTTTATCCATACCGTCTCCTATAGTCTTGCTCGCAATGATAGTATCATCCAAGTACACAGCCGCATCGTCCTTATGCAGTCGTGCCTTCAGTAAATTCATGCAGGCCTGAAAGTGCGCCGGAGCATTCACAAGCCCGAAAGGCATTCGATTAAATTCGAAGGTTCCTTCATGGGTCGAAAATGCGGTAAACTTTTTGCTCTGTTCCTCCATGGGTATTTGATGATACCCCGATGCCAAATCCAGAATAGTGAAGAATGAGTTGCCCCCGATGGACGTAATTACCTCCTCAATCACGGGCATCGGGAACTTTCGTTTTACCGTTACCTTGTTCAGGGCCCGAAAATCAATGCAGAACCTATCGGTACCGTCTTTCTTCTTGGTCAGCACAATCGGTGAACAGTAATCTGACGATGAAGCTCGTATCACTCCCAGCTTCAATAGTTCGTCTACCTTCTGGTTTATTATCGTGCGTTTCGCGAATGGAAGCCTATACGGTTGTACGCAGATTGGCTGCTGCGTAGATAGTCGAATAGTACATTCGCCCAACTTCGACTCACCCAACTCTGACAGGTCTATCGCAAAACAATCTCGGTAAGTGTTTACCAGGTGTTGCAGCTCGTGCCTGCTCTCGTCGTCCATCTCGCCAGCATTCAGGTCCGCTAGTACCAACGTCTGCTTGGGTGACCGATACCCCCTGGTCCGTTGGGTGGGTCTGTCGTCACTAATCTCCAGCTTCCTAAACGATTTTTCCACCTTCACCTGCGGTTGATCCAGGAGTTTACGCCCAATGATCATCGCATACGGTTGACTTGTATCTGGTACCACCAAAACCTCGCACCAAGATGTCAACCTATCCACGGAGATTTCCGCGTAGATGTGACCTAACGTTACACAACCTCCACCTCCAAACCCATTTAGCTTTTTCCGGAGTGTGTTGTACCTTATTCCTCCGGCGTCTGCATCCGCTTTTCGTAGTGTCACACAATCGCTACCGAGGTCGATAAATGCCCACACTCTGTGCCCGTTCACGTCCGCCTCCTTCAAATACTCTGTCCCGTCCTCCTCCTTTACTAGCAGCTGATTTGGTTCGCCTGATCGCCTTCCAGTGCTGGTACTAGGACCACTTTCTCTTCCCTGAATGCGTGGCGCGATGCAGTCCCTGCTATAGTGTCCCAAACCCTGGCACCTGAAGCACCTCACTCCCCCGGTTGCTCCTTCTCTGCTTTTAGGTCGATATATCCCACCGCTGCTAGGTCGATCGATGTCCCCCTGGTTTCCGCCACACCTCCTGGCCCTTAGCCCAAATATCCATCGGACCCTTTCCAACGTGTCTTCGACCGATGATGGTTTCACCGCTCGGAACGCCTCCTGGCATTCTGGATCTGTAAGTCCCTGGACTATATATTTTACTAGCGACCCCTCCCGGACGTCCCCCCGAGATGCAATCATCTTCATCTCGAAAATGTAGTCAACCGGATTCTCCTCAGCCCGCTGCCTTCGTTCCCGCAACCTATCATGAACGTCCGCATCGTCGTCGACAGTTGGAAAGTTCCTGCATAGTCCACGGAACAGCTTGTTTAGAGAGTCTAGCGTGACGCTGAGGCTCCACGTTTTGGCTGCGCCCGTCAGTTTCGTGGATGCTGCCATTAGAGCTAGTTTCTCATCCAGGTCGTAGATTTCTTGGATATCGGCTACCTTTGTCACCCATGCTTTTGATGAGAGGCCCGAGGATGATTTCGGGTCGAATTCCGGTATCAACTCCGCAACATCCCGGACCGAGTATACGCTTCTTGTATATGTTCGGTCTCTAACCATACCCTCGGCCGTTCTCTCGTTTGGAGTGATTTGTCCGTCTCTATGGATTTCCGGTTGTCCCTGACCGTTGGATTCGGCTGCCGTGTTCGTTGTCCCTCTCAGTAGCTCTTTCAACTGTCGCACCTCATCTCGTAGCTTTTGGAGATCGCGTTCATCGCCCCCATTGCTCTGCCAATCCTGCCGTGGGTTACGAAGTACCGCTGGTTGTTGTTCCACGTCCTTATTCCTTCCGTGGTCGACCTCCGGTTGTAGGCCCTCATGCCCCGGATCCGTGGCGTCGAGCAGACGTCTCAAAAGTTCTTCCTTGAGTCCAGCTTGCTCTAAACCTCGTGCCTTCAGCTCCTCCCGCAGTTCGTCCCTAGTCCACGTGACGAATAATGCTGTCCGCTCCGCTCTGCTGCCCATCATGACGCCAAGCGACTCCCTTCCCGCCTACTGCTGGCCACAGCCCAAAACAAAAACCCTACTACGCCTCTATATATCCCTTCGTTGACCACGTAAACTCTCTTCTTCGTGCCTTTGCCTTCTTCTTTGTCCAAGCTCACCTGTTGGTCTTGCTTCCAATTGTACTCTTGGCTGACCTCCACCTAGGAATCATTCACCATCCCCCATCCAGAGTCAACCGTTGAATGCAAACAATTCTTCTGGTACTGCGATGGCCAACTCAGAATCAGCTAGCTAGCACACAAAAAATAAATCCCGTTGACTAGATATCATCCACCATATACCATCGAGAGTCAGCCGTCGAATGAAAACAATTCCTCTTGCAGTGCGATGCTCACTCAGCAGCAGCCAGCAACTCGAAACAAAAAAAAATAGTTCCGTTGACTGTGGACCCACAGTGCACTTGGTTGCAAATTTTGTACGACAGACTTCTGCACCCGCGATGCCCTGCACCACAGCTACGCACGAAAATAAAACGCCGTTGATTGCGCGGCTACAATACACTTGTTCGTCGATGGTCTCGGCTAGTTGTTGTTAGTTTCTTGCTCTTTCTTTGCTTCCACTTTCTTCGGTCGTATGTAGCTCGCACAACTGCTCTAGTAGTCGTCCCACTACTTGATGCAGCAAGCCCCTTTTGTGTTGAAGAAAATAACGTTACCGTCCGCGAGTTTGGGTTATTATCCCACTTCTGAACTGTTGACGAAAACTAAACAACAAAACTTGCAGTAAATTCACTTTATTTATGTAAGATAAGTTCTCTCTAACTCTCGAATAGCAACTCGCTTTAGTCACGCGATTAGCGGCGTATTTATACCTTGCCACCGGGTCGGTCGTGTAACAGTATGGATTCCACACTAACCCCAGTACTTTTGTGCAACCTTTCTGGCTATCCAAATCAAGTGAAACGATGTCATTATGGTCGATACCGCTTAAAATTGGCCAACAATTCGAACTCCATTTGCTGAGCTGGAACCCTCCACAAGAGAGTAGCTTAACTAATTCCTCCCTCAATTTAACCACCTCAGCCATAGAATCGGCACCGGTCAGGAGGTCATCCACGTAAAAATCACTCAGAATTGAACGAGAAGCCGATGGAAACTGATACCGGTAGTCGACCGCAAGTTGCTTAAGAGTCTTCATGGACAGAAATGGAGCAGGCGAGGTACCATAGGTCACGGTACATAGCCAAAAGTGTGAAATCGGTTTCTCCGGACTCTCCCTCCAAACAATGCGTTGAAAATCGCGGTGCTTTTCAGCGACCCAAATTTGTCGAAACATTTTGACGATGTCCGCACAAAAAACGTATTTGGGAAAACGGAATCTTATACACACATTTACCAAATTACGTTGAAGAGGAGGCCCGGTATGCAACATTTCATTTAAACTAATTCCATTAGAGTCCCGATGCGACCCATCAAAAACGACCCGTATTTTATTCGTAACGACGGCATGATGCGGCAAATAGAAAACCTGTCCCGATGTAGGTTCGATAAGATTATCCGGAATTCGTTGCATGTGACCCAATTCCAGGTAAGTCTTCATAAATTGGCAGTACTCTATTCGAAGGCTTTCATTGCGAGCGAAACGACGCTCCATGGAAGATAAACGCGACAAGGCTCCTGAGAGTGTGCTACCAAAACGAACCTCACTCTGTCGAAAGGGTAACTCAACAATATATTTGGAATCCGGGGCGCGCGAATAGGTTCGGGAAAAATGCGATTCGGCGAAATCCTCATTTCTTTCCAAGGATAAGTGGACAGGAACCTCCTCAACTTCCCAGAAAGATTTAAGCAGCACGTCTAACTCCTCGATCCCAACATGTAGTGAAACTATGGATTGGTTAGGCATATTTCCAGTTACTACCCAGCCAAAAACAGTATTGTGGGCCACCAAATTACCCTCGTCATCGATACGACGGCCTTCCCGCAAAATATTCCAAGCTATATCGGCCCCTAGTAAGAGATCAATAGGACCCGCTTCATTAAATCCAGGATCCGCCATTTCCAGATTCTCCAACAGCGACAGATTATTTAAGGCAAACGAGTATAGAGGGGTTTGCGAAGTGATTTCTTTCAAAATATAAGCGTTAACTTGGACTTGAGTCGAATCAAAACGAGAAAGTAAGTTAACCTGTACAATACCATGAGTAACCCCAGCTGATTGAGACGAAATTCCAGTAATTGGGATACGAGCATGGCGCCGACGAAGACCTAAACAGTTTACCAACCGTTCGGTTATAAGCGAAACTTGCGAACCGGTATCCAACAGTACCCGACAAAGCTGTACCTTTCCTGCAACATCCATGATCTTAACGAGCACCGTAGGTAATATGCCGGACGAATGCATTGTGTTTTTAATATGATGGCTCACCACCGACAACGGATTCATAGGAAATGAATTTTCGCTATTGGCAGTATCGATGTTATCTGCAATAGCCGACTGGTTTGATTTTTCCAAATGAACCAACGTGTGATGTCGAGTATGGCAGACCGAGCAACGAGCCTTTACTCGACATCTGGCGGAAGAGTGGTTACTGCCTAAGCAATTGTAGCACAACCGCTCATCCCTCACAAAATTACGACGCGACTGTATCGACATGGATTGAAATTGAGAACATTTAGAAAGTAAATGGTTCCCTTTACATTGGGGGCAAGCCACATTGGCCACGGTTAAACTTTTCACATGCGAAGTACCGGAACGCGGTGTTGTTTTGTTATTACGACCTTTCGGCTCACAAGATTCTAACGCTGAACATCTTTTATCCAAAAAGTCAATTAACTCCTGAATCGTGGCCTCTTCCAACCGTTTGTTTTCAAGAGACCAGGCTTTACGCGTTTCGGAATCAGTTTTATTGAGTAAGAGATAAATTAACCAAGGATCTCTACTCTCAGAAGAAAGAGCTTTTAGGCCGCGAATAACTTCATCCGCATTGTCCGTTAAACAACGTAAACGAGCACTATCCGCGATTATAACCGTTGGCAATTTTAGGAAACTCTCAATGTACGCGTTAATAATATAAAGCGGCTTATTGTACCGATTTTCGAGCTTCTCCCACGCTTGTTCGTAATTGTTATCCGCGATCTCGATATAATTTAATAATTTAGCGGCATCATCACGTAAAAACGATTTTAGATAACGCAATTTTTGAGCACCGGGAAGGTTTTTCTTACAGTCAATGCTCCCGAGGAACATGTCCCGGAACCCTGGCCACTCGCGATAATCACCCGAGAATGGCGATATTTTAAATGGTGGTAACTCTATTTCGGCTGGAGATTTTTGAACCGAATTCGAAGAGGTTGGTTTATTAAGAAGCGATTCGAATAAAGAGACTTGTTGCTTTAGCACGTTCTCAGAATCAGTATCAGCCGAGGAAGGTGGAGGCGCGGGAAGTTTTTTACGAATCGCCTTCAATAACGCGCTTTTTGCCGTGACGTATTTTATTTCGGTGCTCTCAAAGTCAACCTCCGGATCACCATAACCTTCAACACCGTGAAAAACGAAAAGTTCCTCTTGGTTACGACAAAACGCTTTCCAAGTGTCCTCCAATCGCTCTAGACGCACCTCTAACACCTCAAGATCTATCTGGTCGGTACTATCCGCAACGAGATTATACGACCGTGTAATAGTGCCCTTTAAATGACCCCGGGCCTGTTTGAGTACTTCCATTTCGATGCACGTGTATATATATAGGTACAACCGAAGTTTACCAACCGAGAACCAATCCTCAAAGCGAAGCCTTCAACTACCTCACCAGCGATAAAACCGAAAGCCCCCAGCAACAAGAGAATGCAACAACAGGCAGCAGCAATCACCCAAATTCCCAAAAACGACAACGGACACTTTCTCAATACCACCTGTATGCAGCTTTCCGAATAATTTTCCAGCAACCACCCAAAAACTGTATGCGCGTTAAAACTCGAAATATTTATCTTAATAAGTCGCGACTTTTCTTCAAACGAATCCGTTTACTCGAAGGACCATGTTTTGACATAAACCAAGTAATAAAAGGCGACGGTAAAACGTTATAAAATTCCTTTATTTGATGGTAAGCAAATCAACGGGGTTTACCCAATGGTTCGTTGGGAGATGTTGCCTTGTTGGTGGTTGCTAGACGAAAGAGAGTGAATCATCTTTGCTTAAACGCGTGAAGCCGATTCGCCAAACTAAACCGTTTCGCCCTTTCCTCTGTTCTTCTTTGTGGGCATCTTCTTCTTGATGAACGATTATTGCATATTGGGCTTACGGGTTAAAATTAGCAGATTACACGACTAACATAACGCGGCTTATGTAATGAAAGTGCAACGACAATTCTTTGGCAAAAGCAACATCAGAAAGCTAAATGAACCATAGGGTACGTGTACAAATATGTTACTAATAAATTTAAAGTAATGAAGTTAGGCCAATTCAGCAAGAAATATAAGTATAAAGAATATGTAATTAATTAATAAGAAACGTAGCTTTCTATTCTTAAACACCTACTATCTCGTAACTTAACAAATTTAAAGCCAACAATAAGCAATAAATTTATCTCAAAAATCTCTTGTAGATCGAGAAAAAACTGCTCCTTTTAAATATAGATTTGATCATAGATTTTCTACTCGTTCCTTATTTTCATTAAAATTTAAACCACATTCAAAGTTCTGAATGGTCCCTAAAAGCCACTCGCCAATTGACAACATTATTAGAAGATTTCATCGTAAATCGCATTAACTCAATTGTTGAGCACAAGATATCGCCCCATATCACATTCCTACATACCAGGTTCGCCTTCCTAAAGAAAAACAGAAAGAGACACTTACACCTAACCCAAGGGGAAGGGATTTTTATTCTCTGCCACCCACTTGTTCTTCATTCTCCCCAATAGCATTCCAAATGTGAAAAGAACGTATAATATTTGTTCATTCCAAAGGTTATCTTAAAACCCCAAAAAAGTACTGCACTCCGTTAGGGATGTTTATTCAACTTGGCTTTTTTTTTGCTTCTTACAATAGGTTATCTCGTCCTTGTTTGAAAAAAAAAATACAAACCATATCGAGTGCCTTTGTTCTGCTGATGTAAGTAAAGGGAATCAAAAAAATATACATCTCACCAAAGGGCAAATAAGGATTAGCGTGAATTAAAAAGAGGAGAAAAAAACATTCTCTGCACGACCGAAAGTTGTGGGAAAAAATCTGAATAAAGTCATTCAAAGCCACTCGAGTGAATAACAATGGGGGGAATTAAATAATTCTATGCAACGGAGAGTTCTCTTTTTCGAAATCAATTTCGTTCAACGATTACTTTGACATACGCGACATTTAAATCACTTTCACACATTGCGTTAAGTGAAAAGTTTAAAGGAGACGACACACACATTTCTAATTCCAAATTCGATGACTTAACGCGAGTGTATCCTTGAAGCTTGAAGTAAATTATGCCAAAGACGTCAATGCGTTTCTTTCGAATAAGTCTACCAAGCAATACCAACCCTCCACCAGCGGTTCAAGGCAAACACACACGTGGAAGAAATCAAACATCCTGTTAATTTAGAAAAGTAAACCATCCACTCTCACTACCGAGTGGATGCACCCCCATTCATGGGTAAAAAAAAAAACAGAAATCCTTTTTCATTTGCGCTTCGAGAAATGTTTTAATTTCTTTCAGACTCTTTGGTTCGTGATCCTGGCGCCTAATAAATTTCATTTCATTTTTATCCCAAAGTGAACACTCACACATAATGAAGGAAGAATTCAGCAAACAAAAAATACGCTTCCCGTAAGCATAATGTACACATAGAAAGTGTAATCAATTCCTTACGAATCGGCAGGGGGAGAAATTTCTTTCGAAAAAGGGTTAAACTTTCTGCGGATAAATTGGGGATTAATAAGAGGCTCACGCACGAAGAATGTGCTTCACGAAAATCAATATCGAAACGTGTGTATGCAGCACGCATATCGTTCATGTAAAATGTACCAAGGAGTTTGGCCTAGCATCTAGAAAACCTTAGTTTTATTTGAATTTTTGTTTTTGGGACGAATGGATGAGAATTGTACGTAGGTAGGGTACAATTTTATACCGAGTTCAGAGAACGGCAGAATTAAGAAGATCGCTCCGGACAGTGGCGCTGCAAAAAACCTTAAGATTTTTCGTTAGTACACCTATCTCTGAGAGAGAGAAAAACAAAAAAAAGATTCACTATATACCTCGCTGAAGAACAAAATGCGACTGCATGGATGAAAAATATGCAAACTTCCTGTGGAAGAAAATGTAAAATTTGTGCAAAAGCTTAATACATATTTCCGTGTAAATAATAATTTTTTAAGGTGCAACGAATTTTTCCTTCAAAACTGCAAGTAAATGTAGAGAACTTGTTTCAAAAAATTTGTTTTCACTCTTTAAGAACAGTTTCTGTGCCTATCTAATAGAATAGGTAACGCAATAGATTGTCACGATAAAATTTGATTGTTTACACAACTATCGAGAATTATTTTGTTGAATTCATTTCGATAGAGACGGAGTGGCATCTCTGATCCGAAAGTATACCTACGTGATAAAGCATTCAAAATTGCAGTACGAATTCGGCTTCAAACCGTGTGTTTTTCAAACACTCGCATGCAAATGGTTGCATGGTACTACACCGAACTGCTTGTGGACTGCTGCTTTTGTCCTCAACTTACTTTTTTACTTTAGTTTCTCATAGGAACTAAACCTTTTATATAGATGTAAATTTAAAATTTTATAAAGTAACAATTTTTTGGAAAATATGTTTGGCAATACATTAGTGTTTTGAAATTTTTTAATTTGTTTTTGCTCTTAACTTAAATAAAACAATTATTTAAACTTATTTTTCCTTTCGTGTTTAATTAGGGTCAATGTGTAAACTGGGGGAAATGAAAACATGGCTCATAAGTAGAGCCTAGTCAAGTCTCTTTGACATATAAATTAGTAGAAATTACGGAGCCATGCTTCTTTTATTTTATACATCAAACTCATTGCTGTCAAAATAGCATTTATTTGACGAGCGCATATTTCGTGAAAGTTAATTTTTTTAAAAGTGCCAAACAAGTCGTTAGTCTTTCAGAAAAAATAAATATTTTTGCAAATTCAATTGGGTATAATTTGCAAATACTTTTTAGTTTTAAATTTTGATGTAGATTCTACTGAAATAGAAAATTTTAAGAATCTAAATTTTATATCGATTCTCATGTGTTTACATTTACCCCAGAATATTTTTTTTCACATGGGGAAATGTGAACAACATTCTGGAGGTAAATCCAAATATGTATTTCTATCTGCGGCAAACTCATTCAAAACTATGTTTAAGTTAGTTAAAAAATATGTAAGTTTCATAAAAGTATTTCAAGTAATTGCAGTGCTGCCATTACCGAAGTCCTCTAAGAACGACGGAACGACAATTTTAGCATTTGACGGATATGTCCCTGTCAAGGAAATACGATAATAAACAATACTTGTTCTTTTGATTCAAATTTTGTATTTTAAAATAATTTTTTGTGTAATTTTTTTACTGCCAAGAGCTATATAGTCGCTTTTATATTCATTTTCCCTATAGCAGCTTCCATTGTCATGCCTAGTGAATGAAATCCTTGTTTACATTTAACCACCGAATTAATAAAAAAAAACAAAAACATGACACGGTATTTGTAAACAATCCATATTGGATAAAAGTTTAAACAATTTTGGAAATATTTTTTTATACATTTCATACAAAAGAATTGCCATTATTTCATATTTTCATATTTAAAGATTTCCATCAAATTGTTTCGTGAAACCATATTAAAAACTGAAGTAAAACTTGAAAACTCTACATTGTTTACAATTATCCACATTGACCCTATTCATATTTATCTTAAATTTGCTATTTTACCAAAATTCTAATGAACATTCCCAAAATTATTGTTACTCACTCGCGGTCATTATCTACATAACTGCGTAAACCTCGGAGATGCGTTACTGGTTGCTGCTGTGTGAATTTCTCGTACACTGGGATCTGGACCATCTACTTGGTAACTTTAAAAGATTATAAAGTTCTAAGAAAGGCTCTCGTTTGTTTTTGGCTGTTTCCCCTTACTCATCGTCGTTTGAACATTTATATATTCGCTCGTCGTCAACGATTTAATTTTGTAAGAGTATGGCTACAGCGAAATTAAAAAGTCATTTATTATTGTTATAGGACTCTGTAAACCAAACAACGTATACAATTTAATGCCAAAACTGATGACTACTCTTACCTGATACGAAAACTTCACTTGACTGCGACCAGAATAGTTACGACTTATTTTGTAACTAAGCAACATCTCTTTAGTAAAACCATATATAGAGTTTTCAAAACAATTAATCAATATATGTTTTTTTTATGTGGTGGCAATGTTCGTATATATTTTTCTTTAAAGAAAACCTGGAAGGTTGAAAATGTCCTGGCAGTAGCATTCATGCTAATGACGTGTCGTAATTAACGTCCCATTTCGGGTTAGATTATCCGTGAAGAATAATTGGCGGGGCTTGCATTTGAGCGGTCAACATAAACACAATCAAGAAAAAAAAATATTAATGGGAAATTCTCTGCTAATTGCTTTTGCACAGAACAAGAGAGTTTACGAGGACTTTTTGCGGTCCTCCTTCCTTTAAATATGTGTTTGGGCAGAGCTGGGTGAAATTTAATTTGAAGCTAGATAGTCGCTCATATTAGTGAGAACCATTGTGTTTTATTTCTTTGTTGTTCCTTCTAATAAATCAACTGACAAAATTTATTTTTATATCCATAGGCTTGTGTCGGGTTGACTGCTACTGAAGCCACCACCCCTCTGAGGTGGGTATAAAATATTTAAATCTCTAATATTCCCAAATGCCCCAGACACAGCAGCTTGACCATTCATACTTATTTATTCCCATCGTCTGGAACACTCTTCGCTGTATACACACACGCGGGATGAAAAATTGAATCATCCCTCATTCATGTCCACCCTGTCAGCTATGTCCACCTCTGTCAAACTGATGTTCGATACCATTTCTTTTTATTTGTTGAATGTCTTGAGTGGTTTTGGTCGGAGATTCCTGAAGGGCACACAGACCGGACATGGGAACACATTCGTCGTGACCACATGCGACGATTCTATGAATGGTTGCGTAAACGAGATCAAAGTCACATGGGACCGAGTGTCACTCTGTTGTAGTGAATTTCATTCTTTCATTGATTAAGGTCATTTTATCCATCAATACCAATGGATAAATAAACAAATTTGGACATACAAGTTTTTCCACTTCCCTTGTGCTTCGACCATTGGGAAGGGGGATGCGTTAGCTTTTGACCTGTGTCTACGAGAGAGAAGGAGTTCTCATATAAAGTCGACACTAATAAGATTTCTGGCCAAGCAACACTTTTTCGGAAGGCACGTCCAGTTGGTGACCCTTGGTGCTCGCCTTAAATGGTCCCACTAATTGCACCGCATAAGTCACACGCCCAATGAGTTATTAACAAATAATGGCAGATCATTTGCAGTAAAGTATTCCACCTAATGACCACTATTAATAGAAGCAATTTTTGCTTAGCTAACAAGTTGAACGGACATTCCTTGGAGCAGCATTCGGATGGAACACATTTTCAAGGCGTGTTCCCCTGGGGGATGATCCGCATTCGGTGCATGCTGTAATTAGAGCATTCATTCGATGATAGCATTGTTCTATTTCTATGCCGTCCGGTGAGAGACGAACAGAAAAACGGTGCGGGAATAACATGCTGGACAATTCACAGGAGGGTGCGCGTTCTATCTTCTATGCGCCCATCCCCATCCCGGTGGATGGTGAAGAACTTTGTTTCATAAGAAGGGTTTCTGTGTGTGCCTTTTTGTCACCACTTAATGATGTGACAATTTATTTTCGTCGAGTGTCCCTTTTTCTGGACGGCAGTCGTTAGTGTTCGTGCCAACTTGCAGAAATGTATGGACATACGAGGAGATGTTTTCTTTTTTTTTTTTACTTTTTTGTATGCCGCCCTTGTTTTTTTGGGGCAAATGTGTTAAAGAATTGAAATGTTGATTGGACTTGAAAGGTTGGCAGCTTGCATTTAATGGGAATCTTCTGTCTGTCTGTCTGATCATAAAAAAATTACAAACCCTAGAGTGAGTGGACATGTCATTGGGGACAAGAGTTCTTTGCAATTGTCGGGTGGAATCGTCATCGTCATCGTTTAAACGCCAAACCGTGGCGGTTTAGACGGTCATTCCAATTGTCACAAAACCTAAGGCAATCGTTGCGTATATCAACTAAGTGACACCAGCAAGAAAAGGTTTTGAATGTACGTAATTTTTTATATTATTTATCAATCGCTAACATGAAAGGCATACACCCAGCTATTGAAAGACAATAGGTCCACAAGAAAGCATCTCTTTGGGGAATTGGAAATTAGTGATCTTTAAATCGCTTGAGGTATTTCAAAAATCAAGAAAACAACGAAGCTAGGTTGCAGGATGGGGCCAAGACTTGACAGAGAAAATACAAATAAGACTGTCTTAGGTCGTCAGAGTTCATTGGATGACGCTGTTCTCCAAAATACCTAAGTTATGCAATCTCTTAGTAGCATCTCAAAAACTAGACACACATTCTGAACGAACGATGAAGCGACATTGATTGTACAATGTACAATCTCTTCCGAGTAGTGAGCTGTGGACAATTGAAGCCCTAACGTAACTTTCTGGGCAATATGAGGGAATACTCTTGGAAACTTCTAATAACTTGCAATGATCACGTAAAATATATCGCTGGCAATGGTTAAATGTCTTACGATTTTTACAAACTATAAGACTATTCTTGGGTTAAAAATGTTGGGCTCTTGAAAGCGAGTATATTCTAAACAGGTCAATATCCCAGTTAGAACTTCCTTCCTCTAAGAAACGGTAGAGGCCATCAGACTTAGTAAACAATTTATCTCAAACCCTTGAAAGAGGTTTAGTCTATACCAAGTTAGGATATGAACATAAAGTCTCCAGATACTAAAGTTTGGATTTCCTTTTAACGACAATGACTTATGGGTTAGTCTTAATACGAATGACACTTTGTTTGTGTTTCGGAATCCAATAAGTAGTACAGTTCTCTTCAACTGATTGCAGCAGTTTGCTAAATAGATCCTTATCGCCGAATAGGCACTTTGACTGTTTTAGCCTCTTCGTTTTTAACTATTGAGAAGGACTGAGAGTTGTCGACAATTAAGAAGTTGTTCAAATTCATAGCAATTTCAACTTTTCATGAACCAGCAACGTATGCTAAGTTCATTAACATTCCTCCCTGGACAGCATCACACAATGCGGTTTAGCTAATAGAGTGGATTCGCTTACAAAACACATTGCTTACTGCTAAAGAGAACCCTGAATCTACCGAAGGACTATCCTTTCTTAGTTTGTATGTTTATTGGAATGACCATTTCAACGAAGTCGCCAAAAATGCTGCGAAATGTCTAAAGGTTTCCTCAAAAAGTGCTAGAAATATTTTACTTTTTACCCCTTCTTATCTGCCTACAATAAAAGGCATTCATTCATTCGCCCAAAACTTGAGTACAAGTTTCACATCTGGTCTGGTCGTGGAAAACTACATTTTACTTATTGGAGAGAGCTCAAAATTATACGATAAAACCAATCGAAGGTACGAATATTGGGAATTTTTTAAGTTTTTTGAACATCTTAGAAATGTCACGTGTCAGTCACTTTTCTATCATTCAGTTCTCAAATGAAATTGCCAGCTGTATTCGTCCACCTCGAAAATGCAACTGCAACACTCGTCAAACCATGAATGGCCATCAGTTCAGCCTTAAGCATATTTTCGGTCGCATACCACAAAATATAGACTCATTCACAAGGCGTGCAACACGAATCTGGAATGTCTACCGAGTGTCATAATAAACAGATATTTAAAACCAATGTGCATCGGTATCTTGTGATTTATAAATCCATATTTCACTTTACACTACATTTTAAAAGCAGTCATAATTATTTCAATGAATTGTAGTCTGCGGCTGAAATGATGCACCCGGGATCCTTTTAATGAATAAGTGCGACATAAAAAAGGAATGCACAATTCAAGTATTTAAGTAAAAGACAGTGTTATATATATTTTTTTTTTAAGTTTAATATTTAACATAACATTTATTTTCTTTATTCTCGACACTTCATTGGTTTGCGTATTTAAAGTAGATTAGCATTTTTCTTTTCATTTCGAATATTAATTATAAATTTCATATGTGTAATTTTAAATATATAATACTATCTCATAATAATAATAATAATAAAGCCGATAAACAAAAAAATTAAGAATAACAAAACACATTCAATAATATTTAAGCTTTATTGTAAATTATTATATTGCACCGTTTTGATATAGATATCTATCATCTATTGCGCTAGTTACATGCTTTTCGATTTTTGATTTAATGTTTCATATTTATTGCTAATAAAAACTAAATAAATTCATAATCATGCATTAACAAAAATCCAATCGAACAAAACAAATTACAAATATTTTTTTTCTTCAAATCGTAATCACATATCCTTTACTTTTGTTTTTTGTTTTCATTTAATAATTAATTAATTTGTTTACTTAAAACTACTGTTAGCTATGTAGTCTAGTTTATTGAATAGTTTATCTATATTCGGAGCCTTGTCATTAAATTCAAATAAACGGAACTACATTTTAGAAAAGAATTAATTTTCATTTGCTTTATTTACATTTTCTTTTGCTTTACGAGTTTATTCATTTAATTTAACTTTACAAGTCCACTAGGACATAAATGTTATTTGTATGTCAATTTAGTAGTAGCTTAATTGACACTCATCTTTGTATACAATTATAATGACATTTACGTTACTGAATATGATTTTTATTTTTATTTTTTAACTTACATAACGATATAATATTTTCTAACTTAAAATTTATTAATAATTATACCTGTAATTATTACTTAATGCTAGACATTGTCGTTTGAATGACGGTCGTATTTACATTACACGGTTATTCAACATACACATAAATGATGTGAGATCCGTTGTGCAAGGACTTGCAGTTCGCTTTTTGAAAATTATTAAACGGAAAATGTATCGAAAATAAAACAGAGTTTTTATTTACAATGTTAAGTACACATATACAATTTATTTTATTTTCACTTAGATAGGTGTTGGCAGGACAGTGTAATCCTGATGATGTAGGGATGATTTTACGCTATCGTATACGGGACGATTATCATCGGGCAGCGCGTATACATCTGGCGGTACACATAGCGACTGCAATTTCGAGATGTAGCTGTCAAAGTGTTCATGGTGCGGATGATGATGATGCGGATGGTGATGGGTTATTTTCTCCGCACTAGGTGGCAGTGGTGGCGGTGGTGGACCATAGATCCCAGCAGCTGACTGAGCTTGTGAAATACTTGCCGTTGTCAGGGGTCCGGGCGGTATCAGGGATGCATGTGAATAGGGATGATGATTCGCAGACGAAGACATTGAAGAGGCTGATGATAGGCTGCTCGCCCCTGGTGGAGGCGGTGGTACTCCGTTTGGAGGTATACGGACGTGTTCCAATAGTGTGATCACATTGTTGCGTAAGCTTTCGTAGTAGTTATTCAGGGAGCTGGGATTGCTTGCGTTGCGTTGCGATGTGTTAAGTGGTGATGCCTCCTGGGAATGTATATACAAATTTTTAGACAAAACGCTTATTTAAATTTGTATAGCTAGATATCGGGTTGCCGGACATGAGATCCTTAAATTTATTAGGAAGAGTAGAATTGAATTCCGGACTTCAGTTTTTATGAGTAAAAAAAAATGTATTGCTCAAAATGATTTGGCTTTAAGACTTTGATATCCAGATCCTACATAAAAGAACGTTCCAAAAAGATTTTACAAGTAAAATATTTAGAAGACGTAATGCTTCAATTAAAACCAGTAATATTGGTTTATCGCCGACAGCAGAAACCCTCTAAAGAAATGCCAAAACTGTGTTTTATCAAGAAAGTCGTCTATAACCGTATATGCTGGCATATGCCGCCGAAATAAAGTCCTAATTCCGTAGAGTCAAATCTATCCCCTACCTTAACTATCTTTTGCTTTTATTGTATACTCTTAGCCGAATGTTTTCATTTGTAGAGAGAAAAAATGTTTGCAGTGAAAATTGCTCGGAAGGGATTACATAGGAATGTCTATAGCATACTTTTGGGAGTGCGATCGTACAATATCTAAACCAGGACAAACTGCAAATGTTGTGAAACCGTGTCTGATACCACGGAACACGCGTTTTTCACGGCAGGGGTGGTCGCTTTATGAAAGTAGTTCTGCTCGTCTCCCCACAATTATTCGGTTTCCAAGCTAAATGACGAAAACTCTTACTTTTCGTTCAGCATTTTTATCCACTCTGTATTTGCTTTTACTATCTACATTACACTATATTTCTGCACACAAATTTTGGGACGCTTCTTGAACTTCCTTCCAGGCTTTGATTGCTTGTCCGTTGCTAATTAAAATAATGTCAAAAATGTCATAGCAGCTTGCATAACTATATTTATGCCGAGCAAGCATTTTGTGTATAGTCATTCAATCAGCCCAAAAAAAAAATAGAGAAAAAAAACTAACCAAAATGAAAATAAACCATTTAGTCCTTAATGGGGTTTTTGATGGCTTAAAACATGAAAACTTTCACGGTCATCGTCCCTCAGCTCTGGCATTTAATTAGCGTCCAGTGAAATAACGAAAACAAATCCCTCCCATCACAAAAGTCCCAAAAGGGACTCTTCCCATTCCTGATTATTAGAATTTAAATTCATTAAAACTACCTCCGAATGAATTAATTCAAAAAAAAAAAAAAATAAAGAAAATGTTATATGTCCGGCTCTCAACTATTTAGAACATTTGAATTAATTTAGAAAAGCTTTACACTCAAAAATGCAAACATTTGTTCGACTGGTCAATTATTCCCTTTGTTCACATACTCGGGTCAACATTGGGTGGTTAATAGAAAAAGGATCAATCTTCTTTAGTTCTGTTTACAATTGTCCTACTTGATTTTAGACAAATACAAAAGAGCTGGCCGAACGAGGGGCATCGTTAGAAAGGGGACGAACGTCTATAGAGAAAAGAGAGATATCCGCATACCAGTATGCGGGAGGATAGTAGTTTTAATCACTGCCCTCCCAAATGTTTTACTTTTAGTTTAAATCGTAGAGGTATGTCCACCGAAAATTTCATTGAAAATGCTTAGTTTCTGTGGTGTTTTATCAGACATGAATCAGGAGTTTTCCTCTTTTTCCCTTTTTGGGGGTAAATTGGAGAGTTGCTTTAACAAAAATAAAATAAAAAATAGAAAGCACTTCAAAGCATTTTAACAACCAAAAAACAAGTATTTCAACATTCATATATATGTAGTTCGGTGGTATCAAAGGCCAACAGATTTCTGATTGCACCACAAATATTTGCATGGGATTTTTGTGGAAAGGGATGAGGAATTTTACGATGCTTCTCGTCTATGCAATCCAATTATTTTAATTTCTTAAATGGACATGTAAACCATTCGTACGTTTTATAAATCCATTAATGAGTTTTACTGTTTGGTATGATGGCTTCCATCTCTGTGAGTAAAGACAGCTTCTGTTTTCAATGCTTTCTTCAAAATTAAAAATAAATTCCCACTGCGCCACCTTTCGCGAACGTCTGACAAACATTGTATAACTGTCATGAAATAGCTTCTCAATTATCTGGACTTGGCATAAAATTCTTAATTCCTTTCTATTCATCTCAAAAATGAAAAAATCACACAAACCGAATGGTTGTGAGGAGCTAGGCCTAGGGCCCCTACGGAACTGTTGCGGCAACTATTTTTTTTTTATTTGTATTTCTTTATTTTGACAAAACTACAGCTCACACAAGGGCGAGCACTTCCAATGAGAAAATTGACGAAGATGGTAGTTTCTCATTCCGGAAGAAGGGTTAATAGGGTTGGATCCTCGGGTGACCTCCGCTTATTAATAATTTGTTTAACGATGGGTGTTAAATTTTCTCTGTGGCGGATAGATTTTTCCGAGCTAGTCTTATGATAACTTAGAACATATAGTTCTCATAATGGGGTCCATAATCAAAACCACTTATCTTGCGACCCGTGCAGTCTCCCTACCTTACATGACCCTCTCCGAAGACTTACATTATATGCAGTCACGATCGTATATCAGTATAGCTAGTATCAAAAGCTTTACAGCCGGATTCTTCCGTCGTGAATTGAGTAAAGCAAAACAAATTTATTAAGAAAATATGCGAGTTAATGTTTTAAAAACGAAGAAAATAAAATTTAAAGACATTTTTCACAAATCAAAATATCCACATCTTCTGTTTTTTTTTTTTTTTGTCAGCAGACCCAAAGTCTTTAAAGGTTTGAAAAGAGGAAAACCCGCTTATGACTGGTTTTCACCTCACCTTGTAAGGATTTGGCAATTAATGAGCTATTAGTAAGTTTGGCCAGAATCGAGCTGTTAGTTTGGTATTGACCTTTGCTTTGATTTTTTCATGTATTTTTTTTTTAACTCAAAAATCCTCTTACTTGAAAATACATTTACTCGAAATGACCTAGGAAATAATACCTATATCAGTGGCTTCAGTTACCTACCTCTTTGATTATGTTGCGGGCCATCAAAAAATCGATTAGTTGAATGCGCTTGTTTGCTGCCGTTTTGTCGAATATGTGCTTTCTAACGGAAGATTTATTTATTTTTCGATTTTAGCCTTTAAGCAACCATTTTTATTTCGTTCTCCAGAAAGGCTCCATCCAGGATGTCAAAATCTCTAGTTAGAATTTATCGTATCTGATGGGAAAATTCGCACATAAACCTAAGGCCTATCTTTTCAAATATGGCTTTGATACGGATAAGGTTACATTGTCACTTTTCGGCTCAATGTGAATACCTTTTTTAAGTAGATTTTCTGCCATTACTGATCCACAATTAGGAGTCATATCAGTCAAGACTTTACCATGGGTGTACAGATTCAAGTTTTGGGTCTTGGGTAGCACTATTCGTCGTGTAGTATCGAATCTTGTTAAGCACGAGACAATGGGAGATCGTCGACCTGTCGTTCATCAACACCCAAGATATATCAATGAACTCGTTGAAGCTGTAAGAAAGACTATTACGAAGAAATTCCCTGGACGTGCGCTGTCAAAAATTGCCGACATTGACTGGCTACCCAGATCTTCAGATTTGATCCTTCCGGACATCTTTTTGTGGAGTTATTTGAAAAGCAAAGTGTAAGCTAGCAAGCCTCAGATCATTGACGAGCTCAATGCAAAGATCATGCATTTATATAAAGGCAAACATTGTTATACCGCCTGAGATGCCCGCAAAAGTGATCGAAAGTGCAACAAAAATGTAACTTTGGTCAATAGAGTCGGATTTATGTTGCATACCGAAACTTGTCAAAATAAATGGTAGAGGACCAAATCAGTTGTTCTAATAGGTAACTAACGGGTTAATTAAATAGTTAAAAATTGAGCCACAGGAAAAACGAGTAAGATAGAAAAAGTACTCAAAACGGTGTCGTATACTTCTACTTCTAACATATTATTTCTATGCTCGAACCTAACCGATCTTAACTATTGAGGTGTCCTAAGAAATATAATTTATCGGAGCCCACACAAATTGTATTCACTTTATAAATAAATACCATAAAAAAAAACGCATGAATTCTTCAAAAGATATCTATATTTCAATGCAATTTTGTATACAAAATTTAATGGAAGAAAAATATTCCGATTGACCATATCCTACATAATTTAAACCCAGGTCGCAATCCATATGAATATGAAGAGCACCTTACAATCTTGTACAAGTCCATCAATAACCGCTCCGACTTTCCGCACTTAACTATTCATTTTCGACAGCTCAGTAAAACAAAACCCATCAACATAATTCGCATTCGGATAGACGCAGAAACCAACAACTAATTTGCCACTATAATTGTATGGAAAGTCCTTTTGATCGTTCCAACTTGTTACAATTGAAGATTAATTTAATTTCCAACAAATTGCATTTATTCGCAAAGGTAAGTAATGGTCACACCTCGTCTCTGTCACACCACCACTACTCTAAATGCAAACTTGTAAATTCCATTTCCAGACGATTAACTTTCCAAGTGCAATCGTTTGTAGTAGAAGAGTATTGGTTACACCTATTTACATGTAGTATACACCGATAAAATTCTGCAGCTAGAATAGCCGACAGGAAGTCCCTTTCCCTCTTCCATATTTAGCATCCATGTTGTTCGTGACAAGTGAATTGAATAATGCATTTTTCCGAATGGTGCCACAGAAGTGTGATTTTCCTTGTCCATAGATACGGTATAAATTTATCCACTCGTATCTATATATATAAACAACATTGTCCAACATTTTCTCTTAGAGTTGTTGTTTTTTAAAGCTCTCTATACAGCGCAAGTTGCATTCCATCGAATCAGCCACCCTCATCCCCAGTACATCATCCCCAAAGGACGAAAGAAATACACCCCTACTGTGTTACTCTTTCTCTCTCTCGTTCTACTCGTTTGGTCTAACCTTTTGGCCTGGATTTTGCCATAGTCGGCAGCTCGTCTATATACATGCACGCCATGGAGGAGCACGCTGCTGCCTAGCCAACCAGTCACAGATTGTGTGGAGCACATGAGAGCGAACACTGTGACGGGAGTTAGAGTGGGGCGTAACTAGAATGCTTTCCAATGGCCACAACGCCAAATTCAATGCTCATGCCCAATCAGAGCAGTACAGAATACAAACAAAAAAATAATATACAAAAAAAAAATAGAAGTAGAAATAAGTGTAAGAAAGCGGTGTGCTTGGAAAAAATTGTATACATATTTCCCAAAGGATCACAAGGAGTACAAGCAAACATGTAGAATGGGGAAATATAGAAAAGTCGAAAGGTAGGTAGGTATATGATGATCCACGAGGGGATGTAGTGATTGGTGTATATGCAGTGTAATGTATACACAAACAGTGGGTAGAACGAAAAACGGTTTAGGACAATGTGAACACCCCGAAGAACCTAGAAAAACGAGCGAAACACATTCTATACTCGCGCATGAATTATGCCAAAGAAATAGGTTACGTAAGATACGTAAAGAAGCTTTTCAGCTACAACTGTGATTGATTTCGGTTTTATTTTCGGGACTACTTGTGTATTCGATGGGGGGTGGTTGACAACATTTCATATAAGAAATTTTATTTATTATACGTTAGAATTTGATTCGTTTGGGCACATCTACATATTCGATTGACGGCAATCGAAGATTGGTTCATACATTTGCAAGTGTGTATATACGGGTGTTTGGATATGGGTACACACCGTAGGGACATCCTCTGGTAGGTGACACCCACAAACACTTGAGTTATGTATGCTGTAACGAGTTATACACCATATATGATTGTCGATATCGATTGGAGAAGCGTAAATGTGTAACTGACGGTTTCGGCCATGTACTTTATTTTGTTCCCATAATCGAATTAGATTTTAAAAAATATATATACATAGGTACGTCCCCGAAGCAGTGTGTCTGTTAAAAATTTACCAATTTATAAATTAAATTGAGATATAAATGAAAATGTTTGTTTTTGCTTTAGAGTTTCAGAAATGAAATAACTGCAATTTTGAGTTAAAAACCTTTGTGAAAGTTAGATTATGGCTTAATGTTGTGAATCCGATTTCAAGCTCAAAGACTTTTCAGGTGTTAAAGCAGCAATCAAATGGCGTGAAGTTTAATGATCCCTTTGGCCTATTGACAAGTGATAATCTAAAATTCAGTACGTACCTACGCTAGTTCGATGGGGTTCGACTAAGATTTCCTAAAGTTAGTTATCAAGGGAATGAGTTACTACTACCAAATAAGTAAGAAATACTAACACGTTATCTAATTATCTACAAATATGTTCCTAAGCAGTTGTTTCTATATATCTTAAATTTGAAATCGGCCTCGGGATACTTTGAGATTTCGTCGGCATTTGTATTAATTTTTCCTTATCTTCTTGTAGATTCGGAATATGAATATTTCCGCACTTTTAGTAAATTTTCAGGTTTCTCTTAACATTTTAGAATATTTTAATATTTAAATTAGCATAGGCATATGAAAAAGACTGCTCCCAAATTTGCATGTAGTGATTCTTTTTAAAGTTTATAATTCAGCTTATTGCTTAAAAAAAATAAACAAACGTCACTAAAAAGTGTATGTGAAGCGGTCGCGAGTTACTTGTAGAGTTGAGTCAATACTTGTCCTATTAAATATTTTTGTTTTCAACGTTTCAACAAAGTTTCAACTTTCCAATTAGGCTGCCTCATGGCATTTAAAAAAAAATCAAAGCAATCAACCCATTCATAAACAAAAGATAGGAGTTGAAAATAAAATATTGACTATCAACTATGCCAGGTTTGCAACTTTGGCCAAAGTTTCTCAACTGTTTGATCACATATTTTTTGCTGTTAAAGTCTTCATTTTCAAGGTCGTCTGTCGGCGGAAAACTTTCCTCCACTGTAACAAGTTTATCAATTAATATTAAAAGTTTCTTTTATACTTTTTCACTTTCATTTAACTTTTTTTTTCTTTTATTTGTTCGTGCCCAATTGAACTGCTGTAAAGGACACATATAACAGTTGATTATATCCCATAATTTAAACAAACTTTCAAATTATATGAACTGAGCATCAAATGTATTCCAATGCGTAGGCATGGCAAACTAATAAATAAAAATGCCATTAGAATCTATAATGATGGAAATCTGTTTTCCATAAAAATAATATCAACATGGGATCTACGTAACAACATCATCTATCAAATGATAAAAAGATGTATGCATGCTCTGGCTAAACTTTGAAGTGAATAAAAGTAGCTCATACATTTTAATTTGGTCAAATAAATGGAGCAGAACGTTAGCAAGTTGGACATGGTAGATTGAATTAAGTTCACAAAAGCCATTTGGCTTTTATTGGACGAGATGAAATGATTTCTTTTATGGTTGCCATTATAGACGCATTATAGGATAAAATGCCTTTATAGTATTTATAACATTATTTGCATGTAATTCTGTCGCCTGGATAAAATCACGAATTTATGTGCTTTAGAGTTATGTACAAATATGTTGAAGCGTATCTGCTGATGTAAGTGTTAAAATAATCAAAAGCCTTGCGTAATTACTGACGACTGCGACACCTTGATAGTGACAAATAAAATTAAAATGCCAAAGAAATCGATTCATATTAACATCTGCCAATCATTTACACTCATTTACAATTTTTTTTAACGGCTTTATACCTACTTGATGGCACAATGTGTTAAAATTATCGGTTTTAACAACATTCTTCGATAAAAAAAACGTTATTCAAAAAATACGCACATATTGTGCAATACATGATTTTTTAAGGATACAGTTTTCAGTGTGCTCCATAACTTTCAATGTAACTATTTACTTTTTTACTATTTTAGTGGTACACGATTATTGGCGAAACCTTTATGGTATATATTTAACGCACAAGTTTGGATGATTTGTTATGGCATTTTTGTCTTTAATAAATACCACCATTTCTATAGAAAATGAAATTCAAAATTAAAGTTTAATTAAATGAGAAAAAGAACATTGCCGAATTGTAATGGTTGAAACGTTAGAGATTTCCGTTCCAGGTACTTCGTTCGAGAGAGATTCTGATTTTTTCCAAACATATTATAATATATTAAATAAGAGGTATGCCAATAATTGTATCAAAGAAAAACAATAAATTCAATTACCAACAGGTGGTGATGGTGACAATAACTTTGTTCATATAGGACCAGACTTGTTGGCACTGCCAATAACTGCCAACAACTACAGTATACGACGGTTATTTGTTCCAGATTTTTAAAAATGCCTAAACAGAAACAATAATAATTATTCGGCTTCAAATACATCTTTTGGCAATAATTTTTTTTTAATTAACATTTTTGAATTGCAACAAATTCCTTTTAGCTTTGGTTTTTTAATTACCAAATTTCAAATTTTGTTGTTAAAAAATAAAAACTAAATTGTTAAATGGATTATATTTTACTAATTTGTAAATTTTTGTACTTGATTTCAATATTAACTTATTAAACTGTCACATTTTTATTTAATAAAGAAGCATTACCGGTAGTTATTATTTAATCAATTTTTTTGGGTTCGAACAACTGTAGTTTCGTATTGTATCAACCAACTACTGTAGTTTTTTAAAAGAGAAATTTCTTATAACGCATATAATTCTAAATTGAAACCCATCTACTTCAAAAAACTAATATTTTAGTACGACAAAATTCCTTTAGCAATATATAAATTAATAACATGTTAAAATCGTGTTTAAAATAACAAAGCTACGGTTATTTAAAGTCGGAATTTCATTATGGGTGAGAACTACTGCATCCTTTACGCTAATGATTTTACCTGATGCCTGTAATTGAAATGAGCAATTACAAATAAATAAATAATAAACAAAAGACGCATAGTGTTTTCGATGTGCTCCTACCAACCCATAGTAGAACCTTTCTCAGGAACACTCTTTGCCGATCTGTTTTTTCACTTCTTTGAAATAATGTTAGTTTTATCATGTTTGATTTTGGTCAGAGCTACTAAAAAAAGAGATCTGTTTGATACCTTCAAATATTTAGTAAGGGGTTGTTCCTTTAAGTATTTTTTTTTTTTTTTTTTGATTTTTGTATTATAAATGGTAAGAGGCAGTGGAGTCATAACCCTTTAGCAAAGAACGCACAAAAAGCTGTTCATGGCAATGAGCGAAACAAGTATCTACAGTATTATCAGAGTCTTATGAACAATTAAGAAATGAAGTTTCCCCCAAATCTGTTCAGTGGTTTTCACGCCAACTAGTAACAGACACAACTACTCTTCAAAAATGAATCTACACATGATAATTTTGTGGTATTTTGCTTAGTAAAATCGTTTTTCATGAACTATACTGTCAAAAAATACCGAAGTGTCAAAAACTAACTACCTCTATTATGTAATATTTTATCCTTATATAGAATTAATTGTATAAAAAAAAATTGGAACTGTTTAACAAGCTTTATGATTTGATATCCGCGTCTTAATCATTATATTAGATGTCTTCTGATGTTTTGTGTGTGCTATGGACCAGTCAAGCTGTCTAATTGAGTTTTTATAATTCAACAAAATAAATAAATGGTAGACTCATTTTTTGTAATAAATAATTGCTAGTTCTGGTGTTTGCCTTTGCTTCAACCAACCTTAGCTTACGTACCCGATCGCTGGTGTTGAGCTGCGACTCCATAGCATTGATGTCCGATTTTAAGCGCAGCATTTGTGATTCGACTCGTGCATTTTCCCTTTGCAGCTCCGAAATTTCCGCTTCAAGAGTTGTCAGATCTTCTGTTCCGTTTGTGGTCACACTATTCTGAGGCATATTGTTGCTGGTGGTGGTGTTGTTTGATGTTGCATTCGAGCTATTATTCAATGCTCCAGGAGGGTGAGATGATGAGGTTCCCGCTGATGTTGTTGGAGTGCCACCGCCGACTGAGTTCATGATCATGTCCATGCCTGTAAAGACGAAATGGAAAGTTCTTAATAATCCACAAAGATTTATTACATTTTAACGTGCAGGCGAAATGGGTAACACATATTTTTACAACAAACTGTCACATGCAACTGATTGTCTATAGTAATTATAAAAAAAAATCTAATCCAATCTGCTCGGGTACATTACCATTTAACCCTTAATTTTTTGACAGCAACCGCACACAATTTTAAATCAACCCCCTTTCACTTTGATTACAAGTTTACTACCATCAGTGTTGAATAGACGATTGCAAAATGCTTTTAAAATTATAAAATGTTAATTTCGTCTTAAAAACAAGAACATGAAATGGAACACCGCCACCACCGTCAAACATCGATGTGTACCGCCCACATGGTATCACATTGATAAACGACAGGAAGAACACTTGCGGCCAAAGGATTCTACACTCCTTGAGGATATTAGATATTTTGTATATTTTATGGGAAGGCTGAATGCCACCACCACGTGCGCCACTCATCAGACAAAGTGTGAATTTTTAATTCCAACAAAGAGAGCTTCCCCCTGGAGCAGACTTAAGGTATCGAATTTTGGAACCCCTAAGTGGTGGGGTTTTTTCTTTCAAAAATGAACAGGGGTCGGTACTTGCACCTCCTGCGTTTATAAGAAGAAGTATCACCCCACACGGGCTAAAGTCGGTAAGTCTGGAAATTTGACAAATAATTCTGCAGATGAGGCGCGAATTTCATAAGCAGTGTTTTCATATATACCCAAACATTTGCTGATCTAAAAGGGATTTTCATTAAGTAAAGTTGCCGAATATAAAGTGAAGTTAGCCCAGAGATCTTCCATTGGACATTCAGCCCAACTAGGAGCCATCATTTTAAAGACGCAGTTTTTCTACCAAAACCCAGCAGCTTTTACTGCATTCTATGGAATATTAAATTTTTATTACCTCAGAAATTTGGAAAAACCCAACGAAACGGGACAAGAATGAAGTAGTCTTATTATTTTGATTCGAAAAACGCTGATCAATGAGTTCATTAAAAGCAATTTTAATTTTTAAATTTCATCGGCCTGAGGCTTATCCGGCAGAAAAAAAATGTATACCACTGTTACTACTT
Source organism: Cheilosia vulpina (assembly GCA_916610125.1). Taxonomy (NCBI): domain Eukaryota; kingdom Metazoa; phylum Arthropoda; class Insecta; order Diptera; family Syrphidae; genus Cheilosia; species Cheilosia vulpina. The sequence continues at coordinate 62,876,353 of OU744277.1, forward strand.
TTTTATTAAAGCGAAATTTGTTAAACTTTCTAAACTTTCTAAGCACAAGCTTGCTGGCATTACCTGCGGTTTGGCAGAATGGGTAAACTCTTTAGGAACAAGTGAAACATCATTCTTACAAACCATTTGTAGCTACATACATTTTCTAAAAGTTTGCCGATGTCTGATCTGAAGGTTTAAAATTTTAAAAAGGTACATCAATGCATATAAAACTTAGACTGAATTTTCATTAAGCTCACCGGGCTTTTTTTTTTTTTGATTGGGATACATTTTTACGAAGGGTAGGATTTCAACTGATATTTCAGATAATTTAGCCGGTGTATTTGGGCAAGACTCAGTTGACGTTTTAGATTTGCTTGAAGAGGTGTCGAAACTTGCCCAATATCAGCAATCTTTTTGACATTTTCAAATGTTTTTACTTCAACTAAGAAGTAAGCTGAAAATTTCAGAATATCGAGTATTGAAAAGTGCTGCAACTTAATTTCTGGCATATATTGAAGGTACTATCAATATTGGCACGTTTCACCAACTATTATACCACCTGCAAGCTTGAATACTACACCGACGAGGTTTTAAAACGCTCTTAGCTGTTGAAGCCGTGTTTCTCTGACCCGCAGTTTTTACTTTAGATCTTATGTAATACAACGAATAAATAATTCGACATCGCTAAGACTTTTTAAATTATTAACCTTTAAAAAAAACTATTAAGCCAGTTGCAAGGAAAGTTAAAAAAGGCACAATTGATAAGGGTAAAAAATATTTCAGGTATATTTGATCCTTTCCAGTTTGAGTAAATGCATCTACCGTTTGTGAAATATCTCACTTTTTAAACTGCATATTTAATACCTACTTGGTTACCTATCCGTAAATATGAAACGGACATATATTAAAACGGTTAACTACAGTCTTCGCATCCAACAGAGAAAATGGCTCAATTAATGGAAAAATCGATTAATTCCATATAACTCGGCCATACCCATCGGAATTTGTATTTATCTATAAGTGTACTTTCAGTAGACAACAAAAGAGGAAAATTCTCATAATCAAATTCACAGTCTAAAACAAAAATCCTTTTTTGTTTTACCACCGACTATAATCTGAAGCCGAACCCACTTCCATTCTTCATCCCTTAATTTCGTAACGCCTCAGGTGGTATCGCAAATGGCTATTTTGAAAATGTTCTCAATGTAAAATCTAAGATTCATTGTCAAATCCAGCGACAAAAATGATGAAACTTAAATCGGCTATTTGCGCCACCTCTACATAGAAACTGCCCAAATACATAATTTAATTTGGAAGTCATTTGTGCTCCATCGTAGCGCATTTAACTGATATCCGTCACTGTCCCATTTCGATTCAGTGAGCCGCTTCGAATTTGTCCGACGAAAAATGAAAACTCATCTATCGTGCTTCGGGATTTTCCGATTTCTTGAATATGGCAAGAGCCAAATTGCTGTTGGGCAAATAATTTATACTACTCAATGTTGCGCAGGAAGTTTTAATGGTTTATTTGCGTTTGTAAGGATGGTTGTGGTGGTGGATCTGATGTAGAAATGTCAAAGCAAAAGCCGTGGATGGAAATTGATTAATCAAGTGCTCTTAGTCAGCGGTTTACCTTTAAACCATTGATTTTAAAATATTACCAATTGTTTCCTGTGGTTGCGGCTGGTGGTGTTTGCTGGCAGAATATTTCAAAAATGTATACGTGAATTTTAGTGATTTATTTGCCTTTCGCTGCTGGTACGACTACTATTTGAGCATCTATCAATATTGGGGATAGGAGTACGAACGGATAGGAAACATATTGATTGATGGATTACGTGGGAATTGAGAGGAGAAGTCTTATTTTTCATTTTGATTTATTCAATATTAATAGGAGTATTTTTCAATATCTTTAAAACCTTCGAGAGGTAGAAAATGGAATGATTTGTGGCGATTAAATTGTGGAAAGGAAAGTAGGTAATTTGTTTGAATTTGTATGGGCAATTATTTGGTCTTAATCATTTCTTTTGGGAAATCTTCTTTCTTAAATTCAATGACGTTTACTTTCAGCTGAGTGCACCTTTTTCATCATTCCTTAAAACTAGCTGCTCGCGGTCATTTGTTTGTGTGAGCTATCTTTTTTCTTCCTATATCAAATTCCTATATTTAATTCCAGTCGCTAAACTGAAAAGCTTTCTCAAGAGATTTATACTCCCGCATAATAGACATATGTTAAAAACAGTTGGCGCAGTGCATAAATTCTAATCTGTGATTTGTTCGTGTTTAGGGGTTGAACGTGAGACCCACTGCGACTGCAGTAAACTCTTTATAGAAACATGACAAGACTAGTTAAAACTTACTGACTTAAAAGAGCACGAGTCTTCTTTTTAAATTGAAACACAAGTCCGACAACATTTTTCTTGCGAAGACAAGCTTTATATATTTTTCAAGAACTGACACTATAGAAATAATTAAAAAACAAAAACAAATTCTCTTCAGGAAGGCATTGCCCCTTCATGGTTTCGAATTCAGAGGAGATAAAAGCGAATCACACTTTATTGGTATATATAAAGAAAAACAAGCTAGTTTTGTAATTAAAAAAAAAATACTTAAAAGTAGAACAAAAAAAAACACCAAAACTTTAAATATTTTGCTACAAAAGTTCACAAGACAATCAAAAGAAATAAATGAAAATATTTAACACTTATCAACTCTACCTTTTGAGTTAGGCATACTATTCTCCTTCACCAGCACACTAAAGTAGCCCGCTCTTTCATCCGTGACCCCATTTCATATATATTTTTCTGTTAAAATTTTAACGTGCAACTACATAAATAAAAACAAAACAAATAGTACAGCAACAGTCTTGTCTTGTGTGTGTGCCAATAACATTAACAATTAATACCAAAAAACTTGTGAAAAAACAATAACAACTAAATGAAAACCGAATAACAAACGTACAAAAAAAGTAATCGTTAAATATATCTTACCTGCATAAAAATCGGGTAGATTTTTGTTATGTTTAATTTTAGAGAAGATATTCGGCGCCGATACAAAACGTCGCGTAATCTGAATAAAAAAAATAAACAGGAAAAAATAAGAAAAAACAGGTATATGGAATACGTATTTGTGTATTTTTTTTACTTATATATTTATGGAAATTTGTTGTTTCCTTTTTTTTTATTTTAAAAATTTAATTGAATTTGTGTTATTTTGAATTTTAATTTTAGTGTTATTAGCACACACACGAGCGCGAAAATTATAAGCATTTTCGAAGCCAAAACATATACAATTCGAAGAGAGGAAGAAGCATAAAATTATATTTTGAACAACTAACCTGAGTATCCCTTGGGATAGACCATGGTGACCTCATCGAACTTGGGCTTCTTAATACCTTGCGCTGCCGTCGGACAACCTGAAAGTGACCGATGCGTTAGAAATGTCCCATTTATATGTCCGGTGCCATCACAACCCGGAGTGGGGCAATTCACACCATCAAATTTCATAGCAGTTGCGGCTGCAACTGCTGCCTTATGCTGCTCCACCGTACCTCCATTCTCCAGGACCCGCAGTTTGTTGCGATTCGCTATCGGACAGCCGGATGCGCTGTACATACAAATGGACAAACAAATACGATTATGTTAATTAATTTGCAAAGACACGAGTATGTGCATCTGCTGTACCTTCGATGGGAAAGGAATTTCCCTGTTGAATGTCCAGAGCCGTCACATCCTGGTATGGGACATCTGAAAAGAAAAATATGTGCTACATTGTCGAAAGGATAGACAACGAAAAATAATCCCAAACTCTACAAAACAATCGTTCCCTTGCCGAAATCTAAATATCAAATGGGGCAATAAAAATCGTACCTCAAGGGTTCCGAATCCTGACCGTCACGTGGTTTACTCTTCGGTTTATTCGCACGAGGACATCCCGATAGACTGCGATGCGACGAGTAGTTACCGGTTACGTGACCAGAACCATCACAGCCCGGTGTCGGACACTTCAGCTCCTGCGAGTGGGATTGCAGGTGATTCCTATCGGTACGTGGACAACCCGTTAAGCTGTAATTAAACAATGTATTCAGAGATTAGCGGGACGTAATGTTAATGATTTAATTTCAAAAGCACATCCAAGCAGGCGGGCACACGGCAAATTCAATTAAACACGACTTTCAATTCCTCATGAGTTAAAAATAAAACACCAAACCCAGGTCCTATTGATTTTCGACCGAGCATAGTGCACATCCTGATTATGCTAATACACACATACAGACACTCACTCTTGATGGAATAATTTTTGGTAAATACAGCAAAATATCCGAACTTTGCAGACACATGGTAATTTGCGTGTGCTGTGTATATGCATGTACATCCTGAAGACAGACAGAAGGGTTTAGAATAAAAGTCACCAAAAGTCGAGCCAAGGAAATCATCAGAAAAAGGACCCAAAAAAAGGCAACAGTTAGAATAGGACCTGATTTTTGTTTTACTACATACAGATACAGTAAGCATAAGTATCTATGCCTCAAACTCTCATAAATAAAAAATGTTCTACGTAACAGCAAGGAGATAAGCAGAATTTTATGAGGTAGCAGCTTATACCGTGTGTCGTGCGGGGCATGTATACTCTTTTGTACACATATTCATTGGAATATCTTCAAGGCTTTATTTATGTATGCAAACGAACGGACGTGTACATCCTCGGGGGCTAATTTGTTTGAATCTTCATTATTCGGTTATAATGTAAGTAGATGCGAGAATGAGTGCGGAAAAGTTTTTAAGCAATTGTAAGGACAACAACCATTGGATACGAATGAAGGGTCGGAACTGAACTGATCAATTGTTTTTTCTCTGTGGCTTTCTGTGCTTAGAAATCACTTTAATTAGAAAGGGACTCCTTGCTTAGGTATATTCATACTAATTTCTGACGCGACAAAAAAATGATCCTGTCCGGGAGGTAGGTAGTAAATTGTTCGCTTGAAGTTTTCATTAGGCTAGGATTTACTAGAATGGAAAATGAAATACTTACCAAGCTTAAAACAAGACAAATCTGTGTAGGAATTTCTTGACATTCGCATGTAACGTAATTAGAAAATGTTCGGTGTATTTTTATTTGACACATGGCTATAGTGCCTAAAAGGAAAACCGTACCTAAGTATAGATACAGCTCTCTGCACAGCCTTTGGATGCCAAAAAAACTTCTGTAAAAAGCCCCGCAGAGTGGAAGAAAAAATTTCACATTTGGAATATTTTTTATCAAAGACAATGGGATCAGGGGTGACGAGCTTCAACTTACACGTGAAATTGGCTCAGCAAAGCAAAGCCATGATACAATACCTCTGTCTTTTTTAGTTGTGATGCAAGTTGAATAAATAACTACAATAAAATAAATAGCAACCCACAAGAAACAGTCAAGCGATTTCAACAGACGTTTCAAGTCCCACAATTTCGCAAGCCAAATTGGCAGCCCCCTTTAGTTTTAAAAACTTGATAATTTCGTTTCATTAACGCAGCGCCATCTTGTTGAAACCACAAATGGATGACTTGCATTATGAATAATCAATTTTATTTGGAAACCACAGCAGTTTCTATGAACCTTTGAATCCTAACGCAGACTCTGGCTTTACTACGAAAAAAAAACCAACAATTCGTTAATTTGCAGCAAAATAATTCGGGCATAATTACTTATGGCGAAGGAACAAAAACCCAACAGACTCGGCGTTGAGAACAAAAATAAAAAAAAGATTTTTGAAAACTTGGACACTTATTCAAAGATTTAGATGTTTTTTAGATACCAAACTTTCATTTACTTTTCATGTTGAGTCCATCACAAACTAGGCAAACAGTTCTCGGATGTTCATTTTCTGAAGACCTTGTATATGGCTTTCGTGCGGTCTATATTAGACTATGCTTCTATTGTGTGGTGTCCGTATTAGCTAGATTTTTGCTACTTACCACCTTATTTATCAATGTTAAAATTAATTAAATTAGTGGTGGTATTTATTCATAGAGAAATTGATTTCACGGATAAGAAGACTTATCTCAATATTAATGCTCCTTCATTCGTATGTACTCTCGACTTTTTAGAGTAGGCAACTCTCGTATAAAATACGGTCTTTCTTCGTCAATTGATGGTTTAATTTCACCATATAATGCAAATGTCGTCTTAATCGATTTTAATTGCCAGTTTCCTCTATAAAAAGAAAATTACTGGAGAATGTACGGTCATAGTTTGCACGACCCAAAAGACCGTAAATATAAGCGGTATATAGTTGTTTCACTTGCAATTTTTTATTAGATCAAGGTAAACCACAGTGGAATGGTAAGATTTTTGGGCTTGACCTTAAGCTAGGAACAGAAATTACCTTCTTACACAACACAACTATAAAAATCTTGTTTATCATTTTCTGATGTGAGATTGATTTGTTACACCATAAGACAAGGATTCGCATATATGCAATTGAATTGCCCCAATAAACGCCATAATCCAAATCCGTTTAATGCAAAATATTGTTCACAAGCACAAATCAATTTAAAAGAGATTACTGACAAACGATGGAAAAAAAACGTATAAAACTACGAACAAATTCAATGAAACTTATCATGGAGGCAGAATTAAAAACTTTTGATTTTGAGTACTACTCCAGAAAAGCAAAAGAGCGAAAGAGAAGAAGAGAGAAAGAGTGTGTGTTCAAGTGAAATCCTCAAGAGTGTGCTTATCGCTTCTACTTCATTGGAGCAGAAGTGAACTTTTTTAATTGAAAATCCTAAACCAATCCCTTCGTCATTCTTTCAAAATCGTCCCTCCACCCAAATGCAGGATTTTACAATCTGGTATGGGTGCGCTTGGATTAAATGTGCTAAATCAGCACGTTAACTTATCTGCACGCAGCAGACTCTTGTTGACTAAGGATTTTCCCTTCACTTATTTTTATTTTTCTAAATCTCTTACTTCAACTTTAATATCAGTGCAGAATAAAAGACTTAGAGGTAGTTCTAATGCGGGCATAAAAAAACCCCCATCAGGTGCAAAAGCACAGAGGACTTTGGTCTAGCATCTGCTACAGTAAAGTATTGTAAGTCTGGTGCGTCTCTTGATGATGATAAAATACACTTTCGGGGAAAGATGCTAATTACCTTTGAAACGTTCTGTGGGCCTTAGAATGCACTCGATGCCATATGAAAATATACTCGTGCAAGGATGAGGGCCATATATCATTTAATTTTCTTTAAAATATCCTGTATCCTTGTGCAGTGTCTTACACTACCGCCACACATGAAGGTGTGTTCACTTTCAATGCGGTGTAGTGAACAGCAGACTCATAAAGCACCTAATTATTTTAATAACCGAAAAAGGGTAATCTCAAGACTCTTATCTTTTGGGGATTCCAAACGAGCATTGGGGATGCCATATACTAGTCTGCATAGGGATGTGCTGGCTGTCTAAGTGCGATGCTTCAGTTTATGGGGAAAATTTAATGTGCACACCCAGTCTCGTTGTTGACCGAAATCGGTTATGCACATGGAATACGAACGAGTATTCATTAGAAGGCGAAAAAGGGTTGAAAGGTGAAATCTTAACGAAGGTTATACCCAAAAGTTAAATAGTGTACCATTAATGTGGGGTTGCACATACAAATTTTCAATGGAACGCACGCATGGGAGAGTGTATCGAGCGGGGAGGCGCAGACAGCACCTCCACTTAGTAGCCGTCATCACCACATATAGTCAATGTCGTTAGAAGGTATTTAATGGGGAAGGGGGACGATTTTACTGGATGAATCTTAAAGTACATGTCCCAAGCAAAAGTGTTGCACTTTCTTAAAATTTGTTCTCTCTTTAGATTTCAATATTAAAATATGGCAAAATATGGGTAGAACGGCTTTAAAAAGTTTTTTTTTTTAATTAAGAAAATTTATATTTTTTATAAATTATTTTTTTTATTAAAAACTTATTTTCAGTATTTAAGTTCAGACTTTTATCATTCAGCCGGCCTTAGTAATAAATCCAACACTAATGTCGACCATTAGCCGGTTGCCAGCTTTAGTAAAAATGTACAGCGGTTGTGAAACGGTACCTATAAATTTCATAATTTGTTTTCGTGAAAAACAAGGTCAATGGTTTATTTATTCTAAAAAAAGGAATATAAAAATTGCAAATTAATTTGCCCAAAAGATATCTTTCACAGGCTTTTTGAAGTTTAAGCAAAAAATGAAATGCACAATATAACCACTGATGTGTCAAATAGCATAATGCAAATCAGTAATGCTTTATCGTCTCTCTTTGTTTTATAATACTTCGCGATTGATTTCGCTGCGATTTTATGTCGTAATAAGATTTCTATCAAATTATTCAATAAACGGTACACAGTTTTTTCGAATGCATTGGTAAAGGGATTTTGGCGTAAACTGCCAGACTAAAGTTGATTATTGGTATGATTTTTTCGAAAAAAAACTGTAATACTCGAGGTTGATTAACAGCGTTTTGGATGTTGTTGCGTGTGGAGTTTATACACGGGTTGGTACACTCTTTCACTAGCCAAAGTATCGATCATTCAACAACACATTCTCTCGGTATATGAAATATGGCTCTACTTGGCACTTCGAGACTCGCAGTAGTTATTGTAATTTGTGTGCTGAAAATCTTACTTTACTTTGCTTTGCTGAGAACGAAGCTAAAAAAAAGAGGCCTATTGTACAACCGGAATTAGCGATATGAAGTCGAGCAAGAAGGAGTAGCCGGAAAGCCTAAATAAAATTAGCTTTTGCGTTATTGTCATGACCTCTAAGAAAGGTGTTAAGAATAGAGCAGAGTAAATTAAAAAAAAAATAGTTACTTGCTTGGCTCGTTAGACGTTGTTCCTCCGCACGTCCTTAATCAATTAAAGCTCACTACCATCAATTTGTGCGGAAGGGTCATTCTCTAAAGCTACTTTTCAACTCACTTCAAACCTTCCCCAGCTATGTTAAGACAGTCAACCGTGTACAGCAATGAATACCTACTCTGCATTGTCTTACACCTCAATTCCATTAGAATTCAAAGAACAGCAACGTGATTCTAATCCACCGCAAGACGTTGAAAGGAAATTCCAGCTCGTGCATGACTAATCCATTGGATATACAATGACATTCGAGTATATAGTGAAATTATACCAAACCATCCCTGCTGTCCACACACATGCACTATACACACACACTCAGACTCACCCATCCTTTGTTTTGTCGTGCTGTGGTATATGCTGCGGCGGAGGCATTGAATAACAAGACGCTGGACTTGGTGAGTAACCACCTGAAACTGGTGTCGGATATCCGCCGGGACCAACAGCAGTTGCATACGGGTTACTACACTGATATGCTGCCGGTCCATAGCCATGATAACCAGCTGGAGGATAATCGGATTGCACCACCATGCCATAGCCGGGATGAGGACTGTAACCTGAAAAGAGAGCACATGCATATCAGACAGTAAAATAAAAGGCCAAAGGAGCGCGTATACATACCACTTGGATCTCTGTAGCTATCGATGTAGTGTGAGCCACCACTGTCTGGAGTCGACTCCCGGCTATACGGGCCCGGTCCACCGATATGTCCAACCAAACCGAACCCCAGCGGTCGTGGTGGTCCGCTAAAGTCAACCGGTTCAGTTTGTGGCGATCTTGGAGCACTGCCAAAGCCATGTGGATGACCGAGGGCGTCTGGGTGAGCACCGTACTGAGGACTCGTTATAATACTACACACACACAAACAGATTAAATGAAGCAGAAGAAGAGAAATGCTTAAAAATCAGCAAAATCGGTTGCAAACAAACTACCTGTGGGGCAACCGCGTGACACTTAAATCCAACGTCTGTCCCTGCGGACTTGGCACTTGGGGGCTGGCTAAATGTGGACTCGACCCCGGCTGAGGGCTTCCGCCGATTCGCTGGCTATAATGTGGCGAATTAAAACCTTGCGGACTAGACGAGGTCACACTCGAGGTGGACAAATCAATGACCGGCCCATTCGGTGATGGTGATCCAGGACCGCCTTTGTTGTATGCTGCCGCTGCGGCCGCCGCCTGAGCTGCCGCCACCTTAACCGACAGGTTTATGGCGGAAAAGCCCGGTGGCAGGGGGCCCATGCTCGGGTCGTAGTGATACATCGGCCTCGGATAGATTGGTCCATTATTCTCGTCGTGCTCCGCCTTTAGCATGCTCGCGTGGACCATTTGCTGTTCCTGTAGGTACTTCTGCTGTTGCTGGTTGAGGTCATCCATTGCCGCTGACGACTGTGGCAGGTAGTGATACATATTCGTTGGTGTCCTCTGTGACAGGCAGTTGTTCGGGTCGTACCTTTCGAATGCGGTTGATGAAATCGACATCGCATTCGGTTCGTATGATGGACGATTCGAGGTGTCGTAAGTGGGTGTACGGGCAGCGCTAACTGAATCTGTCGAGCCACCACCATGTCCATTTAGCATATCACTCCCCGCATACGAGGCTGATGGCTTGGTAATTGATCCATTACTCACCATATCGCTCATGTGGGAGTAGCGCATCACTGAGGCAGCATCCCTGCCATAGGGGTCGTCCATTGAGCTCAAATGCGAGGGATTCGCTGCCGAACTCGCTCCACTATTGTTGTTGTTATTGGCGCCCTGCTGCTGAGATGCGGCTTGTGCGGATGTAGTGCCATTACTACTGCTGTTGCTCATTAAATTTGCCGATCCTTCAAAAGTGCCTCTCTGCTGCTGCGGACTCTCTTGAGAGTTTTGCTCATTTATCTGCTGCTGTTGCTGCTGTAGACCAACAAAGCCATTCATCTCTTGAGGCTGAAGTGCTGCTCCGCCGGATGACAATTGACTACCAGCATTACGAAGGCCAACATCATTTGTCCTCTGGCTGTTACTGCCACCAGACGAGCTGCCGTTGTTGTTGCTGCTGCCGCTGCCGTTGCCATTTAAGTGTGATGAATGCATGCTGTCATTGTTTGTCAATGGGGGTTGTTGCGAACCACCACCGCCACCACCATTGGGATCGCCTGGAATCGAAGATTTTGATTGACTTTCCAACGTGCTGTAGCTCGGCGTTGAGCTCGTATCACCGACACCGAGGTAGGGGTGGTGCTGCATCACCGAATGACCATGACTATGGCTGTGCGGATTCGGACTCTTCGCATAGCCCCCCAACCCCACCCCCGACTCGGACTTAATATGGACACTTGATGGGCTGAACTCTGATTTGATTATGGGCATCGTATTGGTCGGGTTATTGGTCGCATGCCCCATTATGTTATGGCTGTTGTTACACTTAGTGGTCTTGCTGTTGTTGTTGTTATTGTTGTTGTTCACACAATTTGTATTGTTATTGTTTAGGTAAACATTCGAGGTGATTTTCACTTTCTCACTCATGTGATGGTCCTTCTCCATGACATCATTCCCATTCGAGGGGTAAAGGCTCTTCATTTCGGACTTGATTGAGGGAGAATTTTGGTTTGCTACTGCTGTAAAATGTTTTTGAATTAAATTTTAAAAAAAATAAAACCGTCCTTTGAAAACTTATTAGCGGGATAGATAACCAATTACTAGCAACTTTACTAATTAACAAAATAAAATAAAAATAAAAACTCTCTTCTACAAACCTTTGGCAGCATCAGTCGTCTGCTGCAGGGCTACCAGTCCATTTTGGTATTTAGCTTCACGGGCTGCTGCCTTTCTGGCAGCGGCCTTCGGACAACCGGACAAACTGCGGTGGACACTACGACTTGAACTGACATGGCCGCGCCCATTGCAGCCCGGTGTTGGACATTTTAAAATTATTTCATGCAACGCCAATACTTTTGGAATTTCAAATTTTGTTGTTTAACAGAGATGTGCATTTTTGGGATTTGTGTGACGTATATGTATGCGTTGATGGGTAGTAAAAAAAATGTTAATAATTTTTGATTAGTCTGACGGCATCTAAAATGTTTTTTTTTTGTAAATATTGAGTAAGGTTAAAACATCGAATTTTTTGTTTTGCAACCAATTTACGAATAGACACTTTTCTCAAACCCACACCACAATTAATTTACTAAGTTTAGTGAGTAGTTGTTTAAGAGTTTCTTTGTTGTAATTTGTGTTTGCTTGAATTGAAAGATGTACAGAGGATAGATCAATTGCGGGGGGCGAGATGCAGTAGAGTAGTAACAGTTTATTAGAAAGACCGATTAGGAGGATCATACTTTAGATGCGACACGTACGAAATGTAAACGTACAGACTATAATGTTCTCGTTATTAAATACACACTTTTTGATTTTATTTTTGTTTTTACAAAAATTATTCACATTATTATTCTTACAAAACGGTTTGATAAAAAAATAGGTAAAAAAAAATCTCCACCCCGCTAAAAAGTATAAAACATCGAACAGAATGCAAGAGAACTTGTGCAACATTGCATGCAAAAAAGTCGAAGAGAGTAGCCATGCAAATTTAGCTAAGTACTTGGAGAGCTGTCAAATGGAATACTTACGTTCTGGAGTCACTTTATCGCGTTTGGGACACCCGGAGAGGCTGCAAAGGAGAATCAGGTATTTACTTAGTTACTTTTAATGTCTTAAGATATGAAAAAGAAATTCTATAGGAACAAAAAATGAAACTGTGCCATATAGTTGATAATTATGAGTATCAAAAAATTAGCAGCGTTGCCAATTTAACTGTTTTCCAATCAGATCTGACTGGATTTATACGCATTTAGCAGGAATATATTGTACAATCCAGACGGCTGATTTTTTAACTGGATAAGATTTTTGTTTGACTGTTTATAAATGTTTCGTGTTATTTCTTTCAGGAAATACGTGAGAGCCATTGCAGTAAATGATTCTGCGTCTTTTTTTTTAATAAGGCTTATTCATGATTTTTTTTTATTCGTTGATTTATTTTGGCTGAATATTTAGCTGAATTTCTGTTTGCATTTCGTTGACTGTTTTTTTTTACTGGTTTTTAGTTTTTTGACTGTTTTTTTTTTCAGTCAAATCTGACTGGAAGGATGATTTCGAAATGGCAACGGTGACCCTACATTGTAAATGATTTAAAAACGATATTTGAATTTCAATTCCAGTCAGAAAAGGGTATTGTCACTTTAATGTCGGTTTCCATTGGGCAAAAAGAAGCGCCCGGGAAGGTCCGGAATCGCAAAAATCACTTCTGAAACCGTTCCATTGGCACAAAAAATACTCTTCTGGTGATTCTGAGAAGAGAATTTCGCTTCTCGATTTGAAGTCAGAATCCACTCAAGAAGCACTCACACAAATGTAATTTATATATTTTATACAAGTCAGCTAACAGCCGCCGTAGATTATTTTTTGGCATTTCACCAATACTTTTGTGAATTCAATCAGAAGCAGTTTTGTTGTTCCATTGGATCACAGAATGAGTGGATCCCCGAGTGAAACCAATGGAAAACGACATAAGCCTCCTTAAAAGAAGTTTTGGTCGATTATAAAGGAATCTTATTATTTCCTACCGCATATACGGTTTAAAAAACGTAAATATAAATGCCGTGCCGCAAAGGTCAATGGTGGTTCTAAGACTCGTGTACGATAGGCAACTAGGACTATCTAAAATTATGTTTGTTGGTTCCTCTGCTCGATGCATTGTGTCTGATGGCATGACGCTTACTTTTGGTTATAGCAGCCATTTATTTAATCGAGCTTTCGTAGTACGACTCATCACCGAAAAATCCAAGAGGAGTTGCCGGTTAACAAAGCACCATCTTGCACTGAAGTTGGAAGGCATATTCCAACCGAAACTGACCACGTCATAAAGAATTCCATGCTAAAGGCCGATATTGAGATACAAAATCGACAGACGGCGTGTTTATAAAATTATAAAATTCTGTGCAATTACAAAACCTGTGATAATAAAAATACTAAAATAACAACTAATATCATTTAAAATTGGGGAAAACTAACCTTCGGTGATGCGAATACAGTCCAGTAGAATGACCTTGACCGTTACATGTGGGAGTCGGACATTTTGTTCCATCTGCAAAACATTCCATTTATTTGAATTCGTCATTATAAACAAGGACCATAAGTAACATTTAAATTGTATTTCCATATACAAATAAAAGAAACCATCAAAATTACAATAAAATTAAATGTTCAAACTTATAACAAACCCGCACTCCCCCCGAAGCGCCTTATTCACATTCAGTTACACATCTCAAAAGAAACTTTGTTTTTCCGAAATGCAAATGAAAATACCAAATTAAAATAGCTCTGGCACTCTCAAGACCAGCTCCAACAGAAAGACAAATAAAAATGACACCAGATGTGAAACTGAATTAATTCTGTGGCATCCCACACCAGACACCACTGACATTACGTACAACTGCCGTTGTAAGAACTAAATGTACTTGCCGCAGTAGATTGTTTAAAAAATTTGAATAAATCTGGATAATATTTTAAAATTCCAACAGAATACGAGTATTTGGATGAAAATAATTCCGAGGAACGCTCTTAACTGCAAAGGAATATAGGCAGCTGCACTCTATGCCTTACATGTGAGAGAATCCATTTGCATATCGCAACGGATCCAATTCCCATTCCAATGCGATAGGTATTAAAATATGTGGGCAGCGTTTGTGGGGGGATTTTAAAAATGTCGCAGTCACTTTAAAATATTTACCCAATGACAACATCAGTCACATGCGATTAATTAAAACTGTTTGCCATAAAATAATAAATAAAAGTCATCTTTCATTTGCAGAAAGGTGAAACGAATTGGCATTCTTGATTTTTCCACCCCTTTTCCAAAAGTCTACACGAAACATGCCTGCACCCCTTCTCTGAAGAGTGTGTAATATGTCAACCTTCTTATTCCAATCAACCTCGAAATTAGTGTTATTAGTGGGTTAAAATTGAAATTAAATATTTCAGCTTGTCTTGTGTGTCAATGTAACATTATGGCGACATGCAAACGCGAAATGAGATTGGGGAGCGTCAGGGAACTATTTAAAAGCCATTCAGGCACACTTTGTGTGCTGTCATAATGACAAAACAAATACCCTATCGTTCTTCGTCTGTTTTAAATGTCGTTTTTCTATAATAATTCTCTTCTGTGCAAAAGTGATATAGACCCCATCCCCATCCGCCACCGCCAGCGAACCTATACGACACGAGCGTCTAAAGTCTGAGTATCTAATGCAGAGTGTGCTAGCCGTATATCTGAAATGCCAGGCAAATGGGTAAATAATTATAATCTATGGAACATAAAGCGAAGACGACATCTTTGTTAGGCACTTGTAGATTATAATGACTTGTTATGCAAATATGGTTAGAAAGGCCTCAAGCCATATATACACGGCTCAATGTATGAGATACGTACAGGAGCTACATTCAAAGAATCGGAGTCGCTTGGGCGAAGGTGTATAGGTGGTGTGCTTCTTGATACAAATTCCTAAGCACTATAGAGTATTTTAAAGAGAATTTGGGTTGGCCTCTTCTGAGGTGCTGTGGAGAAGATTTTATTACAAGATGGCAGTGAATGTATGCATGAGCTCAGAATTTGTTCGCTTTTTCCTGTTCGTTTTACTTTCTATGTTTTCAAAAATTCACCATTGATGGCTCTTTAGAAGAACGATTCCTTTATTTGTATGAAGAAAGAGTTGAAATAACGTTAAACCCTATATTTGTTGATAAGTTGATACAAAATGTTTTCGGCTCACTAAATATCTAAGCTTCGACGAATCTTTTGTTTTGTAGGAGTAACATTTTCAAAAATATGAAATGCACATCTATCAGAAAAAGTTTTGTTAATAATGGCAACTATATTTTGCAATTGTCAGGGAATTCATCCGTAATGCAAACTGAAAAATACATTTCTGAGGCTTTTTTCACGTCGACTGCCTGACCAAATTCCAAATAAAATATTTCACTGTTTTATCAGGCCTAAAATCAAATTTGATGTAGGGATATTTTGCAAATAAGTCAATCTTAGGTTCCTTGGTTTTTGCAATTAGTAAATGACTAAAATAGAGTTTAAAACAAACAGCAGCAAAGACATTGACAATTGGCATGACCTATACAATATACATTCTGACAAAGTGCGACCACTGTCCTGCTACTCTCAAAAACGGCTGCAATAGAAAGCAACTCAAAATTAAAATTGTTTTGTTGATAAATATATTACGATGACAAATCGTTATCATGGTACAATTTAGCTTACGGACTTAAAAGTACTTGTACAGTTTTTGGTATTTTTTGAGCCACTATTATTTATGCAGTCGAAATTCTGAGAAACTTTTGGACAATGGATGAATGAGATCAGGCAGAAACGTCATTTCAGGAGGAACATATTCCGAGAATTTACAAAATTAGAGAACGGCATTTTTTTTTCTAAAAAATAACTAAATGAAATGCGTTTAAAGTTTGCAATTATTGTCGGGAGCTGTTTCCTATCTGGCGTACTTCTCGATATCGATAGGCAAAGAAGACTTCGAGGATGATATTCGATACATTATTGAATCTACACTCTTTTTTTACTATTTAAAATATTTATATTGGCTGCTGGCCAATATAAATATTATATAAATTATATTATATATAAAAAGGCCAACGAACTAAAGGGTTTTCCAATAAGAGGTGTTATTGTGAATGACCCGCTATTTCGGTAGCTGTCACTTTTGAAGCTTTTATTCTTGGACATTTGACAACACGAAACTACACCATTACTAAAAATGGAACGATACACGCTTCAACAACGCATTAAAATTACTAAAATTCACTACAAAAATGGTGACAAAAACACAAGCAACGAAACCATTGATCTTTTACGAGAAAAGTTTCCGGACCGTGTTATCTCTCGAAGAGGTGATCACAATTGGCCACCGAGATCTTGTGATTTAACACCTTGCGACTTCTTCCTTTGGGGCCACGTGAAAGATAAGGTCTACGACAACAGCCCATGCAGCGTCGATTCAAGACCTCAAAGATAAAATTCGTGAGGCTATCGAGGACATAGGGCAGTCACTTTGCGATTTGGTTATGGAAAATTTCATGAAAAGGATATGGTCCTGTATGCGTGCTCGTGGTGGCCATTTGGCTGGTGTTGTTTTTCATTATTACCGGCATACCTTTCTCATTATTATTTCAAAAAATGACATTTTTCTTGCAGTATTTGGTTTTGGACCTACCTTCACAAATAAATTCTGCACAAAATGTTTTCTATAAAATTAGCAAAATGGGCAATCAATGGATTAACAATTGGTTGTCATAGTTTTTGGCTAAAAATGAAATTTTCTTGTGCCGGCCTCATAGTTGAATGTTTGCTATTTACGAGTTTTTTTGGCCGACGATTGAAGATCATGACTTGGACGATATGTGGTTAAAACAAGACGGGGCAAGAAAGTCACACAACACGATCAATTATGGTTTTATTGCGTGAGAAGTTACCTGGTCGCGTAATTTAACGTTTTGGCGACTTCAATTGACCACCAAGATCATGCGATTTGACACCGTTAAATTATTTTCTGTGGGGCTACACAAAAGACAGTGTTTACGCGAATAATCTTCGAACCCTATAGACGCATTAAAAACCAACATTACTCAAGTTATGACCGAGATACCGCCCGAAATGTGCGAAAAATTAGTTAAAAATTACCTCAAAAGAATCGCATGGTGCGTATCTTCCCGAGGCGGCCATTTGAATGATACTGTATTTCACACTTAATCCAAACTTTATAATGAAATAAAGTGTTCATCAAAAATGTATCGCTGTGTGTGTTTTATTTAGCTTTACATTCGAAACCGAATAATGAATGACCATTTAAATAATTTTTCACTGGAACCATATAAATTGAAGTAAAAAAAAAAATATTCGATGCAAAAATGTATCACATAAGTTACAGGAAAAGATATGAATACAGTAGGTACTACAGTTAAGTTTAGCTCAAGTCAGAATTTCAGAGCTTGCACAATGAATTTACGAATGTTTGACTTAAGTCAACTTTTTACACTTCACTCCAACTTTGCATTTATTTTAAATTTCTTAAAAAATTGGGTCAATTGTGCCACCTCATGTCACTTTTAGGGTTGTATTCGATTTAGATTAACAGGATTGAACTGTATTTGTTTTATTTTTAAATCGTACTTGGAGACCAATAGAATAAAAAGAATACATTTTGGTGAGCAAATTGAATCAAATTTCAAATTGAAAATAACGACATTTTGTTGACATATTTTTAAAAAGAGAGAAACTATCGATGTATTAAAATTGATTTTTAATATACAAACAAATCCAAGTTTTAAATTAGGTAGCGTACAGTTTCACATTTCACCCCATCGCTAAATTTAAGCTTTAGGTTCTTTCGGAAATCCCACTTCGCAAAAATTACATTTTGGTGCATCAAACTACAATTTTTAACTTCATAAAATATTATGTAAAAAAAAACAGCAATGAGAGGAAAAACAAATTTTGCTCCGAAAAAATCTCAAAATCTCTGTGTTTGCTTAAGTTTTTTTTTGAATTAGTTCCAAACTTGACCGAATTATGTGTTCAGACTTTGCAAAAAAAAGAAGGCCAACTTTTTATTTTTTTACATTTCTGATATCTAAGATGGAACGTTTTTCATGTAACTGATTGTCGCGCCAATACCATACCCATGTTCGGTGAGTTTCAATATTTTGTTTTCAATATTGACTGTTTTCTAAAATTCTATATGTATTTTGAATATTTTGTTTTTCGAACATTTTTTGTAGGTACTCGTCACTCGTGGATAGCAAGATCCACAAATCTATGGTCTTTTAATAGACATATTTTAAACTAATAAGAGAATATTTTCTTAAAAATGCTCATGCTGATGACCATTCGAAAGCTAGAATACTTAAGGAATCTGAACGAAATCATGCTGTGAAATGCATTCAACTAGACAGAAATCTAATAGGTACGGATTTATAACTCTTAAAAAAATAGTTTTTTGTTATGGGAAAAGCGCACATGCTTTTAAGTCGCTCGTTGGAGACAATATTCCAAAAGAATATAACATACATTTTGGATGAAAATCGACAAAGCGCATATATATTTCAAAAGTGACATAATTAAAAAAAAAAACTCAATATTTGAGTTATTACCAACAAACTTCCACCCAACATATTTATCAAAAGTGTATTACCTAACTCGGATTCATTTTTAGGCCTGCAGATGGCACTTATATCATTCTACACCTCTTAAACGAAATCAAAACAGTTTTTCACCTTTTACGCACGTAATTTTCTGAGTTGTGTCATATTAGAAATACATTTGAGCGATGTATCGTTTTTTTTTTAAAGTGCAATCTCAGTGAAAGATGCTCCTAGGTGTACCTAGTTTTAACTGAGGCTTGCAGCTTTAGTTTGAGAACAGTTTTTCTAACACCTACTTTCTTTTTTGAATCATCAGCGCATATTCAAAACTTTTAACTAAAAGAAATTTCTCTACTTCACGTCAAAAAGATTCAACTGCTACTCCCGTTTCGAGTGGTTTCGAGACAGCGCATCTTGCAAGTCATGTCATAAGAAACCATCGACCAACATCAATATTCTCTAGGTAATATGCATTTTTCAATATAAAGGTACACGAATTGTTCATTTTAAGCAAAGAATACTTTTAGGCGTTCATATTGCGAAGTAGTATTATTTTAAATGTGAATCCCTACAAAATGTCCAAGTACCTACTGTGTACGCTCCTAAGCCACTAAACCCTATATATCACAGTGTATTGTCCCCCACAACATCCAGTTTATTAGAAACTTCACATGTGTAACATTTAAAAGCTTTCAAATAACGGAAACAACACAAACAAACATAAACAAAAAAGCACAACACACAAAGGACACAATAAAAAAAAACCTTTGCACAGAACACAAATACGCTTACCTCTGCTCAGGCTTCCAGGTGAAAATGATGGTTGTGTTGCGGCGCCCTGATCAAAGGCAATTTTGTCATTTGATGTCGTCGAGGACACAAGATTTCCCATGCCCGGACTACCGATATTGTTGCCGGTTGTACCGTTGGCAGCGCTGCTGCCATTGCTGCTGCTGCTGCTCACTGCCGATACAGTAACGACTCCCTCACGAGCAATATCCTGCATAACAGATGCCGCTCGGCTTCCAACTCCTGCGGGCTGCAGGATGGTGTAGTGCTTTGTGTCAGGTGTTTCCATTGTCTGTGGATGATGTTGCTGCTGATGATGATGATGATGATGATGATGGTGCTGCTGTTGCTGTTGTTGTTGTTGTTGCTGCTGCAGCTGGGAGTGCTGTTGATGATGGTGAAGGTGGTGATGGTTGGAGTTCTGAATGTCATCGTCATTCTCCTTAAGGGATTTTGTGTTGATTACCTTGTTGGTGGCGTCGTCGCTTACAGCAGTAAGTCCCATGCTCGGTGGCGTTGGTGGCGGCGGCAGCTGATGGGGGTGATGTGAATGATGATGCACACCTGCCTCAATAGCAGGATGTGGCTGGTAGCTGAGGAAAGCCGATGTCGATTCATTACCATATGTGGGTGCCATCGTTGGTATGCCATACGCTGATGACATTATACCGTTGCGCTTGATGTCAGTCGGTGGCTTAAACGCGGATGCCTGAGAGAATGGAATTTTTTTCCTCGACTCCATGTCGCTACTCAGAAGATCGGACTTCGATTCCGAGCCGTATTCTATCGACGACGATGACGATGTAGACGACGGCGATGTCAATGTCTTGTACTGGGAATTGAGCCTCGCCTGGTCGTTCTCCTTTTGTCTAGGAAAATACAAGAAATTATCGGACTCACGTCGGATGCACATTAAACTCTTTGAATCATACTTTGCGTATTTTTGCAACGGCGACGACCCATGCTTGTGCTCTTCGAAGAGATTCTGAAACGGCGGATTTTCGTCCTGATCGTTCAGGCGATAGAGATTATTTCGGGCATCTGGCCAACTACCGGACAGACTCTTGAGGGCGGCTTGTGTCTCACGGATCAGCGTCTCGTCATCCTGATCGTCACATGTAAGCTTGCCGTTCTGTTGAGCTAGAGATGGGGTGTTGCTGCGTCCATTCATAACCGGTGGAGCTACAGACCGTTTCTTCTGCGGCAGTGTACTTTTGTCGTTCGAGTTGGTATCTTGTTTGATCTGATTGTTGGACGTTTCCTCTTCACGAGTGGAGCGCTTTTTGCGCTTTACCGTGGTTTCTTGGTCGTCGCATTTAACATTTGATTCTGGCAGAAGGTCTTTGGATAACGGTCGCTTTGACAATGCCATCATTTCAGCAGTAGACTTTAGGGAAGACACATAATGGTTGGAAGAGAGATTGGTTTACGTATTTTCTTTGGTATATTTGAGTTACATTCGAAATGATTTTCGAAAACTATATTTTGATTTCATATAAAAAAAAAACTTAAGATAGACTTTTAAATTCTGAGGCTTTCACTGGAGCTTTTAATTTCTGTCTAATAGATGGTTGTACTGTATAATTTGTGGAAACTTAAGCCGCAAAACGTAAATATAGAATGAAACTAAGCAAAAACTATAAACCTGTAACTGTACTCTTAAACTTGAATGATTTCATTTAGAAATGTATTTAGTGTTTTGGCCTCTTATCAGCTTAATACGCTAAAAGGCTCCGCAAATTATAAAGCCCTACGAAATAAGGGCCCATAGGTAAAAATAAAAATTTGCAGAAAATACAACAAGAATCTGTGATGCAGTTAAATTTTTTTAGGCTTTATACTTCATTTATCAAATAAGACCTTCCCCTCATTATGAAATAAGACACCAACACCATTTTTAGACCTCTTTTCTATTTTTATTTAGAAAAATAACACATTTTGGTGGTTTTTTTCCCCCTAAATTTTCTTGTCTTAAGGGTTTTATAGAAAATTTGCCTAATTACAACTTCTGTCTTCTTCTCACAGTCATTTATTTCTCTATATGTTTGGCACGGGTCTTAGGCAACTAAATATCCGATAAGATCTTAAAAGATAGTATTCATCTACAGTTTAAACGGTTTCGTGGGTTTTCTTCAAACTTTATTTGTAGGTTTCTTATTTGTATACTCAACAGCAGTCTAAACTACTAAAAAGATTTCCATCAAACTTCGTTTCTGTCTTCCGTTGGTTTGTACCCAGAGGTCAAATCAGATTTTAAATTTAACTTTACCTATATACTCTAAGTACAGTACAGCAAGCATTTGAGCTGCCAAATTATACGAGGAATTAATCAGATCTCTGAATAAAAATAAAAGACTTCTTCTTCGTCCTAAAAGCCATAGCCATAGGAAGCTACGCTTTTCTAATAATTGCTGTTCTTATGAATTTCAAAAGAACTAGGAGAAATGTCTTCTGCTCAGCCTCGACTTTATCATATTTAAATTTTTCATAGGAAATAATTATTTACAGGGCTAAGTGGTTGAAAATGGACATAGGAAAAAAAGTTGATCCTACCACATTACATAAGTTCGTTTGTGTGAGTTTTCATTTTTGGAACGACGGGGGGACAAACAATTTTTATTCTGTCTTCAAAGTCATAACACCTTCTTCATTTTTAAAGCACCCTTTATAAAAATATTTGAGTCATTTGGAAGATATTTGTGCTTTTTATTTTTTTGCTTCCACTTTCTCCTTTTGATTGTAATTTTAGCCGAAAATCTACGAAAAAGGCCACTTATGAAAAATAAGAAAAATTATTGTGTAACAGTGCCACCCGTTCTTTAAAAAAATAAAGCTTAACACAAATTTGTTAATGGATTTAGAGTGATTTGACAAAATTGATTAATTTTATTAAAAAAAAAATCCTGTACACATATTGCGACAGACCCTAAAGCTCAGAAAATATTTATATAATAAATTCGCTTCTCATCCCTGCTCTAAGGGACCATTTCAAACGTGAGCCCGTTTTGCCGGGATTTTGAAAAGTGTTTTCTTTTTTGCAGGGCAGAGAAGAAACTGCCACAGACCTAGGATCTAAAACAAAATTGGAAGCTAGAATATGTCCTTTACTAATGAGAATATGAAATTAATAATTCAGTTAAGCTTTACGTGTGTTTGTCAACAAAAACTTCACGAGCAAACGTTTTATTTTCGAGTAGCCCTGTTTCGGTATTCTGTACCGTTCTGAAAAATAGCAAAACAAATCGGTACCTATATACGTATTCAGATTTTGTATCCCTGCAATTAAATTACGATTTTTTGGTAGTTAATAAGGTACAAGTATTGTTCAAAATTTTCCTTTATAAAATCGGATCATCTCAATACGAAACGCTGTTGGTTTCAACTAGTTGTTTGAACTAAAAGCGATGAAGTATAAATGGCCGAATAAAAGGCACACCCGAGGATATTTTTGGAGCTCACCGATAAATTTTCACAACTGTTTCAGGCAAATTTTCGTAATCGCAGCTATTGGTGAAATAAATGGAATTCAGTTTGATGTTCGATGTCAACCTGCGAAAAGACCGTACTTACGTAAGATTAAGCCCACAATTGTAAGAAAACTTAATGCATTTCCCAAGATGCTAACTACTAGCAAGGCGAAATTCGTAGAAGAAACAAAGTCTCTCTTAGTAAAGTGTTTCCTTTCTTATTATTTCTTATATAGTTAGTGAAGTACCGAATTCAATTTAACTACTATGCCACTATAAATGGTCGGGGGATCGGTGGGTTTTTGCCTATTTAATAAAAACATTTCCTAACATAGCTCTTTCACATCATCACTATAACAATTTTCATTTTACCCAGGTTGTGAATTTCTCAAGTGTTCTAAAAATTTGCCACCTATAGCTTGACCAATAATGTTGTCTGCAAATAGTGCTACTCAATCTGACTGCTCCTATTGTAATATTTTATTTTTTAGATGGATGGATGTCTAATTTATATTTATTACTGTTGTTTTTATAAAACTGAACTACGAAGACTTTCAAATAAAACCACGATAGTTGTACACCACTTTTTTTCAATAGGCTTCTAACTTTTACACAGGTATAAGCTCTCGTCAAAAAAAAACTCATATAGAAAAAAAACTATAAGCACTCTTCACTGAAACTCACTCAACTGGCTTAATTGATTTAAAAATGCACCTAATCTGAACAAGACAACAAGAAACGCCTAAAAGTATTCTCGTCAATTTGTCGATGGGTTATCATAAAGAGTGTAGTCCACAATTGCATTTATTTATTTTTATTTAAAACAATAACATGTGATTTACCTACACAACAAGTCAGTCATCTAGTTTTATTCTGAATCTGCATTTGATATTGCTATTTAAAACTTATTTCGCACCACTGTATTTAGATTAATTTTCAAATCACTTTCCCACTTGAGGTATGATATATTATTTCTTTACGCAACTTGGTTTTTTGCAATCATTTGCTGATGCGTAACCGAAATTCACTTATGCCAAAAATGGGACGACATTCCAGCACAGACCGCGTGTAATACCGGCAAAGTCATAAAACCGAAACTATACTTTTGACTTTGATCTCGAAACCGAAACGCAGACACACTTTGGGCTCTTGGATGGTTCTTAACGAAATTTCACTGTCTAATGAAGTTTTGGGCCAAGTAAACTTTCCAAAAATAGTAAAAAGAAACTTTGTTCGGGGAACAAAAAATACGAAAGAAAGAAAGTTTTTCACTTCGATTTTATATTATTTTTATCATTTGGTGTTGTTGTTGGCAGTTGGTTCCACGGTTAAGCGTGCGATTATTGGCCGATGATAAACTTGAACTGCTAAACTTTGTGCAGAACGCTTTGTCGGCTGATTCACATCGTCGTCATCGTCTCCGTCACACCGTTGTCGTCAGTTATTATCCTGCGACTTGTACTTGATAAAGTTTCTTCCACTGTTCTTTCGAAAAGTTTTTTTCTTTTTTTCTACTTTCTTTTCCCGGAGATCGGTTAGTTACTAGTTAGAGAATCAGAAGTTAGTTAGAAGTTAGTAGCATCTATGTGTGTAATTATATGTATATCTCGCAATGGGTTATCCCTTTTTATTGTTGTACACAAAACTGAAGCAGAATATCGCACGGGCGAGACAAAAATTTGGAAAACTCGTCTCTACCTGTACTAAGTTCGTAGCTAACTGGCACCAAACTACCCGGAGTTTTCCAAAGTTGTCGAACTTTACGATGGAACTGCAGCCAAAATTGCTTTTTTGTTGTTGCCCTGCCTGGATGGTTGGCTGGCTTGGCTGGCTGGCTGGTTCCATAGAGAGAGAGAAAGGGGGCGGTCACCCCTCCACAGTGTGGATTTGTGGCACTGTGTGTGCTGTTTATGCTCGCATGAGAAGCTGTGTGTATGTGTGTGATGGCCAGGTCATATGTTGTGTGTGGTGTGTTGTTATCGGGGTAAAATAAAAGAAAAACCGAAGCATAAAAAAACGTCGACGAGAGACAAAGCATAACAACGGGAAAACAGTCCCAAGGAACCGAGAAAGGACGAAGAAAAAAAGCACAACAGACTGTGTCCTGTGGGTGGTGTGGTACAGTGGGTGGTGTACAGAGTATAACAGTGGCGACCTTATTCGGAGAGCCGTACCATACTTGGTACTGCTGCCAGACAGAGAGACCTTACCACTTGCGTGCGCAAGGATTCTCGTTTGTTTTCCATGTCTTTTCCTCATCGACTGGAAGCTTTTCTTTTGGTTCTTATTTCCTTTTCGGAGGACTCAGTTCTCCGTTATTATCCTGACGGTGATGTGGTACGTTTAGACGGTTGATGCTGTTGATTGTGTGAAAAGCTGTGAAAAAAATCACTTCCTGACGTAAAGACGAGCATCTCGCAAGGACAAGTGTTTTGCATCTGCAGCTGGTGCTGCTACCCGGTACAGGAAGGATGTCCTGCTTCGGCAATTTAGGGGAGTGTGTGTTCTTTTATGTGTGGGAGTGAAACTATGTGATTCAATGATTCGAACACTGGACAATGGCTGTTTATCGTCATGTTTTACAAAAAGCTTACCAACGACCGCCTTAGCCGTCAGTTTAGCAACACCGGTCAAAGGATAAACGCTTTTTTGCTTGCGTTTGTTTTTTTCTGTTTATGCTCCTGTTTTCCTTTCACGGGTTCGTGTCGAGTGTTCTTTGGGGAAGATCGATATCCGTTGCGGGGTGTGAACTCATAGAGGAAGGATGCAGTGCATGTGATGTGAGTTAACACGTGATCGGTGAAAATGTAGCTTTGACTTGTTATAGATATCTCTCGTCATAGATGGATTCGAGTTTTTCCCGTATTATGGCCCTGGTTTCCAAAAGAACTGTCGCTTTCAATTTGAATTCCTTCTCTGTATGTTTGTGATATATTGCATCTTGCAAACTTCTTGCTTCATCAATAAGATATATCGCAACTGCCGCACATGCAATGAAGGCCCAAATCTGCGCCGAAATGAAGCAAAAAAAATATCTTCATTATGAGCACTATTTAGTTACCTGTTTCTGAGGGACACCTTTAAGTCTTCATTTAGATATCACCATTCTTTTTACCTGTACTGTTGCGAGGGTTTTAAAAGTTTGATAACATCTCAAATGTCAATTGGTTATTTTGCATTATAGGTAGGTATGTTGTTATAGACTAAATTTTGAAACGCGTCGCTTCATTTCGGCGCTATGAAATCAACCGTCATTGCGTGTGCGACGGACGGTTACGTTCAGATGCCAATTGTTAATGTCGTATGATAAGAACGAATCTTGTCCTAGATTGGCTTCCTTTGGACAAATGCGAACAAAATATAACTACCTAGATTTAGAAGAACTTTTGTTTTGAAAACATTCTCACAAGCGAATTTTTAATACACACATAATTAGCAATTATTGTCAAGTCGGCATTCAATCCTAAGGTCTAATAATCAAGTAAGAAAAATGCTTTACGAACACTTCGAGACACTTTCGTCTTTGTCTGTTTATACAGAAAACGGAAGTATCCATGTTTTATCCAAGAAGTATGTATCGCGGCATGCAAATACTTTTTGACTGATTTAAACTGGACTCAGAAATCTTTGGGATGCGGCGCCTTTATCGGCCAACGAATTTTTTCGCTCACGGTTTTTCAAAGAGGATACCTACCTGTGTGCGATACTGATTGTTGTGTCTTGTGTCCAATTTTTTTTAGTGTTTAGGAATGCATATACTTTACTCTTTTACAGAGCATCCTGACTTATATTTCACAAAAGCTCACTATTATAGAACTTTAACATTTTTCTAACTGTAAGTGTTTCGCCAGAGTAGATTTAAAAAATAAATGTCCCGATTTGGTTCCGGTCTTAGCACTTGCATTGCAAAATATCGCAATTTGTTTTGTTGCTGTCCGCTGTCTAGAAGCTGAAATATAGGCTGATATCTAATCTACCTCAATTTATTGATAATTGATATATAATGACATCCCAGGAACATTTTAACGTTGTTTCGAATTTTCTTTATCATGTTTGGGACGGGTAGCTGGTTTGCGTTGATTCAAAAAAAATATCATGAATATTTTTAAAAAGTGTATAGTCTGCTAACCACGTAAGGCTTATTCTGGCCTAATGTCGTTTTGAGCATAATGATCGTAAAAGAAAGAGTCGCACTTTGAAACCATTTCAATAAGAGCTTTGTAAGAATATGTCGACATTTTGGAAAAAGTGATTACTAAATTTCCTTGAAGAGTTTTTTTATTTATAAAGTATTCACCTAATTTACACATCGCACTGGTGGTTTGTTTTCCCAATATTAGTTGATTGAATTGATTTTTTGAGGCGATAAAATGAATCCGCTGAGTTAACTCAAAGACTTTTCAGTGAATCAGTTCTTCAAATTGCAAAACCAACTGTAAAACTGAAAAAAGTATCTTCATATTGGATTGCACTAGAAAGAAATTAGAAAAACTATGGACTACATGTGTAAGACAGCTCTTATCTATTATTCAGATTTCCACTTAAATGTGACTTCGACATAATGAAATAAAACATAAAATGAACTGGCGTTAAACAGAAAATTTATTACGAATTTCTTTTACCTGATCCTCGTGAACTTATACAGGAACATGATGCACGCAAAGTTTTCTTCTTTTTGATTTCACATTACGAATTTTAAATTAATAATTTCGTTTGTTGATATTTATTTTTAAATTAAATAATGTTTCTTAACATGCATCAAATCGTTTACATTAACCATCCAGTATTTGATTTGATTGTCATCTCTCATACTGGGCAGAAAAAGGTTTTTCATATTAAAAGCGACAATTTTTGAAAAAAATACATCTACAAATGTTTTTATATAAAGATAATACTGAGCACTAGTGCAGCAAAATGTCAACTGTTCATTAAAAAATGTTTGTTATAGAACCCAGTTGTTACTTTTATACTTAAAAACATTTTATGCAAGCCGAAGTATCTACTGCTAACCATCTTTTGTAGATAATTGGATTTTAAAGGAACTCTTTTATATCATGTTAATGGTTTCTTACGGATTACAGTGGAACAGTCTGTATGCTAGCTACACCAATCGTTTTTTATCGCATATAAACGCGTTCATTTCTCATTAAAATATTTCGCAGCAAATTTGTCAGAGAGCTTTGGTAAAAATGGGTCATGTAGCTTTCAAAAGCAAGTGATATAACGCGGTTCCACGGCTCCACGGAATGTGACAAGGTGTGATATATGTCATCGGAGAATCGGAACGGGTATCTTTAATGGAGTTTCTCCAATTTCGTACAAATCGGAGAAAATTTCGTTCCGAACGGATACCTCGATAGGGTTGATGATCCCTTGTAAATATCAAAGCACGGGGTCCTGCCAACACAGCGTGTTGGGGTCTCCGAGGTTATGTTTGGCCACAGGTCCACTTTATTTAGTGATAGACCTTTGTGACTCATGGTAGGAAAATATTAGTATCCAAGGTGTTTTTTTGCGTTGTTGCTGTTTTTAATCGATTTTAGTTACCTATATTTAGTTTTTTGAATTTTTTCTAAGATATTTGCTTCGAAGAAGAAGCTCATGAGTGTTTACTACTGCAAAAAATGCAATAAAACATAGTGACTATTATCATAGAGCACCAAATTGCTTTCAATGTGATAATTACGAGGGCTAACTTCCTTTTCCTGTGGGAACGTATGAAAGATAGTGGACGGTGTAGTTATTTTGTGTTATATGCACTAGGTATATAGGTTTACCTGCCTGTTAGTCCAATTTTTATTGGTTAAGTTAAAATTAATTCAAAACGCAAACTGTTTCATAAAACGTTGTAAAGTTCACTCTATTTTTGCAAAGACGATATGTTCGCTTTTAATAGTTTTCAATTAAAACTTTGTTGCCAAACACAATAAACATATAAACAAATTTGAAATGGTTGCTGCTGCATAGCAGATAATTAAAAAAACGAATGCTAACACCCTGTAACGGTCGGGGTAAGGATCTAGAACCCCCTAGGTGGCAACGGATGGCACGCTTGCGATGCTCGGACTAGCTCGCCGTATTGGGGTGGGAACTTGCTACCATATTAAATAAACCCGTCAAAACTAAAAAAAAACGTGCCAAAACAAAAATGTTTAACACACACACATAAGGGAACCTTATCAAACATACACCTGTCAGGCGACGGATGTTAATTGCACCTACGATATTGGTAGGTTGGATGTTATCCTACATAGGCATGCCCGCTACCATTGAAGCTACTTACGCTTTACGCCGTTGTCAATGGTGGCCTAGTATTTTCCTTCATTGACCCCTTTGAAGATGTCACTGCAAAAATCAATTTAACATTCTCTTTACAGTGCTAAAACGGTCTCTACTTTACGAATGAAAATTAAGAACTTAGGTACTGATCGCAAAAGCGATATCAAAACAAATAAAAGCAAAAGAATGAGTAAATTTGTGAAAATCTCGACAGCTAACAATTATGTCAAAATCACTAAAAATTCGTTTTGTTGTTTGTTGATGACCTGCTGCTGCTTGTGCTCATGGGGTATTGGCGATCGTCAC
The DNA here is from genome assembly GCA_916610125.1 of Cheilosia vulpina. Classification (NCBI taxonomy): domain Eukaryota; kingdom Metazoa; phylum Arthropoda; class Insecta; order Diptera; family Syrphidae; genus Cheilosia; species Cheilosia vulpina. Next base: position 62,906,257 of record OU744277.1, read on the forward strand.
ACAAGTTGTGTTCATATAAGTTTGGTTGCGTGTCGGTTTGGTCCAGCGTCATACACACGGGGATGCAGCATAAGCGCCTGAGGGGAATTCTCTGACTGATTAGCGCGCAAGGCTTGCGATAATTGGTTTTGGTCGACAAACACTTGCGGCGCTCCAGAAAGCGGGGGGGAATGTTACGTCGGGGTGTTCCACACGTGTGATGTAACGAGCAAAACTCAGCGTGCCGTATGTTTGCTATTTGTGGACAAAGTAGGAGAAATTTCCTCTCCACAAATTGCCCACCAATGCAGTGCCTGTTATCACAAGGAGAGCTATCAATACTTTTTGCTAGGCCAAAGAGTATTTGATTGCTACTTACACAGGTATATTACTCGTTTGCATATGATTCGGGGTTTTTCTCTCTCCTTTTTTTATATAGGCTATAAACCAATGCAATTTTTGGGTTAGGCCGATTAGACTCTGCGATTTGAGGCGATTACGCAGCCCCCTCTAATCAGAGTACGATTCGTTTGCCCTTGAAAAATTCCTCAACGGGAAGTAAATCTGTATTGACAAAAGGTAATCTTAACGCTTTGTGAAGTCCAAAGGGTATTTAGATGTTACTTACTCGTCGTGTAGAGGAATAAATCGTCGTAATAAAAATACAAAAACGTATACTGCGAAACACTGTCGGCTTTTTACGTGTAAAATCCTTCTTCACTCGTCTAACAGGCCCAGATTAATAATTTTGTATGCTGAGTACCTCCATTGACAAGCGATGGAAATGAAAAGATCGATCGTGGCGAGGGGAAGTCCAGATCCGCCATCACGATTTCATTTAGTACTCATGTACTAAATGGGAGATATTCTGGATGGTATAATTGGGAGGTGTTCGTAGAAAGATGGGAACGATGCTAGAGATGCAATAAAAAAAATCGTATTGCGGGTGTACGCTACAACCCCCAAAAAAAAAATATGAAAAATATGCTCCTTTTATGAATCAACTAGCTGTACCCGCCCGGCTTCGCACGTGCAAAATGTGGTTTCAGAACAATTGATGGAAAAAAAAATTACTAAAAAACCTCCCGTAGACTGGACCCACTCTGCCTTCATCTTCGTGGATATAACTGTCCGTGGCTGAAGCAATTCTTGATTAATTCAACTCCCGTTTTTCTTAAAGTTTGACCCTCTAACTTATTGATTGTCATGGCAACAAAAATTAATAGGAAATTGAATCCGTTTAAACTGAAACGGATAATTGCTGAGAATTATTTGTATTCTTGGTATAAAAACTGTATCGCCTTTACCAGACCCAGTTAAAATTAACGCCTCAATAACGTTTTTCTGCAACGAAATCACTCTCAATCTGGTTCCATTACAAAGCTTAGGGGATTCAAATTGCGAAGCAGCATAATGGGAACTCCAACTTTAAATTCCACTGATACCTATACCTATTTGACATTCTTTTTCTACATATTTGACATTTCTTTTATGGCTTTTTTTGTTCTTAACACACCAAATAGCATACTGCCTCTGTCTGTCTCCCTCTCCGTCACTGGAGTAAAATAAGGTTAAAATATATGTCAAAATATTGCGCAGTTATTGTGTTTGATTTGACAATGAAGTGCATATCCACTAACCCAGGTGAAAATCGTAGAAATGTTTCAAGTTTTGCCTATTTATTTAAAAACTTTTTAAGTTATTGAGTTAATGGATATCCTTAAATGTTACCGAAATGTTGTCCTCTATAAGCCGCTTTTTACTATGTTTAAATGCTCCCAGTATTTTCGAACGGAAAGCGTGACAAAGAAAAAAACAAAACGAAACGAAAAAATAAATTACTCTTGTCCAATTTTTTTCCGGAATTAATAGAGATATAGAGTTGAAACAAAGTAGAGATTGTAGGCCTAGGTATCCTCTATAGGCCTGTGAAAAATACACCAGAATATACTGAGCAGTTTCTAAGATTTTTGCATTTAAATACATGCACTCAAATTCAATCTTAATCGAACAGAACTACACCAATTTTATATGTATGATAATTTTTATTTAAATTAAATATGTAATTTTAATTTTTAAAATTTTTTAAATGTAGTGAGCATAATGACTTAGAATTAAGTTTAATAAAGTGTTGAATAAAAAATGAACAAATTCAACAATAATTTCTGCTGTTTTTTGACAAAAATAGAGTCACAGGCGAACGTGAGTAGTTATTAAGAGATACAAAAACATAATAGTATTCTGGAGTTAAGGTTGCAATTGTTAACCTCCAATTAATTTTAACTTAAATCATCCCCTTTCGCTTTTTTTGGCTGCGTCTCCGTAAGTTCGCAGTTTATTCATATTCATACTTTTTTATTATACCCACATGATCTGTATTGCATTAATTTCCATAGTTTACAACAACAGTTGGATCTCGTACTATTGTTGTAAACTGTGAAAATCAATGATATATACAGATCAAATGGGTAAAATAAAAGACGCCTATCGACGACTCCAAATTTATGATTTCCCACTTTGATCAACGTAGGGCATGGCGCATGGGAGACTGTTACAGACACTATAAAAAAAATTTAATGTATCATTTGCTTTAGCAGTTGGGCCAAAATTAAACTGCAGCTCTCAACAAATTCGTACACGACGGTATTGGCCACTTGGATTACAGTCAGTGCCTCGCCTTGGGAATTGTATTCAAATTTATTTTGGTCAGTACTTGGACTGTAATGCTTGGGAAATATTTTGCTCTAGAGGAAGTTTATACATATAACTATGCCTCTTAAATTTTCCTTGCAGGCACCATTATTTGTATCCGAACTTTGTATGAAAATCGTTTGATTTTTATCTCAATACCAATAACTGTTATATATTTTATTATTTCTTTCATTACAGACTTACAGACGAAAATTAAATTGAAAGCAAACAAATGTAACCATCACTTATCCGCGTGTATTTTGTATTCTTTTTTGTATGTTAAATATAAAATTTATTAATAAATCGACCATAAGCACCAGATCGGGTCCAGCGTCAAGATACAGTAATAATCTCATTTTGTCAGCCATATGAGCATCGTTCCCCGGCTAAAAATCCGGACGGTATAAATTCATTTATATTGTATCCTTTGAAAATAAAATAAAATAAAATTAACATTTTGACCATTAATATAAAACTAGAGTTCGCCCAGTGGTAGAAATTCTACCATTATATTGACCTGGCTTACACACACCATATTGGTTAACAAATTACAGACTGCATTGCATTCTTGCACTATCTTCCCAACAAAAAAAGAAAAACCAAGCGAATATGTTTTGGTTAAGGCAGTGAAAGTGTTCTTACCTTTTTGCTTTCGCCTATTTATATAGAAGATTTTTTGATAATTCAACTACAGTGCCACCTTTCGAGTCCTAGCATAGCTTTATGTATATGCGTACACATCTCGTCTGTACTCTTTTGTCTGTTTGTCTTTTGCCCGATTTCGGTTTTGTTCCAAAACAGATTTTCAAAAATATGAACAAATTGGAAGGTGAATTTCTATAGACTTACTGCCGGATTGATTTCGGCTTAATAGCAGTTTTACCTTGGAAAATTTTCAGAAAAAGTCCAACAAAAGAGTCCCGGATGAAAAAATTCATTCCGATCTTAATATTTCCTTTCCTTTTTTAAAGGAACTCACTGTTATTTGTTAGCGATATAATTGTAATTCAAATGCAGGTAAAAACAAATTCTTCAACTAAAAATAGTCTAAACAATTTTGAATTATGTATAGCAAAAACATTGTACAAAAATGAGTCCGAATTAACACTAATTTTTGAAAGATGAGTCAAAAAGGAGTCAAAATGACTCTTAAGCGTCCAGTAACACTGCTTAATAGTAGCTGAAATTTCATCTCGCTCCTCTACTCGTAGGCTTCGACAATTTTACTAAACATTTACCTTTCTATGTTGTTTTTGATAGATTCAGCCAGCCAATGCAAGAGCAAGCCGAAATATGGCCCAACCTGGACTGGACTATACAACTACAAAGTGACATGAACTGCTTTTGGTCTGCGGACAAGCGCAGTTATTCTCACATAGAGGAACTAATTTCTGATAGGAAATGGAATTCCATAATAAAGGACTAAAGTTTCAAAAATATTAAACCAAGGCATGCCACCCAATCCAAGTAAGTATTAGTCTTAGCACCACAAACGAAACTCAATAGATGCATTTATGTAAAGTTGAAAATTTTGCAAAAATAAATTACGAGCTCAAAAAGGAGAAACTGTCTTTATATTCCATTCACCATTTCTCAAATTAGCTATGCAGCACACGCATTTATCACTCTATACCTATCCCCTTTAGCGCGATGGAAGCCATCAGTCTCCCTGCATAAAGCAAAGTCAAGATATAATTAAAATCCACGAAATTAATCAACAACTTGACGTTGCCTTAAGGTTTCTCCGTTCCATTGGATACCCATTACGCGGCCAGGGAAAAAGGATATACCAGCCAAAAAAATAACCAAAAATGCCATCAACTGAAAATCGCATTTAGCATACAAAATGATTGACAGCGCATAATTAAATTAATTGAGTAATCCTTATACAGCCAGGAAATTCTTAACTCCTTCTTGATGGTGGTGCTGCTCTTAAGGCCGTGTGTTCCGCGCCCGCCGCCGTCGTTGATGGAGATGGAGTGGTGGTGTATTGGATAATGAAAAACTCAAACCGCATCCGGGGCACACAACAACAGGCACAAAAACTAAATTGAATGAAAATGAAGAACGGCACTTCATCCCTTAGGTTACCCCTCCTACACGCGTAGTGGTTTCGTTCGTGGTTTTTGGCATTTCCATAATAACTAAGGTGTTCCTCCGTATATTCACTGCCACTGTCATTCCTCCGAGGAGTTTCTTCGGAGACGACAAAAAAAATAAGAAACAGAGCAAAAAAGCAACTCAACTTCATCATCAGTATCAGTACACATCCATGCACAGCAGCCTGTGAAGAAAGGATTCAACGAAACAAAACCCAAGAAACGAAAAAAAAAAATTAAAAACGCAGGATGGAGCCAGCAGCAGCTCCTCCGCAAACCCAAAGGACTTGGATTAATTTGAAACCAAAATTCTGGTGTTAAGTGTCTTTTGTGCACTCCAGCACGACAGTTTCAGCCCCACCTCTACATCGCAAACCTCATAGGGAGGCCACCCACTTCATTCCTATTCCGCACTGCCAGTGTCTTAACCCTTCGCAGATAAGGTTTTTGATTTCTTTAAACGGGAGGTTATGGAAAAAGGATACGCCATACGGAAAGAAGTGCTCCGTCTCGACTGCAAGAAGGGTGCGTGCTGTGGTCGGGTTTGCGGTAGAGTGGCTTATCATCTTTGAAGAACGAGAAATCCAATTTCTTTGTTATTTTCCAATACACAAAGACCTTCACCGAAAACCGAAAAGCAGTTCACATCTAACGCATCGCACATTAAAAGCATTTGGATGTTTTACCATCCACCATCGCAGTACTAGATATATATTTGTATAATTCACAACGACAATTGCGCTAGACAATCCCAGTAGCAGCCGCCGCGCTAAGACATAAAAATCCGCTCGCTAATTCGCATCCGCAATTATTTCTTTTCTTATAATATTTTGACGGGATTCGTAATGAGTTGATTATGCTGGTTGGTGTTTTCCAAACCCCTCGCCAGTATATTGCGCCCTGACACAGTTGGTTTCTTCTTCGGTGGGGGGTGATATAAATTTAAAAGGAACGCGAACGCGACAACTCCACAGATTATGGTGTGAACAAATGAAGGAATTTCTCTGCGTCGCCGTCGCTTTGGTCATGAAAAACAAACAATTTATGACTCCGAAGGACTATTAAGAAAATGTGTCAATTTTAATTCGGCGACATTTTTGGTAATTAAAATTTTCCATTGGCACTTGAGGAAAACGGGATTCGAGGACAGTGCGATAGCAAATGACGAGTGCTGGTGTCGAGATTTAGGGGGCCGTACAAAAATTGTCGACTTCTGTATGGAGTAATTGGAATTGGAATTCAGTGTCAGGAATCAGAGGATATTGGGAATGCAAATTAATAAAATGGAACTACTTAAGGTGGGGCCGTCAACATCAACCCTCATGTTGTGTTTCTGTGTTTCCATTGAGGGAAGTGACGACAATTTTAGAATGCTAATTCACATGCATTCGCAAGGACGCGAATAGTGAATCCAATAACCTGAATTTTAAGTTACACACTGGCCAAATTGCGGTATCACTGCATTAGATGGCTTATCCGTAAATTATCACATTCGAAATGTACGAGGAGCGTTAGATGTCTTCTAAATTGATAGATTACTAGTATTAAGACGAGTGAGGTTCATGAGACATCAGAGCATCTAAAGCAAAGCCCGCCATTACTAGATAAGGTTCATATATGCAGCAGACAAATATATCGTTTCAGTGGGGTTTGGCAAAACATATTGCAGTACAAATCTAAAAAAAATCTGTTGGTAATATACTCCGTATTTCTTCTGCCGACTGCTATAAATTTCCCAGCATCTAAGACGTCAGCATTTGGGTCTGCGTTGCCATGTTGTCTAGCTGATTAATAAAATTTAGAGCAGAAGACTGAAAATCCGTATTTTATTTTTGGTCCAGGAATCCTCTTCCAGTATGACGGGACAGTTTGTTTGATTTCTGGGGCTAAACCTGAAATATTCAGTTACAGGTGAGCTACATCCTCCGCTTTTGATAGGAAAGTAGTTCTTCAAGACCCTGAGTGATTTTGAAAGATCTACAGTATATTGGGTTGGATTTCTTTCGAATTTTATGGAGTAGATAAACTCGATTCGTTTTAAAGCATTAAGCTAGTACGGAGTAGCTTTCCAGCTGTTAAAATAAGAAAGGTTGTACCTAAGCAGGGTCCGAAAGCAAAAAATTTTTTGACTCAATTATTGACGAAGTATTTTATAAGGAAAACTATATTAATTGCAAAATACAGCATTGCATACTGCCTTTCGGATTGTACCAGAGTTTCGAACTCAATAACATAAGATAATTGGGACTATTTCGGTCACCCGAAAGAACCGCAGCTTGTAAATGATTGTACGCAGCCAAAACCTCCAATCAGTATTTTTGGTCAAGAATTTTTTTCAGCTCACTTTAACTTTTGTGGTATTACAAATGACCTACAACTCTGGTCTTAGTGTGTCTTTCAAGGAATTAGCTAACTAAAAATTATTCTATTTTGCATAATTTCTGGAAAGGCGTCTCTTAGAATTTTTTTTTTCTAATGGAAAAGGAAGCTCTGTTTTTATTACATCACCCTCCAACTATGTATTATATATATTATTTATCGTCTTCTCTCGGTCTCCTTGCAGCTCTTTTTTTTTCTTTAACGTATTTTTTACCGATCAATCCATCGTACATCATCAGGCTCCAATGAACCAAGCCTTAGTTTTCGAATTCAACCGCCGCACTGCACACCTCGAATTCGATCTTCGTCACCACTCTCCATATTTAAAGGGGTGGACCATCTAGTGGTTTCTTTTTAAATCATAGGTTATTTTGACACTGACACTGAGGTTTTTATTTCAAGCCTAAGTGTTAGTTTTAGCTTCAGTGTGAGGGTAAAACACGAAATTGACGCAATTGAAATTTGTTTTCGTTTTTGAAAAATGTTTGTAGATTTTGTTTTGCGAACTAGGTATATATTTCCCAAACAATTTCGCCTTCAAATCGAATAAGTCAGTGTCAAAGTCTGTGCGGAACTAGCTGCAGGTACTCATCTTGCACGAACACAGCACCGGTCCTGAAATACCGACCTTCTTTTCAACAGTGTTATATACAATAAAAAAAAAACTAAATTCTTTTCATCTGCATAAAACGCAGTCTGGCAAATGTTAACAAAAAGCCATGGAAGGTACCTATTTCTCGTTATTTAATCCTTGACATAGGTACCATTAAACTCGATATCTACAAAGGAGTGCCTGCGTCGACATCTTGTGAAATGCTCAGCTTTCATTCGTCAATTAATTGTACAAAAATACACACAGCACAATGGCTGCACATAAAATCCATCCAAACAAGAAAAGCCAGAAAAGAGGAATTCATTCAAAGCTAGATATTAAACGAAGCAGAAAAATCGCTTCACAGCATTAACGTATTTCTTTCGAGGACTCACAGCCGTAATAATTTTCAAACGCGCGAACGAAGCGACATACAGAGCTTGACTTAACTTACAAGCCCCCTCTGGGCCCACCATCGTCGCCATCAGCGGAAAGCAAACAACAACAAAAACAAGAAAACTAAAAAATGGGGGTAAACTCTTCCGAATCGAGGATCCTCTTTCAAGGGAAATATCGCAAATCCTTGATTAAGATTTTGCAATCGTTTGTTCCTTTTTCTGTTTCCCATGCATACTCCCATACCCGGCACTCTTCATGTGGAGCATTTCCACAGAGTGGCATTTATTTCAAGCGAGACCTACCATATCTCAACAGAATGCACTGCAAACAGGATACCTAAAATAGGACATGGAACAGTGATTGCACTGTGCACTCCAGTGAGCTGAGGAGCTGCTGCTATTGCTGCTGCTGCTGCCCCACTACGCCACAGTCCTATATGTACAAATGTCCTGCACAGAACGAAAGAAAATAAAATACGAGCACCATGAAAAAATCGAGTCGACGCGATAGGTGAACCAACGGAAGAAGGCGGGTCCTGTTGTCTCAAACCTTCCGATTTCATTGGAATCAAGGAACATAACAAGAAAAACGGAAAAAAAAGAATCTACCAGAGAAAAATGTGTACATAACTCTTGGGAGAAGAACGGAATGGCAGAAGAAAAACCAGAAAAAAAAAGAAAGAAAATTACATATTTTTCCCATTTCCATTGGGAAATCCTCGGGATAATACATACAACAGCGCTGCTCCACTCTCTCCACGGCGTACACGTAGATACATGCAAAGAGATGGGGAGAGGAAAACCAAAAACGTGAAAAAAGCTCAAATTTTTATTGCATTTCTACCGCTGATCCTGCGAAGGATGTGGAGGCACTTTGTTTGGGGTTTTCTCTTTTTTTTTTTCTCCTGCCTCATATCGTCCTGTCGCTGGGAATTTCAATTTGTGTGAACTCGCGACGACATTTGTTCACATTTGCTGCATTACACACGATTTACGTGCACGATAGTGATATCCTTGATTATCAATGTTGATTGGAATGGGTACCTAGACCTACCTACGTAGGTTGGCAAAACAGATGGGGGTATTTCTCAGGACAAGGAATCTGTCTTATTTTCAACGCTATATGTGATACAATGTTAGTGAATTTATGTCACATGCGATTTTCACATAAGGCAAACTAATGCGGCGTTGAAGCCGTTTGCAAAAGAGCTCATCCTCGCAGTCACGGCTAGGATATAAAGGAATATGTGTGTGCCTAGTAAATAAAGCAATGTATGGGTAGGTATGGGTGTGGAGCACTTGTATTAGGATTTGTTCGATGGAGGCCACCATCCACATTGGCAATATAAAAGTTACCGTGGTGACCATTTGTAATTTTCATTAATTATGTTGAACTAGTTAAAAAAAAATAACTATTTCTATGTACTAGAAAGAGAGGTAGATACCTGCATCAACTTTTTCTACTCCCTGCGAGCAAATGACACAAATTGGGACAGGTTTTGCAATGATTATATTAGGTTCAACAGAGCGATACTTTTCTGCCCGTACATTTGCTAATTGCAAAATAAAAAAAGCTCAAGTTTTGTGATGGAAGTTACGTTCAGATTTTTGAGGAGGAAGTTCATGTAATGCGGTCTTCCTTATTAGGTACTTTCATAATACATATTTTGTATGCTAATACATATGTTAATTTTTTGAGCTCGTTCACTTAGACGAAAAAGTAGTTTCCGGTAGCGATTCTGTGGACCACGTGAAACTAAAAACCTTTATTTGTAAAGGCCCATTGTAATATATATCTGTGCAATCATAGCGTTGAAAAACTGGATATGCCCGATTTAAAGAACCGTGCAAATAGTACTAGAGAATCTTTTGCTTAAATTCTTCTGAAAGCCTTAAAATCCCTTCTCTAATTTATAAACGACCAAAACGACTTGGATGTATATCTAAGGCCGTCGCAGTTTATTAGTTACTTCAATTGTTACTGTTCTCAGATTTTTTTTAATTGCTGGTATATGTAAGCTCGTTTCTTCAACAATTTTAAATTCTAGACTGGTCTGTAATATACCAAGTCGGTTTGAAGCTCTAATTTCTCTAGAAACATGGAACAAACGTGGGCAAACCGAACCTAACTAAGCAAAGAATGGTATATTAGACCTAACCTAATAAGCTTCGTTCCCCTCATAACGGTAAACATCCTGGAACAAAAAAAAAGTGCTTTTCTTTAAAAATGCTAGGAGTCACACTTGGCATGGCTCAAGTTTTTATTTATCCTACAGATGAGCTGTTTTAATATCAAAGAAACTGCATGACTGGGTCGCACAAAACTTTCTCGTTCATATCAACAGTTTGGTTGATTGCTTTTAGTTTTATTATGTATGTATTTAGAATCATTAATAAACCGTACAGAAGACATAAGAATATACATAAATATAAATATAAGGTGCGATTTTGGCTTAAGCTCTCAGTAAAAGGCAAGTTCTGTTCCTGGTCATCCTTGTTTTCGTGCGTAGGGTTTGAAGTGTAAGCCCACATACTCCAAACCCGAAGTTTGAAACAAATTCTTACAATCGTATTGAGTGTACACCTTCGGAGCCGGTGGACTGAGGGTCAGAATTGCGAGACCCACTTTTAAGAGTTTTAAAGTATCATCGAAATGTCAAAATTGAATAAAGCGAGACTTTATATTTTTTTTCGAAATTTTCTACGAATTTAATATTTTTTTTAAGCTCAGTACGCTGCTCGAACTTAATTAAATTTTAGCTTTGACATACGTACGCCGTGTCACATAAAACAGCTAGTCTTTGAAAAAACTTCCTTCAAATATTTAATTCTCTCTTATTTCAGCTATTTCTGATTCTAGGGTCCAGGTAGGTAATTCTCGTCCATAAAATAATTAAAAAAGCTCATGCTTGCTTCCTCTTCCGCAGCAGAACACAATGATCTGTCACAATTTAGTTTGAGAAAATGCGCCGACCTAAATACTAAAACATTAAAATTTATAATTATTTTTAATAATTTAATTAATTTTTATATAAAAAAACATAATAAATAATTATCAATCAATTTATATTAATTTGCACAAAAATCTTTTCAATGTAAATGAAATACTTTTCTTAATAAGCTTTAACTTGATTCTAGATACACTTACCAGTACATCTATTATGTTACGACTTATCTTATTTTAATAACAAGAGCGACAGGCGATATGTACATATTTTAGAGCTAAAATCAAATTAATTATCTTTATAATTTTATTATCAAATCCAATTTCATTAAATTTTTCATATTTAAATTCATATAAATAAATTTTATTGTAACTCATTTAAACTTAAAAATAAACTGCACCTTGATTTGATATTAATTTTAATTTAAATTATAGAAAATTATTATTCTTATAAAATATTTCACGCTAACTTTTGACAGACACATGAAGTACATTCTGAAACAATAGTTTGACTATTTAGCTCGAGCTGCGTACCACTCAGCTAAATGGGTTCGCTTAAATTCAGCTCAGCTAAATTTTTAAGAGAATTTTTTATGGGTGCGAAAATTTAGCTCGAGCAGCATACTAAGATAGAGGTACTAGGTACGAAATAGAGAAAGTTAAAAATAAGAAGTTCCCTTTTTCAAAAGAGCAGTGCCGTCGGCCGGGATGGGGCTCGCATGAGGGGACCGGCAATTCGAAATAAAAAACTAATATTTTTTATTTTTTAAATATGGAATATAAAATGAAAATATAAAAGGCAGGAAAATCACTATTGCAGTTGAAATTCAAAATCTTCAGATTTAAAGTGTATGCTGAGTGTCCTCTTCCAAGGTCATCTTTTTTTATTAAACTATTAAATATGTTACCTTGCTTTTTTCTTATAAAAAGGTTTTGCTCGGCATGTCAATAACAAATGTTGTTTTATACGTACCTTGGTTGGTAAAAAATCGTAAATGCAATGCAATTTTTAAGCAGATGCTGCTCACAATATCCTAAAATATTTGCATTCCTTCCAACTTTATCCAACTTTAACTACCGACTAGCGAATCAAAGCGTTAAAAACCACAATGCTAAGAAATTGGCTTACTCATTTAATATTTTACTAAATACTATGGAAGACTTTATAAAAGCATTTTTAACTCCAACTGCAATTCCGTCAAACAAAAAAAATATTCCACAAGGTGGTATAGGCGTCGTTCAATTATTAATGTAATGCGCCTTTTATTTACCAACGAATCGAGTTTCAAATGGAAATCACAAGTGCGGAACAAATTGAATTTATTTCCTTAACCCGGCCAATTAACAAGACCTCCACGCATCAAGTCTCCATGTACAAAACCTCGCGAACCGAAGGCAACACACAGCACGGATGGGATGGTCTTTCGCCAGAAAACCGCATTAAAAATGTATTTACCTCCTTTAATTAGTTTCTCTTCACAGAGCCTTAAATACACGACACCAAACTCTAAGGACTAACACTTTAATTTGATGTGCCAGGCCACAGTCAGACCAGAGCCAACGCTTCGAAATTACTTTGACCGAACGTTAGTACAATCTCGCCGAAGGCTAAATTCATTTAGATTGCTCCTTTGTTCGGGACGCGCAGGAACGGAACCCGTTTTTATTAAGATTAGCCGCTTTCTTAACCCTTAACCCTTTTCTGAATATTCATACATACAGACAGCTTCCGTCTACCCATTCTCATGTTGCAAACGTTTTGCTTTGTTTTAAGCGGCAGAGCGGAGTGGCAGCCAACAACAGCGAAAGGGACGAAAATATTTATTTTTTTTATTGCATCATCAACATGAGCGCCTTTCGGTGCTGAAAGATGATTCTTTTTTTTTTTCTTTTTGCTGTTGTTGCCATAATATGACTTTTTAATAAAAAGGATAACACACCGATGAATGGAGGAGCATCCCCACTGTCTGTGCGAAACCCTTTTTGCGAAAAGCCGGTAGGCTTGTGTTGTGTCTCTGTATGGCGACTTTTCGCGGAGTAAATTTCTGCATGAACGCAGTCCCTTAATGATAAGAATTTCATCAATTCGGAAGTGTAATTAACATGGCATCGGCAAAGTCACTGAGCCCGGGTTGTATACACAAAGTCACACTTCCAGGATCATTTTTGGAAAGTTTAAAAATTGGCACCGTTGTAAATGAGAAGTGGCTCGCACTTTTCTTGAGACACATAGCGAGCTAATGAGAAAACCTCCCTTGTACCTACTGAAAGAGTGTGTCTCTTCGAGGGGTGATTGTCTTTGGCGCACGCGATAATTTTAAAAGGACTCAGATGGAATCGTGACATGAACTTTTCGTCGATTGTAAATCCTGGCATTTTTCATCATTTATCATTTCGTTTGCTGAATAGATGGATCGTTGGCACTTTACAAGGAGTTTAAGCGAATTACCCGAGGATTACCACTTTGAAGATGGGTTTCAGTTATATTTTCCTACAATGCGATATGAGGATGACGATGTGCAAGGGAAAAGCCATTCGATGTTGGGGATTTTAATTTTGAGCTCACAAAGAGCACACTCATTGATTGACGTTGGCTGGGCGGTGGGGGTATAGCTTATTCTTTTAGATAAACCGAGTACTACATATTAGTGTCGGATGTAACGGAAAAAGATTTCCCGCAGACGTTGTGTAGGGTCTTGAGAATGGAGGTGTACCTGCAGGCAGCATGATATGTAGCAAATGAGTTGGTGCTTAAGAGCCCGCGTGGCTTTTGTAAAAACTCTGCTTATGGGGTGATTTCAAATGCATAGGTATTTCTTGTCTACGACTTGAAACTTTGGGCATATAATTTTTTATAGAAATTGCAATTGGAATTGCCATAAAATCCTAAACATGTCTAAGTTACAGATTCAAACATTTCTTTACATAATATAGCGGGCTACCATTCGTATAATCATATGCAAAACTACTTTTATATAAAGAAAATATAAAAGACTGCTTATTGCCGTACTATCTTTGATTTTCGATTAAAGATTTGTAATCCATTAATTAAATTATGAAATCTAATCTTATCTATAAAGAAAATGTCAGGAAAGTACTCCAAAAATATCCAAAATTCATATTCGCACACGATCCATAAGGAAAGGATGAAAGACTTTTCAACAAGGGAACTTATTTCGAATGGAAATAGATATTACGAGTTAGTCCCTTTGACGCGCGAGTTATTTTCGAGTACAACTTACATCTACCCAATGTGAAAATACAGTCGCTCATGCAGCACACCGACTTTAAGAAAGAAATAATATGCAGTACAAATACAATCAGTCCGTAAAAATATTACCAACATTGCTCCGAACCATTTGGATGTAAATTCTTCAACTTAACAGGCTCACGAACTTAAAGAGACTACAGTCAACTTCAATTGTCTACTACTCTTTTTAGTGATGTCATCAATTTCATGCTGGAAGCTGGAACAAACGTTTCGTTTTTTTTTTTTTGTTTGACAAAAACTTTTTATTGCTGAAAATATAACAGCGGGACACATAGGGCAATGAAAAGGCGGACTCCCTTGCAAAACTGGGGTCAACTGAAAAGTTGCTGGGACCAGAACCATTCTCTTCAATTGGCAGAGGAATGGTAGAACAGCTGATTCACAAATGGATCACGGCAGAACACCTGAGAAGGTCAACCGTGGAACAATGTAGACAAGCTAAAATGGCAATAAAGTGGCCGACCTGCTCAACTCAAAGAAGGGTTCTAAGTATGAGTCGAGGAACATTGAAATGGGTGGTGGCTTTGTCTACAGGACATGGTAATTTCGGGTATCACTTAAGGAAAATGGGCCTTATAGACGATGATACCTGTAGACTATGCCTGGAGGAATCTGAGACAGCGGTCCAGCGTTGGCTGGCAGAAGAATGAGGATTTTGGGACATCATTGGGTCGAGACCCTGTCGATGAAACAGATCTCCCATAAACAGATGCTAGCGTTAACACTAGGAATTAAGCCCAGAGAAGAACTGTGGAGAAATCCAGAGAGTCTCTCTGAGTAAGATTTACAGTCGTAGAGAGACGAAAAGAGACCCGACAATGGTGGTCTGATTCGAATATCTCTCGAAATCTATATACATATATATATATTACAGCAAAAAAAAAAGTTTTTGTTATATTCTTTTCATACTTTCTAATAAGCAGTGAACCAATGAATTTTTATCTAGCCAACTATTTCTGTCGGGTCAATGCACATTTTGGTGTTGAATCTCTTATACGTTATCGTGGTCGTGATTTTAAAATCTGCAAAATAAATTTCTCCTTACCTCGGCACTGGAATGTTTGGAATTTTTGCATATTTCAAAAACAGTTCGTTCGCCGCGTAAGATAAAAAGATTTCATTCAGCAAGAAACCCCACATATTATACTAGGAGTTTATTTCACTTTATATTGCAACAATTTAGCAGAAATGGCAACTACTAATACCCACCCAACCTGCTAACTACTGCAAACACCAAAGCCATGAGTCGCATATCCTATAAGTAGGCCGTCAACTTGGAGCCCCATTCAACATCACTTCATCAGCTCATTTGTGTTATTCTCATTCTCCTATATTCCGGATTCAGATACAAATTTTAAAAAAAAAAGAAGCAATATACGGAATGTATAGGTGTATTCATTTTCCTCATTTCGTTTCCCGTTTCCTTTTCAATTGTTCGCCTTATAAATCATTGAATCAACAACAATACCCCCAGCTCCACGCATCCAGTAACAAAGACATTCAATTCCTATCGACTCGCAAATGCCTGTGGATATAATAAAAATTGAAATCCAAATACCAGCACAACCAATAACATCTATGCATAAATTCAATGGACCATGTCCGAGTGTACAGAGACGAATCCTGCTTTTCTTCCATTTAAAATTGAGTTTTATTCAAATTGAACACGCCAACGCGCCATGCCAGTCGATTTTTATTTGTGTGTATAGTTACTTCTGAGCCATGGAATGAAATTTTATATGTTCCTCACAAATAATAAAATAAACATACAACAGAAGAAGAAGAAGGAAAAAAAAAGTTCACCACCCGAAGCATTTCTTTACTTCACACATGACCAGCCCATGCTACCCACACACACCCCACACGGATCAGTGGATTCATTGTGCGCGTTATTATTGCTCTCGACCAACCCGAAATCTATGCAAATTTAATTTCTATATTTTCTTTCCCTTCCACATCACCGCCTTGGAGGGATGAGAACAGAAAAAAAAGTTCCTAAGGACATTTTCTCTGCGGTAACAAATGGAACTCGAATAAAATGCTCATAAATATCTCCATAAGAATCAATCAGGTCCATTCAGAGAATCCATTTGTATTCATGTGTCTAACCAGAAGCAGTTTTTGTGAATTTTCGGCACCCCCGCCCGTTTGCGTCCGAGCATAGAAGGGTTGGCGTATATTGTAATAAACTCATATGCTGACGGGAGGGGGATACTCGTAGCTTTAAAAATTTATCGAACTCTCGCCACGGGCCATTTTCAGAGAAGTACAGAAGGTCCTTCTTTTGCGGATACCCTCATGTACACACAATCTATACACAACCGCCACCATCATCATCATCATCAGTAGAAGCTGGTGTAGGACTGTTAGAGGAGCAACGTAGTGCACCCACTCCAAGGGAAGACCCGAAAATTTCGATATTTGCTCCTTATAAATTCGTGATTTCAAAAATGTTTTGTTTACTCTGTGTAAAGGATATCTAATATTGGGAAATATTATAACCATTTTGTATACTTTTTTTGTTTTTGCGGTCCAATTGACGAAGTCGAAGGGTGCTTTGAGATAAGAGTAACGAGTATGTATATGCTGTACCTTCATATATGCAAATAGCTGTGCGGTCACAATTTGGTGGGTGCGTGTAGGGAAAGGAGAGTTGTGTCAATATCCTGGACCGACGTTGTTTGAGATTGTTTATGACAGGACGTTGTAACTTTTGATGATGGTATGCGCTGCACCAAGGAGTCTGAAATTTAAAATGTTCTCTGCTTTATTGATCAGAATGATGACAGTCGATAATGACTATCAACAGTCCTTGTTGGGTCGTTCGCTGTCGTCTTTGAAAGACAAGGAGTTTAATAATGTTCTTCAGAAATATTTGACTTAATTGAGGGGATAAAAGCATTTTGTTTTCAAGTGAAAAATTAATATTCTCCACTGAGGGGCTGTCTTCTAAGGAAGAAACCAATTCTGTAGCTCCCTATGCTTTTATGACTTTCATTTAGACAACTGAAGTCTGACTGAACTGACCAACCAATGGGTGATACAATTGATGAATTTTTATTTTCTGGCTTTTAGGATTCATGATATGTCCCAACTTATTCTTCCATTGCATTGAGAGAAAGGGTCTGTATATGTACCTTTCTCGATGCAAACTTTAATTAAAGAAAATAATTCTTTTAACGCAAACAGACGAATATATATGGTGAGAATGGAACTTTCTTCAGACTTGTTACTGAATTTGGAAACTTGAACTTCATCTTCTCTTAAGTAAGTAGTACCCAGTTTGTTAGTTGCTCAGGGCACTCACTCATATCACTTAAGCTCAAGAATATCAGGTTATGTCACTTCAAGCGACCTTTCTATAAGCTATAGTTAAGTTTTCCGCAAAATAATTCAGGCATGAAGCGATAAAGCTTATAAATTGCTTCGAGGTCGGAATCACTGGTCAATTAATATTGAAATTATAAAGTACATACTAAGATCTGCAAAATTAATAAAGTATTTTATTTGCTATTATATTATATTTCGAGGATGTGAGTGCGATTTCTTCTTCCTAGAGTTCGGGTTCCTACCTAAATAAATAAAATAAATAGTTAGCGCAACACCTAGGGACCCTAGGCCTAGCTTCTCACAATCATTCGTCTTGTGTGAGTTTTTATTTTTGGGACGAATGGAATGAATCTGCAATTTTATGCCGAGTCCAAACGGCCAATAATTGAGAAGCTCTTTTATGACAGTTATACTCTCGGATGTTTGTCAGACTTTCGCGAGAGGTGGCGCAGTGAAAAAAAAACCCTAAGTTGCAATTTGGCTTTTTTCGGTATTCGGACCTGGGACCCCTTGCTTAGAAGTCCAACACACTAACCACTAAGCCACTGCGCTCCTACCTACAAGCCTTTAAGTATCACCCAGTCTTTAGTAATCTGCCTTCCCGTAGGTGAGCTCTTCTTCTACTGGCGTCAAATATTGTTACTATTGGCAAAGTAATTCATGTTTATTCGCTTTAGATGCCTTTTAATAAAGTAAAAAATAGCAAGCTCAATAGGTCCATAGGGACCCTAGGCCCAGCTTCTCTCAACTCGTTTTGTGTGAGTTTTATAATTTTGCGTCGAATGTAAGGGATCTACAACTTTATGCCTAGTCCAAACGGGTAATTGTGAAGTTCGTTCTTGACAGTTATACTCTCCGATGTTTGTCAGACGTTCGCAGAAGAAAAAAACCTTGAGTTGGAATTTGGGCTCGGTATTAGGATGTCCTTTAGCCACATCAAAAGCGATTTACGACTTTTCTGAACCTGTTTTCGACAACGGGACCGAATTTCTTACAAAGAAAAATTTCTCTCGAAACGACCAAAAATAATTGGATAACCTTTTTAGAGAGTTTATGTTTCAGATTCGTAGACCACGACTGGGAATGTGAATGTCTAATTATAGCTTGCTATGTCTTAAATAAACGGTCCCGATATCCTATAGTGCCAGTATTCTTCCAGTATATTTGGTCCAAGTATATGCTTTTAGAACGATGTACCAGATTTGATATTTCTAACCCTAAGATGGAAGTCATTATTCCTGAAGGCTGAAAAACCACTGTTTCTACCTCGTATAGCTTCCCCATACATCGTTGTTTTATGGATTCCATTTGGGGATCATTTTTCTGTAGAGCGAAGAACACTTCTTAAGTTTCTTTCCACTGCGCCACCCCTCGCAAACTTCCGGAAAACATCTGAGCGGCTTCTCAATTCAGCCGTTTGGACTTGACAACAAATTATAAGTCCCTTCTACAGGTCCCTAAAATGTAAACGTTTCGATTCCTATTTTACTAAATCTGACAGCTGACTGACTAATTGTACATATTTGAGTTTTTATTGGCCCAGAGTGGTCACGTGAATAGTTTTTTTTTTCAGATGGCGTTTAAGGAGAGGAAGCCGACAAATCTAGTCAAAAAAAATCCTCCCTGCATACATTACTGAGTTGACATTTCGAAGAGTCATTTTTAAAATAAACAGAGGAGCGGCTGCAGAATTGTGAAGAGTCTAAAAATGGGCCAGTGAGAGGAAAAGGTGACATTTGAAAAGCTAATCTGCAAATTTAGAATTTTCCCACTATATTTAACAACTATTAGATCGCATAACACTATAATAGTGTTGTGATAGGCAACCGTGTTTCATTTTAAATGTTCTTATTTGGAAATAATAGCATAGAAATGAAAAGCGAGGGGCTTTTCCAATTAAAAAACCGCAAAATTTAAAAATAAATTGTGACACGCTCTCGAAAAAGTGCCAAATTTCGTCTTTAGCCGAACAACGGTAACGCTAACATCAAAAATAACAAAACAATTCATGTTGCATAGTCAACGTGTTCGAATACCTAGTCCAGACAAATCTAGTTGACGTTTTACATAAACTTGATATCCGTACTTGCCCAATAAATACTCATATAAAATGAATGATTGTCAGAAGCTAGGCATTGGGTAGTTACGCAGATCTTTCGAGCCAGCCACTTGTTTATTTATGCGAATTTATAGCTAAGTTGTCTACAGTTAGAGTCAAAGAGTTAGAGTCTAGACTTTTTGTTCAGCTCTGACCATATGTTGTAGCAGTGTTGTTTGCCAGACTTAGTAGGTACTTAGTATACCTATAGGTTGGCTGCCAAAATCTTTCGTATAAAATATTTATTTCCACAGCACAATATCAATTAGCTTTGTGACATACAGAAAGAAGTGTTGAAAGACTCAAATCAAGACGTGCTTCACAATTTATTTACGTAAAATAGTTCGATAAGTTGTGAGCTTTATAAATCGCTTTGAAAAAAAACACTGCACTCTATTTTAAGCAAGTTTGATATACCTACTTCAAAAAATGGGCGATTAACAAAGCGATGATTTTGTAGTCATTTCTAAAATAGTTTGTTAAACTTGTTAAACTGCAGAATTATTTATCAATTTCAGAGCTCAATGACGACCAATAATTTCTAACTCAAAAGTTACGCCCGTCTTCCGAATTCCAAATGACTGCAAATTGTTCAATTTCATGCCGCCACATAACCGCATATGCATGTTAAAGTACATGTGCACACATTAAATCTTTATTTTCTCTTTCGTTCAAATTCTTTTATAACAATTACTAGGACTTTAGGATGTTAAAAGTACTAATGATAGATAAGCTTGGAATGGTAGTTCAATTTGGGTCACATCTATCTGTTTATCTGCATACATTTATATATAATCCTTCCTGAACGTCATCTCCAAAATACGCTTCGCAGACACACTGTCACTTTGCCATAATCCATGAGCTTACACAAGCTAATTGGAACACAAGTCTGTATTCTTCTAAATGGTGAAAAATCCCAAACGGGAAAAAAAAGAAAGATCCAACAAGTATATGATTTGAATTATGATTAGCCACTCACACCTCGAGCAGGGTATCAGGTCATTTCGTTATCTTTGAAGTTGATGTTGATAATATTTGTCTGTCCATCATTATTAGAAATTCACCCATGGCATTAGAAGAATCTCCACGAGAAAATCCCCAAAGGAAATCGTGACCAGACTACACAGGACAGCAGGGTAAAATCGAAACATATTGAACGCGCGCTTTATCGAACTATTTCAAATTAAATGTTGATTTTTCTAAATGAAATACCCATTATCCTGGCTCTGAGGACAAACAGGTGCTGCAAGGGGTGGTCGTACATTGAATCTAATATAATATGTATGTCACCCTTCGAAGTGGCACAGTGCTTTAAGTGTGAGGTTCGGAGATCCAGTCGAGAAACATTGACATTAAAATTCCAAAATCATGTCTCTCAATGAAATTTCTATGCGCCAGGGATGTTGCTTTTCAAAAACTCATCTGTCGAACCACGTCTTCGTTGTCATCGTCGTAGTCGTCTTTGAAGCCAAGCAGGATTGGATAGTCTGGTCACGTAATCGTTAAAGCCACCAGATGTCATGTTGCGATTAACACGGTGTAAAGTAACATTTAATATTTTTCGATGTAATCTGTCTGTGTTGATGTGTACGAAATTAGTATTCTCCGGTGAATCCTTGTATTTTCGGTTTATATGTCGTCTAAAGCTGTGCACTCAAAATGATTTTGGATATAACTACTCCCGCCGCAAATCTGGAAACGATTTGATTATTCGGGCTTTGATGTTATTACCTTTAGATCAAGCTATGTAGTTATGGTCATGCGGTTTGAAAAACACATTTCGAATGCATTTTTCAAGCCTTTTCGTGAGGGTTTTCAGTTTTCAGAAATGGGCAGGCTGTCCTTTGAGGCAGTATAAGTGTTCCAAGAGCTGTTAAAAAATTCTACAAAATCCATTCAGTATCCTAAAGTCGATAAGTTAAAAAAATACACACTTTAGAGAGATTTTCGAAAATGTTCGTACTTTTCCTAATGTAAGATAGTGTGAACTATATGAGTCGAATGAAAATCCGGAGTAGTGTGGCATCAGCAGCGCTTACATGCGTTGTCGATTGCAAGTATATACTTTTATAATTATATTTAAAATTATATTCGATGGGAGCGAAGCACTGATGATGGTCAATCAGTGGCAAAAATATGTAAATCGAAGGCAAGTGACGCAGTATAAACAAATTTAGAAATGTTTCAGTTTGTCACCAATTGTTTTACTTATCGTATCAAGATTATTGGTGGATAGTTATAATGTGGTAATATAATATCGAATACAATATACAGTGGACGTTCATTATAACGAATATCCGATAAATCGAATTTTCTATATAACGAACGCTCTTCAAATTTACATTAGTATCTCATTATAGCGAATGGTAAGTTCGTTTAAAAAATCTATTTAATTTAACATTAAATAAAAACGTTTAAATATTTTTTTGTATTTATTTGTATAATGTATTCGTTCGTTTTTTTAAAAGGTATAAAAATTCGATCGATATAACGCACACGCTTGATATAGAAAATGACATCAAACGTTATTATATATTTATTATACTGGACGTCCATTGTATTTGTAATATAGTTCGATGTTGATATTTAGCCATGACAACGTCGACCTTGCACTACTGCCAGCCGCGGCAGCTTGAACGACCTTTTGTTTAATATTAATAATTAATGGGAATGTTTGGTCTAATAAAGCCATAATATATGGAAAAAAATTATTTTGTTCATTTTATTGCATTTTTAAAAAGAAACTTATATTTTCGTTGACAGGTGCAATCACAAACACAACCAGTATAGCTGTCCGATTTAACGAACTGTTTGGTAAAGCCAATATACATACATCCATGCTCCTACCGAATTTTGCTACTTTTACTGCCAAAAGTGTAGATGTGAACACGGGAAACGTGGAACAGAGTCACAGAATGACTTATCTCCCCATGAACGTAAAATTCAGCACCGGGAGGGACATTGGACAGCAACAAGTATCTTACTCGTTCTGTAGCTAGATATTTTAATTGTAGTCATGTCTTACTTTGGGTCGTTACTTTTACAGCGACAGTGATCGATAAACTCCTGCGATTCTCTAGCAATGTAAGCAGCTACATTTTATGCTTGACAGGCATATTATAATACCACTGATTTTATATTGTATTCTTAAGACTCTTAGATTTATTCCAAGCTGTAGGAAGCTACACCTTCTTATTTAAAATGTTGCACTGTGGATCGACCTGTGCGGGCACCTCAAGTCAAGTTAAACGGCAAGAACGGCCAAAATTTCGGTGACGAAATATTTTTAACTGTATATCTGAACTCATTTCGATCGATTAAATATGGAGCTCATTCATTCCTAGAGGTCGGAGGTAACTATCCGACTTACCTTGCACACGTGCGGGTTTAGGTCACAGACTATACAAAATATCCACGAGAAAGCACAAGGCCAGATCGATACGACCAAATTTAAATACAGAGACGAGCAATAAGTAGACATGATTGGATTTCGTGACCCAGTAATGTGTCTGGCTACGGATAATAACGTTGGCTGTTCCATTGAGGCCAGAATCGGTCCCATCGTTGATGGTATATCAACATCACTTGCAGAACACTAACACATTTGCAAATATTTATTGGGTGAGACGGAAGCCGCATTAGAAAGTTTAAGTTCTGAATGCGGAACACCAAATTGTAAATATATTTGTTGTCAAAAAGAACAACGTCGTCATATAAATTCGAAATATTTGAAGGCATCAGAAATGGAGCATAGCTCAACTTGCCGCAGTTGCTTTGGCCATGAATACGGTACAGACAACCTTTAAAAGAGTCATCCCACACCAATTCGATGGCCCGAAAGACAATATAATCCTAAGGCAATTATTTATTTTTATTAAAAAAATAAAATGGAATGGTAGTAAACGCGGATGACTTTGAGGGCAAAAGTTTTTCAGTGATTTTAGAGTAAAATCTCCCAGTCCAATAACCTGTTAAATTTGTCATCCATAATGTCCAGACACAAAGAGCGTTCTTATAGTCAGTCCCCTGTTCTGACTATAAGAACGCAGTCGAATCAGAACCCACAGTAGATGGTGCGGAGATTATATTGGCTGAAGTTGAGGCCTTGACAGTAACAATTTACAACCGACTCTTAGTAGGGGATTTTAGGTTCACACCAAAAATTATAACCTCACTCCGCCATCGTAACTGTCCCTTCATTTATGCCTAAAATAAATACGATTACTTAAAAATAACACCCAAACCTCGATACATCCAATTATTACTGTATAGCCACTGCCAGATAATCATCTCGTCCTTACTGCCATGCAACATATAATTTCGTTTTAATTATCACATAATTGAAAAAAGTCCGCTTCCACCGGCTATCTGGACATGATCTCAACCACAGGGTGCGATTCACCATATCACTTAACCTGTAATTAGCATTAACCATTATACAATATACATCCCTCAACAGGTTAACACGGGAACAAGTTAAATGCCTCCGTGTGTCCATAAGAGGGGCTGTGGCCAATTTCCTTATCGCGTGTCATTCAAAGTAGGAAATAAAAAGTCAACGACAAGGCAAACAAAAAAAATATCCTTCAACTGTCAAGCGCGACCGTATCTTTTTTCCATCGTAATTGTTAGCCTTATCTTGACAGCTGTAATATGGCACCGTTTTGACTTTGTTGGTTTATTCGTCAAATTGCTTTTTAATTGATTCAGATTGGTTGTGGATTTTTATGCTATCCAACCGCACAATAAGTTCGGTTATGTAGCGAGGGTCAAAGTTGTTAAATGATTTCGAATACGAAAGCTGACATAATTTTTTTTTTTTCACTTTTTCTTGTGGTTTCGAAATAATTTATTCAGATTTTCGGTTTTTTAATGAGAGTGTGGGAACCGTAAAGTTGTTCCACACGCTGTCAATTATTCATTGGGAGTGAACATTCCCAAATACAGAATCGAGGAACCGTTCTGATAAGTATTGACAGCGCTGGACCATTGACAGCTGTAGGAAAAATGAGAATAATTTTCAATATAGAAAGTGCCAAAAGCAATTTGGGGACTTTCATTTCGAATTTCGAGAGAGGAATGGCTGCGAAACTGTCACATAACACCTACTACCCATCCGATCCACTTGGGGTTACGTGCACTTGGTGCTTTCATTATGTGTGCTGGCAACGACTTGAAACCAATAAAATGTTCGGGGTCTGGGATCTGTGTTTTACATCTGACGTAAGTTGTCTTGACGGAGGTGCGGCACACTCTCCGACTATGCATAAATTCATCCTTGGTCAGGTATTTAGAAACCTGTCTGAATGTTTGGCATTCACTTCGCGGCGGTGGATGGGTGGTAAGAACATATATAGGTACATACCCATCTATATCCGTCGTCGGTTTTAACAACAACACGATGGCAATGGCGACGTTGTTGGACGAAAACTAAATTTCATTTTAAAGCGCCATTTATTTTGGTCCTTTTGCACCGCCCGATAAGTATTCTGTATATAGGAGAGTACGGTTAAGATTGAGGACGAAGTGCTTGTGCCCGATGGTGAATGCGGTAACTAGGTGTGGTTGTTCGTGGTAGATATGGTAATGCTTTTTACGATTGCACCAAATCTGATTTGTATTTCTGGTCGGTTTCCTCTATTTTTGGTTGGGACCGAGAGGATGTAGTTTGAATTTATGTGTTGCGGTTAGCCGAAACAATTAAGGAGTTGTGCAAAACTTTCTGACAGGTTGCTGAACATGAACACCCCTGGCTGCAGGATTTACCTTCTGCACTATCGCTGCTGGAGCTCACAGTTCCCACCACCTACCAATCAAGTTGGAATGTCAATTTTGCTGAGCTTTAAAAATATAAGCTTGCAATCAGACGAGTAGTGCAGTTGAGTATTGCTCTAAGAACTACGTCCCAATGATTTTCACCATATTTGTTTGTGCTGTAACATATTTGCCAGCCACCCCTAATTGCTGGCCGTTAGCTTATCTGCCACCCATCCGACATTAAACGACATGTGGTCTTTGACTATGCGAACGTCTCTTCGGTCCTCTGTTCCGTCGTCAAATCACGACTCATTTGTCTGTCTGTTCATTTGGATAATTGCGTGGCAATAAACTAAATTAGCAGCAATTTACAGTTGGATAACAAAACAATGTCATGTCGACCCTCACCCAGCCCCAATCCGTCCATTAGTCGTCTCGTAGCATTATGACTAATACCCTCTGATTCCACTGGAATGCCTTTTGACATCCTTTCACGACACGTCTAATATACACAGCGTCTTACTCGTAGTTGCAAATATCCCATCGAGTCAGTTAGCAGTCCCAAATGGCTTCATTCGCACCCTTTTGTCCGAATGGCCCTTGTGTATACGTAAGGAAATTATGAAAATGACAAAGGCAACGCCAACGACAAGACGAGATGACATAACAAAATGAAAAATGTACGCACAAGAAGAATATCATCATCCCTCACCCAGCCAGGGCTTGTTGATGAATAGATGTCGAAATATGTCGAAAGGAAGATGTCGCTTAAAGTAAATTTCCCCATTGTGACCACAGAGCAAATGTAATTTTCAATTTAAATGCAAATATCAATTTGTCAATTTGAATATTTAGACAAAAAGAAAAAAAAAAAAAACGAAATCAACAGCACACAATTTGTTGCCATAAGTTTTCTATTCGTCGTCCTGCTTGGATATGGAATCCCAGCGCAGCACGATAAATGATGTTGCTCCAAAGAAACACAGAATGCAATTCCCACGTGACACGAAAAAAAGAAGAAGGAGCCAGCTAGTAAAATATATATTCTCCCGCGGTGGTACTTTTTTCGCGCGCTCTATTCCTTATCCTTAATTAAGGATTCACATCATTTTTTATTGGGGTTGAAATTATTCAAAAGAAACCAAATGGCACTGTTAAGGAAAATTCAAATAAACGAGGAAACCAAGGAAATCCTTTGACCACATAACGGGGAGAGAGAAACAGAAGAAAAATTACGGTTGATATTTTTTATGATTTTTCTTGTTTGTTTGCATTTGCATCTACCCTTTCGTTGAATAAATAAGTAGTCCGGTGAGTATAAGAAAAGGGGTTTAAGGAGGGAAGGCCGGCGACCGCGTTTCATCTTTACACCTTCAGATCGTGGCATACATTTTTTTCTCCTAGTTATTAAAAAAAGTTATAAAAATGCAATTTTCTAATTCAAGCCTTTAACAAGATGGAAATTAAGGGGCCTCTTTAGAAGGGGCTTACTGTTAACAAGATTCTGTTGAACGAAATAAGTTGTTAAGGTGGTTACGCTCGTTTTATTGGGTTGTTAAATTTTTAATTTGGTCCAGGAGCTGATGGCTGCTTTTTACGGCTGAATTGCGCTTTTAGAATGCCTTTTTTGAAAGATGGTGTAGGCATCAGGTTTTAAGATAACCCACCGAAAGATGTCCAAGTGGACAAGCTGAATTTCTAGTCATCGAATATGGTAGACTTTGTACAATATTAGCTTTGTGGCGCTGTCGCGGGACTACGCATATCAACTGCGAAGGCAATCTTCGAAAAATCCATTAGGGTGCAAAACAGTAAAGTATCTCGCAGAGAAAAGTCTTCAAATATGGTACTAGAGTTAAGGGCTCAGCCGCCCACCATTAAGTGATGTTGTTGTACGCAGAAGTCGAACAAGGCTATGTAAGGTATAAACTTTAATGACCGAGCTTTCTAAATCATGAGGAGATGAAAAATGATGTGTTATGCTACACTTACTGCTAGTTTAACAACTCCTATCTAATGCTGAAGGTCATAAAGGATATTATTATAAGTCTTCTCAAAGAAAAGGTAACAAGTATTTTCTTAAACGTCGACACCCCTTTTATGTACGCATACTTTTTATTTTTCTACCGAAGTGTTATATTAAAAAAATAATCTGGTCTTTAAAAACGCCCCTTAAAATGGTTACAATGTTGCCAAAAGCAAGGAATATCTACTATTGCTAAGTGTTAAGCTTTTGGAAAATCAACTACTGGGAACTCCTCGTTTTACATGATTTGTTTTTCAATTCGCACTTCCCTGTAGTTTTTCTTTGAAAATGTTCTAACGAATTCACGACTGAATGCTTCTGTCCTTTATCAAAAACGTTAAGTAGAACTTACACTACAAAAGTGACAGTTGGGAATTAGTTGGGTCCCTTGCTCTGTATTTCACGTTCACATTCACAATAGCCTGAAAGTATCACAATCCCTATTTCTTTTGCAAATTTGTTTAATTTTTCAAAAATTTGACTTCCAATCCAAAACGGTTTTCCCAGAAAAGCAGTTTCAAGTTCTTACCTTAAAAGGCCAAAATAACATTTTGAGATCGAAATAGCTGAGCAAATGGAAAGTTTTTCTACCTGCCTATATATATGTTTTGTCAGCGATTGGGATTTGTTTAAATTATTTCTAACCCGCAGCCCATGACAATTTTGCTTAAATTCCACCTTCCGTCATTCAAGACTCAACTTTAAGTCGAACACAAAAATCAATTCAACCCCCTGCTTACCTACACCAATCTACTTCAACTGTTGCTGCGCGCGCATAATCGATATTTCCCAACACATAAACTCCAAAGAAACTTTCTTCAAACAAAAAATCGACAAAACAATAATAATATAAAAAAAAATTAAAATTAAAGAAAAACTTTAGCAAAATTTTTTTTTAAATTTTTATCGAGTTCAGGGTAAAACGTTCACCCCATGAACTCAGCGCGCGTCACAACGTCCGCCTCCAAAAACTTAACTACACAAATGAAAGTTGTGAAAATTATTCAAACTTTCCCGACTTTGGCGAAACTTTTTAAAACATTTCCGGTTTTAGTACATATACATGAGGCACACCTCTACATTGCGCACAAAACTTTCGCTCTTCCGTTAACTTTGCCGCCTATTCCCAAACTGGGATAAAATAATTTTCTAACACACAGAGTCTGGAAAGGAATTTTTTTGTTGCAACCCCCTCCCCCCCCCCCCCCCCCCCTTGCTCCCACTTTTTGTCAAAATTCCAACTCAATACATAACCTCTTCGGGGCCAAAAAAGGGGAACAATTAAACTTTGCACTGTATTTCGACGACTCTGTGTCTGTTTAGGAGTCATTAATCTGCTAATAAGCAAACATTGAGCAAGTTTTGCCGGCAAAATTATGAAAAGGGAAAACCTTTCCGAAACTTTTGATTTATTCTAACTCAAGTTTGTGTTGTTGTGATTGTTGGGAAATTGTGTGCCGATTTGTTGCTAACACTACTTTGGCGAAGTGTGTTCAAAGTCAAGGGTAAAAGTGAATAACCTTGAGAGGGGTTGTCCCATCCTACACATCCCTACCGATCCCAATGGCTAGGGACAATTTTAAACAAACGTGTTTAATTTTCTTCACCAATGAGTTGGGCTTGGTTGAATTCTGCAACGCGGGGATACGAGTATCTCACGGGGTTTCTTAAATTTTGAAGGAGCAACAAAAAAAAATAGCGAATTTTCGATTTTTAATGTGAAAAGTATGTGCAAAGTTCTACCCGAAAAGTTTTATTCTAAGTTTGGCAATTATATACTTTTTTCTTCTTGTTCTTCCCATCTTTGTCTGGCACTTGCCGGCGGCGGCGGCTGTGGCGGGCTAAGTAGATACCATAGGCTGTGATGACGCGGATGTGTACTGTCTGGCGCTTAGGTATGGCTGCTGCGGCGTACGAAGAACAACAGGGAAATTAGAACACCAAAAGTTTGTTCGCTAAGCTATATAGACTGTGTTGTTCAAAACAGTGTTTGACCCAGTTTTTGGCACAGTTTTTAGCATGAAAAGTTTGTCAGAGAAGCAAGTACTGCACGAAAATCGATGGTTGAGTTATCATTTACAGCTATACGTAGTTGGATTATTGACTTTAAGTTGTGTCGTCAGACCGGATGATGTTTTCGACATAGCATGACCTACTCTTTATGGTTACAATCCTACAGAAGAATACAATGCATCACAAAGTTAAGAACTGATTTAGGGTTAGGGTTCCCATTTTGACCACCAGAGATGCTGGGACTCAATTCCAATAGTGCAAATTGGATATCCTGTAAATAAAGCGATTAATTTAATAAATATTTAAAGTGAGCTTGATATATTCTGAATGATATTGAATTTCCTTAACAAAATCTGTACTAAACGAAATTGTATCCTTCCTACTCCTGTTTGTTTTTTTTTTTTTGACACACTACTCTTAGAGAGAACAACCATATATAATATAATAATTGGCGGAACAGGTCCGTATGGACCCAAGCCTAGCTTCTCACAACCATTCGTCTTGTGTGAGTTTTTATTTTTGGGACGAATGGAAGGGATCTACAATTTTATGCCGAGTCCAAACGGCCAATTGAGAAGCTTTTTCATGACAGTTATACTCTCGGATGTTTGTCAGACGTTCGCGAGAGGTGGCGCAGCGAAAAAAACCTTAAGTTGAAATTTGGGTTTTTCTCGGGATTCGAACCTGGGACCCCTCGCTTAGTAGTCCAACACACTAACCACTAAGCCACTGCGCCAACCATAGAATGAAATGAATGAAATATTTTATTTCAACTTTGAATTATAATTTGTTATATTTGTTTTTATTTTTGGTTTTCACGATGTAAATTTAAAAAAAAAACTTGACCACTTAGATTTATTATTAACAAATCAATTCTTTGCAAAGTAGCAGGCACTAAACTTACGTTCGGTTGACTGCAATATCATTGCTTTTGCATTTCATTCATTTCATTTGACATTCATGCTACAAATGAATGTATTGTATCAAATCCTGAGGTTTCATTTAGCCTGTTTTCTCAACAAGATAACTACAATAATATGTAAATGACTAAAACCGATTAATTTTATTCGGTTTTCCAATCACCTAGGCAATGAAATTGACCTCGACCTTAAACGATATTCTACCATAAGGTCAGAAAAATTGTAGGCTTTCGTGGTGAACTTAAAAAAGTTCCGACAATTCTTCTGTTGTCATTCCATTTTTTAATTAATATCCCCTTGCTTGAATAGCTGGCTTGGCCTATCTTAGAACTCCAATATTCTCCCAACAGGAGCTACATTTCGTATGTTCCCAGAAAAGTTCCGGTCCAGTACAAAGATGCCAACATCAGCTACTCAATTCTCCTAGTGTTTAGAACTGAGATGCTCTCAAATAAATTGTATTTGGGGTTGGGACAAGTGAGACTCAGTACCATCGTATTTCAAGACCATTAAACCTCTAAAAACTAAAAAACTGAAAAACTTAAAGCTTATGAAGCTCGAAAAGAAACTTATTTTTCGACAACAATGAAGTTATTGTGCATTTCTCTGCCAACCCTTCCGCAAAAAAAAGGTGAATAACAAATCGAATTCTTAAATATTTTGAATATGTGTCAAGGACAC
The DNA here is from genome assembly GCA_916610125.1 of Cheilosia vulpina. Classification (NCBI taxonomy): domain Eukaryota; kingdom Metazoa; phylum Arthropoda; class Insecta; order Diptera; family Syrphidae; genus Cheilosia; species Cheilosia vulpina. The sequence goes on from OU744277.1 coordinate 62,937,435, forward strand.
ATACGCAAACGTATTCATATAAAAAAATAAAACCAAAACAACCGATAAATAACCAACCTCTTGTCCATATCGCAATAAGCACACGATTATCCCCCACTATGAAATCCGAACGAGTGGAAAACAAGGACGAGCATAATAGAGCACACAGTAAAATATCAATAAATAATTTTTCGTTGAACGTGTTTTCAAAGCCATAATTTCAATCTAAATCGAATTAATCGATTACTACAACTCTTTTTTTTTTTTTTTGATAACCCTAAGGCTTTTCTGCTAGTACAACTGTGTAAAGGGCCGCCGAGACAAGGGTCTGCACTTCGACAAGAAATCATAGCGAAACGGAAATCCTTTTTATTGCTTTATAAGGGTAGCGAAGACTTCCGCAAGATATATTACCAACAGTAGACACCAAGGAATAACGTGACAACATGCAACCCTTTAACATCGGAGAGCGGGGGTTCTATTCTGTGTACAAAATAAGAATAAGACCTTTAACCCTGAATTTAGCCACCAAGGAATTTTGCCATTCGAATGCAACGCTTTGTGAGCTGTGAGGGGTTGGAAAGCGGTTTGGTTTGGTCGGTCGAGTTTTACATTGCCCTCCCGGTGAATGCGCGTTCACAGACCTAGATAAGCTTCGGCTCACCCCCCAGCAATTCCACCCTTGCAGTTTGTTTCAAACCATTATCATCGTATATATAGGCGAAGTCGTCGCCGTTGTTGTCATCGTCGTCGTCGTCGTAGAATGACTTGGATGTCAGTTGGCGGTAAGATTTAATGCGAAATAGTAGCAAATTTTTTAATGGGCGGTATCGTTGAAATCTCAGTACCGGTCGCAAACTGGTCCCATTAGTGCCACTGATTCGTGCTAATTTTCGATGTCACGACAAGTCAAACGGAAACTCGGATACGGGTTGCGAGCCAGTTTGAAATGCGCGACTGCAAGTTGACTGAGATTTCAATGGAAACAAGTTGATTCGCTAACGAGGTTGAAGGTAATTTACCGACGTTAATTTAGAGGCAGCAATAAATTCCAAAAGTTGATGATTTACTTACATTCGTGGGAACATCGATCCACAAATAGTTCCTTTATTTGTTTTGAAACACGATGAAGGATGTGTTAAATAAAAAAATGTTCAAAATGAATTTTTTGTCGATTATTTTTTCTGCACTAACTTCAAGTCAATAAGTGTTTCAGTTTTATATTATATGGTCTGCAGAGTAGGCAGATTGTCATAATTAATGTAGGTCAGATATGCTCAAACGATCAATTGCAGTTGCTGGTGAATTCAAAGAGCTTCTTTTTGTCCACCTGAGAGGTAAACGAACAACTTAAAGAATAATATTCTTTATCGGTAAGAAAATCTTTTAAAGGAGTTGGTCTGTACGTTGATCTGCCATGTGCAAATATTTGAAATCGCCTCTAAAATTTAATGAATTTGTCTGTAAAATTCGTATTATTCATTGCTACTAACGAGTCCAGCTTAGAAATTTTGTAAAAAAAAAATTTATGTAAATTGAGAAGTTTTGTGAAACAGGGCCCTTGTATTGGCAAAGTTGTTAACGAAACACAGCTATAAACAAATTTTGATTTTTTACTAATGGAGGCCTTAAACAGTGGGCCACGACCATCAGTTTGAAGATCGCTGGTAGGAATTACTGTGCGGTAATAGTTAGCGCTTTAAGTGTCTAATTTACATTTTGTGAGTTACTCATAAGAAATTGTCATTTGCCATTAAAAAAATATTTAAAGTTAAGGTTAAAAGATTTTTTAGTAAGGGCCATTGTTTTTGATTGAAATTTCGAGCTCAACTTATTAACTAAAATTCATACAAAACGAAGGGTTGTGAAATGTAACGCCTATGCCAGCGTTTCCCAAATGGTCAAAGTGTTTCCGTATAAAAAACATATTCGTGCCGTCGCTTCGCAAAAATTGCATTCTTCAAATTAAAAATTTACAACGAATTTTTTGTTGTACAATAAATGATTTATAAAACTTAAAAAAATTATTTTTATATGATGTATTTTTATCATAATTCATTCTTATTAAATAATTTTTTTTCTGTAAAAAGACTTTATAGACAAAAAATTTTTTTTTTGAAAGACCACTTTTTTGTGAAAACAACCAGGGTAACGTGGGACTTTAGGGTGTAGGCGCATGTACATATAAACCCGGGACATAATTCCCAATATATTCTTTCATGACTTATGTCCCACTTAGACCCACGTACCAGATAGTTCAATTAGTACTATGACTTACCAAGAGGTTCTTAAGAAAAACATTTTTTTAATTTTTTATCTTTTTCGAAACAATAATTTTGTTTCAATCTTACAGCATGGGAGCCGCAGACTCTAAAATCAAACTAGATCGTCCCATAGCCAAAACAGGGTCGTGTGTCATAGAATTCGTTCGACGGACATACAGAAATGTCGTTATTTATTTTCCGTAGGTTTCGTCGATAGAAATTTACAAAAGAATTAGGTAGCTAGTTTTAAAAGTTTATTTTTGGGAGAATAAATCCTCTTTTATTTGCACAAGGGTGTGCTTTGAAATGAAACTGCAATAAGTTGCCGCATTGAAGTATAAATACCTAGCTACCTCATAAAATGGCTTTAGGCTAATGCACTTTAAGAATATCAAATTATTTTTATACTCGCTCATTCCTAACTACCTACGGGCAGTGACTGAATGGGTAGTGTGTTGTATTACTAAGTAAGGGGTCCCGGTTTCTCCGATCCCCAGAAAAGCACAAATAATAACTTAAGATTTTTTTTGTCACTGCGCCACCTCTAGCGAACGTCTGACAACCATCCGAAATTATAAAATATAAACGTCATGTAAGAGATTCTCAATTTGCCTCCGCTTAAGAATCCCTTGCATTCATCCCAAAAATGAAAAACGAATTCAAAACGAAAGATTGTAAGAAGCTATGATCCCTACGGACCCGTTGAGCCAACTATTTATTTATTTTTATACCTTTCTAGTTTTTTTCAAACCGTCTCCAAGAAAAGTGACCTTTAGTAAAATATAATAGATTGACAGTTCTATACGAATGGTTGCTACAGATACATATGATTTTTGTTTAATTTAAGTTTGATTATGTAGGTATATGTTTAAGTATAACGAAAAAATTTTACAAAACTGACTGAATGCCATCTGCCCGATGGGCATTTCTTTATACTGGAACACGCACTAAACACTTTTAAATTTAAATTTTTTATTTAAATTTTTATCTCATTTACACATATGAATCGTCCTAAAACGTCGTCAAACGAAATGAAATATCTTCCCTCCAGCAGTCTCGTTTAAACCTATTTTTGAAGATCATAACATTCTGCAAAGCTGCATGAAAAAAAGTTTATTCTGTTAACAACTCCGAAATCCCCACTTTCCAATGGCACATGTCCTTCCAGTCTATGAGCCAGAATTCGACTACTCCGAACTTCGACAGCGCATGCCCCATATCTGAACATCCCATGGTACTTCCCATATACAGTTGAAAGAGCACTTGTAATCGGGGCCGCCCCTCTTTTGCTTGCGGCTCAAAAACCTACAATAACCAGAGAGATGCAATTCAACCATTTAGGGAGTACATAAGCGCTAAGGCCACCTCCTATGTTGCTCCTCTAAAGCACATTCGCTCATGTACCTACAGTATTTCTGCTTTTTGGTTGTGTTCTGGTTTCTTTCGTCTAATTAATAAACAGAAGTATCCCACCTTGGAGGATAAAGGAAAGGCGCGCACACACAAAAATAAAAAATAAAAAACAAAAAAAAGAAACATCTAATAATAAATCAATAACCATGGTACAGCAACATTGAAATAAAAAAAATGGTGAAACGTTTTTCAAAATTAAAATGGTTGGTCAACCCAACTGTATACAGGAGTAGCCGTGGCAACAATGGGACACACAGCTATGCTACATGCATACTGGGCCATTAAATTAAAACAAAACAAAGCACAGGTGGATTCTTCGATACGTGTCAGGCTTATCGTGCACCACCTTCTTTTAACATCATAGAGTCACTCGACCAATTTTCAGTCCTCCCTACATAATATACCTAACGATATCAATAGCAACATCCTTTGCATAACAACATCTGGATGCAGTTTCGAGTGTGCTTCTTTTGCATTTAGATATGTGTATAAGATTTTTGTTAAATTTGCTTTATCATTAAAGCAAAAAAAAATGCGAATAGCTTCGAAACTTTGTGCAGGCAAAATGCTAACGATTTCCACATCTGTTTCTGTGTTCCGACAGAGCAACATTATTTTTCCATTTGCGTCGTTTGACTGTATTATGTATTTAAAGAAAAATAGAATATGGCACAGACAACGCTTTGACACCAGCTTAATTTATATCGAAGCAGATTAACCTAATATCTTTCAATTACATTCGGATTCGGTATCTATATGAAATATTTTTTTGCGCCTGATTCCTCGCTAGGCATGTTGAAATATCGGACGAGTCAGACACTGACAGAAATTTTTGGCACTGGAAAGAAAGTGATAGAATTACATTGTGAGTTTTGTATTTCCAGTCTTTAAAGATATTGTAAACTTATCAAAAAGTGAATAGTTTGATGCCGACACAGCGGGGATTAAAAGAAAAATCCGATGCTAGTGTTCTTAAATCTCAAATTCTGGTCGAAAGTCTCAGGTTTGATCACCGGTATTTTTTCACTTCGCCTAAAGAATGTTTGAAACATATATCCGAGAGTTTGGCTGCCCTAAGAAAAGCTCCGTTTGGACTCGGTAGAAAATGTCCATTCGACCCATAAATCTAACATCACTAAATCGTGAATGATTGTAAAAAGCTAGGTCTTGTGTTCTATAGACCAGCGTTTCCCAAATGGTGTTCCGTGGAAGGGTGGAAGAGGTTCCGTAGAAAAAACAAAATAATAATGCTGTCGCATCGCAAAAATTTCATTCGTCAAATAAATTATAATAAATGTTTTATAAAACTTAAAATAATCATTTTTATATAATTTATTCTTTCTTTTTCTTGTCAAACATAAAAATATCAATATAGGTGTCCGCCAAAAAAAGCGTGAACGAAAAAAATTGGGAACCTCTGCTATAGAACCTTGCCTGCGGTAGTTACGCAAGTTGTAACAATTGGCATCCTAATTGATAACTTATAATCTATCCTGTGCGCTCCGATGATATGTCATTAAGCTGGAGCTGCTTGGTGTGGTTTTTGACCGGCGGCTTATCTGGTCGGAAATTTAATTCCAAAATAAAAATGAAAACAACTGTCAATGGTTCCATATCTCCACAACTTAACAATCGTCTTCAGTCAGAAATGGAAAAATTAAAATTGGAGCAGCTGTACCTCCAGCATTACGTTGATTATACATTGTGGAACCTTGGTCCAGCTATTTGGGTGCCTAGACTTTGACTATTAAGTGTAGCTGTGATTACATTTGTTCAGGGACACCCTTAAAGACCGATGTCATTGCAATGATCGAGAAATAATGTATTAACAATATTGGTTGATCATTCCATGAAATAGGACTCCAAATCACCGACAATGTAAAATTGTTTTTCATAACTAGTCGGAAGCCTTATTTATATCTTCTCAGTGAAGTCGGTACAGTTCAAACTTTGAACATATTTAAAATAGGTATTTTGTGGTAAAAAGATGGCTCACTCTTTATATTGTGTACACCGCAATTAGCTACTTCGAACATAGACTAAACGACATTAAGTGGAGATTTTTGCATTCTTACTTTTTACTGATTCCTCGTGGACGCTGTGACTAAGTTGCTCGGTGGTTGTCGCTAAGCTACTGCCAGAAGGGTCTCATTACAATTCACTGTATACCACCTCTTGTGAAAGTCTGATAAAAGGGTTAGAGCATAACTTGTCAATTCAGAATTGTAGGTCACTTCGTGCCCAAAATGGGACTTACAACAACAAATGGTGAATGGCCTGCCTAGGTGTACCCGTACTTGTTTTAACTTGGAATCGCAATTTGAAGACTGAATCTCTGCTTAGGACTCTTGGTGGCGTGTATACCAAAAGCGCTTGATCTGAGCAACTGAAAGCACAATTGAACGCTACAGGGTCTCATGCAAAGCAGGGTCGGCATTCGGTAAGGCGAAACGTTCAAACGTTTTTGTGTACACGAAGAAATTTGCTTGTGTAACATAGGGTAAATAATTCGCAAGAAAACGTTTGATCGTATCGTCTTACAGAATCTGACCTCAGGGTCGGAAGCTTGTTTAAAGTATAAAGTATAGTCTAACTTTTTTAACTTGATGGCAATCTAGAAACTTTTCAAAGGCTTTAATTGTACCTACCTTGCAAATCGAAATCGATAATTAAATTGTTTGGTTTAATTTCTTAAGCTCCAGTAGTAGACTACCGTCGGGGAACTTTTCAGGTTAAGATAAAAATGGTAAAAGGATCGTCTTTCTAAATATGATTAACAATTGTTCGACAAGCTTTTCGAGGGCGTTCCTTACTATATATTTAAAATTGTATACACTTTCTCAATCGTTGGGGTGTCCACACAGCCCATTTGGGAGTCGCGCCTCTTTCACATTTAATTAATGATTTCTAGCCTTCAATGGTATTCGGAAGAGCTTTGCCGTTTCTTCTTTGTGGCTGATGGGCTGCAGCTTAGAGCGGTATGCCTAAGTTATCGTTGCTTTCACTCGGTCATTGTAAAGGGCCCCTTTGTGTTTTTTAGATAGTTTTTCATACCACCCTCTATAAGTAGTCGATGCAACGAATACTTGCTGTCTAAACAGCTTAAAAGTACCTAAACAGATGTAATTCACAGATTTTGATTTTGATTACCATTGGAACGGTATCGCTTTCGCCTAGAAATTTGTCTATCTAAACTTTGATGGAACAAACTTTTCTGAACTGGAAAGGTTGCGAAACAGCTGCACAATCTCATCCCATGTAGCATACGATTGGAATTAAAGCCAACGATCCAAGTTTGAAAATCGATAGCCATCTGTGACATAGATTTTGCAAGCTGTGGCCAGATTTTATCACAACTCGGACTGAGAAATTCTGGTAGTAGAATCGACAAATCCTTATTTTCGCTGTTGAAAGGTGCTCTCACTGGTCATATATAATTTGATTCCGAGATATTATACGAAAAGACTAAAATTATAGACGCTTTATATAAGCTGCATGGTTGGAAAGATTTTTGAAACCTACTTGAGCAAGATTGCATTTCAATTCACGCCTCGATCAACCCAATAGTTGTATCCGAATATTAAGTGCTGCCAAACCGGTCCAGTAGGGTTCTTTGTCTGATCGAAAATTCGCAGAAACTTGTTATATTATGGTGGGCAACCAGAATAAGAAAAGTTCCGAAGACTGAAGAAAATATACTCACCACAAGCAGGTGGTATATCTACCAATATTTTACTCAAATATTGCGATGCCGACGGCAAACTTGCAACCAAAATAAAAAAACAATTTCCACCGCCTTGTACTGCTTCAAGTATTTATTTTCATTATTCAAAGCCACAAATTTAACAATTATTCAATAAAAATCATTTGAATTGCAAATCGTAATGAATCACTGGCAGTTGTTCCATCTGATAGTCGATTCCAATTCATTTGGTCATCGAGTCGTATCGACACAGATTTTTCTTGGCCTGCAATGAAACGAAAGAGAAATATATCAGAAACAGGATATAAATCAACATCGACCCTAATTTAAAATCAAGGACACGAAAACAAAAGTAAAGAAAGAAAATTCCAAATCAGGATTCTTTTTGTCCCTCAATAGAAATTAATGCAGAAAAGAACTCCCACACCATTCGGGAATATCTAATTAAAAGTGCTGTCCCTCCTCTCGAATAGCCGCACTGAGTGGCTGTTATGTTTCAATGGATTTTCTTCCCCGATACTTTAAGTTCCACCCTCCTGACGCTCAGCTGGTTTAAATGAAAATCAATAAGGGGTGGGATGAGGATTGGTGCTGGGATTTTTCTTTCCAATATACATACTAAAGGGACACCTTTGCGAGGAAATTTAAAAAAATAAATACTTCGTCATAAAGTCTCATTTTCAGTGCGACGCCAGCGTCCCAAGACTCCACAGGGCAACAGCAACTACGAGTATATTGCTAATTAGAAGCTGGGACAGTCAAAGACATGCATTATTAACATCATTCCATTGCGCACTGGCTGCCAAGTCGATTATCTCAAAGGACCTATAAATCCAGTGATTACAGCTGAACACAAGACGTTATCTTATCGAGGACATGGCATAAAGAAAGCAGTCTTCACCACCCCCGTTTGGGCAATTTTATCCTACACTACACTACACTAGAGAGCTTATGCTACACATATACAAGTGTCTATGTACAGTTTCGTGGTTAACAAGGAAACCATTTGAGGGTGACTTCGTATAGGTGAGTGGTGTGTGCCAGCGAACAGAATTTCCTATTAAAAACGTAAACATCTCGCAATGACGACAACACGCTATTACCATTCCCCAACCACAGACGGACGGAGAATCCCACACCAGGCGAAAGACAGCACAGCAGCTCACAAGCGCCCAGTTTGTCAGGATTAAATTTTATTCGCGTAGCAGCGTGTGTGGCTGTGTGGTTTAGTCCTTTATTGGAAACAGAAGATGGTACAGCGCGAAATATTCTAAAGAACAGTGTCGGCGACTTAATTATATGACTTTACTTTTATACTCTACACGAGTCCTGGAGATGACTTCCTTTAGCCGGCAGGAGCCCGGAATTTTATCACGTTTCTTTATTTTACATCTGTGTCGTATTTAAGAGTCCTTTGAGTTAAATAACACTCAATGGAGTTGTTGTTTGCTGTGTTCAAGAGTCGGGAGATGAGCTCCTTTGGGTACCGGTGGGGCGGCGGGTAGGGAAGATTACAGTTGGCTCTGTGTAATACGTAAGTGAGAGTTTAAAGAAATTGTTTCCAGTAAGTAGGTATACACTTGGGATAGATGCAGACTTTGTTGTTCGCTCCCAAAAGTCATGTCAAAATTGAGGTACAATAAATTTAAAAGTATTTATATTCGTGCAAGCTGTGGGATGTCAAAATTGACTGCCTGTCAGAAGCGGTGGATGGAAAAATCGCCCCCACAATTCAATTGTAAATCGCCCCCAAATCGAATGCTCTATCTAATGAATGGCATAAATCTTATGTTTGCAGGTCGCTCGCTGTGTATAAGGGAGAGTCGATTGGCTTTGTTAGGTCGAGGAAGGTGTGTCGAACGTTTTCAAGATGTCACAAATTTAGAAGATTATCCACTTGACAGTTGAGGATAAATCTTTAAGTCATTAGAAACAATTTCGGTGCTTTCTACAGCAGGGATTTGGGGTTGATTTAGATAGTTGTTTTCTTTTGCAGGAGCTTCTATATTAAGTGCAAAAGCGATTAACAAAGGTGACGAGAGCAAAGGGCAATGTTGTAGTCCAGAATATAGCATATAATAACTGTGAATACAGATTTATATATTTGTAGGTGTTTAAAACCTTATAAAATTAAGCTCCTGCGCGGTTTTTAAGATGCACTTGCACTACTTCCATATTTAGAGATACAAGATAAGAGGTAGGCGCCCAATTGTCACTATTGATCACTTTCCAGGGGCCCATGCGCTGGCTGACTAAATTTGGTATATCTTTTGGAAAAGAGCTTTTTAAACATAATCGCAGGCGGGGAAATCAATACAAAACTATTTTTTTTATCGTTATTTAACACTTCCACTAGTTCGCACGTAACTTACTCATTTACAAGGTGGCGCAAAATTAATCACTCTATCGAATAGTATCTATTATAATTTTTGCAAATGGCTTCGTATGCGTCAATCATATTTGAAACAGTGATGCAAACACGAATCGAAATTTAATGCCTGAACCTGAAAAAGTTATGCATTTTCCCAAAAAAAAATTATGTCATTTTAGTGAAAAAGATAAAACACCGAAAACTTGCGGAAAGTCATGGAAAATGCGGTAAAACCGGCACAAATGTGTATCAACACTGGCGGCAGCCCCTTGACGGATATCATACTTTCCATTCATAGCAGAAAAAATTGTAAAGGCCACCCTGTAATATTTACATGGCAATAAGCTCAGCTGTATAAGTGTACACAGAGGGTTTAAGCTAGCAAAAGAAACGTATGAATGGATGACATTTTTAAGCTGCTCTATGCTGCATTTCAATAGCGGAACCCAAATTTTTCATAAAAAGAAGCAAGCAGCTAAATACATAAGGGCTGAATTCCAAAACGCAGTACTTCTGCATTATTGCTTAATCAAGCGTTCCAAAACGCAAAAGGATAACTATGATGCAATTAATACTTTTCCAAAACGCATTGTGAACGCATCAACTGCGGAAACAAAAGCAAACAGAGCATCGGTAATGATTTTGATGCAAATGATATGTGACATTTCAGTTTGAACCGCCAAATAAAATTGGATGATGGCCTGAGTCGTAAGTAAAATAATATATTTTGTAATAATTTGCCAGTTTTACTTTGGTTTGCAGTAATAAATGCATAACAAATGCAGAGCAGAGCAAGAGCATTCGTAACCTGGCATCAGAAAAGCAGTGTGCATTCACAATGCACATTTTTTGACGTTTTGGAATTCAGCCAAGATTTGAGTATCCTTTTAGACAGAGGTCTTAAAACAAAAGCAACGAAGCTTTTACAAGGACATGTTTTAGAAAATTTATTTACCGTCCATGTATGCACAATTGCACAAGCATACAAAGACAACCTTTACTTATAAGGCTTTCATCCAAATTGACGTTTTATGTCATTTCCTACGTTATCCAAGGCACAAATTGTATTTCAAAATTGAAATTATTTTTTAATTTCAAGAAAAACATTTTTAAGCTGGGATATCACCCTAGCATTTATTTATTTTTTTTTTGCAGAACTTGGTGAAAGTCCATGGGACTGTTTAGGATTCTTTTGCGAATTTTGTTCTAGGGGTTAATTCTCGTTCTGTTATACTGTGATGTGTTTTCACTAGTTCACGATTCTCGATCTATGAAAAATTAAAGCGGATGTCAGAATTTCTTCTTATGACAATCCTTTTAACGCAGTCATTTTATTGGTGAAGAACTGCGAAGAAGAAGCGTAGAGAAAGCAAATCAGAGCCCACAATTCAAACGAAAAATAAGCGCCGACAAAGAGCTTCAGAAACCCTGCAGTGTAAACTGTAATGATAAGTTATTTATTACTTCACAGCTGCATGTAAAAACATAACAAAAAAAAATATATATAAAACCATTTACATGACACTTGTTTTGTTTGACAGAAGCCGTCAGCTAATATCACTTTGATAAATAAATTTGACATGATAAAGTTTTAGTCAAAAGACAAGATTGAGACTGACATTAATTGGCGATTTATGAAAAATTAAACACTTTCTGACGTCTTGTTAAACTCACTTTACTTTACTTTATTGAATCGCGCTTGCATTTTTGTAATGATACGATTTTATTACAACTTTTTTTTTACCGCGACAAAATTTTTGCTCTTGAAAACATTTCCTTAGATTTTACACTTTCTCTTTCCTCTCATAATGACATTCGCTTTTGTGTGACTTATTGTGATTTACATTTGTGTAATAACAAATAATAAATATTTTTTTTTAATTGGCGCAACAGGTCCGTAGGGACCCCAGGCCTAGCTTCTAACAACCATTCGTCTTGTTTGAGTTTTTATTTTTGGGACGAATTTTCTACAATTTTATGCCGAGTCCAAACGGCCAATTGAGTAGCTGTTTCATGACAGTTATACTCTCGGATGTATGTCAGACGTTCGCGAGAGGTGGCGCAGTGAAAAGAAGCCTTAAATTGGAATTTGGGGTTTCTCAAGAAATGCTTTAACATAAATTGCTATAGTTAGGTATGCTCCAGCAACAACAACAAAACTTTGCCGTTCATTAAGTCAACATTTTTATAAGAATTTATTATTCGCATCAACAAAATAAAAAATTTGAATAAACAAATAAATAAATAATCTCAATCGCTTTCAGTGTAATACGAAATAATAAGATAAACGCTCTACAAATTATATACGGCGTTATTTCAAACGCATTTTTATGAAAAAAAGACCGAATACATGTTGGATTTTAGTAGGTGTAGGTACCTAATTAGAAATGTTTTTTTATTTACTTATCCGCATAAAAGAATGGGAAACAAAGAATGCGTTACTGTTCTGATCAAAAATTATATTCATTTGGTGATATATCAATTATGCGTTCAAAGGAAAACCTTTTGGAATTCAAGAAGACGTTTCTTATTGCACTGAGAGTTGTGCCTAGTTTAATACGATTGAATTTAAATCTAAAAAATGGAAATTTGTGTTGCGTTTATCGGAGAAAGCGTGATTGTGCATCGCAAAAACATCCGAGAGTATAACTGCCATGAAAGAGCTTCTCAATTAACCGTTTGGACTTGGCCTTGAGTCCTTACGGATCGGTTGCGCCAACTCTTTATTTTTTTCTTTACATATGCCGTGTGGAGCCCACTAACTAAACTAAACAATTTCACCGAAAAAGCTCATCATCGAAAAATCTAGCCCGCCATTTGCTTTTTTAACGATAGAGAATCTTACGTGGCCAACTCCATAACCATCATAAAATGTTCCTTTTTTTTGCAAACGAAACAATGACATCAACTCTTGTACTAAAAACAAATTATGCCATCTTGCAGAACAATATCTCTACTTCTTATTTAGTAATCCCACACAGAACTCCTTTTATCAATCTGGGTCACAACATCGTCTAAGCACCCTTCACCACCCCTAATTTCCGCATTGTTATTATTTTTTTATTATTCCACTGAAGGGGATAAAAAATGAAAATTAAATCCACTTGTTATGATAAAATCTCATTGCGAAAACATCCACTTAGACAATTGCTAAATTTTCCCATAATAACACACCCACTCAGCATCGAAAAACCGCAAAGGCGCAGTAACCCCTCCTCAGGAGCTTATTAAAATTCGCACACGTTACCACTTCCTGCAGGAAAGCCATCCACCGACTAACACCACATAATATCCATGGGGACGAACAAGAGAAAAAAAAACACCACACTCCACAAAGGACGCATCTTCAAATCCGGCGAGAAAAAAAAACATCATTACCATAATAACGCAGAGTAAATGCCATTAAACACCACTTTATGACTTTATATGCGGCAGCAAAGGATCATCCCCCTCCGGTGGTGATGGTGGTGGGTTAAAGTGTGCCACGTATGTGACATGAGCATAAAAATTCATAGGCCACCCATATATGAACTTTTTTTTAGTTATTTTATTGTCACTTTTGAATAAATTTCATTTCGATGCACTGATTTTCAAATCGCACTCTGCTAATGGTAAGGCGGTCCATTCTATCACCCGGCAATATCACTTGAAACACTCACGGCCGATTAAACACTGACTGGTTAAAAAGCGGCTTTGAAAAGAGTGGTCCTCAGAATAGACCCTGAATTGTGCGTATATAAATAATAATGCGGTTTTTAATGCGCGCGCATAACAAAGTTTTGCAAAACTTTTCAAAAACTCGTTTTCAAAAAACAACACGGAAAACACAAAACAGACGGAAGAAGTGGGAACAAAATATACGTATATATGTATTTTTTGTTTAAAAACTTTGCAGACTTTCTACCCGAAATAAAAAAGAAAAATATTTTTTTTTGTTACTAACAAAGTCGAAAGGGACTTTTGCTGGCAAGCCAAACCAAACTGTACCGAACAGTTTCCCAACAAACTAAACCAAAAACTCCAAAGAAAAGTTTTTCATTAACCTTCAAAAAGTTTGCCCGATTTGAATTTCACCCCCGAGCCGCTACTTAAAGAGCAGCAGTAGGTATAATGCTCTAGTATTTTGGTGCTGAAGTGACGGCGACGTCGGCAGTGACGGCTCATCCCTCTTTGTGGTGCGATTTCAAGCCTCTGCTTTATTTTACTTATTTTTTTGGAAAAACCCAAGTCACAATTTAAAGTTAACTTTTGACAAAGTTACAAACAAATGAAGGCCGTCATTGCCGGTCGCCTGTCATTCGCACAAACTTCAAGTTTTATTAATATATATTTTCTAATTATGACACTTTGGTTGGGTATGTGTCACTCTGGTTGGTGTTGTACAATATATGGTTGGGTTAGATGATGGCAGTCAAAGTTTTGTTATGGAACTGAATCCGAGAACGGAAGATGTTCCCTGAGTTGGTGTTTTTGTTGTTTTTTTTTTAATTTTTTTAACTGACTTTGTCCTCTTTAGAGTTTCAAGGTTCTGACGGATTAATGAATAAAGTTTTGATTCAACCATTAAAGTTTCACTCATGATCTACTAACATTATTGAACTGGATTAAACAGGGGAGAACTTTACTTTTGTTTTAGCGCTTCAAGTTTAAGGGGGAACGAACTTGAGACCGAAAGGGAGAAACATTGAAACTTGAAGTTAACTTTCTTACTTTACCTATTAGGTCGTTATGAATTTATAATTCGTACTCGTACGATTATTTATTTTTAATGTGTTGCTCGCTAATACCTACGGATACATCAAGTCTGCTATTTGTACGAAGATTAGTTCTCAAACTTGAATAGGAAAAGCTGACCAAACTGATATTTTGCAAACCATATGTATACATTATACAACCATGTGTCGCCGAATTTAAAGGCAAGTTGGAAAACGTCGCCACCTGAAAATCAGATTGTCAAATCTTTTACCATTTTTATTGTGGCATCTATACCTATAAATATGTGCATCAGTGTATCTTGTTCCCAAAGATATCGGGCCTTGATAATAATCATTCTTAACCTTCACACTAAAAATGTTGCAGGTCACAATATGCAATTTTGTATGGAAAAGTTCGCCATTGTGAGTTCGAAAAATTTAACGTGAAGGTTAAGGTCAAATAACTAATATAGTACAATTGCGCAAGGTATTTATATATAACCAGTCATGTGAATTTGTTTAATCGAATTGTTAATTGATTATTTTTGGTGCGTTTAATTTTATTTCTTAAAAATAAAGTTATAAATGCGACACTTTGTTGAAGGCTAAATCTTGGTAGTTCGATTAAAAGTTTGACGGTTGTAATACAGGGTGGTCTTAGCAAAAAAGGTCTTCTTACTATTGGTTTATGAGTTTCGAACAAAATTTGGAATGATTTAATATTTAAAAATAAAACTTTTTTATTTAAAAACTGTTGAATTTTTCGACCGATGACATTGTTTTCGGCGGAATTTGAGGACCATTTATAATTGTCAGCATTTTCTCAACAACCGAGATTAAATTTTGACAAACATGTCTGAAGGAAAAATATTCGCAGTAAATTTTCTAATTACTCTATAGAGGGACAATGTTGTGCTTAAGCTACGGCGTAAAATCTATAACGTATCTGTTGGCTGGTTTGGGGGTTCCCTCTTAAGAATTCATGATATTGCAATTAAAAGATTTTTTCTTAAAATGTGGCGTTCTTAACTATTTATAGAGATAATAGAGGTAACCCAGTAGTAGAAATTCTACCATTACAGAAACCTGACTTATACACAATACCATTGGAAAACAAATTACGCACAACACTGCATCTGTGAACAATCTTCCTAACAAAGAAAATATCAAGAGAATATTTCATGTTTAAGGCAATGAAAGTGTCTATTTATATACAACATAACAATTAAAAATTCGAATTATCACAAAAATAGTTTAATTTGTAACCTTAAAACATATGCGCAAAGTGTAGGTATTTCTTAAATATTTCAGTAAAATCGAAGCACATCCTAATTTTGCTGAAATTGAACCACCTCATAGCTCGGCATTAAAATTCACAACCCATTCTAACTTTTAATAAGAACATGTTATAGCAGTCATATTTAAGAGTCCAAGATATTTTCCCGAACTTATTTTTCGAACTGTTTTTTACTGGTATAACTATTATAGAAAGATAAATATTTATGTTCTCTTATTTTTTATTAAATTATATTTTCATTTAAGTATATTCTCTTGATAAATGTGCTTCACGATTAAATTTTACTCCAAAATTTCATTCGCTTTTTGGTCTCAAGTTGTAAATTCAAAGTCTTGAACCACTACGCAAATACAGATGTTTATTTGCAAAATTGAGAGAACTCTGTATGGCTTAGAGTTGGTGTAAAAATAACTGGAACCAATCGAACCCCTTTTATTTTACCTATCTGACGAATAGACGACGATGCCAAACAGTTCATAGTTCTTCATTAAACCCCTATATAGCAAGCTACATATCCATTCCTCACTGAGAGAAAGTACAATAAAAAAAAAGAAAACATGTCAAGTACACCCGCTAATGAGCAAAATTAGCATTTGCCGAACAATGCAAATTCCTCAGCATCGCACAAAAATGTAAATCCAATTTATTTCAATATCAGCCTCTCAAAACATCCATCGTATATAATTTTACGCAAATCTGATCCAATTGATTCCCCACACCACTTTGGTTGTCCTGATTTTGTTCCCTTTGCTCTAAGCACGCATCAACAACCTATAGCGTTGACAGGATGAAAACAAAAAAAAACAAAAAAAAAACAAAACGCTACCAAGACCAACCCCCAATGTTTGTTCAACAATATCCCTTATGGTCGGAAAATAAACAGGTTATGTCATTGCGGAAATTTTATTTAATTTGTCTCTCCGGCGCGGTTGTTATTGCCATACACCGTATCATATGGAATGGATGCCACTGGATGGTGGCGCGCTTATATGGCCTAGGTCGCCGATATCGTGGTGTTCACTGAACTTGAAAGGTGGGTAATTGCAAAACGGATGCTATTCCAATTGGATCAGTAACAATATTATTTTTAATTTTTTTTTATGTAACTCCCGCAAACGCTAATAATTGGATAACGAAATATCCGCGAATGTGAGGATGCCAAAGGGGACCGCAGTCATGTAAAGTGACTAATAATGTGGGATAATATAGGAAGGCAACTGAAGGGTGCTTTCCAGTCAATAAGGATAAAGTGAGTGTGGAGAAGAACAAGTATGCATAGGTATTTAAAAAATTAAAATGAAAGACTCGAACTGAACTACATTTTTAACAGTTGCATTGGTAAAGGAAGTGTCTTTGTCTTGGCGCTTCAAATTCTCAAATGAGGAATGCCTGATAGATGTCAAGCATTTTGACAAAATACGTCATGCTCTGATGGCGTTTTTAGCTGCGTTTAAAAAACCCTACTGTTAGAATTTTCGATTTGTTTCCGGAGAACTCTGAAATTATAAAATTCCTTTTGGCAGAGAGAACACAGAGACGACCGATCTGTACGGTTTTAAATTTAACTCTAAACTTTATTGACAGTAAGAGACGTCAAGAGAATACAAAATGTGAATGTAATAGATTAATTAATAGAGATGAAACTTTACAAAATGATTTAGAAAAAAAAGAATGAATTGATAGTAATTATGATAAATTTTCTTAACATTCCGCCCGCCTCGACGACTGTTTCAGGGCGTCGAAACTTCTGATTCGGGATGTCTGATGTGATCATCATCGATGGTTGAAGATACTGGAAGTAGACACAGCTTTGATATAGGGCGTTTAAAAGTGCTAGTCTGCGTTTTGATGGTAACTACACGTATGAAACCATCCGGCCCTGGATGGGTTTCGATGACACGAGCAAGAGGCCACTTCGATGGAGGATAACGTTCGTCCATAAGAAGAACAAGTGAGCCTACCTTGATGTTATGTGATGGATAATACCACTTTACCATTGCTTGTAGTCGTTGAATATATTCGATTGACCATCGTTTCCAAAATCCTTCAAGCATTTGACGTATTAATTGATACCGTGATAGCCTTGATTGTGATATATGCGTTAGAGATGGTTCAGGGATTGCATTAAGAGCTTCTCCGATGATAAAATGACCGGGAGTGAGGGCTTCTAGGTCGGTCGGGTCTTCAGATAGAGGGCAGATCGGTCGGGAATTAAGCGCAGCTTCGATTTGAGCCAAGAGTGTGGAGAATTCTTCATAAGTTAGGATAACTTCACCAACAACTCTCTTAATGTGAAACTTAACAGATTTGACGGCTGCCTCCCACTAACACCAAAATGAGGCGCTGCTGGTGGGTTGAACTTCCATTTCGTGCCATTGTTTGCAAGCAGGTCACTTAGTGTTTCAAGATCCTTTGAAGCAGCGTCGAATAGTTTTCTCAACTCAGCATCAGCTCCTATAAGATTCGATCCGCAATCACTTGATAACGTCGCGCAGATACCACGGCGACTCGTGAAACGTTTGTAAGCAGCTATGAATCCCTCAGTCGTGTAGTCGGTAGATAACTCCAGATGAACAGCTGATGTAGAGAAGCAAACAAAAACTATAAGGTAACTCTTATATGTTTTTGCTCCCCGTCCTCTCCAAGTTCTGATAGTAAACGGCCCTGCATAGTCCACTCCTGAATGTAGAAATGGCCTAAATGATTGTGTTCGAAGAACAGGTAGTTGACCCATGATTGTGTTGGCATTGGTTGCCCGATGACGTATGCAGACTACGCAACGATGTATGAAGCACCTTACTGGATTGCGGCCACCAATGATCCAGTATTGTCGTCTTAATGTATTCAGCATCAGCTGAACCCCTCCATGTAATGTGGATCGATGAATTTTGTCTAGAACCAATGTAGTAAACGGTGAGTTCCTCGGCAAGATTATTGGGTGCTTCATATCTGGATCGATCTTTGCAAGGCGAAGCCGCCCGCCAACTCGCAGTATTCCCTGCGAATCGATGAATGGTGTTAAGCGACGAAGAGGACTGTTTGATTTTAGCCATAATGACTCCAAGAGCTGATTGATTTCCGTTGTAAAGTAAGTGATTGCGTTGACTTTATCCAATAGATTCTTGCTTGATCCAGCTCCTCAGGTGATAAAGATTTGGACTTAATTTTTGATTCTCCCTTGATACGTTTGAAGGCTGTTACTGCTCTCTTACACCATGCGGTGATACGTAAAAGCTTCTGCAGCGATGAGTACTTATGGATGAGATCCCAGGTGTAAGATTGCTTCACGATAGTTGTCGATGCGGCGATATGAGTACGTTCTTCAAGATCAACATTCTCATTGAGTTTAGGCGTTAGTTGAGGCCAATGGGAAGAAGAGAGACGAAGCCATGGCGGTCCGTTCCACCAAATTTCGCTCTCCGATAGCTGACGTGGTGAGAGTCCTCGAGAGGCATAATCTGCTGGGTTATCTTCTCCTGGTAGATGATTCCATTGAGCCCCTGGAAGAATCTCTTGAATTTGAGAAACTCGATTGCTGATGAAATCCTTCCATCTTGATGGTTGACCTTGAATCCAATAGAGCGTCGTACTTGAGTCCGTCCACAAATGAATCGGGGTTGATTCAAGTTTTAACACATTCCTAACATGATTGACTAGCCTTGTTAGAAGTAATGCGGCCGATAGTTCTAAGCGGGGAATAGTGATTCGAGCAGTCCTCGCCCTTTTTGGTAATGCAGATTCTCTTCTTATTGGTGTAACTTTTGATTTCGACGCTATGATAGTAACTTGGGTGATATTGAATGGCTGTACTACTCGCAGATAAACGACAGCTCCAATTGCAACTTGAGATGCGTCTGAAAAACCGTGTATCTCGATCGATAGGGACGACGGAGATAGTCCGATCCATCTGGGAACTGATATGGATGAAAGATCCTCGAGCTGGTTGACATATTTCCTCCAACGAGCCTCCAAATTAGAAGGAATAGGTTGATCCCAGCCTAAATCGGATTGCCACAACTCTTGAATAAAGATTTTGGCTTTGACGATAACAGGTGATATCCAACCGAGTGGATCGAAGAGCTGCGCTGTTCTAGATAAAACTATTCTCTTCGTATACGTGGTAACTTCTTTGCACTGAACAGGCATGAAAACAAATCTGTCTGAATTTGGCTGCCAATTAAGACCAAGAGTTCGATGAATAGGGTGACCATCTATTGAAAGCGATGTTGACGTAGTTGACTTTTCGCTTGCTGGAATTTCTTCTAGCAGTGCTTCGTTGTTGGCAGCCCATTTTTGTAGCGGAAAGCAACCTGTTTTGAAGAAATTGATAATTTGTTGAATTTTGCTCTTACCTTCTTCAATGGTTGAAGCACCGGAGTAGATGTCATCTACATAGATATTTTCCTCGACCAATTCCTTGGCCACAGGAAAGCGATACCCCTCGTCAGCAGAAAGTTGTCGGATGACACGATTGGCCAGGTATGGAGCAGGTGTGGTTCCGTAGGTTACTGTTGTTAGAACGAACTCGACTAGATCCGTACCTTCAAACCATAATATGCGTTGATAACGCCAATCGTCAGGATGAATTTCGATTTGGCGAAAAATCTTCACCACGTCCGACGAAAAGGCAAATTTGTATTTCCGCCAACGAGTGAGAACATCTGGTAGATCCACTTGCAGCTTTGCACCTTCGTGCAGATGATTATTTAGAGAAGTTCCTTGATCAGTCTTCAGCGATCCATTGAATACAACTCTAAGTTTTGTAGTTGTACTCGATTCACGAACAACACCATGATGAGGAAGAAAGAAGACGTCTGTTGATTCTATAGATGATGTTCTGCGCATATGTCCGAGATCTTCGTATTCTTGGATGAATTTAGAGTACTCATCGAAGAACGATTGGTTCTGCTTAAAACGATTCTGCATACGTAGAAGCATTTTGAGTGCTGGAGATCGAGAGTCACCTAATGTCGATGGGTGCGATTTAAAGGGCAATCGTACAATGTAGCGTCCTTCTGCATTTCTGGAATGGGTTGATTGGAAGATTTGTTCGCACTCTGCTTCGTCGGATGTCATTCGATTTGAAGAGGATGTAAAGAGTTCTTCCTGCATCCAAAATCGTGTTAACAATTCGTCGAGCTTAAAATCCAGTTGACAATGATAGCTTTGAGCTCCGAGTAAAGATGAAATTGATGATACAACGCCTGATACGATCCAGCCTAGTGAAGTATTTTGTGCGATTGGAGCGCCCACTTCACCCTTTCGTATACCCTCTTGCAAAATTTGGCCATATAACTGTACTCCCAATATAAGATCTACACGCCCGGATTGATAATATTGTGGATCTGCTAACTTGATTCCGTGTAGATGCGACCAAATTTTAGGAGAAACGTTGGTTGTTGGAAGATGACTGGTTAGTTTCGGTAGAATATGCGCTTCGATATTGCAGCTGAACTCTGTAACGCACGACGATAGATTTAGTGAAACTATTCCTTTAGATTGATGAGTTGATGAAGCATTTGCTCCGATACCAGTGATTGAAAGTGGTGAGTGACGTCTCGTAAGATGAAGAGCCTGAGTAAGATTTTCTGACACTAAGTTGATTTCGGATCCTTGATCTAAAAATGCTCGTACTGTGCAAAACTCTCCACTACTTGATTGAATTTTTACTAAAGCAGTTGCTAAAAGTACTGGTTGTGTACCTGAATTGTTGATGCAGGTCACGTGAGATGATGCGGTGTTGCTGGACGATTCCCTTACTGATGATGCTGGTGCAGCGGTATCTGTTGATACTTTTGATGTGGATGGGGAACAGGATTGATGAATTGGATGAATTGAGGTGTGATGACGTTCGTTGCAGAATTGGCACCTTTTCTTGGAAAAGCACTTTGCCAACTGATGATATCCCAGGCAATTGAAATTGTTTCAAGCCGCTGCTCGACACTTTTTGATTTATACGAAGGACAAAGGGAGATGTAATGGTCACCTTTGCAGTTTACGCATGTTTGAGCCGATGATTTGGTTGATACATGATGAGCTTTAGCCTTATTCCCTGTGATTTTATTGGATGTAACAATAGATGACTTACTTGGCAAATTGGGCGAAACACGTTCATAAGCTTGAAGTGAGCGAACACGAGTGATGAGAAAGTCCTTGAATGATGTCCACGATGGCGAATCTTGAGAAGAGCCTAGCGTTTTCTCCCACTCTTTGATTGAGACCGCGTCAAGTTTCCGTGATACGATATGCACAAGAATATCATCCCATTTGTCCACGTCACGACCGAGTCCCTCCAGCGATCCAAGGGCTTGATTAGTTTCGTTGAATAGGGTTTCGAGTTCGGAGGATGACTCGACAATAACTGGTTTAGTCGAAAATAAGGAAGTTAGGGCTGCATCGACCAAAACGCGTTTATTGTCATAGTACGACACCAATTCATCCCAAGCGATTTTATAGTTTGCTGCAGTTAACGATAAATTTTTAATGCGTTGGGATGCCTTTCCGATTAAACATCCTTTTAAGTACTGGAGCTTTTCGACACATGTAAGCGATGGATGATTGCCGATAACAGCAATGAATGAATCTCTAAAAGGTACCCACTCAGAATATTCTCCATTGAATGATGGCAATCCCATAGCTGGCAATCGCACTAAATGTGATGGAAGCGAATTTTCCGCCTTGTCCTCCGAATGATCTTTTCCGGGCAATGACGATGATGATTGTAGGCCGTCGATGAGTATCGTCATCTCTTCGATGGCTTGGAGGTAGTTTTCTTCACATTCGGAGTACATACTGTCCTTGAAGTAAGGCTCCTCAGCAACTTCGGATTTGACTTCTGATTTAAGCGATGATTTTATTGCTCCTAAAGCGTCGTGATTTTCTTTAAATTTCCCCCAGTTTTCGATTAGCGCGGTTTTCCTTGTTTCTGCTCTTTGCACTGTAACTGTCGAAGCTGATTTTAGTTTCTGTGCACATTTCTCGATAATTTGGAATATTTCGTATTGCTGTTCTAAATAAAATTCCAATTGATCGCGTTTCGACATTTTTTTTGCACTGTATTTTACTAAGGAATTGGCAAAAACTGATATTAAAACCACGCGATTGATTGAATCAACTCGCTTTTTTCTTTTTCACTGATTTGCCGTTTGACAAAAAAAAAAAGAAACGCATTCACCGGTAAAAACCACTGCAACAAGAACACGCCACTGCGAAAGTTTCTCTCACACGATTCCGCTTAGCGGCATATATATGTACACAGGAATATATATACTGTAGCATACACGATTGCAAAAACTGTTCTTGTGAAGGCGATTCGCGTGATGTATGTACATATATACGATTTGATACGACTCGGAATTAATGATTTTACACGATATTGTTATGATAGCGATTGATACGAACTTTATTATTTCAAAGAACAACCCGGCTCAAGAAGGACCAGAATGTTAGAATTTTCGATTTGTTTCCGGAGAACTCTGAAATTATAAAATTCCTTTTGGCAGAGAGAACACAGAGACGACCGATCTGTACGGTTTTAAATTTAACTCTAAACTTTATTGACAGTAAGAGACGTCAAGAGAATACAAAATGTGAATGTAATAGATTAATTAATAGAGATGAAACTTTACAAAATGATTTAGAAAAAAAAGAATGAATTGATAGTAATTATGATAAATTTTCTTAACACCTACACTCGATCCTTATTACAAGCTTCAAGTAATATTTCTTCGCATGTCATCAAGGATTCAGGTGCAGTCTCTTAAACACTTTTTGACTAAACAGCTTCCCACGTCTTCTTGTCTTTAAAAGATTCTTAACAGCGTTGTTAAAAAACCACAGTTAAGTAGAAAAGTTGCCAAAGAGCTTGATAGGTGAGTGGCTGCAGCAAAATGGTCATGAAAACTGACTGTATAAGGTAAAGCTGGCAGTGCGACGTACAAAAGCGACTCTTATAGTATAGCGAGTAAGAGGAAAATCGACTATAGCTTGTTCGATAGCTGAATCTTATTATTATGTCTTATTGCCCGTTCGGTCGATGAAGCCAAGCCAGTACTTTTGGCACCGACACTTAGCGCCGTACTAGTAAACAGGTACTAGTAAAAAATTTAGGCTCGACTTTAAATTTACGAAGCTCACAATTGCGAAATTTGTATGCCAAATATAGCCCCGGTGAACTTTTTTTTGGTAAGGCCCTTACTATGTCCGTGTAAACAGCGATAGTGTCCGTGTAAACAGCGTTCCAAAACGTTTTCTACTTCAACAAGAGATTTGTTTTGAGTGCATTCGCTTCGAAATTTGACACGCTATACGTCATGGGATACCGCTTTTTTTCGACGCCTTAGAGAGCTTCAGATGATGATACTGTATCTGTATTATGAAGTATTTCAACTCGAAGTTTGGTGGTGCTTTATAGACTGACCAATTCAAAAGATCTGTAGAATAATAGTGAATCCGCATCATATGCGTACTACAGACGGAGCTTTTTTTTCGTTCGTAACTCCCTTCGTTACGTAAATAACCGCAAACTTCGCAGAGTTAAGAGACTTTCCGGTATAGGATCTCCCTCATTTCATTGGGAGCATACCAAAAACTGACTCATAAGATAAACAGTAACTTGATGAATTTTGGTTTCTTCCACGCTTTGCAGTGCCACTCACAGGCGACTTACCTTTTAGGTCTCAAAGTCAGCGGTACAACTTTGCTGCAACAGCAGAAGATCAACTGTACTTTTCGCAAAACTTCAATCTGCTACCACTAAATCTAATCTACTGCACTTTTTTGTTTGATAAACCTTCTCTGGACCATGCATAAAAATAAAAAACGTCTGAATGAAGCCAACTTATTGTGGACTTGGCCGCATTCACTTTTGAAATGTTGGCTTTGGCTGCTTTCATCCATGATACAAATCTCTGTCTCTGTCTATGTTTCTGTTCTTTTCTCGTTTTCTGCTAAACTAACGGTATTCTGAGTTCTGACTCTGAGAGCTTATTTAAAATTTGAATTCGTGTTTCGTGTATCGTGTACGTGTGGAAAAACAATTTCAATGAATTAGAAACTGATAAAATAAAAAAGGATGTTTTAAATTTTTATGTAGAAATTTTGTAAGCAAATAAAAAACGTTTTGATTTTAACTATACAAAGCTTAAACTGCTGAAATACATAGATGCTAAATAATTGATCGATAGTGCTATGCCATCAATTATGCCTATTTTAGATTCCTTTCCATTTACCGATTGCAATAGAGAAAATTTAAATCGTCAGTAGAGGTCTTCACTAAGGAACCTAGATCTTATATGTTTGTAAATGCTATGATGCTTTAGATTGTTCGATATTTTGGTTAAAACAAAAAACGCTCTGGGCGAAAAAATATATGTCGAACTTTCCGAGTACATGTAAGTTTGGTGTTCATTTCCTACAGTAGTGCTGCTGCAGAACGAAAGTTTTTAATTGAAAATGTAATTTTTTGTAAGGAAATGAATAATGTCAGCAACGGTTACTGGACACACCCTCAGACACTCTTGGGCTATTAGAGTATTTTAAAAGATCCAATCTATTGCATTTTTTGTAATGATCTACTGCGCTTCTCTTTTTTTTGAAGTGACGACGCTACAAAGTGGATTAGATTTGAAGAGTTATTTTTCCAAAACACACCTAGCGTCACCTACAAAATACATAAAAGAAGACATTTTTTTTTAGGTAAAAACATCTATACAGACAAAAATGGTTAAAGCACATTTGATCTATCAAAATTTGTAGGTTTTTGTAGGTTTAATAAAAGGAATTGACTTGACCTTTTAAAATCAATACAAAATTACCAGCTTTGTAAGAATTAAGAAGGTACCTACTCGCAATCTTGCATATTTCTTATAGTAGGAAGATGGTCTTTAGGGAAAAATTACGACATTTTGTTCAAAAGAAATCAGATAGGACAGAGTGGGAAATAAGAGGACAGTGCTCTCAAAAAGATTATTTATTTATTTATTTATTTATTTATTTATTTTATCTACAGCATAGCTTACAGATTACAAAAAAAGAGAAAAAGATTAAATACGTACTAAAAATACTTAAATACAACAGTTCATTTATGTACATGAGAAAATAAGAAACACGATAACAGAGCTTAGTTACTTAACAAAGCAAACAAGATGTTTTTAAAGCGGTCTCTAGAACAGTGAAAATCTATGTGTCCACTTACATCATTAAAAGCCGCAAGAGCTCTTGAGATTGGTTCGTTACAACCATAGTTTGTTCTATGTCTAGGTTGAAAAAAAACATTACGAGACCTTAGACGCCTTTCTGGTGCATAAAAAAGCATTCTAGATAACAGGGCAGGGCTTTTTATGTGGTAACACACAACATCTCTAACGAATATAATATCATGAGCATACCTTCTTACATTAATTTTCAATATACCGAGTAATTTGCATCGCGCACTATAGGATGGTTCAAAGTTCCAACGCATTTTAAAGAATATAAATTTGGTAAAACGCCTCTGGATTCTCTCAATACGGTCTGAATGACTTTCATAAATGGGATTCCATATAATATCGGCATATTCAAGGATCGATCTAACCAGGGATATGAATAAAGATAACAGAGTATGTGGATCAGTAAAATCTCTCGAGTTCCTTTTTATAAAGCCAACAAGTGAGTTAGCCTTAGCGATAATGTATTCAACATGAGGACCGTAGGTTAGCTTAGTATCAATAATGACACCAAGATCCTTGATTTGACTAACTCTATTTAAGCACGTTATTTCAAGATAATAGTCGTGTGAATAATACGTCTGAGATCTTGAGAAGGAAATAGCCATACACTTTTGTTTGTTTAACATTAAGCAATTTAGTGTGCACCAGTTTTGAAGATTATTAAGGTCGGACTGAATCTTTCTACAATCTTCTGAGCATTTTATCTTTAAAAATAGTTTTAGATCATCTGCATACAATAAGCATTGGCTGAATTGTATGCACTGAAGAATATCGTCAATAAAAATTATGAAAAGTAGAGGGCCCAAATGACTACCTTGTGGGACTCCAGAAATGCAAGAAATTGATCTGGAATAACAGCCATCCAGGTAGACCTTTTGGACCCTACCAACTAAAAATGAACAAATCCACAAAAGCATAGCTGAGTGAAAACCAAACTGTTCGAGTTTACTTAATAAGACATCATGATTCACGGAATCAAAGGCTTTACTGAAGTCAGTGTATATTGCATCAACCTGGGATCCGCTTTCAACTGCATTTATTACATAAGAGGTAAAATGAACTAAATTAGATGACGTCGAGCGACCTGAGACGAAACCGTGTTGAAACTCAGATAAATGTTCTTTTATATGGAATTCTAATTTGTTCTTAACAATGCTTTCAAAAAGCTTTGGTATAGCAGATTGTTTGCATATTCCACGGTAATTTTCAACATTGTTCCTAGATCCAGATTTGAAAATAGGAATAAGATATGACGTTTTCCAATCATTGAGAAAAGTTCCAGAAGAAAGAGATTCATTAAAAATCGTATGCAGAGGCTTACACAATGATTCACAACAATTTTTTAATACAATTGCGGGAATACCATCCACTCCAGGCTTAGAATTCGGCTTGATGCTACGCGCTGCCAACAGAATATCATTTATATCAAGAACTAGAAGACCAAAATCAATTTTCGATCTGGAATTAAAATTGAAACTCGTTGGTGCATTACAATTTGAATAAACGGTTTCGAAAAATTTCGCAAATAACTCAACTGAACCTTGAGCATCATTGGAAATAGCCTCCTTATAAGTCATTTTTTGGGGAAAACCAGTATTGGTCCTTTTATGATTTATAAATGACCAAAAATATTTAGAGTCACTTTTTAACTTGTTTTCTACACTACATATATAGTTATTATGAAGAAATTTACTCAAAACATTAAACTGACTACGTAGCTTACAAAACATTTCTTTATCACATTCGATTCCTGAAATTTTAAATCTTTTGTGAGCCTTGTTCGAATGATCACCGTAGTAATGTGCCTTTAAAACAGTACAACATTCCGAATGAGTGTCGAATCGTTTCCGTCAAAAAACTCCCGCTCACCGGACAGACAATTTCAAAGCACATTGGTATAAATAAGTATCAGCATTTCACTGTTCCTAAATATAAACCAAGCTCCGACCATACTCGTATCTCCATTCAGATCCGAAAGGCAACAAACCTGCCGCAGCAACTATCTACTGAGAATATTTCTTTGGCAAATCCACTAAAGCATATATGTGAACTCTGCCAGATGAAATTTATGGACTCTATGATGAAATTTTAAACAGTGACTATCCCGTAGTCTTAACTTATCCCCGTCAAGTGAACGTTTCCTTTCGATAAGGCAAAAGTGCCAGATAAGCGCACATGTGTGTGGATGAAAATCCAATTTTTTCCTTTTTTTTTTCTTTTGATTTGCTTCTTCCTTCACCATACAGATATAGGTGTAGTGCTCTGTGTGTGCAGTGTCAAAGGTTGATTTATGCGAAACGAATCCGCTTTACATGCATGCTCTGGCTGGGAATAATTTATGACCCAGAACTCGATTTTGTATTTTGCAAATTTCCCTTTAAAACATTCGATTTGTTCGGACAGGATTTGCTTTTTATCGTTTTAATCGAACAGAGTGTACAAGGAGAGTTTTATACAAAATTCAATTGAACTTGCAAATGCAAGGCAAATAGTTCGGCGTATCAATTGCTTCCAGTTTGAGTTTCGCACAAGGACATTGAGATGAAACAGCAGCTTCGCGCCTTTTTTTGGCTGATGGTAAAGAGGGCAAAAGAATAACAGCAAAGGTATTGAATTACCGCCACCATCAAGTGACCCTTATAAACCCCTTTTGTTATACGACCTTTATCCGGTGTTTACACATTTCCATTCATTCGAACCCAGGCAAAAGATGTTAAAGGCAATTTGAGTACACGAATGGACACAAGGGTTGTGGCATATTATCATGATCGCAGGACGAAATTTACATATTATTATCAGTTATCGAGACAAGACAATTTTCTTATTACCAAGGGATGACACACGAAGGAAAAAAAGAAACAAAACAATCTAAGGGCTCTACGCAATTTACATAAAGGTTGCCAAATCGGATCAAGGACTGCTTCAGTGGTCCTGGTCTTTCGTTTTCCCTTTCTTGGGTAAACAGAGCGTCTTCAGCTAAGAGCCATCCTCGGCGTTGTCGACTTCATTAAATCTCAACATAAGACACGATGAACAACTTGAGGGGATCCTCGACTAAATATTTCATTTCAATAATGGCATTCGGTCTTAATTGAGAGGCAAGTGGGAATAATAATTATTATTACTGCTACCGCCCATATACGGTAGACGAGTATACCTACATGTGAGAGAAATTTCGCAAATACAACTCAATTAAATAACCGACAAGAAGAAGTCATTACGCGAGCGGCTCCCGTGGTTTCCCCTCTGCATTGATGATGATGATTGATTAATAAAATTTCGAATGCTCATTGGGCACGTTTCTGGCAGCTCTTATGGACGAGAGAAGTAATATTCCCAAAGAAATAATTCAATCAGTGGACGTTGCCAAATGAGGTCATATTCTTCAGAGTTACACCTTTCCGAATACGTTATTAGAAAACAAAACTGCGTGTGAGTAGCTGAGTGCCTTGTCTGTGCTGGACATGCTGGAGGATATTTTTTTGCTGAAATTATTATTAATAGTAATGAGAATTGATGGCCATTGACGTGACAGGCAAAAGTGGTGTAACTGTTGCGAAGGCTCAATATTGCCAAGTGCTTATATAGGCGGCTCTGTAAGGAACTTTGTTTAAGAGTTGGGTCTTGAGTCTTTGACAGTTTCTTTGGAAGAGCTGAGGAGTTGTCGTGTGTATGACAGCACTAGGTCCATAATTTTGATCTACTTACAACAACAAAAAAAATCGTAGATAATACGCCTAAAGCCGTGCTCACTTTCCATTCTGGCATTTTTATTACTAAGCGTTTTCGAAGACTTGAAAGCATTCTTTTTAAAAAAAGCAAAATCCCAAAAGCTTTTCTAGTATTTTTTGTTAATTTTGTATTTTGCTCTGGAATTTTGGATCTAATATACAGTGCATCAGTTTTAGATGTTTACCACCACTTTCTTTTCCCATAAAATTCGTTGTTTAAAAAACATAATTTTTTTGTCGATTATAATTTTTAAAATAGTTTCAGGCACGAAATTCATTACTTAAGAGAGAGTTCTGTTTTATACTATTATATAGATAGGCAGAAAAAGTACATTTAGATGAATGTGTAGTATAGAAGACATTATAATATTTTTTTATAAGTCTAATGAAAACACATTTTGTTTGTGTTTAAAATTCGGTCAACGTTGCTTAGATTTAGATTAGCAAACATACACTGATTCGACAGAAACATTTGACTGCCATCTAAAAAATGATTTTCTTTTTTTCACTTTAAAAATTGGTAGCACTGTGACTGATTTTTTAGTCAGTTTCATAGGTGACAGATGATTTGTGCTCAGTATCAGTATATATCAAAACAACGCCTGACCAACTGCGAAAATTTATTTCAAAATAGCTATAAGCTTCCTTCAAGCTACGTCATATTTTCGGTCGACGTAATCGGGCATTCGAGCAGTGGAAAGACGGTCATAATATTTCCCCAAAAAAAATCTGAAAAACCCTTAGATTTGGCTATTTTTATTCCAAAAAAAACCCCAACTTTTTTCATTCATGTATTTAGCACATTTTATGCATACAACAATTCCTACAAAAGTAGGAATTTCGAAATTGAAACGCAGATATATAAGTTTGGTTTTCCGAGTGCAAAAGTGTGCTTGAAATAAATACAACGCAAAATGTCAAAATGTCAACACATGTTGCATTTTAAACCAATCTTGTTAGTGTTTAATAACAATCATTATTCCGCTTGATACTCATTATAATAGTCTTCATGAAGACGGCAGTAGTTGGTATCAAGTCCTCGAAATGTGCTGCTAAGGAAAAAATTGGCGCGAGTTTGTTGAGTTTTTATTTTTGGGACGACAGGAAGGCCCCTACAATTTTACGCGGAGTCCGAATGGCTGAATTGAGAATTCCTGTCATCTTTTTCTCCGATATTTGTCAGATGTTCGCGAGAGGTGGCGGTGTGTTAAAAACCTTAAGATGTAAATCAATTGTTGACGAGCACATAGAATAGGGAAATGAGAACAACAAGCTTTGAATCGGAATTGCTAGTGGAGTCCTGATGAGTAGCTTTAACAGCCAGGATTAAAGAAAGACATAGACAAGAGGTCTTAGGGCACAGTAAAGGTCACAATACACATTAGCAACAAATTTAAAACCATCACCCTGATTTTTTCTAACGGTCCCATTGAGAAGAGTGATGCCGCAACCAGACCAGCATTATACAATAGCAGTGTCTCAATGTCCGACGTCAGGTTGTTCATTTCGACTTTAAGGCCAAAATTAGAATGTAATCGCATTATTGGGTTTAGCAGTAATAGAGCTAAGCTACGGGTGTGGATATTTATCATGATGACGACTCATGACCCTGAACTTCTCAGTGACAAAACTGGAAATAAGCCATCAGAAATACCGCCACCAATATGCTGAGCTTAACTAAGTACACAAAACGAAAATGTAAAAAGCTGAAGTTGAGCCGCGGTTTGTGTTATCAAATTGTTGGAAAGAATCATTTTTGTAGTCCGTTAGGGGTCAGTAAGAACACAATCGACAAGCTACAGTAGATACACTCGGTGTGGGCTTGCACCTTTTTATTGGGTCTAAAAATATCTCCGATAAATGGAATTGTTCGGAAATGAAAATGAGCTCTTAAATTCATATTTTTTTTTTGTTTGTTATCTTTGCTAATTTGTTATTTTGTTATTTATGTACCTACTACATTTGCTCTACTTGTTTCATTAAATTGTTAAATCATAATTTTGTTTATTCGTAAAATCAGCATTCACCCTATGGTTCGACAGTTTTCCTATGTGTGTTTTCGTCTTGATGTGTCGATGCATTTACTAATAGAAAGAAAAACTCTCATTTGTCCCGTACGGTTTGTCGTCAGCATATTTTATTGCCGTTGCCTTCGCATTGACAAGGAAATTGAGCGCGTGAACCGTTTTTCTTTCTTGTTGTGGATCGTATTCGACCAAATCTGTTGCATTGATTGCACTTGTTTTTCGGTCTTGCACTTTGCTAGCAATCACCAACCGCGAAACACCATAGGAAAGCTATCGAACCAATATCTCCGCGCGGAATTGTCTTGGTGAAATAAATCATTATAACGTTTATTTGGTTGTCATTATTTCGCGTTGTGATAAAATCTTCATCAAAGTTGGTCCTGTCGAGCCGGATTATTGTTTGATATCTTCGGTTTCGCGCTTTTCGGGTGGTTGCGACTTGTGAGCCTGCATGCGGTGCATGTAATTTGCTGCAAACAAAGGATTGCGAAAGGTAACACTGTATCATACATAGTTGATAATTTTGTCTGGATCTGCTGTTCCTTTGTCAGTTGGTGCTGGATATTGCCACTAGGATTGAATTCCTGTAGAATTGTAATTTGGGAATTTTCTGCTTTTTTCGGTGAAACGTGTTCGGTAAAGACAGTTATAATTCGCTTGCTATAAAATGGAATTGCTAAAGCAATCGCGCGGTCATTTGAAGGGTGCTATTACACGTGCATTTAATCTCTCCCAGAATATTGGTGATGATATCTCGGTTGAAGTCCTCGAAATTAGGTTAGAAAGGCTAACTGACACGTGGAAAGAATTTGCGCTAATCAGAATGCCCTTTTTGAGTTTCATGAAGAAGCTGGGTACGGTAACCCCGAAGAAGATTTTGAGGTTGTTGAAACAAAATATATTACGGCAAAAGGAGCTATCATCAAAGCTATGCGTGAAAAACTTCCTCAGCCTCCGCCATCTTCCCCATCTGTGCCTAGGGAAAATAAATTAGAACAATCAGTGAATAGTTTAATTGGTCAGCAAACTACGTTTTTAGAGACATTTCAAAAAACATTTTCTTTGTCTTCTCGCGAAAGAAATATTTCGTCTGAGATAGAGTTACCACCCTTTCATATTGAGCCTTTCTCTGGTGATTATCGTGCGTGGCCGGGTTTTCGGGACACTTTTCTGGGGAGTGTAGACTGCAAATCAAATCTTTCGGGTGCACAAAAGTTGCGCTATTTGAAATCGTTGTTACGGGGCAAGCCGGCAGATTTACTTAACCAAACGTCGGTATCCGATTCCAATTATGAGCAGGCATGGGAAAGGCTTGATAAAAAATATAACAAGCCGCTTTATATCATCAATGAATATATTGAAAGTTTTCTGAAGCTGCCATCGGTGGCAATTGCGAATGGTGCGCATTTACGGAAATTGGTCGATAATGCTGACGAGGTTCTTCGCGGACTAACGGCGCTTGAATCAGAAAGTAGAGATCCATGGCTGATCTATCTTTTGCTGCAAAAAACTGACATTGATACTCGGAAGGCCTGGGCTTTAGAGACAAAAGGATCCGAGGAATTTACAATCCAGGACCTTGTTGACTTTCTGGAAATAAGATGCATTGCTTTAGAGGCAAGTGAGCCCAAATCGCGTGTGAATTCGGTTCAATCGCGTTCTAATAACAACATTAAAACATTTACGGTTTCGAATACTTCTTGCCGAAAGTGTCGTGAACACCATCGCCTCCCTCAGTGCTCGGAGTTCTTATCTATGCCCATTCCCTCTCGCCGCAGTTTCGCTAGGGACCAAAAACTCTGTTACAACTGCCTAGGCACTAAGCATTCGTCGTCAAGGTGTAAAGTACGAGCTCGCTGTTCTCATTGCGGTAGTCGTCACCACACCTTAGTGCACCTTGATAATCCTGATCGATCGGGTAAGGACAAAACTCTTGATGAATCTTGTGATAAAATTGATACCAGCGCTTCTTCTTCGGCTGGTGCATCGTCTATGCTCGTGAGTAACCACACGAAACACAATGTTCGTTCTTCCGGTATTCTACCAACGGTCGTGGTGAAAGTGGTTGATGCTATGGGGAAAACTCAGCTATGTCGTGTTCTGCTCGATACCGGTTCACAGGTTTCCTTCATAACGGAAAATTTGGTAAAGCGGTTAGGCCTTCATCGTCGCCATGCCCGCTTGCCTATTTCGGGAATCTCGTCTCTTGAAGCTGGTTTTACTCATGGTGCCGTGACACTTGCATTGCATTCTCGCTTTGGTTCGCATGAAATGGAAGTCGCGGCTTATATTTTGAAACACATAACTTCGCAAACCCCTCTTTTCCCTTTCGAATTGGATAGCGTTATGCATCTTAATGACCTTCAATTAGCTGACCCAGGATTTAATACACCTGGACTTATTGACGTTTTACTCGGTTCGGATAGTGCTTGGAGTGTTTTGCGTGATGGTCGTCGCACAGATGATAATGGTCGTATTATTGCTCACAATTCGATTTTCGGATGGGTAATTACTGGTAGTCTAGCACAGCAAAACTTAGTTTCGTTGCACGTTGGTGTTGATATTGACATGCTTTTAAAATCGTTTTGGGAGATTGGGGAAATTCAATCTTCTTTGAAAGATGAAAACATTGCAGATGCGCATTTTTCGGAAACTTATTCTCGCGCACCCGATAATAAATACGTTGTCGAATTACCGTTCCGACACAAGGAGGTGCGCTTCGCTAATACACTTTCGGGAGCATTGTCCAGGTTGTTCGGTTTGGAACGTCGTTTTTCTCGCAACGAAAATCTCCGCGCGGAATATTCGAAATTTATGAAGGTTTATGAGGAGCTGGGGCATATGCAGCGTATCCCAGAAAATGAAATTGAACCTACTTCTGGGCAGGTGTTTTATTTGCCGCATCATGCAGTCGTCACCAATAAGATGCGTGTTGTTTTTGATGGTTCCCACAAGGATTCGAACGGTCTTAGCCTTAATGAGACGTTACATATTGGACCTCCGCTTCAGAGTAACTTGATTAATGTGTACATGCAGTTTCGTCTGTTTAAATATGTTTTTTGTGCGGATATCGTAAAGATGTTTCGCCAGATTTGGATTGGTACAAGGCATAGGGATTTCCAAAGAATCGTATGGAGAGAATCCACCAACGATCCAATTACCCATTTTCGCTTGTGTACGGTCACCTACGGTACCACACCTGCACCGTATCTTTCGTTGCGAGTTCTTAGGCAATTGGCCGAGGAATACAACCACTATTTTCCGTTGGCTGCACATGCAATTCTACGCAATTCGTACGTAGACGATTTTGCGACAGGTTCGGATTCGCTCGCTGGAATCATGGAGCTGAAGGAACAGCTGATTGGGTTACTTGCCTGTGGTGGTTTGCAATTGAGCAAGTGGAGCTCGAATTGCTGGTCGATTCTCCGTGACACTGATGCATGTGATGAAACTATCTCTCTCGATGTGGACAAGGAGGGTCAGTGGAAAAAGGTTCTAGGATTGGTCTGGAATCCGTATCGCGACATCTTCACCTTCAAAATCTCGTTGGAGGAGCAGCCAACACCAACTAAGCGAAAGTTATTGTCCGAGGTTGCGAAAATCTTCGATCCTATTGGTTTCCTAGCTCCATCCACTATTTTATTTAAGATATTGTTTCAGGAGCTATGGTTGGAAAAAACCAGAATTGGATGGGACGATCCTCTGCCTTATAAAATCGCCCAGAAATGGCATTCGTATCGGAAGGAACTACCCTGTTTTGAAAACCTTAGGATTTCCAGAAGATATACGTTAAATTCTAAGTGTTTTGAATTGATAGGGTTTTCTGATGCCTCGGAAAAGGCATATTCGGCAGTTGTATATGCTCGCAGTGTCTCTGACAGTGGTGTTGTTGAGGTTCAACTTGTTGCTGCGAAAACCCGTGTTGCACCTGTGAAGCAGCTGTCTATCCCTAAACTTGAGCTTTGTGGAGCACTTCTGTTAGGTCGGCTAGTAAATCTTGTTTGCTCTTCGTTAGATATGAAACCTGTTCGAATTCTGGCCTTTTGTGATTCGAAAATTGTGTTGGATTGGCTCTCATCTCCTCCTCGTAGATGGAACACATTTGTTGCAAACAGGACTTCGGAAATTTTGGATACGCTACCACGTTCAATTTGGGACCATGTTTGCTCCCAAGAGAATCCTGCCGATTGCGCTTCTAGGGGAATTGAGCCCCAGAAATTGTTGGATTTGGATATTTGGTGGAAAGGCCCTGCTTGGATGCAAATGAAGTTGGAATGGTGGCCTTTAACTATGGATACGGCGGACGCAGGGGAGGTGTATGAAGAAAGGAAGACAGTCGCAACATTGCACACTTCGTCTCCAGTTCAACATTTTCTTGATCATCTTACTACCAAGGTATCTTCGTGGCCGAGGTTGATTCGGATCGTCCTTCGCTTCGTTCATAATTGTAGGGTCAGGATTACCTTCAATGTTATCCTCAATAACTTTCTGTCATTTGCTGAGCGAGACAGTGCCAAACAAACCATACTGTTATGGGTCCAAAACCGTGACTTCAGGGAAGAAATCGTTGCCTTAAAATCAGGAAAACCGGTTTCAACACAGTCTAAACTGATATCGTTATCACCGTTCGTGGATGAGGTAGGGTTACTTCGTGTTGGTGGTAGAATTTCTCGTGCTGTGGATGTGCCATTTAGCATAAGACATCCCATTATTCTGCCAAAGCATCATGAGGTTACGCAAAAAATTCTCTCGTATGGACACCGCAAATACTTGCATGCTGGAGTTTCGGAATTATTTGCATTGATTCGACTAGAATTCTGGATATTGGGCTGCCGAAATCTAATTCGGAAACTTGTTTTCGAGTGCAGAAACTGTTTTCGTTTGCGTCAGGCTACTTCAACGCAGATAATGGGGAACCTACCATCTTGTCGACTCTCACCTTCCTTTCCTTTTACTCACACAGGTGTCGACTATGCGGGACCTATAATGCTTCGATTGTCCAAAGGAAGGAAGCCAAAGCTGATTAAAGGATACTTCGCGCTCTTTGTGTGCATGACTACCAAGGCTCTACACCTGGAAGTGGTTAGCGACCTTACCACGGATGCGTTCCTGGCTGCCTTTCGCCGATTTGTTGCAAGACGGGGAAAATGTAGCATTGTGTACTCGGACAACGGAACCAATTTTCGAGGAGCCGCTCGTGAACTGTCGGAAGTGTACAAATTGGTGCGATCCAGGAACCACAACGAGGAGGTGACCGATACATTGTCTGCAGATGGCATCAAGTGGGAATTCCTCCCACCCCATAGTCCTCATTTTGGTGGGCTTTGGGAATCGGGAGTTAAATGCGTCAAGCAACATCTTTGTCGCGTTGTTGGCAATACTATCCTCACTTTCGAAGAAATGTCCACTCTGTTGTCTCAAATTGAAGCTTTGCTAAATTCTAGGCCCCTTTGTGCTTTATCTGATTTCGACTTAAATCCGCTTACACCT
The DNA here is from genome assembly GCA_916610125.1 of Cheilosia vulpina. Taxonomy (NCBI): domain Eukaryota; kingdom Metazoa; phylum Arthropoda; class Insecta; order Diptera; family Syrphidae; genus Cheilosia; species Cheilosia vulpina. The sequence continues at coordinate 62,974,612 of OU744277.1, forward strand.
TCTCATTTTCTTATAGGAAGGCCTTACACTGCTATACCTGAGCAAAATTTTTTGGACACTGCGCCTAATCAATTGAGTCGCTGGGAATTGGTGCAAAACATGATGCAAGGATTCTGGCACCGATGGCGAATTGACTACCTAACATCTCTACAGCAACGCGCTAAATGGAGACAGATCAAGCGAGATTTTCAAGTAGGTGATTTAGTCGTCGTTAAAGAACCGAATTTGCCTCCATCCAAGTGGGTATAGGACGAGTCGAGCAAGTTCATCCAGGTGAAGATGGGCATGTGCGCGTGGTTTCGATTCGCACCCAATGTGGTATATTTAAGCGCCCCATTACGAAGCTTGCGATACTACCCTGTTCCTGAAATTCCTTCAGGGGGGGCGGCGTGTTCGGAAATGAAAATGAGCTCTTAAATTCATATTTTTTTTTTGTTTGTTATCTTTGCTAATTTGTTATTTTGTTATTTATGTACCTACTACATTTGCTCTACTTGTTTCATTAAATTGTTAAATCATAATTTTGTTTATTCGTAAAATCAGCATTCACCCTATGGTTCGACAGTTTTCCTATGTGTGTTTTCGTCTTGATGTGTCGATGCATTTACTAATAGAAAGAAAAACTCTCATTTGTCCCGTACGGTTTGTCGTCAGCATATTTTATTGCCGTTGCCTTCGCATTGACAAGGAAATTGAGCGCGTGAACCGTTTTTCTTTCTTGTTGTGGATCGTATTCGACCAAATCTGTTGCATTGATTGCACTTGTTTTTCGGTCTTGCACTTTGCTAGCAATCACCAACCGCGAAACACCATAGGAAAGCTATCGAACCAATATCTCCGCGCGGAATTGTCTTGGTGAAATAAATCATTATAACGTTTATTTGGTTGTCATTATTTCGCGTTGTGATAAAATCTTCATCAGGAATCTTAGTATTTTTCGTCTTGTTCTAAAGAAAGATCACTTGAATAGCATCAGCTACAGCCAGAGCAGTCTCCTCAACATCGCGTACAAGATTCTGTCTGCATAGTGTGAACGCATGCAACTGATTTCCAATATCAGCATAGGCTTCTATTAGTGTACTTTCAAACCTTGAATGGCCAACTGTGACCAATGCTCAGTAGGTCTGTGAGAAGAGGAGCTGTCTAGCGACTTAAAAGTGTCCATCATCTAAGATGACTATGCCATTGGGCAAATGGCAAATGAATACACTCCAGAGAAAATTGAGGAAAGAACACATGCAGCTAGAAACAGATGCTTTTGGGGCTATCGATCATCTTTGCTTCTTTAACTGTTTAAGTTTAATTTTCAATGCATTGTCTTCCCTGATGTGCATATCGGTAAGAGTGTAGAAGTTTACTGTGCATTTCTCCAGCTCCTGATTGTTAGCTATGCTGCGGAGGGTGGAAAGGTAAAGATGTCGTTCAATCCCCAAGCATATATTTGCAAAAGAGGTAGACAGTATTTATTTTTTATTTTTCTTCCTTCGACGGAAATTGTTATTATTGCCTTAACAGGACGTCACCCTTAGTCAACATCTCATGTGATTCTTGCAAACAAAACTGAGTAATAAAAATGTCTGGCAGCCATCCTCCAAGTAGACATACAGTTGACATATTCATCTCTGCCTCCAGCAATCGAAATGACAAACAAAAACTTTCCTTCGATTGGGCGCTATTTTACTTGCCTGTCATCACTACCACCATCATCATCATCGTTATCATCGTCGAAGGGCTGTCGCCCCTTTATTGATTCAATCAATTTGATATCGAAATCGGTATGCAAACAAGACATCGGGGATGTTATCCCTGAGGAAATGAACGCAAAAGTCTGGTCTGTATAGACCAGGAAGAAAAAAAGGTCTAACCATTAATCTGTTCGCATTTGTATATGCAAACTGTCAGCTAATTGGTGTCCTGTTTGCTGTTCCCCTATGAAGTGATTACAAAATTTAGGTTTTTTTTTTTTCAAAAATAATATTCATTTCACTTTAACTACGAGGCCAAACTCCAGCCACAAATATCCACGCAAACACCTGATCCAACCTCAGTTGAGCCCCCAACACTTGACCAGAACTCGTATGCGTGCATACAGTATGCGTATGCAGGCAACAGCAACCGTATTATTACGGGGTGCTCGCATTCATTAGGGACTCTTCCGACCATGGCTATAAATTAACCCTTTTGTTAATTGATACAAATAGGGTATATCAATTTACCCTTCGCATCGGTTGACCAGGGCGAGTTGGCTCGCACCGGACGAGATGCCGTGTCAAGAGGTTAGGGTGCTGACGCATTTAAACACCATGCCAGTAGGAGGTATCGTATGTACAGCTTGAGTCAAAGGCTCATATGCAAACTGGCTAAGGGTCATTGTTAAGTTAATTAGGCCTTTTAGCATTAAAAATTCATTGTGCCTGCAGGATGGACTCATCCTGTGGACAAGTTGGCGCGCTTGCATTCATGTGCATGCTATACACTCGAATAAAATTAAATTAGTGTGTCCCATTTACCTGCGTAATTGCTGCTGGTGGAATTGTAATTTGATTTATCGTATATGTTAATTAGATTGAAGGCTCCATTTGGGAGCAGGTGAAAAGGAAACGCTTTGTGCACGATTTAGGCTGCAATTATGTTTCCGGGTAAGTTGCCTCTGCGGAGAATGCACGATGTTGTTGAATATATTTTCATTGAGATTCTGAGATAAAGGCCGTCTCGTGCCACTGTCTAGAAGAAGAAAACCTCCTCCTATGAAGGGTATTACATATACCCACTCAAATCTCACCATCAAAATTAAGTGTCTACCTCACAGCCACCCTTTTCGTTCATCTTATCGGTGAATACAAATTTTTATAGTTCAACATAACAGTTTTGAAAATATTTCCTAAACTATAACGACTGCTAAAGCATTCGCCACAAAAGCCAACCCTCCGCCGCCCAATCCTTGGGGCAATTCAACTCAGGATAACGAAGGCAATTAGTTGACGCTTGTTCTACGCGTAGAGGAATATTCCTGCCGCACACCAAACGTTTAAAACACCGCCGCATCTACTATACAGAGGAACACGGCTCTTCAGAGTATATATGCTTTACCCCTTGTAATGGCTTTTCACCGCTAAGATAACAATTCCCGACTATAAACGCTAACAACGGCCAAACATTAGAGCTGAATAGGAGAGGTATTTACTTCCCAATGGTGATGCCATAGTCGACTAATTAACTGCGATTATTTCGGCCATTACGTGGGATTTTGCCATTCGGTTAACATCTTGAATTGTGAAAATGCTCTTTCCGACCATGACTATGCGAGTATATCGCATCAGCAACCCTTTAGTACGCCATATTGCTTTGCAAAAGACCGCAAGCTATTTGGAATATTAGACTAAATGAACCGCAACCCGAGAAATGGATGTCAGATGTTGGAAAGGTATTAAACATACCGACAGTGCAGATACGCGTATATTGTTTGCTTAAGACGTTTCAATATTTATTTAAAAGAGAACCGTTTCAATCGATATTTTCGTTCAAACGAAAAGTTCACCTTCAGTCGGTGTACTGCACGTGGCACGCATAAGGACCGACCAAAGATTTATTGCTTACAAATTTCGGTTGCCGAAAAATCTTAACCACACCAATTGTGCACACTCGTAAATCAATTCCAAGGAAAGTCTTCCTGTTTCAGGTGGCACTGAGAGTAAAATTAAGACCCTTGGCGACCGGAGGCTCTTGGATATGACCAAAAGTAGAGAATTATGAGTTATGGTCCCATATGGGGTTGAGATTGAATTTTATTTTCAAATGAGAAACCGATTTCGAGTGCAAATTGAAGGTGGATCATCGCAGACCCACTCTTCGATGAACACTCGAAATTACGAGATGGTGTTCGAGGTTCCTCTTAGCTGAAACATTGCTATCCATTCCCTCGATGTGACCGAACCGAAGAAGGAAATATTTTGACTTTTGGACTATATCAATACATTTTGGTGCAGCTCATATAGTTCGCGGTTGTATGTTTCTTGCTTTCGCCCTCCTCGCACACAAGACCTAAAATATGTCGATATCAGCCATCCCTTCCGGCTTATCGTCCAGCATTCGTTATAATAAAGAGGAAGTGCGTAAGGGTTTTGAAAAACAGTTCCCTAGGGTAATTCTTCTTTGTGGAGGTCGAGGCTTTGAAATTGGAGATGTCATCCAAGGTGGTTGTTGTTGTTTGTTTGTTGATAGTATATGCATTTGGGCTTGCCCTCGTTTACTTCAGGTCCAACAGATTTGGAATGTGCTGTAAACGACCGATTATGCGTCAATATTGTCTGCATACCCCAGAAGCTGAACGGACCTTTTAAAGATAGGGAGCGCACTATTAGCTCTAGAAAGACATTGAAGGAAGTCACACGATTGCACAGCTCCTTGCCGAAGTCTGGATAAATTCCAACAATTGGGTAAGGACCCTTCGCAATATCGACTGCGCGAGCGAGTAGATCAAATTAAACTTGAGAGCACCAAGATGTAGTTCCTCAACACACTCCTTAGCTTACATACTACGCAGGTTAGTGGCACTTAGACTTCTGCCGCAGTTTGTCCAAAAAAATTGGAATTGAATAGAGTCCCAACACTCTTTCAGTGTACACCACGTGAACGCCATTTTAAAGACTTTGCAGCAAAGCCTAAAAGGTATAGAAACCGAAGGGGATGGCAATCGATTAGACCAATTTCAGTCTTGCGGTTCTTGTCTATTAGAACTGCTCAGTACAAACCAATCATAATTCTATCATTAAGAACTCGGCAAGGCTACCATTATTCTGCTGCAAAATCTTTAATGAAAATATGAAATTTAATGTCATCTATAGTGTGATGCTTCACGAAGGCAGAGACCAAGGACTATCGCCACGTACCCCAGATAATTCAAAAGCCTTTACTAAAAGTACTGAATGATAAACGTCCGCTCTACGTAATTATATAGATTACAATTCAAATTAAAAACAACCGGCTACCGGATAGTCTTTCCATTTTACGCACCGTCAACTCGGCCACAAGTGTCATTATCGTCATCACCATCATGTCCTCGGCCGTTAAATTATCACATCATCCCACAAGCCAAATAAAACTAACACGGTCCTGTGCAAAAAGGAAAAAAAAATATTATATCATCCCCAAACCGTAGCAAGAGCTCAACACGTTCCACATGGTACAATGACTGCTTGCGGTCCCACTCGCAAGTTTACCCTCTTAAATTATTTTTACGCGCGTTCGCTTCAAGCCAAGTGTGAATGCACACAAAACCTGTACGGGCGTCAAGTAAAACAACACAACAGCCATATCTGGGTAAGTGAGAATGAGGAGCATCACATCACAACACCCCCGTGTTCACTGACTCCTTGTGCGGAGGGCAGAACGGGCTTTGGCCTGACGTGTGAATGGAGTCATTCTCTCTATTGGCCTCGTTTAATCTGCATAATTTTCACGGCCTTTAGATTCAAGTGTCTGTTAAGTCCTCGATGTCAACTGCCACCGTGCTCAGTCGTACTTGGTATTTTTTTTTTCTTCATGGTACTTCACTTCACGGATAAAGGAACCGGGAGAAAAAATATCACACGAAATTAAATACTGAGAGACAGAAGTGACAGTCATATATTTGTTGACACTTTTACGGAGCACAAACGCAGAGAATCGTTGTCACTTGAAAAGAGTATGATTTTTGTGCGGGATCCTTATGAGCATAAATTGTGGATGATTGCGGTAGGGAAAGCGGTCATACATTCCAAACCGGTTTTACATCGAGAAGGTTAGCAAAATGGTGAACGAATAAATAATAAAAACTATCACCATTAAGCAAATATGTTTTTTTCACATATTTTCCGTTACAAGTTCATTGTAGCTTAGTTTGTTAGGTTGCAGCGCAGGTTTGCAAGTTGTTTGGTTGATAAAATGTGCAAAAATGCATTCGTTGATAAAATGAGTCGGAAGAAAGGTACAAAAAAACGATGGAACAGGCATCGAAAAATGTGTCCAAAAAAAAGTCGAAGAAAGGGTCAAAAATCCGTAGAAGCGACATTAAAACAACGCTAAAAAATAAAGACAAAAATCGAGTCCAAATTGTTTCAAAAATCAATTAAAAGTTCATTAAGAACGGTAAATAACATCTAAAATGAAGTTGAAACATGAGTCGAAAACGCATCCAAACTGTGTCAAAATAAAACATAAAAAAAAAACGGATTAAACAAACAAAAAAAATTGCAAAAATCATGCTTATATTAATAATACTACGCTAATAACACGCTTTTAAAACCGAGCCAAAAAAAATTAAATGAAAAACACTTTAAAAAAAATCCAAAAAAAAAGGTCGTTAAAAACGATTTCGAAAAATGAGTCAGAAACCCAAAGAGTGGTTCGAAACTGACTCAAAAAACACATCACTAAAGTGTCAAAAATTGCTTTGGAAATCGCTTTAAAGAACTCATCAAAAAGACGTTCAATTTGCACCGTTTCAGAACGTTGTGACTGCTTTGGATTTGGGAATCAAATGTTTGGGTGACCATCTTTACTGTTTCAGTCACCAATTAGATTTCTACGAGATTTTAATTTGCTCAGAATTAATTCGTCTTTAATAAACATATGTACCCACTATACAAAACCCTCAGTAAATGCATTTCTTTTCCTTCGGTAAAAACCTAATCGGATGATTTCCAATCATTCTCTTTGAAAACCAATTACAATGTCCCGCCTGGCAGACACTTTCATTATTCCGTTTTATCGAATGCAAAATTTAATTGAAAATCCCAACTCGGCCAAATCACTTGGCCAAAACTATTCTGATGAATTCCACAAAGGAATGGGACCTCCCCGTTCCAAGTCGTCCTTTCGAATGCAAATTTTCGACGAAATCACCAAACTGATGATGAAAAGTAAATCTAACTCATGGCATCGACAGGGGGGAACCCATAAACTAAAAGACTGAAGACAGTCTCGTTAATGGTCAGTGCGTCTTGAGTGACCACATCATAAGGAAAGTGAAACTTCTAAGAAAACACTAAATCTTCACATTCGCATCCCTAATCCTTATTTTGAGTATCCTGTGCACCCATCTGAGAAACGCCCTCAAAGGAAGAAACCCACATATACAATCCCACCGGACAGTTGGAATCGTCAGCATACCAATGATGTCGATGATGATAGTGTAAGACAGTGTCAAGGATACATTGTAATCCCGCCCCCAAACCACCCATTAAATTGGGAACGTCTTGAGAAAGTTTTCTCAAGCCGGTTAGTATACGAGAAGGTCAAGTGTCTGGGGTTGATGTGTGTAAATCCTGTAATAGGAAGGTATACGAACGCACACACTTTGGCCGAGTAGGTGGAAAATCCACTTGTAAGGAGTCCAAAGTCGATTGGAAAATTTGCATTTTATCCTTTGAAACAAGCCAAGACGGCCAGAGACCGCTCACTTACTGTAATTGGAGGGAATTACATACCACTTTCACAGTTTGCAGCAAGGAAATCATTTTCAATTTGCATCTGGATTTTATCCTTTTTTGGCATGTTTTTCAAACTGTCCATCTTGACATGGAAGTCAGAAACACTGCGAAAAGCCAGAGAGTCATATGCTTCGGTGGAAATATAGCTCAGACATCCACATGCCGGAGGATATTTGAACTGTGTTGTGTTGTGAGGGGGGGATAATAAAATTTGTGTCATTCGCAGGAAAATTAAAACGAAAATGATGTTTTTCTCATTTTTTTTCCTTGTTACTGTATTTCAATTTGTTTTTGTTGTTTCTGTTCATGCAATTGAGGGATGAGCGGACGTCATAAGTTTGATGGAGGGTGGCTATACTCGTTTTCCATTTTAAGACGGCTCTACTGCTACTTAGCCTTCCTTTGGATTAGCACTGTTTTCCAAGTTAATGACAATGGATCCTTTTTTCTGTAACATTTATGGTCATTTCTTTTTATTTTTCAAAGCATTCATCGCCTGGGATAGGGTGGTTTGGGTATACGTTCGTATGCCGTTCTGAAGGGAAGGAAAGTGATTTTATTATATTTTTTCTCTTCGTTGGGGATTAAAGAATTAAAGGATAATTGCTTCTATGGAGGATAATTCTATAGGATTGCTGGCGTTTTGTTAATTTTTTTCGCTCTCTCTCTCTCTGGTAGGAGTAGGGGTTTTTTTTCTCCTTGGGGATCTGCAATTGTGGAGATAACAATTATTGCTGTTTGACACTTGTCAGTAAGGCGGGGTCTGATTCTTTTGAAAGAGTGAAAGGTGATTAATTTAAATTAGTTTCACAAATATAGCTCAGTCCAGAGGGTTTTTTTTAAGAGGTAGTTTTTTTTATTAATTTTTGCGCACTGAAATTGATTGGAGGTATTAATTGGTTTCGAAGCCTACGGAAGTATGTCAACACCAGTTTATCGAAGGGAAGGGAAGTCAACAGTTACACTGGAAAAGGAACTGCAAGGCCGTTTTTGATACCCCTTAGGAAAGGTATTTTGAAGATTAATGCAATGCGTATTCCATCATACAGATTGTAGAGTAATGGCACTGAGTTTGAAGTAATTTCAAAATAAAAAATAAGAAGAAAAATATGCCCCCCTTAGAGAGGGTCAAAATTAAAACAATCAAATTCTGGTCACCGTGATATATTTCGATGCTTTTTAGGAATTAATAAACATAAAAAATATACAAACTTTTAACATTTTATCCCTAAATAGGGGGTAGAAAAAATGGCGAAAACCCAGTCAAACCATTTCTACTCCCCTCAACAATTTGCCCAAAATTGTGTCACTTATTACGTTTTCAATAGTTGTGAAAAATTTCCTCTAAAAGGGGGTCATATCCAAAAAAAATATTTCTAGTGCGCCCTAATCGAAAACATCCTAAAAAGCTTCGGGCTAAACTGGGCATTGCTCTTGGAATATAAAATTGTAGGCAACCATGCGGTTATTTGGTTTAAGTATGAGACTTTCCCCTTAACCGCATTCACAAGCAAAAACAAGTCCTTGAGGAGTTCTCCCTCCATATTATATTATTAAAAAAAATTGTGCAATGTGCAAGGTAGAGAGAGCATTTAAAAGTCCCTTTTGTTATAACCTAGTAACCACCTGCGGTTATATTTTGAGATTTCGCCTTCCCATTTCTACAGGCTCCATGCGCGAGACAACGAATGAATGAATTAATGAAAGAATGCATTACAAGCCATACAAAAAAAAACGTTTTGGCGTATTCTTAATGCTTTATATATAAAATAAATTAGTTGTTGGCGTAAAAGATCCGTTTAAGTAACCTGGGCCTGGCTTCCCACAGACATTCGTTTCGAATGGAAGAGACCTAAATTGTATGCCAGTTCCGGGCGGCACAATTGAGAAGCTACTTCATGACAGTTATTCTCTCGGACGTTTATGAGGCATTTCCCAAGATGTGGCGTAGTGGAAACAAATCTTAATTTGTAATTTTTGTTTTTGTGTTATGCGATTGAACTTGAGACCCCTCGCTTAGCAGCCCTGCATACCAACCACAGAGCCTCTGCGCCCACAAGCTCTAATAGCGGGAAATCTTGAGCTAGTTCGAAACTTTTAAAGAGTGATTAGATATAAATATTGCTGAATGTCAATCTGGAAATCGGACTTCAGGCGAAACAAAAATAAGCCTTGCTCTGGGTGCCCCCAAAAAATTTATCTAAAACAGGTCACTGCACTACCAAAATTTGCGGACAGCGCTGTGTGAGCAATACTAGCTCGGCATCAGCTAAAGGTGTCGCTCATCCACATTGTTGTATTGTAAGAAAGATTTTACAGATTATTTTGAAGCCCTTTCACTTCCCTCTGTTTTCAAACATTGTTAAAAGAACAAAAGGAACAGATTTATCCCTCGAAAAAGAAAGCGGAAGCCTCATCCCCCGCTGTTCACATGTGGGATGCACTAAATTACAGCGTTATCATGATGACACACACTTAAACATTAAACAAAATCTCACGTGGCGCAATGTACAACTCCCACGGGACATCTATCAAACTGGCATCATTCAAGATAAGTTCACTCGAAAACACATTTATTCTCTTGAATTTTATATCTGCCGCATTAAGTCAAAATATTCGTCTTTGGGGCGAGGTGGTTTAAAGTTTATGACACGAAACTCATAAATTTGTCCCGTTCTTATACGGTTGTACAGTAGTTCTCATAAACATGTAAGTAACTGCTCGAATTGGACTTGTATTGTGTCGCAGGAAATGGGTGTTTTTTTTTTCTCAAAATAAATACTCCTCGAAATTTTCCTACACTTGGCAAGAAAACCGGAAAACTCAGGGGATGACAAAAATACGACAACAAATATAATTCCTACTAAATCCAATTCAATCACAGCAAATCTTTGAAACGGAAATGCTCCATAAGTGTATCGGATGACGAACAAAGAGCCCGAAAGCGATTGGCATTTGTTGGCGTTTTATGTTTCGTGAATGCGGATCAAATCATTTGGAAGTCATTCGATGAATAAAATTCCTCCCCCTGCAGTCGAATGGGTATCAATTCGACGGGGCTTTAGATTAGTCGAACAGGTACCGTGGGACAAAGGTCTTTTTTTCCCCTGTGTGCCAATAGAAAACAATTTCACGATTCGGTTCAGATCAATTGAGTTTTATGATTTTTTTCGTTAGATATTTGATGGGAGCGAGACAAAATCGTCATCCATTTGTGGAGCTTTAGAGGGCTTCACTCAAACGATTTGCTACAATCTAGAAGTTAATTTCAGGTGATTTCGGGATAAAGCTTATGTTGGATTTAGGGGGAAAGTGCTTACCTGCAATTAACTTGAGGCTTAAGAAAATTAAATCGTTACAGTATCTAAATGTTAAAAAAACAAATATAAGCTTGATGGTTCAATTATGCGTAACCAATTGGTTAGCATGCCCAGGCCTTGGCTGAAGCTTAACAGTACGGAAATTATATTTTAGGAATTTGAGGTTAAGTGATTGAATTTCCTCTGAGAATTTCAGCTTTCTGTGAATGAAGAATATCGCAAGATGCCAGAGCATGTTGTTGGGTGTCGGTGTATAGTGTGCCCTAGTAGATCCTCATAGCTCTCGATCAACCGCATTGACCTCTAAATCATCAGCGGAAGTACCTATACGAGAAGAGGATAGAAGTCCATCATTAAATACCTCACGCACGCACGAATTCCATTGCAGGTTCTAAAAGCCTTGGTTGAGACATGATCATAGATACCAACTTACGAAAGCTTGTATAAGCGGTATTACTCAAAACTCGTATCATCACATAGTTGAGAGTAGTAACATCAACCGAATTAGAGGATACTAACTTTAATTTTAAACCAATCTTGGTCCACTTTATAACAAACTGATTTAACTGTCTGAAAATCTACTAAGCTCGACCACACTACCTTTTTTTCCATGCTCAAGAATAAGAACCTAGAGACTTCAAGACGACCAACTATTTCACTATGCATATAATATAACAACTAGTCGATTAAAGTTATGAAAGAGGATAGCGGTTTATAGCACACCTGGAAAAGTCTTACACCCAAGGTGAAAGGCACAAAGCTTGTACATATTCTTTCAACACATCGAACGGCTTTAAGAAGAGAAACGTCAATTGCAAACCCCTACAGCTCCCCCCAGACTTTATACTTATATCTTCCCCATATCTACAAACTGACTAAACCAGTTGACTGGCAAGCCTTTATTGGGGAGACTGGAATCCCTTATAATAGGAACCTTCGGTCCCGCTTTTAAAAACGGTTACAGTGGCAACAGTTCGCAAATTGCTAAGTATTTACCTGTACAGTACTAGGCACAAAAATTCTTCGATTAGGGCATTGAACGTTTCTGGACGTATAACAGCTATACCTGGACTGATTAATTTACTTTTAGCTACTCAAATGCTAAAGTGACTTCATGTAGTCCATGACTAGAATCAGCCCTGCTCAAGGCGAAAAGTTCTGATTCAATCAGCTGTAAAGTATTGCCCTTTGGATTTGTCTTCATCAACCATATTTAACTTCCTTCTTCCAAGACGGAATATATGGTCTGCCGGAACAGATTTGTCAACTAACTCCTTTTTGAGGACTGTTCTTTGGGCAAATTGTACCGTTTCTGAAGAGCGGAAGTCCTTCAAGTCAATCCACAATTAAAAGAGCCCAAACTTAGTCGCCTTACACCTCCTGCGGGGGCAATGACTTCATTTCTGAACGAGCGTGAAAATGGACCACATCCACGGAGAACATCTCTGGGCAATTAATGTCCCACTGCGACTGCAACAAACTCAACCACTGTTTCGATTTTTATCCTGGAGTAAGCTACTGCGAATTTTAAGTGAAGCCATTCGCTCCCACTTTAATTTAAGAACCAAAAGTAACATCTTAATTAAATTTCAAACAAAGTACCTACGCACAACCATCGCATCGGCCAAAGTCAACAATTTACCAATTTGAAAAAGCTTGAAAGATAAGAGCTATCATTTGGCAGCTCATCCCCCATTCATGAGTGTACCTGATACAACATTGACCGAACGTACACACACAGTGCACATACGCCACTTGGTAGTTGGTATCCATATAGCCACAGCCCCTTGACAAAGGATACACTCATCCAAAAGAAAAACCAGTTCCAGGGTTTGGGATTCGTAAATATTTACCAACTTGGCCCAAGTAAATATGACCCAGGAGTGGAATTTATTTACATTTGCCTTCATTAATGCTCCTTTAATGTCACGTGATAATAATTGAAATGAATTTCGTACATTTTGAACGTCCTGGCATATATACTAATGGTGGACATTGGAAAATTTCCAAGACCTCCACCCCCCCGACAAGAAAGGGGTTTGTGCCGCCGCCGGTATAGATTAGCTCGCCAGCAACGACATTGCATTAAAATTTCAGATAAAACTCATGTATTGTTTTTAAGGCAACATAAATAACACATTAAGCGTCCATGTGACGGAAGGGATCTTTGACCTCGTGCATTAGTTAAAAGTAGGAAAAGGGTGGCAAGCCGTCCATCCGTCCATCTATACTCGCAACACTTTCACGTGCACGAGGATAATTTTAGTTTTTGTCCGCCTTAATTATGGCTAATGCGGCACTCATCGAGGTCTAATGCAATCGATATTTTGAGGCTCCCTGTACAGTCTTGGCGTGATTATGGTTCTCTGTCGAAATTGATAGGTTAACCCGTTGAGTATGCGGATCGTGAATGATTAAAATCTTGTAAAGGGTTGATTTAACCCTTTCACCTGCGGGCGATTGATTTAATTATATTTTCCAGCGCGTGTAAGGAAAGGCATCTGTTGACACCCTTCGGGTTTAATTGAGCTATCCTTGGGTGGAATACATCGTGGAAACAAGAAAATCATTTCCCTCTACGATAATGTGGGCACATTCTGCAACTGTGATGTGCCCACAAAAGAGAGTGACCACATCACAGGCGACATCCATTCAACTTGGCCATGCGAAATTCCTTCAGAGATTTCCTTGAGGAAAATAAACTGGAAATCTTTTGCAAAAGTATTCATCTGCAAATGAAAGGATCCGCAAATATACAAGCCCGAGGAATGGAAATTTTATCATCATTTCGGATTGGAATCATCTGTGGGCAGATGGTGGTGGTCGTTTTGATGACCTTAAGGGGCCTGAGTCCTGCACATTTAATCTATCTTACTGAGATAATGTGTGTACTTTGAATGGCGTCAAGGAAACTTTCTTGACCATATACATCTTAAAAGACTTCCACAGTTTTGAGGAATTCCGAATATTTTGTACATTGAATATCCCTGCAAGAGTGTGTACATGAGTTTCTCACTCAGTTGGACTTTAACATGTGTCTTGCTGAATTGATATTTTCTAAGGAATGCCTGGGCTCAGGGCACGTTGTAGTCTGGTTATTTATATCCATAAGGAATTCTTAAATTCGTTTTTTTATGGTGTTTGAACTCTCGGAGGGAATATTATTTAGGAACTTAATGTAATGGTCTTTTATATATGCCTGGAGGAAAAGCCAAATCTTATAGTTTAAGGTGTCATCTTCTGAAATTTAACACCGCGTGTGATTTTACATTCGATCCTTATGATGAGGGAGACTTGTGCAAATTTCTTTGTTTGACCAGCAAACGGTTTATTGAAGAATATTCATGGCGGGTGAGAGTTTTTCCATATGGTTATGGATCCGACGTCGACCTTTGCTTGCGGTTTTCAGTAGACTACAGATGTAGAAGAACCGATAGTACCACTCAGAACTTACTCAAAGGGCCAAATACAATTTGCATCTAGCCATCCACTATATAAGTTATTCACTCAGCTTTATGCAGACCAAACCCTCGCCTACTTTACTGCTCCCCGAAATGAAGTTTCTCGCTGCTCGTTCCCCGTTGCTCGTTGCTCGTTGCTCGATAATCCAGCTCTGTTGATCGATTTTAAGGCTGCATATGGCAACATTTATAGATATGAGCTGAATAGAGTAATTTCTTGCTTTGGCATTCTCGCCATACTCGACAGGTTGTGCCCGGTCCTATGTTCATATTTAGTGCTTAAGTTATTTATGATGAGCTCACAATTGCGAAATATTCCACTATAAAAATATCCATTGTGACCTAGAAATTTTAAGTCTGAAGGTCGAAAATAGTCTAGTAGGGCTCAATGAAAAACTCTCGCTGTGCTGACATATAACATCTTCGACTTTATACTCGAGAAGCATCTGAAAAACTCACAAACAGCAAGCGGTACAATTTATCAATATATATTAACCACTGCGGGTATTCTTCCAAAATCGGTACAATTACTCGCATACGAGGAGACAGCGAACTATCACTGGTGCGTCTAAGGCCATGACCATCCCAATCCTGCTTTCGAGAGCAAGATTCATCGTAACTAGACGATTTTCTGAGGGGATTGCCAAATATCACTCTCATGTGTCATGTCTAGAATCCTGCCCATTAAAACAATGTAAGTAATTGGGGCAATAGGTCCGTGTAAACAGCTGACAGCTGACAACTGTTTCCCGCTCGAAATCATAACAGAAAATCAGTATCGTACCTCCGCGGAACTAAATGAGTCGCTTTACGCTTGAACAATATTAGGAAATATTGAAAACTTATTTCCAAAGTGAGTGCTGTGTAGCCCAAACAGTTTTTTGAAAAGAAGTTTTGGCCGAAATGAAGCACCCACCGCTCCTGCTGTACGTAAGTTTGCCCAAAAAGTTCATGGTCCCCGTCGTACGGTGCACACAGACGATTTGACAACTTTGGACTTTTTTTTGTTTGAGAACCGTGGAGGACCGATGTTATACCAGAAACGATTTAAGCACTTAAGGCCAATATCATCCAAGTATAATTCGTGAGCTACAGCCCGAAATCATCAACAAGGCCTTGGAAAATTGGAGTGACAGAATGCGCTACTGCGAAGCCAGCCGAGTCAGCCACTTGAACGACGTTGTATTCCATAATTAATGGGAATGTTTGCTCTTACTAATAAAGCCATAATACATGGAAAGAATTGACTTTTGTTCATTTTACTGCATTTTAGAAACTTATATTTGGCCCATCTTTTAGCTTTAGCTAGGCTTAGCTTCTCACCATTAATCTTTCTCGATATTTTTTTTATTTTTAGTACCAATGAAAGGGACCCACAATTTAATGCCGAACCCGAACGGCTCCAATGAGAAGCTCTTTCATGACAGTTTTACCCCCGGACGTTTGTCAGATGTTCCCGAGAAATGGCGTGGTGTAAAAATCCTTAAGATGTAATTTGTGTTTTATCCATGGACAAAATATGAGAATATTCGCTCAGTAGTCCAACATACTACCCACTGAGGCAGTACCAAAGTGAGTGACTTTAAATTTACGGAAGCTCATCATAGCGAAATTTTTATGGAAAATATAGCCACTGTGAACCACTAAAATTTAGTGTCGAAACTAAAAATGTTTATTGATAAGGTCCAATAAAAATATGGATATAAAGACGCGAATGCTTGTGGCAAATTATGCCATTCAAATTCAGCAGTTATCAAAATACCAGGTAGTTTTCGCAAAAATGTGTCATATAAATTTGTCTGGCTAATTAAATCCATTTTTTGGCCATTATGTGCTCATTTGGGTCCCTAATTCCCGTTTGAAGCGTTCAAAAAACGATCAATTTTAAGTTCATTAAAGCCGCCGGATAATGACACCTCCAGACAACATGTCTCCCAAGAACTGGCTGAAGGAGTTATACCTACCCTACAGCCCTTTGTTTTTTCATCTAATCTCACATTGTTTTGCCATTTAAGAATCCTTTATGTTCACTATAAGGGGCCACAATGCCATTTGCCACTTGCCACATGCCACAGTCAACGCAAAAACAAGCGAGAAGTGAGTACGAGAATATGCAAATGGCGAGATGACAGTCGTCTTCGAAGACAACGGAAATATCCATCGACTTCCTTAATTTGCGTGCCGGATAAAAACCCCGTTCATGGCAAACTCAATTATAAAATCATCGGATTATTTTCACCGTTTTTGCTGCTGAACACTGCAGTGTTGAGGCCGCAACCGCCACCGCCCTGCGATAATTGAAAATTTAAATTTGCGATCTACGCGCTCAAATGCAAATGACGTACCACCTCGAAGGACACCAAGGACTAGCTGAAGGTGCTGTATTCCCAATTCGTTTCGATACATATAGTATACGTATATACACATCGATTAAAACAGCAGACAAAGTCTTATGAATAAATTGTTATGGAAATCGAATTAATGAACGTAATACCTGAGCTTATTTGCTTAACCCTTTCGTTCATACGTAATTTTATTAGAACCACTCGAGATGGTATAGCTGTGTAAGGCAAGGAGGCGGATGGATGTTATATGACCCACATGTGTGATGTGGGGGGACTTGGCTTTGTCATTATCTTTTGTAGTACCTATACCAAAGTGTAGATTTGGTTGGTTCTTATACCTTTGTTATCTGAGCAAGCGGATAATTTAATTCACGTTGGGTAATTTGCTCGCAGAGGGAGACCAAGAAGAAGTCTCGCCGAATGCGAAATTGAATTAAATTCCATTCGACGAATCTCTAATTCAGTGGAATAGTGTTTGGTTTTACGTTTTTCCTTCAAGGTCGATATGTGTGCTTACCCATTGTTTGGATCTTCTCTGTTTTACTCGATGTTGATTGGTCTCGCGTTGGGCTAAGAAGGCAAGTCAAATTAAAAGGCTCGACGCAACACGCCTTAGTAAATGAAATTAAAATATTGACGCTTCTAGATGAAAGCTGCTCGGTGCTGTTGGTCTACTCGTTGAGACGAAATGGACTCCTTGTCAGAAGAAGAGTCTTTAATGACAAATTTAGTACGGATGAGACCTGTAACTTTTTGATAATATTTTGAAATCAGTATAATCTCATTTTGTTGGAGATCAGTTACACAAGAGCAGCTTCTTTATTTTATAGTGTCCGATATGTAGGTGATTCACTTAAGGCTAGCACGTTCGTGTCGTCGGATAAAGTATTTTCAGACTTTGATGCAGAAGGTACTTCGGGCGCAAGTCTGCCATTAAAAACAAACACTCAATTTTTCCATCATTTACACTATTTCGGCTCTGATGTCTGGAAAAGAAGGCTCTCGGCGAATCCTTCGATGTATATTAGAAGCAGCTACCAAGGTTTTTTTTCTCAAATATTTCTTCACATCAACAGGATATTTAAATTCTGGAATATTGAGGATAAACTTACGTGCTAATTTATCGATCATCGTCTTCATGACTATAACTGTGTAAACATAGCAGTTTTTCCCTGCTCATCATTCAGAGAAAGGAAGGCTATTCTATTCCATCAGAGTACAGCGGGCAACCTGAATCGCTGGACTTGAGGCAACCCACAACTTTTTTTCACTTTAAAAATCAATCTCATCCATTAATACCATGAGAATCAGCCAACCAGAATTTATAGAAACAGAGATTTTACCGAAATACTTTGGCTCTTAGTAGGCATAAGAATGGCATTGTACCTAAGGCGCGATCCATTGCTTTAAAATTAGACGGATCGAAAGTGGACTCCAGGGTAAGGTCAGGTATCTTCACTGAATCGCTGGATATATCAAAGCTACACCCAGAGAAAAACAACGTAAAATCAAAGAAAACCACTTTGATTTAAATATTTTTCGGAATGATTTAGCATCGACTACTAAAATTTTTAAATCAAAGTGGCATAACATTAATTCAAAGGGTTTGACTACTCTAAATGCATATATTTTTAATTTGATCTAACCACTTATGCACCTTGATTTGACGTGGAATCATGCTTAAATGAAAAAGTGAATATGTTTCACATTGAATCTACGTTGACTTACTTTAAAATTACGCAATGTAATTTAAATCAAATATGTTTAAACGTGAAATGGAATATTCTTTATTAAAGTTTATTCAATGTAAAATCAAATAGAACATATTACATTTAAGTGTGCATTTTTTCCCTGCGTGTATATAGCAAGCAGTCTTACCAAGCGGAGGTCCTTGTAGTGACAAGAGTAAACCGTGCTCTCTGTGATAGAGCCAATACACGCGGAGGATATCACCGTTCTTATCGCCAGATATGCAACTAATAAACCTTGATTACTCTAGAAATCAAATTGTGAAATTAGGAAGCGGACGAAATTAGCAAGTCAAGCAGCTGTTTAAACATTTTTTGATTCTTTTGTGAATATCCTTCACCAACAAAAAAATTATATGCATGAAATATTTAGTTATTACATTAGGCGCAGGGACATAAGTCCCACCTTTTTTCTTTTGGGACTTAAATGCCACTTAAGTGAGACATAACTCCCAAATTTGATTTGGGACTTATTTGATTTGGAACTTATATCCCAAGTTGGGATTTATGTCACGTAGACTTATGTGCCTGCGCCATTACAATTTACGAAACCGTTTGTATATTTTCAGCAGATGATCGCCTTTGTACAAATTACAAGTGCCTGCTTCTACAATGTGCAAACGAACAAATATATATTTTACAAACACATTCGCTTAATCTACAAACAAACATTAAATAAAAATGACGAATACGTGTTCGTGAAATTTTAACGAATGATATTGTAAATTTACGAATATTATATTTCAGTTTTCAAACTTTTCATTTTACCAATTTTGCTGCCAACTAACAAAAGTACGAACAGCGTTCGTAGAAGGTACCACAACCTTTGTACGTTCCACGAACGATGTTCATACTTTCCTCGAGTGCGACTGCAGAAAGTATTCGTAAATTATTACAAAGGTGTGTGCGTTCGTGTACAAAGTCTACAAATCGAATAATTTTTTGAATGTCACTCGAACACCAACACTCAAGATAATAAACATCTTCAAATCCATAGCATGTTCAGTATGTTGCAGAACTGATTAATACACATAGTCCACAAAATGGTCCTAGTTCTAATAAGAACTAAAATAAAATAAAATCTTACATTGGATATTAGTTTCCAATGGAAACAAACCTTCGACGGAATAAAGTCCATAAAGCCTCTATCTCCATCACTCCATTTCACAAACTCAATTTGCCGTTTGGAGAAAAACAAAATCCAATTAAAATACAAATTGAATCGATTATAAAGCAATAATCCCAAAAGACACCTTCCCGCGTGTAGACAAAACTTCGTCCATCATTGTCCGCCGCAGGAGTTGACTTCTTCGACAATTTAAGGATAAATTTCTCAAATTTCTTTTCGATTACCCCCTGGGGTGGAATTATTTTCTTCTTTCTTGTGTGCTGTTAAAGGATTTGTTACTACAACACTTGATATGACATCAACATCACACACGACACCTCAAGTATGTTATGTGCGTGTATTTTTATCGACAATAAAATCCCATATCGGTGATAAAGTGGAGGTATGGCAACAAATGTGTGCAATAAAACACCAAAAGATGAATCCTTTTTGTCCCCTTAAAGCTGGGATAAGACTTTTACTATTTAATATCAATCCGTGCACGTATACCCTAAACATAAATGATTTTGTTCCGAAAACAACACTCCTCTCGTTTCGTAGAAAAAAAGCCACCCGCTGACTAAAAGTATCCTTGAGGCAGCAGGTAACTAGTACCAGTAATTAAAACATCCTTAAAAGTCCTTCCAGGGAAACTTGCCTCTTTCGTATACTTATACTCTGAAAGTGTTTGTGTTGCGTTTGTTGTATTTTTTTGTCTACCCGCTCTCGTTCTTTGGTTTATAATTAAAAGTGAACATTTTTAAGAAATTAGGGTTACCTTGTTAAACAGGGTGTAAGCAAGTGGCGCTAAATTACGGGTGTAAGTAATTCGGTGGATGAAACAAAGATTTTCCTGCAAGTACAAACACAACGAAGGACTGTTGTGGGTATAACTATATAGAATGGGGTAGCTGCAAGTTTTCTTTTTATTGTCACCATAAAATCAATTCAAAGGCAGTAGAAGCTATCCGACGGTTTTTTTTTTTCTAGAATCTTCAAGAATATTGGAAAAGTGTCCCTTTTTATTGACCGAGCATCAACAACAAACGGAAACGGGAGCACAGAACAAGAAGACTCTATTTAATTACTCTAATAGGCACCCTCTTGGATATCAAAGGATTTTCGCTGTCTTTTGAAAGCAAATACCCCATCGCAGGTATAAGGACTTTTGCAGGAATTGACTCTTTTAACTGTGTTATGACGGACAACAAAACTGGTTGGGTATTTGGTATCCCAAGCCTTTAATAAAACGACAAGGTGTACATTTCATTAAGACGTTTAAGACATCTTAAGTACACATTAAGGTAATTGTGAAAAGACAGTCGCAGTCGGTCCTATTACTCTTCACAGAAGGAGTTTCGGCTCATCAAAAGTGGTGACTACCCCTTGGAGAACTGGCATAGGTAGCGCACACTGAGGAGCGAAGGGGAAGATGTTTGGGGCAAATAAATAAAAATTACCCGAAGGTGTTTGGTAATGAGTAAGAACAGTGCTGTGATAAAACCCTTAATTAAGTGATCAAAGAATCTGTCAGTGCAATTAAAAGGACGTAAATTAAATTCTTAGCATGGAACGTCGTTCAGTGAAGATTTAAGTTTGGAAGTAGTCATTATGGCAGATCTTTTACTTAAGAACTATTATTTAAACGCTCTTGAAAATTAATGTCTAAGAGCGAATTATATTTACGGTGATCATATTTTAGAATTCCAAATAGTAAACAATAGAAAATGAAACAAATTTTAACAAACATTTCAATTATTCAAACATAGGTACCTACTTTATAAAAAAGAACAACTTTATAGCATGCATTTTTTAGTACTAGATTAGCAAGTTAGGGCACATTAGCATTGTCAGTTTTATTAAATTGAATTCATCGAATTTTAGTTTTCTTAATGTTTATATGTACGTTATAGCTTTAAAGAATTTAAATTAAATACATAACAAATAAAGGATCATTTTTAAAATACAGAACATGCCCAGTTGGCCATTGACCTATTGTATCAATTGACTGTGCAGTAGTGTTCTGGTCCACAGAGAAAGGATTCAGAACCAGCCCTAGCTAGTTTGTCTGCATGTTCGTTGCCTGCAATACCTTGATGACCCGGCACCCAACCAAGCCTTACCTTGTTGTGTTTGGCTACGGCTTGAAGAGCATCGTGACAGCACTTAACTGTTTTGGAGTCCATTGTATTGGATGCCAAGGCTAGTAAAGCTGCTTGACTAGATCTAGACATAGGTCTTGTCTAGATATGCATCTATATCTGGTTTATGATTCTGTAATAAAAAAAAGAATAAACAATAACAAAACTTTGGCAAAAGAGAGGTAACCTCTTTACTGCAAATCGCGTTTGCGCGACTATGTGCGCAATTTGTATATGCGAGTATGTAGTCCTTTCAACTCTTCCACGAAACAACAAGTGGGTGTAGAGTGATTTTTTTTTTTACATATTTTTTTTCTTTTCTTGTGTCAACAAAGAAACAATCGTTGCATATATGTGCATATCTTCGTTTAATACAAAATGTTTGTTTTTAAATGGTTTATTAATAAATTACGGACAAATTTACAACCCCTTCTTCAGAAAATCTTAAGTATATAAAACTATCGATACTATCGAAATGTTAAACTATCGATGTTTAAGGAACACTTCAAACTTCGAAGGATGGTCTTATGCTGGTTCGGTTACATCGATGCTGGTGCATGGAACAGAGTAATGATCAGGAATTAGGCTGCCCAATAAGAAATGAACGGAGAACGATTTATTTTTCGGGTGAGGTCAGGTCCAGTTTGTACAGACGGAGTGTCAAGCTTTGCGGCCTACAAGGACAGGTAAACCTGAACAAAAGTGTTAAAATAAGTCCACCAAAGGACAACACGCTAGATTGTGATGAGCTCAGCCCATTTACATAACTAAAGGTCACCCTAAGTATAGTAATGTCTTGCTCAGATGTAAACAGTGTAAAAAGCAGGTACATCAGCGGCCATATTTGTATGCGCATTCATAAACTACTGCCAACCAACTTAATCGAAATATATGAATGAAACCCAAAGCCAGGGATAGTCACAAAAGTGCAAATACGTGTGTCCTTGCGTGGAGTAGGATACCAGCAAAAATTTTCAAAGGGCTTTGCCGTCAAATTCCGTTCCGTCGCACCAGCAGCGCCTTATATGCCATAAAACAAAACTAAATGTCATACAACTGCTATAAACTTTATAAATTCACACACAAATACACTCACGTATAGCTATAGATATTTCGAAACAATAAAAAGGACATCAATGTGCTTACACTGTCGTACGTTTTAATTTCCTCTTTTAATGCATGGCTAAGTCCTTTTTTGAAAAGTTGCCAATGGAAGTGCTAACAATATCTACGCGTCTTAATTAGGATCCGAATCTCAATGGAGGATAACACTATCCCGGCGAGATTTTTGGGGTGAATAATGTTTTGTGTTGTCGTTTTTTTTTTTTTGTTTAGCCAAACTCAAGCAGCTCCACGAATGGGATTTTTGGGGTTTTTAGCTCTCGGCAATGCGTCTTACATACGGAGTCTATGGGGATCATTTCTGATGTGTGTAGTGGTTTATGAAAAGAAATAATATCTTCATCTGTATACATAGCCCGGAGTGTATAGTGGCGGCACACAATTCATGCTGTAGTCCGTAATTTCATCTCGATTTTGGGCTGTGAAAAGACGGATACCTTGTGTCGTTTTCCGGGACTAAGAATAGTCGCATGAGTATGTGTATACCGACTGACACCAGGGGTGTGGGAATTTAGGACGACAAAAGTTTGCGCCAATTTTATAGTTCACAGTATAAAATTACTAACTGAGATGTGGGTGTTTGAGACCAGCCGGCACACAGATGATACTTTTCCCTCGCTGCAATAGAGTAAGCGTCTATGGCTGCAAGCGATGAAAATGGTAGCTCGCTTATATCTGGTTACGGCGATAAGAGAACAATTATGTGCCAAAAAGAACAAACAAGTGCTATACGATTCACATGTTTAAAAGTTGCAATGGGAGGAACTACTTTTCTTTCATTTAACTTCTGGTGTAATTTTTGTTTCGACAGAACCTGCACTTGTTCGGAATACCATGCGGCCACAGGGATGTGGCTTGTAATGGTGTCTCCTGCTATAATTCCACTGGTAAAGTACCCTATTTAGACTGACCTCCGAACGAGCCGTGAGTTTTTTAAACGGTGTCTCTGAAAAGGATACTTTGCGTGCAGCTTTAATCTGCCCTGGTTTCAATCGGGGTCGAACCAATTTTCAAAGGATACTAAAATGATTGTCAACGATGACCTTTGCGTCGGTCATCGCCGATTCGTTTTGCATGTTAACATAATCTAGGTCAGTCCAATGATATGACACTGGACTATAACGAGATATAATTATTTTATAAGCGTCACTTTTCTCCTCACATCAAACCACTGTCTGAATTTAATACTTTGCGTTAAAAAAATTTGACCAACTAAACTTGGTGGCCGAACATGGTTTCTTTCCACAAGATTCTAACTTCCTATCATTCGTAAAAAACAAGCAACCTGGAGTTACCAAAATATTTGAGACTTCTTTTTTTTTTAAAAAATTATTTGGCAATTTTTAGTTCTCGTTTAAGAAAATTTCTTACAGAACTAAGTGCCTTAAAATCAAGCTTTTTTCAACATGCTCTATTGAAGATATTATTTAGCTTGTTGTTGTTCAACTGCGCAATGTAGTTCCTTACCGATTATTGATAGGGAAGCGTCGCTAACAGTGAGACACTTTTTTTTCTAAAAAAGTATTCTGAGTAATTAGTTGATATAAATTGTTTATTGCATACTTAAAATTAAATTTACCTTTACCGATAAAATAATTTAAAACAAAATGGCTGAGTACCTCCTTTGTCTCACTGTTGGTAGACCTACTTCAACAGTGAGACAGTCATCCCCCAATACAGTGAGACTACTTAAACAAAAAGAGTTTTGTTTGATAAACATTTATAATTTTTGATGCAAAAAAGTAACGAAATATGTATGAATAAAAAAAGAAAGTTACAAAACATGTCTTCAGTGTCAAATAAATAGATCATAAACAAAAATCGATTTCATTATTCCAGAAATAAAAATGAATAATATATCGCGCTTCAATTTGGTCAAATGTGATTCAAAAATGGATACTGCCTTGTTGCCAAATGCCGACTGGTGTTTCCACAAAGAATCGGCTCTGGGAGAATCATTCTTATGTCTTCTTCGGTGAGACACTGGACCACTGATGTCAACGGGATATTGTCTCACTGTTGGTAAATCGTCGAAAATATGTTTAAAAAAAAATCAAAACCAAAAAAAATATGCCTCGAAATGCCTCAAGATCTAGTTAATTGTTTTCTCTATAATATAATCTACACAATATATTAAACATTGATTGAAAAACTCACCTAGATAAAAAGTTATTTCTTTGTTATTGAGATAGGTACTTAAAATTTACTTTTGACTATTTTTTTCCAAAGCCCTATCACGGCTCGACTACTCTTCATTTGAAGTAAACACAAACTAAACCAATCGGACGAACATCTGAGCATGACCTACGACAACAAGCGCGACGTGTACGTACATGCTTCTTCGGATCTATTATGAATGTCTCACTGTTGGCGACGTTCGCCTATTTTAAATTGGATAAATTGGTTCATTCCATTTCAAATACGCTCAGTGGTTACTGTCATACAGAATTGATATACTCTCAAAAAGACTATAGACAGCGCCATCTATATGATCTTTTCAAACCAAATTCTATATACGACCCTCATCGTGTACATTAGTATGGCGGATCATCCTAGTCGCTTCGAACGCAGAATTCTTTGAGAGAATTTTGGTCCCGATTGAGTTGCCGGACTTTGGAGAAGACATTTTCATAGCAAAATTTAAAAAACAACCAAGCGACATTGATTTGGTCCGAAAAGTATGCATCAGTCCGTAAGAATGACACCAACGCTGCGGCCCTAAGAGTCGTCGAAACCAGCCCGAAGTCAGAAAGGCAACTGGGGTCAATTAGTCAAGATCGCACTGAAGACGCGAATTGGTGTAAGTACATATAAGTCAGAAAGTACCTACTATTAAACGATGAGATTGATCATGTGAGAGAAAGAGAGCAGGGAGATCCCTTCTGCTCTAATAGGCAGCATAGAGTTGGCTGCGAAACGCAACTCTGTGGAAGTGGCAGGCAAATTGAGTTAAGGGCGTCCTGTGTCCGCGCAGATAGCTTCGTACGTTGTACACTACACACATACGAACTTTATCCGTTTTGAATATGGATAGCCATGAGGATCTATAAAAAGCCCACTTTATGCGTGTGAGCAGTCTATCCCCAGCCACCTACCTCAGGGAACAGGTAAGAGCAATCGCTTAAAAATACCCACTTAGAAACTGCAAATGAAATTGTCACCTCTTATAAAAGGTCAAAAACAAAATTTTAAGCCCTCCATGGGTACGGCGTCGAATTAAATTTAATAATACGAACAAAACTGACGACTTAAAGTACTCATAAGCTCACCCACCATCTTTTTATAAGTAGCTCGTCTCGACAGTCCTGCAGCAAAATCCTTGGCAGTCATTGTTAATAATTTACTTGTTTACTTACATTTTAAATACTTTCTAATACCCAGATCAACGTGTAATAAGTTTTCCCAGAGCGGTCCCGTCCCGCCATAAGCAAAATCAAAAATATTTCTCCCGTTTTCCTCTCTGGTTCATTCACTTTCCAACGTGTCGCCTTAATCCAATTATGAATGTTATCACGGTAAAAATCTCATTACGATTTTTTTTCTCTACCTTCTTCTTATTTTTTTCATTTTCTACCTCCTACTCGCGCTATAAATTACACTGTCTAAGGACAAAATATGTATTTATAAGAAAAAGAAAAATGTCCTGGCTACAGCATTTAGCGCGGGGGAGTTTAAATTCCTATATAAGTAAGTCTCTTGAGGGACGAGTTTTAAAATCCGCTTTAAGATGGCGAGCGCGGACAAACGAAACAAGAAATGATTGCTGCTCTGCATATACTCGTAGTAAGGATTTTACCAATTCCATTTTTTTTTGTTGCCTTTGAACTTGGGAGTCGGGAAGAAGTATTTTTTTTTTAATAATAAGATTTATAATGACATTTGAGATGCGGATTATACGACTTGATTGGGTCAGTATCATGAGTACAAAGCCATAAGGGCTGATAATTGACTGTTTTGATGGAAAAGCAGGTAAATGCTGAAATGATGGCGGTAGATACCTATATTTAGGATTCTGATTCCAGGAATTTAATTCAATTGGCCAACTACATGCGCGAGGCGATATTTGAGGCAGAGTTGGTTCGGCAGATGCATCGAATTTTCACATCCATTTTTATGGAACTGCCTTCCAGTTTAAATGATAAGATTGAGTTGAAAGCATCTCTAATTATAAATATAGTTGTCACAACCTTTAGTTTTGTGAGAGTTTCTATTTTTTGGGATGAATGAAAGGGACCTACAATTTCATACCGAGTCCGAACGGCTGAATTGAGAAGCTCTTTCTTGACAGTTATACTCTCGCAGCACGTTGCTGGGCGACAAGCAGTAACTAACGGCTGATACTGGACTGCTTTTTGACAGACATCTAGTGCTCTGTACAAGATAGGTACGAATAGATACAACCACCGGCTATATAATGTGTTGGAATATGGTCGCTATAGCATCGAGCAAATGTTAAATAAGTTTCTTATAAGCCTGTCTTTAGCTAATTATACAATTTTATAATTTTGTCTAATAGAGAGCTGCGAAAAAAAAAATAATACAATATTTAATTTCATGAATACTACTAGTTATATCTCCAGTTAATATACAATTTGTTATGTTAATATTTGCATATTTACTGAAAAGTAATACTTTAATAATTTTTTTCATTCGAGTTATATTCTGTG
Organism: Cheilosia vulpina; assembly: GCA_916610125.1. Lineage (NCBI taxonomy): Eukaryota > Metazoa > Arthropoda > Insecta > Diptera > Syrphidae > Cheilosia > Cheilosia vulpina. Next base: position 63,001,993 of record OU744277.1, read on the forward strand.
TTTCTTTAAAGTCGGTAGCGAATTCCACAGACGGAATATTATTTGAATACCAAAAAAGGTCAGAGATCCGACCGGAAGATTTCTATTTCAAACTTTTCAAACAATTCAAAAACGAACTGCGGATAAGTCGAACGACTAGTTGCAATCGCATTCGAGATAACGAAAGTCAATATTGCAGAAACATCCCAGCTCTGCAATGTCTTTCGATGGGTTTCTTTCCGGCTAGCCCCCACAAAAAAAAGTAGGTAAGTAAATTATATTTGAAACCTTTTCAAAAACTCCTCGTTCTTATCTAAGAATATTGCGGTCGCAATATTGGTTTTTAGAAGACTTTGTGTTTCAGTCAAAATTTGGTCCAAGTCAATTTATGAGCAATCATATTGAGTCCCTGTTTCGCTCTAAAATGTCCTAGTAAGAAACTGTCAATATGTTAACGTGTTTTGTATTCTCCGAAAGAGGGATGGTTTCCGTTCTTAAAAAAACTAAACGAACCTCCCAACGACACCTACATCCCTGTATTCTCATAAAGGAGTAGGTAATATTTATTTTCCACATAAATTCCTTGCGTGAGAAAATCCCCAAAAGCACCAGCCCCTCCAAGAAACCCGACCAATTGAACCCGCCCACATCCTTTGTCTCATTTTTAACTTTGCACAGAATTTACACTTTATTTGTCTCTATTTGCATAATTTAGAATGCATCCCATACTTAGAATTCACAGAACACGAGTGTAGGGATAAAAGTTTACACCTAACCAGACCATGAATGGCGAAACCTTTTTGCTAATGAAATTTAACCTTTGGCCCTAATGAGGGATCGCATGCACGCATGCAAAACTCAATTTGTTTGAAACTCTCCTTTGAGTCCGTTTTAGCATTCCAAACAAGACGTCCGGACCTAGTGGTAGGCGGGTTTTGTTTAAGGCGCATTTGCATAATATTTCCACATTTCGTTTGATTGATTTGGCTGGTGCGGAAGTCCATATGCAAATGGTTTCGTCCTGACGAACTTCTTTTGAATGCTCAATGGGGATAGGTTTTTTTTTTGGCTCTTGCTGCAATACATCTTAAACTTAAATTGGTATCCATTTTGCTGTGTTAGGACCACCATGGCAAAGTCCGCCGCTTAATGAACTTACAACCCCCAGTCTCTTCTGGAAACCATCTGTGTCATTGTGCACACAATCCCTTAACCATGTCTATTCGTAGGTAAGTACTCGTGTGCGGTCGATGGCAATCAAGGAGCACTAACTTGTAAGTTTTCCACCTAAGATTCAATTATAAATTTCACAAAGTCACTAGATATGGGGTTGATTGTAACATAACGTGATTTACTGTCCAAAGGTTGCGGCCAACAGACAAAGGATATGCTCTCAACGATGCTCTGACATCTTGAAATTTATCAATTTCACCAGAGTCTCATCCAAGAGCGGGAGTCCTTGTAATTTTTGATAGATTTTGGAAATTCCCCTTTGGACATTTATGCAGACGTAAGTTTATACTTTGATTTAAATTTTTTTTTTTCGTTTTTTGTTTCTGTTGTGCGAATTGCCATCTCACATTATCGGGGCAATAAGCCAAAATCATAACACGAATCTTAAATTAACATATTAAGAGGTTGCCACTCTAAGCTCTTAAGTGACATTTCGAGGGAGGTGATGGTCGTACTTTTTTTTTTTGTCTATCCACTCTTTATTGTCCAAGGATCAATGCACACCCTCGCAGGGACAGTGGTGTAAAAGTGTGAGAGCCAGAGTGGAGTTCAAGAAGCGTAAAATTATGTAAATTAATTTCACGCCTTTTTAGATGCGATGGGACCTGGGGCATTGGCCTCCTCGTTTCAATGGCACTCTTATCTAACCGGTGAGCTTATAAGCAGATTTGGGTTTATTTCTTCTCTTCCTCGTTTTATTTTTTTATCAAAATATCAAAGTGTTTTATGGTCGTTCGCAATGGGGTGTTTAAACATTCAATGGGTCTCGAGCGGATGGGTAACTTATGCTTAAGGATAAATCAACATTGGGAGATGCCTTGGATTTTGATGGGGTTATATATTTCTGATTCCCATTTAATGAGTCACACTCCCGAAATTGTTCTAGAAGAAGTATTATTGCCTACAGTTGCTTTTGGAAAGAAATCATTGTGAGGAAGTGAACCTGCGCTTGGGTTCGTCGCCAATTACTCAAGAAACTTAACTACTTGGGCCAATTGAGCCATCAGCCACTACAATAGGCCATCAGTTCTCGAATTCGATTAAAGTGTTGATTATACAAGGTTTCGTCGATCTTTCGACTTTTCTCTTTTTTAAAGCAGCACCGGACATATTTACTGTTGGAAAGAATATTATATTTTTACACTCGATACTGAAATCGTTAAACCGTTCATTTTTTTCGCAACTCACATATTCACACTTTTGCCTAAAACACAAGTGCACATACATGTTATATAATGTATTTTCAGATTTCTGACGTTCAGTTTCAGACTTTTCGAATCGGTTGCTGTCATTGAACGCGTATTCCAGACACAACGGTTTCTTGTGTGGCAGATAGAAGCTCGCTTCAAACACACTTGACTTAGGTGAATTGAATTTGGTGCGTTCTGAAAACGGAATAACGCCAAAGCCTATAGAGCCAAAAACAAAAACTCAGTAGGTAAGGCCGCTTAAGTCGTGATATAAAACCTGAAACAGAATTATGCGAGTATAAAATTAGTTAAATGTTCACAAACGATGAATATCCAATCACTGGCGAAACAATGAACCATCAGGAGATGGATATCGATTCGTATTCTCAATATTTATCAGTCATTGTACTCGGTTGGATGTCGCATCAGTTCCATTCAAAGTCTATAACTTCCTATCTTAGCTATTAGCAAAAAACATTTGTAATGCCAACGATGGTTAAAATTAACCCCAATATCAACATTTTTGTTTTAAGAATGAAATTGTTGGCAATTTTCTTGACTTTTGAAAACTTAAAAACGAGTTCTTAATTTTTCAAAAATTATAGTTAAAGCAAGAACTTAATTTTTAAAAATCTCGGTATTTTTCGCTTAGCAATTTTTTTTCTGAGTGTATGAGCTTGATCTATTTAAAAGGAGTTCGCTAAATAAATTCTATGGAAGGGCACATTCAGAGCTTCTTTTTTTGCCATTATTATTTAAACATAAATAATTCAGAGATGTTCGACTTGGTTGGTCAATTGCACATTCAAAACCTAACTTTTCAAATACTGGGTTTAAAACATAAATCTATTTAATTTAGTTTTACATTTTGCTTTTGTTATCTAATGTTGTAAATTCGTTTTAGTTTTTTACGTTTCTAACTAAATTACATGCAATCAGTCCTCACCAATTTATAATGTTAGAAATGTTTTTTAAACCTAAATTTTTGTGAAGCCTTCACAACTTATAAGATGTTACTATATAACCATTCTTTGTTATATATAAAAATAAAATATGAAATGCTGTGTTCAACCGTTGTTTGCTGGACACCTATAAAACAACTTTAAAGCCCTTTTTGACGCAAAGACGGTTGCGTAGTTTACACTGGACTCTGATTTAAAAAAAAAAACAACAATCAACATCGTAGTACAGGGTCATTGATTTCGTGGTTTAAAGCTGGTAGCGCTGGCATTTGACACCTGTCAAACTCAGTTATCATTTGAAGTGTCATAATATTAGTTGAAAGCCATTTACGATATTGGATCGCTTAACAATCGAACAATGCGTTAAAATTATTAGACTTATTACAAGACGGGTCAACAAGTCACACAACACGACCAATTCACGTCTTGGCGACGTCAATTGGCCACCATGCGATTTGACACCGTAAGATTTTTTTCTGTGGGGCTACGCAAAATACCGTGTTAGCGCGAATAATCCCCGAACTCTGGACGCATTAAAAACCAACATTACTCAAGTTATATCAAGAGATACCGCCCGAAATGTGCGAAAATGTGGCTGAAAATTACCTCATAAGAATCGCAAGCTGCGAATTTTCGCGAGGCGGCCATTTGAAAGATATTGTATTTCACACCTAATGCCAATGTCCAAACTTTATAATGAAATAAAATGTTCATCAAAAATGTATCGCTGTGTGTGTTTTATTTATACTTTCGGAAACGAAAATTGAATGACACTTTATTATTAAATCATCCTTAAAGATCCTACACAACTCGCAAATAACTTTCTTGCAGCTGACTGGGTAAACACAACTAGCTGCGTATCCCATTTCGAAAAATAACTCCTCGAGCACAGAGAGTAATCCCCTTTATACACCCACTAAATCACCTGAAAATCACCGACACCAACAACAACAAAAAAGTAAATACAAAACCCTTCCTTCATGGGTAAATCCGCGCGGCCGCACCCCTCTTCATAAGACTATCATCTATCAATGTCACATTATGAAGTGATCATATTTGGATTTTTACCACACGAAACCTGTGTTTGCTGTTTATTCAACCCCATTGAGATGCCGTTAAATAACCCTATGACACACGTACCCCATCAGCCAGCATATACGACAGCAAGACCACTTTGTTCCAATACCTCGTCAGTCAGTCAGCCACCCAACACATCATTGTTGCGTTATTGATATCATGTAATGCCTATATTCAATCAGAAATCGATTAGCCGGCCGCCGCCCGTCAGCCGCATGGTCTGTGCTTGGAACAGCAGCATCGGTCCAAAGAAGGGTTGTTTTGTTATTATACGAATATGGCAATGAAATATTTCCATCCATCCCCCTTCGTATTGACACTTGCATGACGTTTTTCGGGGGAGGTAATGTAAGGGTAGCACCTGTGATCCGTTGGGACTTGCCTGAGAGTCTCCCGCATAAATGATTTATGTTTTATAATTTCTCTGCTTTTGCTTGTGTATGTGACTAAAATTTATAAGAATTATTGGATCAATAGAGGATCTTAAAGGATTTGCGGCATCTGTTTGTTTTCGATTTGAGTGGGTTACCCGGTTAAGCTGAAAAAATTTAAAAATAAAAGGAAATATTTGATTTAAGCTAGTAGAAAATGCAGGTCATGCATTTTTTTTTAACTGGATTTGACTACATTTGTGTAAGCGTTCTGAAAACTTAAGTGTGCTCTAGTCCGGGCCATAATTGCCACAGATCCTCACATATATGTATTAGGACACTCTTTCTATGCGAAATAAAAGGCTTTTCCAATGTAAAAGAGTCTAATGGGGCGTGGCGCCCCCCATACAGAGTGGGAAGAAGTACTCAAATGGTGATTCTTGATAATTTTGACCACAAAATTTGTAAAATTTGAAGCAATGGTGTACATTGCGCAACCCAAGCACTTTGAGAAATGTGGGCGGGATGAGAACTAGGGGCATGGCACCTTTCATACCTCAGAGTTATTTTAGACTCCATACCTTATTATTTATAGCAGTTTTAGCCTTTTAATTTGATAAATATTGCCTGTTGGAAGCATTTTGCAAAATGTGGGTGGTATTGGAAAATGAGACAAGCAACGAAGATTTTTTAAACCCTGAATACTTCAGCTTAAATTTGCAATACTTTGCACACTTGTAAAAATTTCGGACGGTTGAAATGTGTCTCACAAATAGCCTTTAGATTCGCAGCTGTTTGCAATTATAGCCTCTGCAGAAATAGTTTAACCAAGAGCTCTGCTCTGACAAATATTTCCCACTTTTCAAGATGGTTGCATTTTTTACGCGGAGAGTGTAAGCTTTCGCTCTTCACTTAGAACTTCTATAGGACTGTTAAGGTTTTATTAGCTTTATTGTTTAATCCATCAATAAGAAGAAGTGCAGCCAAGTAAGCTCCAAGTAAGTAAGTCTCGACCGAAGCTTGGATCGCCTTCCCATAAGGTGGCGTATGCCATTCTTCCATCAGGTAAACACGGCAGACTCTCTAAGTTTCTCCCTCTAGCTACTGACTATTATCATCGAGCTCAAACCTCAGCTGGCCTATCTAAATAAGCTCAATTTTATTTTAATTCTTCTTCAACAACTTCAAACAGTTTTCATCTCTTCCCAGCTTTCTCAAAAACAGTCAGCCCTGCATTCAAATTACCACCTCACCTTTAGCTCAAAATTGCCCATTCTGAAAAAAAAAATGGCTTTTTATACCGTTCGCGTGGACGCAGCTGGAAAAGAAGTCGATTGTCCAAAAACGTCTAGAGGCTTTGAAACCCGTCGTCTCACAGACCGCTGCAGTGCTCGATATCCTTCAAGCGTCAGTGCAAGTTCCATAAGGTATTTCTTCCAAGATTTTCATATCCATTATCAGCACCGCTCCATTTAGCAGATACATTAACCCTTCGGTGTTCATTGAAAAATCCCAAGAGCCTGATACATGCACCAGTGACGAGAGCGTCAGTGAAGTAGTTCCTCCATTGGATCTCAACTCCTCGGGTGATACCCTGCCGTCGGAGAACGCTCCCTTCGCCAGCTATACCATCGCCAAGGCCTGTGAAGTTAGCAGAATAACCAAATCGGACGCGTTCGCCAATTGGCTATCAGGAAAAAAGTGAGTAAGTGCGAAAAAAAAATCTAAATCTCCCTTTCCTTATAACAGGAAGCTCAAGTCGTATGAGCTAGCCAAAAGAAAGGAGATCGCAGAGGAACAGCAACGACTCGTCGAAGAGAAGAAAGAGCTGGCCAGGCAGAAATACCAACAGTGGCTGGCCAAAAAGGCTCAAGCCAAGGACAAGCCCCCTGAGAGGCAATTGCAGGAATACCAGGAGTATCAGTCACTGGAAGAAAACAGTGAAGCCAATCGACGTGCCTGGGAGCACAGTAAACAGGAAGAACTTCGTCGAAAAAAGGAGGAAAACCTCAGGGCAAACGAACAGAAAAAGCTACTGGACGAGAAGCGAAAGAAGCAGTCTGCGAAGGCTTGGCAAAATTGGTTGGCAGAGGCTCCTCTCAAGCCCAAGCCGGTTCCCTTGAACCAGGGTTTTCTCACCTTGAAGGGTACGATTTCGGATATTTTCGTGAATCCAAATCCCTGGCGTGATACTTGCACGGTCGATGAATGTGGCTAAGACAAATAAAGCTTTTACGTACTGCTAAACAAAAAAAAAAAAACACATTTCCTCCTTTCGGGAAATTATTTCCTCTTCCACATGAATCGAAATGCAACCCGCCTAACCGGTGGTGGCATTCTCTTCACAGGTACACAGTGTACCGAGGCGAACCGAAAACCTATTACACAGTCTGACAGTCCTCGGCGTGCTGGGCCACAGTGCGAAGTGCAGTTCTTTTATTTTCACTTCTGGTTCTGCGGGTTAATTTCTTCCTTTTTTTGTCATTACTTAGTGGACTGCGCCACCGTTGGGCAGTAACTCCACTTTTCCGTACGGCCTCTGGGGATGAAGTTACCCTAAATTACACAATATGCCGGTCAGTACACCACCATCGCATACCGGTAAAAGCAGATTATCAACTGGTCAACGTAAATCACTGCATTAGTGCGGTTGATGTTGGCCTTCTCGCCTTCGGGTCTGGTGACCGTCCTCTATATACGTTAAGGTTAAGCCATCGTCATTAAATCGGGTTTATTCCGCCATTAGTGCCTGTTGCTCCCCTCGGATATGGCGGCGGTGGCTGCACTCCACCAACCCCTCCTTGTGTGTGTGTTGAGTATGCGAGATGATTATGTTACTTCTTGTGCCAACAGGTGTAAATGTGAATTAATTAACCGCAAATACTATAAACACCGAGTGAATTAATCTGGCTGTGTTTATAATTGCGGTTGGATAATGAAGGTATATGCGGTGGGGTGGATTTTGGCACTCAAATGTCAATAGCATATGTACGATTGAAATTGACTTTCGCTGTATAGCAAAGCTGTTGGTGGAGATTTTGATTGAGATGAAGTCGATTTGGGACTCGTTGCAATGCATCTTACTTTTCAACAAGTATATAAACATTTTTACACGTCGATATCCCCACAACCCCATTCAAGGGCGTCATTGAGGGTGTGGTGTTTGGTCAACGCAACGTCGTCTTCGTTTCTGTTAGTAAATTTTTATAAATAGATTCCTGAATAAAGCGCCCGCCTTTAATTTAAAAAGGCATCAGTCTGCTTAAGCCTGCATACATTATTACTTTGCTTTGCTGAGATTGAAACTAAAAAAAAACAGGCCTATTATCTAGAGATCGAATTTGGGTGGAATTTTAAAAATTTGAAACATGAAGTGACACTCCCCGTGTTTCTTTCCAGCTTATTTGTTGTCAAAGTGCGGTTCGCCATACAGACATGCATCCCCTTAAAGTCAGTTATATTAGGAATTTATTTTACAATATTATATTATTATATGCATTATATGCTGCATTTACAATTGATGATGCTGTTTATGGATCATCTTTTTGCGACAAAAAGTATTCTATGTCCTTCCTATCCTTGGATCAATACAAGTCTATCAAATCCAAAATCGTGAAAAAATCGTGCGATCTGTTCTCGAGTTATGAGTCCACACACGGACGCCAGTCTCTTTTATATTTTGGATACAGGGTGGCGCAAAATGAATAATCCAATTTTGTTTTTGAATTACTTTTTTACTAAACAAAAAAAGTTATTTTGAGTGATGGAAATCTTTATTTGGATCTTTACGATTATTTCTGTTAAGTGCAGGGATCAATGGATCAACACATTTCCACAAGATTTCCGGTAATAAATGTTGGCCGAATATTCTCCTAACGGCTGCTATTGTCTGAAGCTTGATGGCGTAAAACCGCGACTTCAACTAGCCCCAAAGAAAGAAGTCTGGGATGGTTAAATCGGGCGACCTTGCACGATCGCCAAAAAGGGAGATCACGCTTCTTTCACACTATCCATTAATTATTCCACGCTCTTGTGGAGTTTAGCGGTCCATTGCTTGACCGTTTTATACTGCAGTTGTTTAGTTCACAAATGTCAAATATGATTGACGTACGACGCCATTTGCAAAAATTACAACATCTTTCGATCATTTTCCGCCACCTTGTATGTAGATAGATATAAGATTGAATGAAAGTGAGTGAAATAGCTATATTCCTTAAGGCTTTATTACTGGAGGCTTTGCCCCCGGAACTTTATCTTAGGGCAGTCGGCTTCTAAGTAGAAAAAGGACTTCCAAGTTAAATTTTCTCGTGAAACGAGCCTTGCCAACTTTTCATTTGATATTCAGCACACTTCATAGGTAGCATCTTCCAACGATTCGGTAAGCATATAGGCTGCTAAAAATAAAACTGAAATAATTGCTGTAAAATGACGAACAATGCTCTCAGTACGCAGCCCTAATCATGTAGCCTACCTACTATCATCGCAATGATAAACCTCGCAAACCATCTACAAACTTGGCACTAAACAGAAAAGCTTCAAGAAAAGGGGTCAAATCGCGTCGTCCGTGAACAAGCATTACGTGACGGAATTTGTTTTTGTATCACATGTTAAATCAACTTAATTCCGTTAACACAATCTGCCGAAAACTTGAAAAAAAAAAAAAAAAAGTCATTAAGAACATAACCTATAATGGTAATTAAAATTTCATAAACCAAGCAGCCTAGACTGGCCCCCCAGAGCTGGATAATTTTGTTCAATATTTCATTTCGAGCTGCTCAGAACTCGGGACAGCCTTCACATCTTCGCACTTGTTTATTTTAACTTCCCGATCCTATTTCGATAGCTCTTCAGAATATAAGTGCCAAAGTGATGGGATTATTGCCACGAAAGCACTAAAGACTAAAGCATCTTAAAAGCTCTGAAAAGAGATAAGATCTGCTTGAGTGAAGCGATATTGGATATATATTGAACTCTTACATACAAAAATGTTCTTCCCCCCACAAAGGAGTTAATCCGTAGCTCGCTTTTTTTGTTGTACAAATAAAGAAGAACTGATTAAACCGTCTGTCATCAGAAATCATCTCCTTTGATGGATCTTCCAGCATCAAATTGAGTCCCTGAAAATACACATAGCAGCACATGCATAAGTAATGCTGTGTCGTTGTTCCAGAACTTCCAATTTTCGTATATTGGCCAAGCAAACAAAAAGGGTTATTGAAAAATAAGGGTATACGATTCGAATCGCAGGCAATTTCTTTCTCGTAACCACACCGCACCCGGAGAAAAAGACGACAGCTTAACTGAAAGGGAATTCCATCTCGATAAGATAAAATTAAAGTGCTCTCGTATCGTCGAATCGTTGTATCTCTATTCCTAGCAGATAGATTCTGGCCCACACTGATGCCGCACGCATTAATGAACGTTTCACAGATTCATCATCGCAACTCTTCCCCCGGCTGTTATATATGGTGTTGTGTATGCCCGCACCCACGTCTCTCACTCTCAGTCTCAGTCAGGAATTAACATTTTATCATTAAGAGCACCCGCAAAACGTTGTTGGTCCTTCGACTCAGAAGCCCACCCCATACTCGAGATGGATACACGTTCGTTCATTTGGTGCTTTGAGTGAAGGAAGAGATTTAAAATGGAAAATATCTGGGGGTGGCAGCTCTTCTAAAGAACAATAAGCAGAAGCACCAAAAAAACCAAGATTGGATTTTGATGTTCAAAATTGGAAAATGCCTTCGGCTTGACATTATCCTCGGCCTGTGTACATTTGAATTTCCCAAATTCATTCAAGAGTATTAATGGGTCCTGTGTTAAGTACTATGCTCGGTGGTGGCATACAGCAGAGGCCTTTCGCAATTCCCCGGGACAAGTGAACTGATAAGATTTTGTAAAGAAATACCACCAGCTGCAGTGGGATGGGTTCTAGCCAAAAGGTATCATCTGGTCCTTAATGCACGATAACATTATGTGTTTAATAGTTCATTCGAGTGCTGGAGAATAATCAATTTCCATTTGGGGAGAGATAAAAATTAGCACTCGCTGTGGAAGTTGTTCTTTTCAAACAGAAGCGGGAAATTTAGCAAATCATTCAGAGGTCTATTAGCAACTGCCTCTTTAAAGGTGCCAGTCATCTTTGCACACTAATGACTCTGAATTTCCTAACCAAGTTCATGTGAAGCTACATTCCTAAAAACAAAAACCAAGTATAGCTAAGGGAACGAGATAGATGTCAACAAATATTAAACTGAATGAAATTGGTGTTGCAAATGAAAGCCATTCATACCCATTTGAAATACTAAGCACACGAATTGAAACTTGGTACTTGGTGTAAGAAGTTTTTGATATACGATTAGAAAGACGTTTTTTTTTAGAAAATTGAAACAGTATTCTTATTTAGGTTATGTTCTCTTCGGATAACAAAATGAATATTTATACAAAAAACTACTTTCAATTTTTAAGCCCATCCCACCTGCAGAATAAGGTTAAAGTTTTTCTAGTAACGAAAAGTTCTCCCGTGTCACAACTTTACAAGGACCCAACTATGTATTTAATATAAACATCGATTTTCCACACGCCCACAACTTGGCTTGGAATAAATAAAAATATTTTTTTGATTTTTGTACAATGCACACCAGTTTTTTTTAAATAGTATGGAATTCCTTCGAGGAGAACTCTTATCAACTTCAAAAAGTTTCAGTCATGAGTCTCAGATGAAACATCATTTATAAAAATTGAATACGGTCAGTTGCCAAACCAAATTTATGAGTTTCCTTCTTGAGGTTGAGTTTAATTTGGCAACGTCAGAATATCGTTCTGATTCAGATAGCAATCAGCTTCGCACTCCCGAAAACTTGTCTGGCCTAAACCCAGAAACCACGCTTTGTCATATAAGGCCCTCTTGGAACCATCTGGCACCCCGACACAGAAACTCCGTCTTCTTGTAGGCCATAGGGAACTCTCAAAAACCCGCTTGTAATTTTTTCACTTTTTGTCACTTAATTATTTTCAGAATCATTCTACGGTTTCAAAAGTCCTTCGAAAACTATTAGGAAAATGTATTCAATAACTCAAAAAATCCATCGAAAGAAATCTGTGTCAAAAATTCTCACAGAAAACTCAAAACCCAAAAATGTGTTGTTTCCAAACTAAAATTGTTTTCAAAAAAAAAATGTGCAGTTTAACTACTAAAATTGTTAAAATCTTCTGAGATTTATTCCGAATGTGTTACTTTCAATAAATCCTTTGAAGACAGTCATTTGTGTAGGTTTTTGTAATATATAAGACGAACGGAATGACTTTAAATTGATTATTATTACTGTTTATTAACAATGAATTTAAAATACACTGCTGGCTCTCGGCTTACACAAAAATTAAAAATTAGTAAGAAAAATTATCTCCAAAATCAGTAAATCAATCATCTCAAACGCATTCAAAGAACGACATAGGATTACCATCCAGTTCAAATCGAACTTAATATCAGTTCAAAAGTCATCTAAAAATGCTAGGAGAAATCGCGAAATTTGTTTGGAAATCGTTCGAAAGGGCCAAAAGTTGCTTATAAAACAAGTGAACAATTCTTTGGCCCAAAAGTTGTGATTCCATAAGAAACAAAAACCAAATCGCGCCAAAAAATACGTACCGCAGTAATACGTTGAAAAATCGGTTTAAAAAATGCCTTAAAAATGATTGACGAGTAGCACTAACATTTTTTTATCATAACAACAAATATTCCAAAAGTCGCCTTTCGCAATTGTCTAGTAAGCCATAAGTGAACGCTTTTCTAGCAATTTGTAATGAGTAAAGCTTTGAAAATTGCTAGAAAATCGTTCACACGGTTCATTAATCAATTGTGAAAGTCTGAAAATTAAAGAAAATCGTATTGAAGTTGACCCAAACATTATCTATCGAAAGTTGACTCAAAAAGTGTCTAAAACGGGCAAATTAGCAAATCTAAACTTTGCAAAAACTCTCATGGTACCAAAAATATCTTGTAAACATTATTTGAAAATGGGCTCGAAAATTATCCCAAAATTTGCCTCAAAAATCATCCAAAACAGCAAATCAGAAATCATTACTTAGAGTCGGTGAATGCTTTCGAAAATTGCCCGAAATTAGCTTTACTGCGCTCTAAGGGGCAATCCTGGTGGTAGACTGTCAAATTAAATCAGAGGTACAAATTTTGTCAACTTGTCAATGTGAGCTCTCACTGTTAGCTATGAACGCATTAAATGGTGACGATGCGGCGAACTTCATTCTGACCCGACTCTGTTCGCAAAATTTCGAAAAACTAGCAACATATTTTTCAATTCATATCGTTTTGAGTGATAAATATGTCGACGTTATAATAACAGAACATGGGCCTTATAAACCAGTTAAAAATCGACAAAAGATTCTGCCGAAATGCTTTTAAATTCACCTTCAAACTGGCCCACAAATTGCGTCAATAATGATTCAAATAACAATTAACTCCAAAAATATTGGAAAAGCGATTAACATCGACGAAAATGGCCTCAAAATAGTCTCATAAAAAATAACGAAACAAATCGTTTCAATCATCTTCTCCAAAATTAAATCAGAAATCGACCAAAAATGATAGGCCCGCAATATGGTTGACAGAAAAAAAAACAGAGCAATTGTCACGAACATTGTTTCGAAAAAAAAACAAAAGCCAATTTAAAATCAGTTCCAAAAATCATCTAAAAGCCACATAAGAAAATTCCCCGAAAAGAGTGACTGAAATGACCTTTGAATGACCTTTATTTTTGAATAATGATAAATGATACCGCCGCACTATATGGGTTGATTGCATTATACGTAGTATTTCGTCTCAACTGTAACTGAGCTGATTTCGAAGCCGAGCGTCCACCTAGGTGGCTTGTAATGTAAAAATGGAGACATTGTCGTGAAGATTGGGGCTCTAGAGAACGAAAAGGGGTACCATAGAGGGCACCATATCCCACTAGAAGACCAGCCATAAAGATGGGATCGCCAGGAGCCGATCCCTCCCACCAAGGACAACTCGCCATAGAACGTCATGAGGCAGTACAAGTGGTCTGCGGCTAGACCCATCGTCCTTTGTGCATTTCACTTGTACAACGCACCGCTTCGCGTAATCAGACCCGCCCGACTGCAGCTAATTATCCCCTCAGCATGCTTCCAATCACACACTTGAAACTACTACTCTCATCTCGTCTTCATTCCCCCACCAGCACAGCAGCGTCTTTAAGATTAATTAGCATCCGTATATTCTAAACGAGTTCCGCACAACAGAGCTCACTTACTCCGACTTTGAGTGCCGCATTGAACAAACTTTCTAATTGACTTAAGACCGAACAAAAATTCCCCTTAGCTCAGTTGACCGTTGAGTCTTAAGTGGTTCCAACTGTGTGTAACCATAAATTAGCCCCCAAAATAGACTTTTCGCCCACATCCATCCCGCACGTATAAATAGATTTAAATGAGTACTTGTGGCTAGGCATCTGGAATTTCTTCTTGAAAGGCGAAGAAAAACTTCAGTCAGATTACAACAGCAAACAGAAAAAAACAAGCCAAACACCAACAAATCATTTCGCCAGGCTTCCTTTTTAATTCCGTCTTCCTGTTGTTGATGAACCACATCAAAATTAAATTCAGCGGAGCGAACCTAATGCTAATTAAGGTTACGTCTATGCGCCACTAGACGGGAAGCAACATCTAAGACCATTCCTATCGGTGTTTGCGGTGATGTCTTCCAAGGATTGCGATTCCTTTGATGTGGCTGACGGATAATTTCCTCCGAAGAACAAAAATTTGCTCATAAATTTTCTCGTATGCAATCCGCCCCAAACCCAGCCTCACCGTTATGGTAGGCAAACAGTTTGTGCGTTACAAAGTCTGCACTATTACTACTCGCACGTCATTGAGTCCCTGCAATGGAATCATTTTAAAAACATATTTCCATAGAGAATCAGTCGTAAAAATCGAATCCTTGCCAGGTTTATGCAAATGTCCCGTTCATACGGGATCGCTGTAATATTTTATGTTTTATTGGCTGTAATCTGCGTAGTACTGCATTGTGTTTATGTTACACCTCCCTTCGGCGCTTAGGGAGCTCCTTGCGGCGGAAAGGAAGGGCAAGTTCTTAAAGTGTCATTAAATGTCTTATGTGTGTTCACTTGGAAGCTGAATGAACTTGCTTGATTTTTTTATTGTTGCTGCTGTTGGAAAGGAATTTATTACTTAAGGTTTCCATTTGTACGCGCGGGCTTGATTTGGGACGGGCCTTATTTATGTGTCGCGGCTACAGAAAAAACGAGAAACAGTGTTTCTAGTGTCAGCAGCCTCATTAAGGAAATATGTCGCCAGATTACAACACGGAGAATCTACGTTCAGCTGTATTAAAAAGTTATTTATGGTGACGGCGTTTATTTTTTGCGGACTTTCTAGGGAGTGGGTGGTGACAGGCTTACAAGCTGCACAAGTCGGGTGATTTGTATTCTTTTTTTGTAAAAGTAGTACTTGAGTGGTTTATTCATTGGTTTCTTAAATAAGTAGGTGTAGGTGAAGCGGATCATAAAATGTAATCCGGATATCCTAGCAAGCAATTGAATATTATAGGATAAGAGGTTTTACTGATGGAGGCATACGAGAAGTGTTTTTTCGGTGCTTTTTATGTTCCCTTTCTACTCTTTATACTTAAAACCGAACTGTCTCTCACTGGGAATGACTGAAGCTCAGATTGACGCTCGCTGATATATATATGCAAGTCAATTCTTAAACATTACTGAATTTTTTTGGAGTAAAAGTCAAATTTTTTATATAGCTTCATCGCAATCTGCGTGCAGTTTACCTCATAGCAAGGGACCTCATTCTTTACTACGACAGCAAAGGTGGAAACTCACTGGACACATATTTCCAAAAGACAACAACTTAGAACGAGCTTTAAGATAATACAGCAGATTGTAGTGCCTAGTCCTCTTCCGAAGCCCGATAATGCACAAAGGACTAAACATTTTGCGAAACATCTTCCTATCAAAACGACCGTGGATATCTTCATCCGTTTTAGAAAAAGTCAAAGGTTAAGCACCGTAAAGCAGGGTAATGCGACTCTGATAAAGTCTTCTTAGTGTTTCTCGATCAAGCAGCGTTTGGCAAGCTTTATCCTTCGATTGATTTTTAAAGAAATGTTCAAAGCAGGGTTCAAAGCAGTCTACCTCGGGACAAAGTCGCTTAATACCTCAAAACTATAGCTGCCAAATGTGAAGTTCTGTCCAATTCGTCTGTTAGTTCTTGTTGTTGCTTTTGACCTCATTCACCAATAAATTAATTTTTACTGTAAAGCTTTTTGTCTGCAAATGCACCAGCGACAGATCGCTGTGTTCAACCAGTCTTTAACTTCAGCGTATGCAATTAATTTAACAGAGCACCAGGCTCTTGAAAGATTGCACCTCCAGTGTTGGCTTGTGAGTTTCGCACAATCCGTTCAAGTATGATTTGAAGCGTCACCTTTTTTGAATTCTTTTTTGACATCAATGATCTCGGTGAGGTCGTTACCAATTTTAATAGAGCAGCAAGAGTTCTCCATCGTCATCCTGATAAGATTGCCAAAGCTATAGGCATGTATATAGCTCGACTCAATAAATACTGTCTGTCAGATGATGCCTTGTTGAAAGATGAAGATATGGCGGGTATCGATTTTGACTTCTTGGGTTTTTTCCAGGATCTGTCGAAGTGGGAAGATTTGATCGACGGTTGATTTTGAAACCACATCGATAGCGGCTGATTAATGTGCTGATGATGGGTTTCTAGCGTTCACAAAGTAGGTATGCCAGATGAGACCTTTTACGCGATATGGAGGTGACTAATACCTCTGTAACTGACGTAGTTTAGGAAGTCTCCTTTCTTGTGTATTAAAACTCCAGCTCATTTCAACAACTGGCATGTAGCCCATTGTTGGATTTAAGCTCAGATATTGGAATTCTTACTTCGTTTTAGCCAGGTGGATGGACATTGTGGCTAAGAATCTCCCAATATGATTTTAAGGCCCCAACTCTTTTTCCAAAACCCTGGCTATGTGTTCGAGATCCCCACAGAACTGGGTATCAAATATATCGAACAGCTCAACTAGAGATAACACTTAATCTTCCACCTGACTGTAACTGGTAAGCGCTACGGTTAATTCTATTAAATTCGGCGCTGACGCCTAAAGCAAGCGATAGTGTCTTAGAGAGAAAACAACCCTCCCCTCTATCGTGCTGCCACCCACAACATTATTAGGGGCATGTTTCGTTTTACGTTCTAATTTTTTTTTAAAGAACGTAGTTAGGCTTGTAGAATTGGCTAGTGACTCGAGCTGCATAGTTATTCAGCCCCATCTGATTCAAAAAAAATTTCAACGATCAGGGTTGTCGACATTAAGTTCATTCTTATAGTTACGTTTTCATTCAACCGTTTCAATTAAAAAAAAACATTTATTTGTTTTTTTTTTTTTGTTCTTCTTTTTTTTTTTTATACGTTTTTTTATTAATATATATACATATTATTTTCCTAGAATCTAACTAAAGAGGCCGCTGTCCAAAGCGAGGCTGCACCTCTTAAGTCAGTTGTCGGAATTGAACTGAATTACATCAAATCATAATTGTTATAATGTTGGCTTAAAGCTAATGACAAAATGTGAACCATGCAGTAATGAATTATCCCACGATTTTTAGTTATATGATACGGGTTTTAAATATCCGCGTGCATGTTGGGGCGAGTGGAAGAAGGGGGCATATCCGTTTAGGATTGCATTTGCAATGTATGCAGAAATGGCGTGGGGAACCGTTGTGGGATTTACTTTTTGTAATAGGAGGTGTGGGGAAGGAAAATACCGTTGACCTACAAAATGTCGACTAGGTGAAATAACGGGGGGCGGGGAAAAGGGAAATGCCGTTTTGTGCAAGAGGAAGTGAAGTGTCCGACGTAACTTTATCAGGGCTTTTTGTTGTTTTAATACAAATTGTTTCTGTAGTGGTACTGAAATCGCATCTCTAAGCTGCCGTAGTCAGTCGGCTCGTGATATTTGTTGCACACCGTGGAAGACTGTTTTCGTTACAAGACAATTAGTTGAGTTTTTTTTTAAATATGGCACTCGACTTTCGCAAGAAGTTACGCAATCCAATGGATTTAGTTTTGATTGCGGCAGTCTAATAAATTTTCATTGACATACAATGCAGCTGGACCATTTCTTTCTGTATAGTAAAAAGCCTTAAAGTGAATGATAGATGGGTAAATGATCGAGAATATCTGGAACTTTTTTCCCCGCTCAAGACTGGTTTCTTTTGAATGGAATCGGGCTCCTCCATACTAAACACCTACACGCAGAAAATTCACTTATTTAAAATTAACCATAGCTTTTGGTTAAAAACTATCAAGTATAACTGTAAATATAGCTCCTACATAGTTAGTCGATTATATAATCAATTTATCAATTGCCCCTCCACATTTTCTCGGTAATAAAAATCTAAATAAATTTATTTAGTTTATATTGATCTAGAAATTTGATTGATTACAACTGATAAAATGAGCTTTTACTAATTGTAAGCAGTAACCTCTTTATTCCGGACGTTTTTAACAGCGAATACTCGTTTTTTTCGACAGAGAATGAATATTTACCCATTCATCGTAACCGAGCAAAAATCGCAGAGCCAATTTTTGAGTTAGTAACTTCGAAGTGCACTTTAAGCTCCATGGCTTTATAAAAGATGCCTCCGAAACTTCCTCCAAATAGCTGAGTTGTGCAACTGGTTTGACTCTTATTACAAAAATTATGATGATGTCTGTGTGCCACCAAAAATTAAATCTGTCCTCTTTCAGAAAATATTCAATTCGTATGTCTTCTTAACGAGTTTTCCGATACCGATGAAATGAGGAAAAAAAGTTAAGGTATTCCTAGGTATTCCATCTGATATGAAAGAACCTATAGAAGGTGTGGTATAGGTTGGCCAATTGTCCTGTAAAATCTTATATTAGTCGATCTGCTTAGGTGTCCAGCTGACCAGGTTAAATTGCATCGATTTTCCTAAATCCGGGCTTCTGAGGTGGTATCAGCGTAACATTTCATTTACAAACAATCCACACTGCAATGTATATAATACTTCTTCATACAGCTGGACTTAAAATGTATTCCTCCAGTGGAGTTGAATCTTGTTCACGGCGGTAAAGTCCTATTAGAATCAAATTCATGCCCTGCGTGGCCATATCAAGTCGCAAATCGGATGTGTAATTAAATTATGCACGGCAGCCCCTTCTAATGTGAGCAACAAAACAACCCATATGAACACATTAGCCGAGTCAACAAATCAACCCCTTGCTGGCAAATCAAATTATTGGAAAACAACAATTTTTCTAGGGCTAGCAAACACATCAGCACCCCTTCCACGCAGCACATAAGCTCCAATGAAGCATAAGCCCGCCACCCTCACCACCACCACCACTGCCCAGTACCATTTATGTGTAGGCAAACACACGACACAACACAATACAAAACTAAATCAAAGCCAATAACGAAAGAGCTGCTGCTGCTGTTTCTGTTGAGTGCGTTGTTGCTGTTGTTGCCTTTTTACGATATCAGTGTCATCGTAAATATGAAAAGGATATAAAAATTTATTTCATTTGTGTTATAGATAACACTGTATGCCCCCCTTGTTGAGTATGGCATTTTTGCACAGCCATTATCATTACCAAAGGATAACGCCAAGTGGATAAGGATAAGAACTCGTTCTTAGCCTTTTATTACCCGACGACAATGACGGTGGCGTCAAGGATAATATATTCCCCGCAATAATCATAATATTTATTCATTTCCGGTTGGCTCCTTGAATATACATGCATTTGTCGACACTTTGTATTGCAATAACACTAATTCCTTGGAGATGATAATGGAAAGGCTCTTGCGTTACTCTAAGCAAACAGGATCCTGCTCTAGATTCGTAAATGTGGCAAATGCGAATTTTATTCCCCCAATGGCTGGACCAAATCTACTTAAAAAAAAATAGAAGCAAATTCCAAAGATTGCCATCCTAAGGGTCAAGTTTTCTTCTTTTCCTGATTTATGTCCTCGACCCGATAAGATATGAGAGTCCTCTTCAAGTCAAATCAACCATTCATCTGTGAATCATAATAAAAATTATATCTTGTAGAAGATATTTTTTTGACAAATCATTCGGGGGCTGTGTGGGTGATGCATACACATGGCTTATCCGAACCCTCCGCCGGATGGTGTGCGAGCGGTATCTGTGATTTTTTATCGCTGCTACCTAATTCAACAATGCGGAAGACAAACTGACCATAAAAATTAGTTTACTTCCTAATGGGTGGGTAATAGGGCGGAATTTATCATTCTTTGCCTTGAGTGTGCAGTGCACGCGGGGAGTTTGATGTATGGTGGGTCATTTGTAAGTTTTTCGTTTCTCTTTGTCCCCTAAGTTATGACAATGATTTTTGATTTTATCAGTACAAGCTTTGATTACACGAATTCGTAGCGTAGCACGAGCGGGCGGAGGTGACAGTTGATAAGATTTCAGGTCGAGCGGTTTGTAACTATTTTTATTCAATTTTCACTTCAAAGGACTGAATTGGATTTATTGATGTTGGAAAACATATCTTAGGGGCATTCCTTTTGGCGATGGTGCAGCTTAGAATAACTGTGACGACGTTGTGCTAAGAACGCAACTGGAAAATTCCTGACAACAATACTCGACTCCTGGACCAGAGTTTGCGGTAACTGTCAACCACCAGAAGACTGAACTGAAGGGTTTTTCAATAAGGACGGGTGATGTTAAATGGTAATACAACAATCTGTGTGTGAGGTATTAAAGAAATAATGTCTTTATTTGAGAGGACTTTATATGGCACTATCTTTGAAATATATAAAACAAAGTTGGAAGGACACTTCTTACGGTGGCACGGATTTGAGTGGTACAATTTCAATACCTCTGCCGCATAGATCTATTTTTTTATTTATTTATTTTTATTATTATTATTATTATTTTTATTATTTCATATAAATTTCTTAACAATTATTGATTAATAGAAAAATATAAAAAAATTTCATTAATTTAAAGAAAAATATAAGAAAGGTTGGTGACATTCAATATTTTTTTGAGAAATTAAAAAAATAGAGTTGAATGCCACTTCAAATTACAATAGCAATAGCATTAAAAGTAATTGGGTGGGGTGACCCTTATATGTAGAATTCACATAATTTTTTTATAATACAAATGATATCAAAAAACTAAGTTAAAATAACAGAAGTATGTAGTTAAAAATTTGAAATGTTAAAGTAAAGTTAACCCAAAACATCAAAAATATAAGATTCCAGAGCAACATAGTCTAAGGAAAGAAGCCACATTTTAACGGTTTTAAAAAACATTCCAGGTACAGTTATAGTCCTTATTGATTGAGGAAGGCTGTTAAACAACCGATAAGACATTATAGAGAAAAAGTTACGATAAGCAGTGGTACGGAAAAAAGGAACAGATAATAAGTTTGAAAGGTTTCCTCGAAGATTGTATCTCGAAATTAAACGAAAATTGAGATTGCCAGACTTCATATAGAAAGTTTTTAGCACCTTGAAACAGTATAAATGACGAATTGGTAGTATCTTAAGAGCACAGAACAAAGGAAAGCTAGAGTGCCTACCAGCCTTACAACAAATTTTTCTAACCACATATTTCTGCAATATCAAAAGTGGTTGTATTTTGTTACGATATACACCACCCCAGCAAGCAATTCCATATTGTAACTTAGAGTGGAAAATACCATAGTAAATTGTCTTTAACAGTTTAGTTGAGCATACTTTACGCAAATAATAAAAATGTCGCAGGGTACAGCGGAGATACTTCTTCAGGGATTCAGCATGATTAGCAAAACTCATCCGAGAATCTAGAGTCAGTCCCAAATATTTAAACTCGTTGACTTTCTCAACTACAAAACATTTATCACTACAGTTCAAATCACAATAAAAGGAGGGAGGAGAGAAACCAGACGAACAGTGGCAAGTAAACAGTTTGAATCTACAACATTCAGGAGCATGGAAGCAAACATTTGCATTCAACATGGTAGATGAAGATAAACTGTAAAACATTATCTTGGTCTTAGAGCTTATTACTAAATTATGTTCATGGAACCAGAGTCGCAATAGGTCTAAATCCAAATTAATATTGGAAACGAGGTCTAAAGGACTATAAGTGCCATATGAGAACGCAATGTCATCAGCAAAAGCAGTTGGTAAGCCTTTAAAACTAAGAGCAAAAAGAGAATTGATGTAAACTAAAAATAAAATTGGACCCAGGACAGAGCCCTGTGGTACACCCAAATTAAGAAACCTTACGTCGCTCCTTGTATCATCGATTTTCACTCTTTGCGCCCTGTTTTCAAGGTAAGACTTGAACCACTGAAGCATGAAACCCCTAAAACCTGCTTTCTCCAGCTTCCTTAACAATATATTGTGATTGACCATATCGAATGCTTTAGTAATGTCAACAAATAGGCCAGCTACACATTTTTTCTCGTCGAGTTGTGACATTGTTAACGAACAAAATTGTAAGAGAGCATCTTCCGTCGATTTGCCCTTTAAAAAACCAAATTGAGCTGGATTGAAAAACTTGGTTTTATCTAAAAAACTCATTATTCTATTTTTCATGAGTTTTTCAAAAATTTTACTAAAGACGGAAAGAAGTGAGATGGGCCTATAATTACTAATTTCAGTAGCAGAACCCTTTTTAAATAACGGTAAGACATCAGCACACTTGAGCTCTTCTGGAAATACACCCTCAAATACGCAGCGATTGAATAAATATGCTAATATATCTACCAGGTAATACGCAATTTTTTTGATTACATAACTTGAAATACCATCCGCTCCACACGAAGACGATTTAGGTAAGTTCCCAATAACTTTCAGTATTTCAAAAGAAGATATAGGCTGAAAAACGAAACTCCTACTTTGGAAATTCTCAGAGCGTTGACATATAGAAAGACAACTACAACACATTTGATGGTTATGACTCGGTCCAACATTACAACCAATATTAGAGAAATGGTAATTGAAAGCGACAGCAATACAGAGCTTATTGCAGACTACGGAGTTATCCACAAGCAAAACAGTAGGTTTCTTAGAAACAGAAGCTTTGTACAAAATGCTATTTACAACACGCCATTCATTTTTTATATTACCCTGTACAGAGTTGAATTGTGCACGGTAATAGGTGTCTCGGCATATAAGGATCTCTTTTTTTAACTCAGCACATAACTTCTTATACCTCCTTCTTAATAGTTGGTTACCAGGATTCTTTTTGCATTTCATTCTAAGCTTATTTTTTGTTGCAACCTTATTCACAATTGATCTGGATATCCAGGGCTTTAGATGCTTAATAAGTTTTTTGGGTGATACAAAAAAGGAGGCGGACGATATATGTTTCTTCAGAGAGTCGATGAAAATTGAGTATGCAGCAGATGAATCGCTGGAAGCATACACATCTTCCCAAAACTCAAAACATAAATTATTATTAAGTTTAGCAAAGTCAATTTTTGCTTTTCTCTCAACTGACCTAGAAGGATTACAACATCTAGTTTTAGAAATGTCAAAAACAAGTCCGATCATGCAGTGATCTGTAATTTTAAAATCGAAAACACATTTCTCACACTCCTTAAGTTCAACATTACTTAGACGCCCATAAATATGGTCTAGACAGCTTCCGGAGACTAGCCTAGTAGGTTCAAAAATGAAGCACGTAAGACCATGAGATGCGAGTAGTGCCAAGTAACTAGCAATGTTATCATTACCATCCAAAATGTTGACATTGAAATCACCTACAATAATTAAATTTTTTGAATTTTCCCTAGCCAAGAAGTCAGTGAATTCATTTATAAAGTTCGCAACACTAAACATATGCAATCTATAAACACAAACAAATACGTACGTAACCTGATCAATTTCCACGGAAACCTTTAAAACATCAGCACTAAGTAAATTAACGCACAGAACTTCAATAATAACGTGGTTATCTTTGACAAAAAAACCAACTCCACCTGCAGCATAATTTTCATTCGTTTTTGAATAAAACTTAAAGCCCGGTATAAAGTAATCATTTTCCTCAAACTCATATATCCAAATTTCAGACAGAAAAACTATATCTGGAACGCAAGCAAAAGAATCTATATGCGTAACAAGTGAAGAAAAATTTTCTCTCATACTTCTAATGTTCTGGTGAATTATAAAAAACTTATCATTACAAAAAGAACTATCAGTTAACACATTATCACAGTTGGAAGTACATACATTAGGGGAAGAAAAGTCATCAATTAAATCTATATCAAAATTCATGATTTAAAAACAAAGCAAGATA
Organism: Cheilosia vulpina; assembly: GCA_916610125.1. Taxonomy (NCBI): domain Eukaryota; kingdom Metazoa; phylum Arthropoda; class Insecta; order Diptera; family Syrphidae; genus Cheilosia; species Cheilosia vulpina. The sequence goes on from OU744277.1 coordinate 63,026,181, forward strand.
TGCAAAGCACTAAATAAGTGCAAGATCATTGAATGATTTAACAGAAATGACTCTTCCCCCCTCAACCTTTCTTAAGCTGAAATTGAGGGATGGCATTTGTAATGTTGGCTTTGAGAGCATCATCGGTGGATTGCGAATTATTGGCATAGATTTGGGAGTTCAGGAAACCCTGGTGGTGACGTATATATCTTGGTGGAAAATTCGAGTGCTATCCATATACACTCAAATCACTCATGGTGTCAGCTGGGTGGCACGTAGCCCCGTCCTACTGCAACCACATGTCGTCTGCTTCCATGTCTATCAATTTGGACCAAAATAATAGAAGATTTTGATACCCTCGTCATTTCAAAAGAAAAAAAAAACACGAACGAAACAGTGATTTTTTTTTACCGCAATTTTGCATATTCACATTGCCATTCATCCAAAAATGCGCCTCGTCTCTAAAGATAATTTTTTTTATCCAAATTAGGCTCCTCTTCCAAATGATCCGAAACCCAGTCAGCATCAGCACCAGAAACAATTTACTTTGATCTCCTGAGTCAGATGGATCTTGTATGAGTGTATGCCAAAGCCCTGAAGAAAAATTCAAGTCTGCATAAGACCGACTTCAGGGCGATGAAGTGACTGCCCCGGGTTCTCCTGTACACTTTCATATGGACATGTTGCTCAATGGTGACTTATCACCAATAACTGAATAATAAACACCACATTATGCAGACGCAATCAAAACAATATGACCGCCACAGGCTGTCAACATCGAAACGGACATCACCTTGTTTTGCTTGTTCAATTGTTAATTGTTAAATTCACTTGTAGTTTTTTGGTACAGGCCCTTGATGTTGCAAACGACATCGCTGACCTAACCGTACGTCTTAGTAATCAGAGGCTTATGAAAGACTCATGGGACTCATACAGCAACTCATTTTCGTCAGAACCATTTTTGCCTGCTCAAAAATCGCGATAACAGCAGTCGAGTCCGAATGGATAAGATAGTAACTGTTTATCGACAAGTCGATGCCAATCAGTCGACAACGCTCCACTAACGGGATATTTCCCGAGACACTGTGTTAATGAATCCCCACAAATAAACGCATTAAAAATCGAAAATTCCAGCTGAGCGCACTAAACCTCTGCCATCGTTTTTTGCAGACCAAAAATCAAAATTCGTCTTGTCGTTGCAGGCGTGGGGTATGCCACAGGAGTGTGATTAAAAGCTAAATCCGAAATTTAATCAGATTTATACGCAGGTCTTTTTCCTTTGACGATCATCCCAATCCCATCTACGAGTGCGACTTTTCATCTGAAGCTCATTCTAAATTTAATAGAAAATAACCCACAGCCAAGGTCTCGGAAATGGGATGAGAACTCACCACTGCTGCTTCCTTTTTGCCTGCAGCAAAACCCTTTTCACAAAAAAAACAGAACACTACGCCATGGAATGAGAGAAGCCAGTCGAGTTAAGCAAGTGCTAAGCGCACCATGTCCAGGCAATGGTCACATCTGTGTGACTCCCAGAAAATCCATTTGCTACTTGTCACCATATGATTAAGAAAAGGGTTTTTATTTGCTGACAACCTCACATTATGATGTATTAGTGTGTGCTTCGTGTAAGGGACAAATTTTAAAGTCGGTCCTTTTTCCATACTTCCACACCGTTGCGATACTTGTCTATGTGTCATCGTCGTCATCGGCCAAGGACAATGTAATCTATGAAACATTAAAAAGCAATACGGTCGCCTATGGTTTGGATAACGCTCTGCCAGCACAGGCAAAGGTCTGGTTTGAGGAAAGTCTTGTTCGCAAGGACATTTTGTCGTTTTTGTGAATTTCGGCAACATAATGCAAACCGAACCCTTGTTTCCGGTGCAGGCACACTGATTGGCGCACACTAACCACCAACAGGACACTCAGCACAAAGCCGAAAGAATTTAATTTTGAAGATTTTCTTTGAAAATTACGTTCAATCATTGGCTCTAATTAAACGTCACAATATTATGCCTAAATGGAAGGACACCCGGGATGTTGGCAACTAGTCGAAGGAAGTGTCTACAAAATGTCATACTGCTCACTTACTTGTGCGTCGCCTTTTGTTTTCGGAAGTGCACTTTAAGTTGAAGTAGTTCGATGATGAAGGACTACAGCATTTGACTTGGGCAAAGGCAAACAGGATGCCTGGTTACATTGTGCTCGCACTCTAAGTGCGAACAAGATGTTTTAGCCGATAGTGTGCACAGTAGCTGGCGAGTGTATAGAGCCAAGGCAAGGACCCTTGTCAAGTTTCATTTTGTTGTGTCACGTTAGGTCAGGTAAAGATAACATAGTCAATCTTCTGCTCCTTCTCTGCAGATGTGACCACGTAATTTGAATACACTTCCGAACAAATAAATTCTTCCTTCGGTTGATGGCCACTATCGGCAGGTGGTACAAGACGTAAAGAAACATGCGTAGACATTTCCTTTTGATTTCCTCTGGTAAAGCTAACTGTATAAAGTTATGCTATTTGCTGAGGTGGTATTTTTGAATTGTGCATACCAAGTGTATATTGCAAGGGCTGCCAGAGGAAGTATAGATAAATTGCATATTTTGAAGAAGGCATCTGGAAGCTAGTTTACGTAAAGGGTTTGTAGTAGATGCTACTGAAATTTGACAAGGATTAAGTTGTACCTCTAGTGATATGCTTAAGTTATTTTGTTTGTTGCAAAAGGGGCCTTTCCGCATGTTTAAACTATCAAAAAAGACTTAGCTCATGACAAAACATCAAATCCCTAGAGTCCTGGTATATCTATGGATATAGTCGAGACGTTAAACACGTACAGGGTTATTTGCGCTCTCTGGGCATCAAACATCAAAGTCCAGTACAGTAACCACTTAGCCGCTGGGTCCAGGTTGGCACTAGCAATTCATTTTGTAATTTCTTTTTTTTTTTTCAAAATTCACCTATTTTTATTTTTGGTTTATTTTTACATCTTTTGGGGACATTTCAAAACCAGTGATTAATTTTTATTTATTCTGTTTTGAAACTGAAATAAACTGTTACAGAAAATCTGCAGCCAAACACTTAAAAACATCCTTAAAGATGGAAAAATTGTTTTCACATCCCAAACTTAAATTGGAAAAGCGAGTACATACTCTATATTTAAATAGGGGTAATCTAGATTTAATTTTTTTAACAAAATAAAGGTAATACACGTTCTTAAAAATAGTAAAGTGCATTCCACTTAGGTGGATTTTAATTATTTTAATAATTTGTTTGTGATCTTGAAACCTGCTTGGAGCTATTTTTGGATGAGGTTAATCTTAAGTAATTGTAGTTCTATAAAATTTGAATACAATTTTGAATCACTCTTACGGAATTAAAAATCTTCAAGAACGAAGACGGTTTGCCTTAAATACAATTGTTTCATTATACTGAGTAAAATTCTCTATGTTATGGTAATTTGTATCACTTGCTACAAAAACACCTTCGGCTGTGAACGCCATAATCGGTATGACAGGAAAATTTGTGGCCAATTAATGTAGTGATAAAGTTACCTTTGGGGAAACTCTCGCTTCTTCTAGTCGATTTCAGTTATTTGAAATAAGTGGTTTCTTGACATTTCAATGTTGAAATGTTGTCGAAACTAAGCTTGTTACTAAATATAGCATTTTTTTAACCTGCCAATAAGTATTTAAGTAGAACTTAAATCGCTAAGGCCCTTAGAGTTTTTTGTCAATTTAAAATTTTCAAAATATCCATATGACGTTTTTTTTTTAATAATTGGCGCTTCATTGATAACTTGGTAAGGTTGTTTCAACCTCTTTACGCATACATTAAAAAAAATAATTGGCGCAAAAGGGCCGTATAAACTTACCCTTGGGATAGCGGGTTGGCCTCTCACAGCCATTCGTTTTGTGCGAGTTTTTATTTTAGGGACGAATTATAGGGACCTATAATTTTATTTCTTGTCCGAACGGCTGAATAGAGAAGCTCTTTCATGAGAGACTCGGGTATTTGTCGGATGTAAAAATAACCTAAAAAAAGATTAGCGTTTTTCCGGGGAACAAACCTAAGACCCCTCACGCAGCAGTCTAGCACTCTAACCACTATGCCACTACCACGGACTTTCTAGAAAAGCTGGCGACGATATTTCTAGTTTTTTTTTTAAATAGAAGTCGGGCTTCTTTACAACCAATTCCCCAAAAGGCGATGATTTTTGAAGCCGGCAACAAATATTAGTAGATCGAGCCATATCCTCGATCTCAACAACCTGGTTGCCTACATGCCGGTGCAGCCCAAACTGTAACGCCATCAAAGGTTACCTAAAGTAAGACGTGGACACGCAAAACAGGGAAAACCCGCACATTGGCAACATTCTTAGCTGATCACTACCTTCGACATACGTAGTTCATGGCAACTGTGTTGGTTGTTAGCAGCCGACAATATTATTACCTAATCACTCGCACTCTTCCCTCACCAATGTGCGCTTCGGTTTTTTTCGTAATGAAATTAATTTTAGTCCCAACTGAAATAATTGAACTTGGCATTTCCGTACTTTTGTGTGCACCCTTGACTACTTTCCGGCTGCCAATATTAAGCACACGGAACACAGCACAGCACGCTAGCCTGGTGGCAGTTCGCTTATACAGGGTTTACTTATTATTATTTCGTCTTAATGAAGTTCCAATCATCCCTTTTTGTTCATTATTGCCCTCAAATCCTCTGGGCAAGGCACGTACAATCAAACGCACATTTTCTCAATAATGAAGTTAACATGTAATTGTACTACACATATACACTCGTCTATACGTGCTGTACATTGTTTATATGCCTACCTACAGCCTGAACATTACTGTGTATACTTCTAGCCAAGCATTTTCTAGATGATGGTTCCCATTCGCAAAAGTTGCGATTTGGGGTATTTTGATTAATTTGGGATAAATTAAAACCTCATGTCGGTGGCGGTGGCGGTGGTGGTGGTGCGAGACGAGACGACTTTTAAGGAACTTGGTTGTTTGCCGTAATTGTCGATGTCGGTGGGTGAACGATTGGGGATGATTTGGATCTACCCAGACCCAGAGTGCCCGACCAACCTATACAAAAGGATTCTATTGATTTTATTGTTAATGAAAAAGCTACAAAATACAAAATCCCAATCCGAAGCGATAAGGACCCCCACTCGGAGACGTGAATAAAATATCCGACCTTTCGCCATTTACCGGAGGTACATTCACTCGTGGGTGGGAAACAATAGACCAGGATGTGAACTTGCATAGATCTTAACATTTGTGCGACTTGGAGTCAATTCGGCGAAGACATGTCTGCCCTTTAAGTTTCAATTCTCTCGCGAAATGTAAAACAACTCCTATAGAAAATTAATTAAAGTAGCTAATCGACTAATTCCGCACTGAATTCTATTAGGAATCATTTTGGAATTAAGGTCCATTTGCATATCTGGCGGCGTCCCAAATCTTCCCTCTCTGTCACACTGCCTTTGCTACGCAAATTCTATAATGGACAAACAAAAACTGCGGTTGCCCATAGACTGAGGGGTTTCTCTACCATGGGTGTGCTGATGAAATCCAAGGGGGATGATGGAGATAGTGGCTCTGGCTTGGTCGCTCATCAATCAGTTTCAGACTAATTACATAATCTACTCTTGATTATGCTACTTTAAAATGAGGATATTTTAAGCCCGCTCAGTTTAAATATAAGCGCATTCATTTATTATCGTTGTCAACGCAACAGTGAATTTTTTTTCACTGGGTTAATGCTGTCTGCTGTGGCGGAAGGGACATGTTGAGTGTTCAGTAAAATTTAGATGGGCGGATGGTTGATTGACATTGACTTTTTTTTAATTTCGCCTTAAATGTTATATTGGTCCTTGATGAGGAAAATCATCTATTAGTGGGTATACGTGTGAATGGTATCTGGGTAGTAAAATGGCAGTAAAGGTGCTAGGAAATAAATGTCTGCGTAGGGAGCTTGGACCTCTGTTAAAAGATTTCCCCGTCGGGTTTATTTCTTAAAAGAACAGCCTCCAAGTCGAATTTTGATTACTCTGGCTCTGCGTATATTTTACTTTACTAAACAGCCAGTTCTCGCACGACTTTAAATTGGTTTCAAATTTACTTAAGCCATTCTATGATGACCACTCGGCAATACCAATCATCCATTTCAATTACATCATACAATTTCGCAACTCCACAGGCTGGTTTTGGGCTTCTCTAACATACCTCTCCCTCAACAACTATAGGACAAATACAAGTTTCTTTTTAAAAATACAATAAAATTTACAAAATTACATTTTTTTAATGTATTATGGTTTTATTAGTAAGAGCAAACATTCCCATTAATTATGGAAAAAACGTTGTTCAAGTGGCTGCCTCGGCTGGCTTCGCAGTAGCGCATTCTGTCACTCCAATTTTCCAAGACCTTGTTGATGGTACCGGGCTGTAGCTCACGGATTATGCTTGGATGATATTGGCCTTTAGTGTTTGAATCGTTTCCGGTATTTCACTGTTTTCCTTATTTCCTAACGTTGTTCAAGCGTAGAACGACTCATTTCGTTTCGCTGAGGTATGATACTGACTTTCTGTTAAGATTTCGACCGGGACACAGCTGTCATTGTCAAAATAACCTATGATTTAAAAAGAAACCACTATATGGCCCACCCTTAAGGTCCTGTCGTGAATTGCGACCTCAAGCGCTAGTTATACTTTACCCTGAAACAGCCAAACATAAACCAAGCAACCAAACAACCTTTCGATGTGGTAAATATTAAGGCGTAGAGCTGTCTCAACAGATCTACATTGGCTTTAGCAACACAATCATAAACTAAGTATTATATAGAACGTCAGCTCAGACAACTTAAGAGAATTTGCCTACAAGCTTTTTCCCCTGTTACTATGTGGGAAAGTATGTGTGTCATGTTAAAGTAAATTAGCCGCACGCATACACTTGCACATAGTAACCTGACAGTTCGTTCAGTTTATTTTTTTTTATTACACCTCCCGCCATTAAGAATTTTTTTGGTGCTTCAAATGTATTCACTGATGGAAATTTAAAAGAGAATTTTATATTCAGAATTTGCGGGTGGAATCGGGTAGGTGCACGGGAGCTGACAGTCTATTTAATACTTAGTTTATGAACACTGCTCTTTAATGGTCTCCTGTGGATTTCCTTCTCTAAGGTTATAATTTCCCTATACAAATTCCTCTCTGTCGACTTTGAATTATATCTATTTAAAGCTTGAATGTGTTCTCCGCCTAAGCCCTAAGTCAGTGTAATCCCCTACTTCATGAGTTTCTGGTTTGATTCGTGGCATTATATTTTCACTTTTTACGTTTAACACCTTTTTTAACCTTAGGCTATAAATATGTGTAATCGATCGAATTAGTTTTTGATCACCAAACCGAAAAAATAAAATCTATCTCTAGCCGGCCTAAAACATATATATCACCTATTTGGTCTATAAAACCAAAATTTTAGCCTACACAAGTTTTGCAAGTGCCAAATAGCGCAATAGGCTGGTAGCACAGGGATACACACGTGGATATGTTGTTCTATATTGAAAGCACTTCCTATTGCGAGCTGTTCACTACCTGGTTTCTCTAAAAAAAAAAATCCTTTCCAATAAACCACAATGCACCTCGCACAAGCAATAAAAATACCTAATTACTTAAAATCCAATCCTTGTGCCAGCCGACATTAAGATTTTAGATTAACCCCCACTCACACCTCGAACGCCTACCAACCCAAAACGAAACTAAGCACAAAACCCCAAAACCATTGCACAGAGCGGGTCGAAAAAAATACCGCGGAAATTAATCTTATTCTAAGCACGCTACACCATAACACCGGTACCAGTTGAAATCCTGACACAGACGCGCGGATCCGATTAAATTGGCAGAAAAAGTGCTAGGAACCCTAATTTGTGTTATTCCCCATTTCGCGTAAATACCAAATAGCTGTGAGCCAATTAAGGCTACCGTGTGCAGCTCAGTGTGTAGTTAACCAAATCCACACCAGGAATTCGGTTCGCTGCAAGGCCATGCAGCAAATCGGCTCGGCAGCGGAACGTATTTTCCCGAACTCTGTTTGGTAATTTGTTTATTTTGCTTTCGCTTTTTTTTAGTTTTCTTCTTTTCACGTCCGCAAATTGAACGGAACATGATGTGAATTTGGACGGGCGGCACATTAGAAATTTGATTGCACATCGACACGTCATACACGTAACGTTGACGTGTGGATGTGGATGGTAGTGCATGCCTCAACATCCCTTTGTACTAGATCGATAGACGTCTAGCGGTTTTATAAGCTTTTGGTGAGATGTATGATGTCGAAGGAAGAAGGGATTGTATATCGAACACTGTCAATATTCCTTGTATGCCACCAGAGACTCTTTGAACAAAACCCTGCAGTACAGATCACCATTACCACACTTTAAAGCATTCATCCTCGACTAAAAATTTCGGTGTGCACCAGGAGAGAGGATACTGCTCCCGTTGCGGCGCCTGGGTGGCAAAATTGAAAGTACTATTTTTCTGTCCACCATTTTCGAAAGGTAATCGTGAGCCCGGTAAGTGTGCTAGTGTGTGGGTGCGAGTTGTAATGAGAAAGAGCTTTATGTGCCAGCGACGATATTCAAAATCATAAAATAGTTCTATCCCGACACACAACCCTTAGATAAATACTAGGATCAGACAGGGAATCCCCAACCAGTACGGGTAATATATGAATCTAATCTCAGTTAGTTGGCTGGCATATAGTCCTCTGATGGCGGTGGAGCGAAAAGCGTTTGCAGCGACTACCCGCCGCCGCAACCATCATCAGCAGTTAGTGAAATTATTGCTTTTGTATCCCATATGAAAAGGTATTTGCAAAGGACTCCAAGGAACTCTTATGGCGAAGCCAAGTAGTGGCTTTGCACAGACAAAGGGTTAATAATTTTAGCGTTGAGCTAATATCCTTACGGATTTGTGCGGACTATATAAGATCTTTAATAGGCGAAGATTTGGCTACTGGAATGGGATCAGTGTGAGCTAATGCTGTATAATGGTATGGAAATGTTTCGCATGACCAAGGAGTCGTCGCATAGGGTTAAGCTTGTAAAAGGAAAAGCAATCAATGAAGGGACACAATTCAGCTGACAGTGGATATTTTCGGACCAAAAACGTGTATATGGCACTGAATCCATAAACATGTAAATTGGATCTTTTGTTTCTTTGTAATTAACATTTAATCTCTGCACGCTGGCTGGTGGTTATGAGGGACTAGCTTTGGCTTGTGTTTGGTATCCAATTTATCGCAACAAGAGAGGTATAAATTCTTACTTAGGAAGGGTTGCCTTTTTATTTTGTCTCAAAATGTTTGCAATGTGTGTATAAATAGATAAGATATTTCGGCAGGCAGTCAACAATATTTTTGTATTCTGTGGAATTGCAGTAGATGCAACATGGCGGCCTATGTTCGAGTATATTTTGAGCACCCAAGCAAACAAAAAATAGAACAAAAAACCAGATCTAGTAACAGAATTCGTATAAATCACTTCAAAATACCAACTACAAACGTGACAAAAAACGCGTTAAAAAATGCGTTCGAAGATTCGTCTAAATCAAATTAAAAAAACCGTCCAAATGAATCAAAAAAACGCTTCAAAAAATGGTCGAAAACTTACCGACAACGCATCAGGAAACAAGTGTTAACACATAAAATGGGTCCGGCAACACGTTTTAAGACTTTTTCAAAAATAAGTCTAAGGCTCGTCGAAAGCACGTAAAAAACGTCTTAAAAGCATCAAAAAACTTGTCAAAACTGGTTCAAATTACGAAGTTAAAACGGTCTTAAACCAATCCAAAAACACATCAAAAAACGCGCTTCTAAAACTTCTTATAACGATTAAAAAAAACCGTCTAAACGAGACAAACCGGTTTAACAAAATTCGTCTAAAAAGTGTCAACAAAAAAGTAAAAAAAAACGTCTAAAAGGCGTTGAAAAACAAGTTTAAAAACGGGTCAAAAAATTAATACAAAAAGAAGTTTTACACACGTCAAAAACGCGTCTGAAAGGGGGTCAAAAAAAGTGCCTTAAACCCATCCGAAAACTCATTAAAAAAAATTAAAAACGCTTCTTAAAACGCGTCAAGAAACCTGTCTTAAATGCGTCAAGAAACAAGTCAAGTACATTGGAAACTGGGCAGAAAAAAACGTTCAAAACCCCGTTAAAGAACAAGTCAAAACCCCCTTTCAAAAATCAATCCAAAAAGGCGTAAAAAAAAACACGTGTCAAACGCTTAAAAAGCCTGGCCACACGCATACGCATCAAAAAAATAGTTGCAGTGCGAGGAACGGCTTCTGCAGCCGATGCAGTACATTGCTATAACAAAAAAAAATGTCATCGCAACTCCGGATGCAAATAAAAGAGTGCCCATTTGGCACATACGTTCAATTCAGCATATAACCCACATCAAAATTGAAGAGTTACTGATGTCCATCGAAATCTATTCTTCGAATGACTATCAATAGGTATAGGTAAACGCATAGGCCACCATCGTAAATCATTGAATATATCGCTAACATTCCAATACGGCAATTGTCTACAAAAGGGCAGTGAAACAGAAGGTATTGGCTCGTGCCAATTGTCTCATTCTTATTCCACGCCATCCACCTAATATAGTGAGTTGTCGTGACGTCCTTCGACCCGAACTTATTACCAAATAAATCAGAATTTATTTTCATTGAAGGAATTAAAGTGATCAATAAATTCTTTTAAGTATCATCACGAATCCTCGTAAAGCGGATGCCTGTTGAATTTAGAACACATACGTTTCGGCTGTGATGAGTTATCCCACCCCAAAAAAAAGAGACACACAAATTCAATTCATGAACAGAAAGGAGAAAAAAAAAAGAAGAAAACTGATTCGAAACCACTCCAAGGAGTAGACTGGCAACATATTTGCTTTCGAATGGTACGTGATGGGAATCCCGGTTACCCTTAAGTTGCAGTCGAAACGCCTGTCTGTCTGCGTATTGCTTTGAAGTTCTCAACTGGAAGACACTGGGAGTGGAAGAGGCAGAAAAATCTATTAAAAAAATTATAAGTTAATCCCTTGTGGAATATTTTCAATTGTTTACAAGACAAATTGCTTCCACGTGAGTCAATACCGTAGGGTTGTGTAGGGTGAGGCCTCATATCCGTTTTTGGTTGCGGAACACGTTAAAATTGCTTTATTGAGTCCCTTTTCCCGGGCAGAGGTTATGGGCCATATATTCTGGAGTGGATGACAATGGGGATCATTGAACATATTGAATTTATTTGCTGGGTCGGGTTTAATGGCCAACATGATGTTCGTCCTTATTGAGATGTTGTTCGGGTCAATTCGGGGTACGTTATGGTCCTAATTATGACCTCTCAATGTGTCGTTCGGTTTTATTTGATGGGTGTTGGTTTAGATTCAATCGATGTTGTTAAAAAAAAAAAAACCTATGACCGCACCTTTATCCTTCTCCGGACAGTGGCAGTTTTTCATTCTCTCTACCTCGAAGGTTTAATTGTATCCACAGTGCAGTAGCTGGCAATCGTTTGATATTCTAATGAAGTCACTTGGGGGAACCACCAGCGTAATGGGCATAATCTTGGTCTTCCATCCGCAGGTCTTTCGTTTTTTTTTCGTCTGTCGTCTGTAAGGAAGGCGTCTGCAATAATTAAAATTCTTTATCACCAGTGTTTTTTAATTTTATGGAGATCTGATTTGGAATATCACGGTCTCTGGATTTTCACAATAAGGAAGCAGGAAATGCGCTGGATAAAACCAGTGGGAGACACTGAAAGATTTTCAGGCGCTAGAAGATAATTATATTTTAATTAGAATCATCCGGCTGTAAACTGTCCTTTTGCCTTTTACCCTATGTCAGAGGGAGTGGGTTTCTTAAGGATTTTTTTTTATTATTTTGTTTTACGAGACTGAGATTTATTGATGGGGGATATTCGGGACACGTAACCGGCGTAGCTACGAGACGCATTTTGTTCAATCAATCCCTTTTTTCCGAAAATCATTTAAAATATCGTTACTTTCTGTAAATAGGGGTTGGTCAACTCGTGACATGACAAATGAAAAATCAATATTCTCCAAGAGGAGTTGGTCGTGGCCGAGCACGTGAGTTAGGTAGGTAAATGGGCGTTCTTGTGACAGTTGCCAAAGCCTCTCTTGGACCATTTATCGCGTCCATTGTATCCATGAGGTATCAGCAAAGCCGCAGTATTTTCACAGTCAAGGGTCCGCTTGCCCTATTTGAACCACCTACATAGATTGGGCATATATGAGAGTCGAAAAAATTTGATTTTAAATCTCCGGTCTTATTTTAGATCTACATTCTTCAGGCCCTGCAGTTAATCGAGAAAGCTACTTTTAAGGATCGTCAGCGCGTCGGTTTTAAGAGCTGAATATAAGCAAATTAGCCGGCTTATCCCACAGTGTTCAGTACTGAACCGTGCAAATGTCATTCCTTTGGGTCATGAATTTACATCCATTTTCGCAGTATCTAGTTATTTTGTGTGCATATATTGAGACTCGTCCAGCGGATTTAAGGGCAAAATATGCGTGCATTTCTTGCAAGCTCATCTGCCTCTTCATTAGCCAGAATATCCATAGATAGGATCAACTCTCTCGCCTGTACCGATGTTCATTTCAGAATCGAGAAAAAGTCCAAAACTAAACTCCATTTTATAGATTCCTAAATTATTATGAATCAAGGGAAGAAAAACCTTTAAGCTTATTGCAATGTCATTGGACTATGGATTGTTGGTTAATCAAGGTAGCCCTCAATTTAGGCGACGAAGTCTTCCTCCGGGCTTAAATCGACTACTTTCGGTCCGATTACTCCGCGGGCCGGTTTGCAGCAGTTTATCCAAATGGCCACATAGGGGCACACAAAAGATTACGTCATCCGTATAGCAAAATAAAGTTAAATACCATGAGGGACCTTAGTCGGGCACGCTTACGTCCGTTGGCTAAACTCTAATAAACCATACACTGTCACATAACAGAAACATTTAAAATTGCGACCAAATGTTAACACATCCTCTCCTATCGGAAGAAACGCATATTAACCGCTCTAATTAGCCAAACAATGAAAATAATTTAAATAATAATCCAGTAAGGACTCCGTCACCTATCCTATATAGCAAACACAAGAACAATACTCCCAAAAACAAACAGAGGCCCTTCAAGCCCCAATGCCCAGGCACAATGGCCAAAGCGAGCACACATTACGGTTGCTTGGCCTCATTCATGAGTGCGGTGGAAATGAATTGGATCCTAATTAGGGACGGGCCTCAACATGGTTTCCCACTCTGCGATATCAAAGCGCTCTAACCAAGGCATTAAGTGTTTTGCCCTTTTGTCCTTGCATGCCATTTCTGTGTGTCGGAGATGCTAATTACAGGCAGGGGTACAATGTAAACTCTGCACTGCACATTTACATATATACAAACACATGTAGGTATGCCCATCCGCACAGGAGCAGTGTGTAGTGCAATTTTACGATTCTGTTTTATGACAAACTATAAAGTGGCAGATGTTCTGTATAAAGGACCGTTGGCTGTATTCTGTGTTGGCTGCAAATGGATACCGTGATCTGTTGGCAAACAATTTTGGCGATGATGGTGGATATTCGTCGTACAGGGTCGACAGGTTAGACAAGGGGATGACGTCGTGGGATTATTCCACTGTCTGATTAGTTTTCATACGTTTGTGCCCATAAACGACAGTGCTGAAGCAGAAGAAGCTAAACAGACAACGGCGATGTAATCTGTTCACGTGTCTGCACATAAATCTGCCACCATATCCAATGGTATTATATATGATAATGCTTTGCCCATCACACCCGGGTGGGGTTGCCTTGGCTGGCTAATCAACGTAAGTTCATTAGCTTCTGTGTCTTGATGGGTTGTTGTTGTTGTTGTCAACAGTACCGAAATTCAGTGACCGTGCGGATAGGGTATGAGTGGATATAATTTTACTGAGATATTCATAAACTCTATTCATGGCGAATACCTGCACTCCAATCCATTCATTGAAATTATACTGTGGCGATGTTTGTGTATGCGTGTATGCCTTTTAAGTCTCCTCAGGAGTGGTGGGTGTGGAATGTGGAATGGAAGTACCTCAAAATCGGTTCTTATGAACTGAGACTACAAGAGAAAGAAAGACAATCAGACAAATAAAGCGCGGCTTTGGCTCAATCAAGGCATTTCATATTTTGACCATTTTCTGTGACTTAGATCTTCGAATGAGACACTCAGGAACTTCCAACAACCAACATAAATGACAAAAACTGTGGTATAGTTATAAAAGGGTTTGTCGATTTTCGACCACAAGCGAAAGTAGTTTAAATTAATTTGTGTCGGTATCATCCGATTTGCAGTGGGATTTGTATGGTTGGATTCGTATTTAAATAAATAAATTCAAAATTCTGTTTTCAAAATTCTGCAAATTATAAAAAAAACGTGCAAAAACGCGCGAAAAAAACACGTCGAAAAACGCGTGAAAAAAAAACGGATAAAAAAACGGCTTCGAAAAACTCGTGAAAAAAAAACTCGTCGAAAACCTTCGAAAATATGCGTCAGAAACGCTTGAAAAAACGCACCAAATGCTTCGAAAATCGGGGCAAATAATAGCAAAATTGCTGCCATCATACATATATGTATGCTAAAAGGTGTTTGTTGGCTAGTCAGCATATATGTAGTGGTTGGCGACCTAAATATATCGTGCAACACCCCACATTTTCGTCGTATGCTGACTCGTATGATATATGCTGACGAGCTTAAGTAGGATCATCAGCATAGGCCAAATTTTTCAGCATACGACTTTGATATTTTTGAAGTTTCGATAAATTTTGAACGCACAGCACTTGTTTTTTGTGATTATATTGTCTTGATTTTTGGTGTTTGAAGGAAAATGGCTGCGTTGGTTAGTTCGCGGCTTATCATCGATCCCAGGCATCCTGATGATTCGGAGGAGTCCCTTTGTGGCAAAAAGCAAAAAAGAAGATACAAACAAATAAGAGCTAAGTCAGAGGGAGATCGGTCGCACGAAGATATCGTGAAACTGATAAAATCCGTCAAGCAGTGCCGCTTCTAGGATATATCCGCTACAGAATATATAAATTGTCCAAAACGCCCGTGTTAAAGGATATATCAGAGAGTTTTGGTCAAAACACGTTGGAGGACTGTAAGGCAAAGTGGACAAATTTGCGGGTCTCCTTCAAAAACCAGTAAATCCGGCCAAGCTACCAACGAATCGACTGAGCATGTTTGGAAGTATTCCTAGAATGTCGTCGTCGTTGTCCTTGTCATCGCTAAAGGAATCAAATTTCAAAGAAATGGTGGCGAAAGCATTGATTAACATTGGTACATAGAACGACGAATACGACCAATTTGGCGATTATATTGCAGGCGAATTGCGGAGCCTTCCAGCCGCACAAGCGACATTTGCGAAACGTTGTGCACCTTGTGCACTGCTCGACCAAGATGGACGATAGACACTAAACAAAAACAATAAAAACAAATACAATTTAAGCAATGAAATGATTATTATAATAAATACAATAAATTGAACACGTGCTGTGGAATACAAATAACATTAGAATTAATTATTATAAAATACTGCACTTACAATCGTACATTTCACCAGAATCATAAAAAATCGATAAATGCAACATACACGTGCACGTAGGCTAAAATCGCGATCTGTCATTTATTCAGCATACCGAATCCAACATATCGTGGGGCATCATAACCAGATGAACATATGCATATTTGCAAAGAATTGTTAGCATATAATTGTCAGCATACGTATATGTTCATTCAACATATCGTCTTATACTAGCTTAACTTATCATAAATAGAAAAAATTAAAAATAATTTTACTTAAACATAATCCAATACTCAGCTAAGTACATACAAGTAATTATCGCTCTTAGAATCTAATAATTGCGTAAACAATTTTTCAGCCGTTAAGCCACCACCAGATGAAATTCTGCAAGCACTCGAATCTCGTTTATATAACTCAGAAAACAATGGACTCGCAGAACAATGTGGCCGGGTGTTAATTCCGATGTGCGGTTTCCAAACGAATTGCCATTTTTGCTGTTGCATCATCCATATACCAATGGAGTTGGTTTGGTTGCCCTGGGTACCCCCTGTATGATTCAACGAATGGCATATCGCTTCCCCATAGCTTGCCATATATTTTGCATTAAAAGTTAACGCTTGGTTAAATTTATTTAATTAGTGGCTGACTTCTTTTTATTTTTTTGGGGATTTGGCAAATCCACTAGCAGACACACAGGACCGCACCCAAATTGCTGGTGGTTGTTCATTTTTTAACACACCCTATGGTTAGAGGGTTCATCTTCTGACAGTCAGTTAGAGATTTTTGAATGCGTTCCGGCAACCGCTGTGGTCTCGTGCTTCACTGGGCGATGATGCTTTTCCCTCTGGCTGTGGGTGCGTGCGGTTCGGTTCTGGTTACATGCAACATTAAATATTTCACTGGTGCTGCCATTGCCTTAGAGTGTGGTTTATTTAAAATTTTAAAATCAATAAGCTGAGAGGAAGTTTTTATTTTTTTTTCTCCTGCCCAAGGTAGGTATATTATTTATTTTATTGAGTTTTTAGAGTTTGCTACGAAGACCAAAGACCTCTTGATGAAAAGGCTGTAAAAACAATACAAACTGATTGATGAAGTGAAAACTAATTGACCAGACGATCGTTGCTGGGAGTCCTTGAAGCGAGCAATTTTGAATGGTTTGTTTATTCACCGTGGAAACACAACAAATTGAGTTCGCATCAGTGCGCACTGTGCGGCTAAACAATGGATGGAGTTTTTTCCTTCTAACAAATGCGGATTCTTCGAAAAGAGGTAGGATTTTTACCGGATAATCAGTAGATGTATTATTTATAATAATTGCATAGTTCATCCGTAATCTTGAATAAGGGATGACTTTACTGACCATAGGAATTTATACTGGCAGTACTCCAACACAGGTCGCTGTCATTTAATACGTGCGACAAAGGTGTAGTGCGAGACAGCTTAGGTTACTAATTTCGACAAGTATTCCTGACATTTTGAGCAGAACTATGACAGATGTCCTGTCATCATCATTGAGACACTCTTTCACTTTGGATGTGCACACCTTTTCTAAATCATTAACGTGGCAAAAACAACTTATTTCGATTGCTGATATCTGAAAGCCATAGAATAAGTATTGGCTACACCGCAAATATTTGTTCAGAACGAAAAGGTTGGTATACGAAAAAATGGTTTCCCCTCTTTCAAGAAATTACCTCAGGGACTGCCAAAAAAAAAACTTCGTAACAATTTCTTGAAATCGTATTGGCGTTCTCATCTAATACACCAACCAACACTCCGTTTCTTTGTTGAAATTCACCAAATGCATAAACCATTCAATAGTTACAATGGCAGACGAAAACTCCGTCAAATTCAACAAGAGTGGCGAAGTTGATTACCTGGTATACGAATCAGCAAGCTGACGTTCAGTTCAGTGCGTTTATCGTTTGATAAAATCCTTCAGTCGAAGGTGAGCCTCTAACCATTTTCTTCGTTAAAAAACATGAATAGTTTGCACAGAATCTGTTGAACACGCACTTCTATCACGGGCCAGTGTCTTATGGTAACACTAGAGGCAAGATCCTCAATAAGCCAATCACACATACCCCGCTATTGCTATCAGTGTCTCGGAATAAAACCGGCCATAAGGACATGCCCGATGTGAAAAAATCTCTGCATGTCTCTGTTCACGTTCCACTTTTTGATTCGAGTCACAAGCCTGCAAATCTAAAGCCTACCCACAGTGCTTAAGCACTGTCCGGACCTGAATTCTCATTTAGGTCCGCGCAGTAATACGATTATCTGCTTAAAAGTAGCTTCGTCACACAGTAATCCATTTTCCCCAATAAAATCAACATTCGCCCTCCAAAAGTCCAACACACCAGCCGATTAGTATGCCACCAAGGACATCAACCTCTACGATGGTAATTATCATTCGTTTTGCTTTCCTATGCGTGGGTGACGTTCTGCTCTTATCCTCTGTCCGTAGCCAAATACTTTCTTCACACACCCGCACAACTTGTATTGAACGCAAAGGATATTCGCAAATATCGAATTTATCCTATTTTCCTGGAAGGATGTGGCTGTAATCTATTTCCTTATAATTTCTTGGTAAACACATCGCCAAAGTGGCCATCATCATTCCCGCATTGATATTCCGTCGAAGGCGTAGCCATATCCCACTTAGGAATGGGGAATCCCATAGTCTATATTATCCCATAATGCAAGACAAGAAGGATTAGTTCGCTTGATTGGAATCCATGGACTCTGTAAACAGCTTCTATTCGGTACGATCTCATTATGCGCCCAGGAAATGTTTTTCGAGTTCGCTTTGATACTTTTTTTCTGTGTCCTGTGTAGTTTGAGGTGTGATAAAGAAGGCATCCTTTATCAACTGGTACCTATATTTGCATATCCCCTGGCGTATGACGACTTATTTCTGTCATGCGAACATTGTATAGTATCTGTCCCATCTCCCAAGCGCTCACCCAAAACTAAATGGGGCGTATTTTTTACGATGTCTTAATGCAATTTATATTGAAGGAAAACAACTTGTACGTAATCCTTAAATTCAAAAGAAAATTGTTCGCCAGAGACTAATAAAATCAACGACGTGGAACTTTCATGATGGCTCTGCGACTATGAATTGCGAGACTCAGGTTTCCGGGGGTAGAAATCAAAGATTCTGAATGTTTTTACGAAAGGATTTACTGCGGGCTACAGCACACACAGATACGAAGTGTTCCTGCTCATTCCTCCGAAATAATGTCGATGATGATGATGATGGCTGTGATGGGGTTAGAGGGTATTATGTATTAATCGGTTTGTAGCTAGATAAGAGGGTACAAACGGTGCGTGCCTTGACTGGGTAAGGACTGACTTTTTCCTCAAGAGGGATAGTGGGTTGAGGCGAACATGTACGAGTACATGGTGGTTGCTGGTTTTAGATCTTAGGGTCGAAATTAGGTCTTTTTGATTTAACTCAGAAACTGTCGGCTTCGGTCTAATTTTTGTCGTTTGCCATTTAAGCACATTTGTAGCGAAAAGGCATTGCCACATCGAAGTGGTTAAGTTGGAACAAGACGAACTTACTCAAACGTTGGGTGCATTTGGCCCAACAACTGCGCGAGATGAGTTCTCTGCCAGGACTCGATAATACTGCTTAGATATCACAAACTACGCCGTTGTTAGTCAAAAATAAGATGCAACTATTGCTAACAAATGTCACTTGACTGACGGCTACCTGCTTGAAAGATAATTTTACAATATCCACCCGATTTGTACTGCAACGCCTTAATATAGGCGGAAGACGATGCCAACAAAGAAGGACGCATCTTTGTCGATTTTAATGCCGCATTCTAAAACATCTATCGGGACGAGTTAAATGGAGCCCTAGGTTTGGAATCCCTGCCACCCTCGTTGAAGATGGCAATCGCTCGCTACCCCATTCGGTATCCAAAAACGATATAACAAGATACAAATTTGCAAGCCTAAACCGGTAATTTTAGTTTTTTTCAAAGGTGCTTGATTGCACTAATGAAACTGCCATCGTTGACAAAGCTCTCACTGGCGCTTTGCAAATATAAGACAGAAGCGGCCATTTTATTTGAGAAGCTCTTTTTTTGACAGTTGTACTCTCGGATGTTTGTCAGACGTTCACGAGATGGCGCAATGAAAAAAACCTTAAGTTGAAATTTGGGTTTTTTTTTTCGGAATTGGAAAATACGTCGCTAAAAACAGCTGTAAACTTGAGATGGTAAGGGACTTTGCATATCTTGGATCGATGCTATGAAAATAACAGCTACAATGCCAATCGCTATTTATTTAATGTTTTTGTTTGTCTAAGATTGAGTAGTAATGTTTCTTTCCAGTAATAGGTTCGTTCAAGTACTTTCAGCATAAAAAAAATGAAAAATGCAACGGCCATTAATAAGCTAAATTACCTATTAAACTTACAATTTTGAATGGGCTGATATATTGCAACTTGTTCCTCCGAATAAATAGAGTTTTACTTGTCAAACTTCTGAGCTGTCACTTTGCAATTTGTCAGTCGAATTTCGGCGAGTAGAAAATTTCGAAAAAAATTAAAAGAGGGGACAAATGCATTTCTCTCCCATTTTTTAACTTTCTCGATTAAGTTGTAAGAGAATGATACCTATTGTATTCGTACAAAATTTCGAACTCGAGATGTTAATCAATTCTGACATTACGATGATAGATCTCAAAAAAGCGGGTTGCAAAATTCTGTTAGTCTGTCTGTCTGCCTAAACGTCTGCCCGTATTTTTTTTCGCGGCCATTTTTTTTTTTTTCACGGTAACCGCAATATTAATGTACTTCCCAGTTTGATTTGTTCAAAAGCGGCTCTAACGATTTCAACCAAACTTGGTATTAAGTAGGTGGTGTTAACATGACTGCATACTCAGTTTCCCGCTAAAAAATTGAATAACAGTAGTTTTGAAATATCTTACATATCTCGAAAACGGTCCATATTATTGCAACAAAAATGCATTCTTTAGGCAGCATGGTCATTTCTAACTTAATGTTAAACACAGTTTTTTTCTGTATTATCTTGAAATGGATTTTTGGAAAAAGTCATTTTTAAAAAGATTAGTTTTATTAAGTTTACATGAAAACGGCAATAACCAATTTGTACAAAATGCAAACTTGGAGTAAAATTGATATTTTCAAAATTAATTTTCAATTCTAATCACCTAAAATACTAATTTGGAAAACTGCTCATATCTCGAAAACCCCATTTTCGATTTCGATAAAACTTAAGAAGCCAAGTAATGCTTACATCCTGAACAATAACTTGTATTTGGTATTGCAATATTTGCTACTGTTTTGTCTGCCTAATTTTACAAAACCGCTCTAACGATTTTGATAGTGACGTGTTATAAATTTTTCTCAAAAATGAATACCCAAATCTCGATCTGTGGTCACATTTCTACGGTATATTTTTGAAATAATTACAATGGCCCACTAAAATGCGCAATTGGTAGGCATCAATACAGTGGCCATAACCGCTTAAGTCGGCTTAAGACGTAATTGAGATTTTGATTTTACCTAAATCTTTTTTGTCACTTTTTTTCAACTTTATATCTTTAAAAAAGTGGCCACAATTTCAGAAAAAAAAACAACAGCTTAAGTCACTAGTGTCATTAGAGTAAAAAAAACTTTAAACTGCTCTCCTGAACAATGGGTCAAACAGACTTAAGCGGTTTTGCCTTGTGGCCTGTATACGATTTCTTGGTTTTCACATCATAAGCGTCAACTGGGAAATTTGTCACAGGTCCAATCTAGGCGAACCCAAGAAACGGCAAATGCTTACTTACTTTTTCGAAGTGGAAAAGAGTTTCCGCTCTTTGAGGAGTATAGGTACCACCTTTAATCGCAAGTACGGTTAGTCACAAAACTGGGGCGACCACGAGGTTTATATGTGCAGCTCTCGTGGACGAAGTCGATATCGCCTCTAAAAATATTGTGCAAACAGAAAGATTCTTACAACTTTTTTAGAGGCTTTAATGCTCTTATAAGTGTCTATGGGATTAGTGATCAGGACATAGGGAGGAACCCCAAACTCGAATGGGTTGAAGGACAAGCTGGACTTTTGTATTGTAAATGGTTCACAATGAATACATATTTTGTGACAGACAGTTTGGAGAAAGAGGCCGTTTCCCTCGGAGTGTAAGCGCCACCAAAAGTAATCGAAGGAAAGAAGTGCAATATTATTGAAGGGGTCCAAGGGCGGTTGTACCAAGGTTACCCAATTCAATCCTCCCTCCACAAAGGGATGTGAATCAATTACCATTTGCTTCAATTAAAATATAGAGTCCAGGTGGGTTAAAGGCAACCACGTTCCATTTTCTACTACCTTTCTTGCTGTACCTATACCAATAATTTTCGAGGACAAAAATAACTTATACCAATATAATGCAATAAAGGTAATTGAATGAGGCCATTAAGCACATTGCCAAACAAAAGCCGCCCCTTAATAATAAAAAAAAAAAAGTTCCACAACAAAGCAAAATGCGTTAAGAGGAAATCAAATTATTGTCTCCCAGCAATGGGGGGGCGTGTAAAAGGTAATTACCGCCGTAATGAATTTACATCAATTATATTTCCTCCTTGCGGAGAGCTAGAAATAGATTTTTCTTCAGATACCTATAGACACTATCTCCAACGGATGAAGTACCTGCTCAAACAATTTCATGTTCGAATGCAATTCATTGCGAATTAATGCCTCCGCACGGAGCTGCCATAAGGATCCAACTTGTAATTACCACCTCTCTGTTCAATACGTCATTAACCGCATATGTCGTATATATGAACCCCACTCGGTTCGCATATGTATACGCAACCGGGATTCCTAAAGGAAACTATACTTTGTCAATGCCTGTACACATGTATTTCCAAGGACAGGGGTAAACCTTTCGACAGCCGATGTTAAGCGAAAGCGTTGCGTATCAACTTGTTGATTGTAATCTGTATTTTAATTGACGTTCTGAGCCGTTATAATGTGTTTAATTATTCAGCGATTTAGTTTAATTATTCGAACGTGAGAACTATTCACACCACCCACTCAGTCTGTGGTGTTTTAAGCGCCTTCACAATCCAAAAGCGCGGTGTTAATCATTTTCCGAGTGGTTTGATCGCAGATACCTTAAGGCCCTTAAGTGGGGAATAGTTCCAGATACTTATATAGGAACAACTCAACTATGTAATCCGTAATTCCATTGAAGTTCGGAAAGATTTCAGACAACATGGTTCGTTATTGTTGCACTAAAAGCTCCATTGTCCTCACTCAGGCTCTGTCCAAAAGTGAAACAATGTCGTCTGTGGAAAAAAAATACTCGCTTTGACAAACGTACCTTATGCAGTATGTGTAATGGTAAAGTACAAAAGAAAGCCTGTCGTCAGCGCCATACAGAAAAAAAGGACATCCACACATGTTTTATTAGATAACGTGCTGTCAGTGTCTCGTTTGTGTGTGGGGAAAAGAAATGAGACTGCCATGTCGTCCTTCGTGGGACTTCCTTTTCCCAAATATGTTTGATTTTGCGCGCTTCTTTTTTATTTTTGTTTGGGGGAGATTCAAAAATTCAAAAAAATACCCTGCTCCATTGTTTTGTCGTCGACAATTCTCCGGATCTTTGTAGGCAGCATGTTTGGAGTTTTTTGTTTCTTCTGCCGTAAAATTGTAAACTTTTCAAAGACATTCTACCGGGCGAAGCTTCTAAACTGGGTTTCAATTTAATTTCACATTTCGTGGCGGATGGGTTGTCAAAAATGAAAACCAACCGATGTATTTCCGGCGGGGTTTTTTTTTCGACATTTTACCGCGTGTGTGTTTTTTTTTGTTTGCCCAATAATGGTGATAGGTATGGAATTTTGTTTGGGATACTGGCAATAGGTAAAAGGATTTAATGGAGGTAATTGGACTTTGGAGTTACGTACTACCTACATGAAAACGCTGTTTTAATATTCACATTTGTTGAAGTATGTTTTATTAATTCATTTGTTCGAGGAGTAGGAGACTTTGGTAAGACTGTTTTTGGTTTCGGTTCTACTTCTGTGCGTGAGTTGTGTTTTTATTTTATTTTTTCTTGCACGCCATGAACATTAATGGGTAATAAACCTCCCTCCGCGGGAAGCACAGCAAGCCGATATAATTTTTAAATCAGGTAAAGACAAAAATATAAAACGGCCTGGAAAGGTAGACCATAGAAGTGAAACTACGAGTATATCTGTGAAGCTCGATAAACAGGTAAAATGAGGATGCACAGTCTAAAGTTTGAAAAAACAATAAAATTTCCAAGAAGTAAGTACCTAACACCTTTTTGAAAATAACAATATAATCGATTTTTTCCAAAAAGCATTTTAAAACTAGGTCCTTTTGATAAAACTGAATGACCTTGAATGAGTTTGCAATGACAGCTTTAAACCAACTTCGTTAAGAAACGGCAAAAAAGCGGATTTCTCATGAGAACTCGCCATACTTAGCCAGCCATGCCTCCATGTGCGTAGGCTATAATTGAACCATTCGTTTTCGTTGTAGTTCGCAATTAATGCCATTAGAATTTCCACTTCAAAACAAACAAAAAATAATAATAACTAAAGCATTTTAAATTCAGAATAAAAATTTCGAATTTGTCAAATATAATATCTGCTACAGGATTGTACAAGTATATATTCGGCAGCAGTGGTTCAGACTACTTAGAGAGCAGTCTCGGGTTCGATCCCCAAACAAAGCTAAATTCTAGCTCTTGAGGATTTTTCTACTGCCCGACACCAATTTTAGCACAGATATGCTTCCTATCGAGGGAGATCAGATGCCTAGGACGTTTTAGATCCAGCTTTGGCCAGATCTTTCCATTCGCTAGACATTTCGAGCCGGTTGTCCATCAAAGATTTGTTCTTTCGATAGCATCCAACATTATTGTTAGTTTACAATTAGCGAATGGGTTACCTAAGGAATCCTTAATTGGAAGTATAGGCAGTGTAGTTCCATGGTTGACGAGTTCATCAGCCTTGCAGTTACCTGGGACGTCCCTATGCCCCGGCACCGAACAGAGGTGAATATTGAACTGCTCCGCCATCTTTATGAGAGACGAGCGACGGTCTTGGGCTGTTCTAGAATTTGTAAAAACTGATTCCAGGCACTTAATAGTGCCTTGACTATCCGAAAATATACGGAAATACCACGTTTTCCCTTTGCCAAGATAAGACTTATTTTATCGCCATTATTTCCGCCATAAGAAAGCAACAGTGATCAGGAAGACGGAAGGAGAGATTAAGATTTAGTCTGTCGGAGAAGACACCGTCCACAATTTTCGAACCATTGGTAAAGAAATGGATCGCTTCATCATCCAGAAAATTTTCGTCCTCCCAGAATGATCTAGTGGGAAGTTTCTATCAAATTGTTGTTCTGGTGTTGTGTAGTCGATGTTTCCTGGAAGGTTCTTGTTTTTTTTCAGGATAGCAGCATGGCCAGCTGTTTTGCTGGTCCATTGTGAAGTAGCCTAGAGGCGTATGGATGCAGAAGCTCCCGTTTGCCTGCTGAAGATGTCAATTGGTGCCAGATGAAACAGGATGTCAGGGTAGTACGAAGAGCCCCACCGATGCACAAGTAAGCTGTTCTTTTTACGTTGCTCAACTTAACGCGATAAATCGCTTTATCCAAAGCAGTCCACCAGACAACCACACCGTACGTGAGTATCGGTCTTATGACAGAGATGTTTATCCAGAAAGTAATACGAGTCTGTAAACCCCATTCATATGGCATTTTTGCAAGAGAAAAGCGCCACAGTGGTTTTTCAACTCATTCTTGTATGTTAGGTTTTCATGTTAACTTTCTATCAAAAATGAGACCCAAGTATTTAGCTTCATTTGAGCATTTCAAACTTTTGCCATTTATAGATGGAGGGTCAATGTGTGGAATCTTGTATTTCCTAGATTCATAGAGGACAAGTTCAGTTTTGTAAGAGTTAACTCTCACTCCACATTTGTTTGTTCATTTTATTAGCTTTTTAAGAGCGTGTTGTAGTAGCTCTTTCAAAGTGTTTAGGTACTTTCCTGACACCGCAATAGCAACATCACATCGTAACCCCCCGCTTCCAGGCATATCAGCAATTCATTCACCACCAAGTTCTAGAGAAGGGGAGATATGACGCAATTTTGTGGGGTCCTCTACTGACAGATCTTCTGGTAGATTTCTTAAACAGACTTGAGTTGATAATTCGGCTACTAAGCTCGCCAAGTGAGGCAACCACATTCAGAGCTGCCAGAGCACCAGTGATCGCAGAGGAGTTGACGTTGTTGATAGCGCCTTCTATGGCTAGGAATGCAACCATTTTATACTCCTTATGACGAAGCGAATCTTCTATAGAACGTGTAAGCGCGTGTAAAGCTTTTCCTACTGATTTACCTGTAGAATAAGCATGTTGACAGAAGTTGTTTGTCAAGGCTTTTGCGTAAATGGATTTCAATCAGTCGCTCTAAAGTTTTTCGGAGGAATGATGAAAAATTAATAGGTCTGAGATCTTTCGGACTCACGTGAGAGCATTTGCCTGCTTTGAGTATGGAAACCACTTTAACTTCTCTCCATAACAATGGGATGTACACCAGATCTAAACAGCTTCTTACCCTTCCAAAAAAAAAAGTTTTGCCCTGTGTTTCCCATACGTAGTTACCGACATTCCTTAAAAAAAACAACTACTTATTGAAACACCAACTTAAAGAGTCCATTGTCCCTTCTAATTGTATTTGCTCACATCATGACACCCACAAGTTGGACGGCCCCTTCTGTTTGCCACAGAAAAAAAAATATAAAGGGATCAGGAAAAACGCAAAAGGTACTCTTCCTGTTGAAATAATATTATCATAAAACATGATTCATCACCTTTTAAGTGGTTGGAATTATTTCCGCTTGAAAAGATGAATAGCAAAAAATGTGAAATCCCCCACAGCACATACCTACAACAAAAAAAAATTTTTTTGAGATATCCCAACAAGGACAAACGCATAAAAAAATCTCAAAATCAGATAAAAAATAGGTCCTTCCTGGATGACGTCCTCTCAAAAGGATGCTAAATGCTCGAGGGGATTTCTCTTTCAAATTTAGCGGCTCACACAACAATTGACTTAAGGATGTTCGCTCTAATATTTCTGTAAATATTTAAAATTGACGGAACCTTTTGCATTGTTGAGCAAAATAATGACCAACTCTTGGGATGCATATAAGTTAATAAAATAAAAGCCGAATTTCTTTAAAAAAAATATTTTTTAGGCAGCGATGCCTTCTTTATTTGCCGAGTACTTTATTAAGACTAAAATTACAGTATTATCTGATTCTATTACTCTACATGCATTCGACTATTTGTGCTGTTGTCAGCACAGGTGTTGTGAAATGGTTTCCAAGAATTTCGATTAAATTAAAGTTGCAACCTGAGTTGTTTTGTCTGTCGATTCGTAGGAACGGAAATTGGGTCGTGTGAATTTGCTGATGCAATTCATGTTAATTCTTCCACCTCTAAATGCGATAGTCCTCAATCGCTTAGAAGTATGGTATGTCATTGAACTTTGTTTGCGGAAAGGTATGTGAATTTGATGTAGGTGCTACTTCTGGTTTTGGAGGGATGTGGATGTTCTTCATCTCCTGTTGCTGAATGATGACCTTTGTATTTCTTCTCGTGTTCAAAAGTTTGTAGGTTGTCAAAATGATTAAGAGGATTCCCATGAAAGTAATTGACCCATAGGTAGTAAATATTTCCATTTCTTTTTCCGATTGGAGCAACTGGATTTCTTTCGTATTATTAATGTGGAGCTCGTGCATCATCTCAAGTGATAATATCTTATGGTATTCCTTTTCTATTGGGGATTGTTGTAGAATCGCTGGGAGGATGGTGTGAGTTGATACTTTCTCTGAAGTAAATATTCGGTCATTGATGGTGAGATTGATGTTGTCGTATTTGATAAGAAAGGTACCACTGAGATTCCGGGAAGTTGATTCAGCTTGGAGGGTTCCATTGAAGCTATTGAGAAGAATAATACCATGCGTTATCTCTTCGATTGTTGGGATGTGTTGACCGCTGACAATGTTGCATGATGCTAATTTACTTTTCAATAAATTTGTAATGCATGTGGAGTTTACAAGATTAACTAGATTTTTTCTTTCACAAATTGAAACAAAATTAATTGGCTTACATTTATCAATTAATCCAAACACTTCTTCTTTATTTGTTATGATTTCATTATAGTGTGTTTCTATGGTAACACCATTTCTTTTAACAGGTTTAATAAGAATTTTTTCATAAATATAAGAATTCGTTATAGGAATATTTACTATATATAAAATTGAAACGGAATTTGTTATTATTTTAATTTCGGAAAAATTCAAAGCTTCTTCAATAGTGGTAAAAGGAATGTGTTCTTTATTTAGTGTATTTACGGCTAGGCTTATCTCTTCTTTAGACAGAATAAGTGAATTTACAATTCCTAGTTTCGCCCAATGAATGGCTAAATTAATGTTTTCTAATTCTTCTTTTATAATTTTAAATTTGTATTGAATTTCGGATATAATTATTGTATTGAAATTTTTATTGTCCTTTAACATTTTTTCTATTTCATTTGTAATCTTTGTAATATTATTGATTCTTTCGTTGTATAATTTATTGATTACAACTTGTGTATTTGTATTGACAAGGATGTTATTCATTTTCTTTTTTATTGTTACATAATCATCGTGGTCAGGATTGCCTGCAATCCATTTCCACGCTGTGCCTATAGAATTTATGGATCTTTTTACATTGTGTGGCTTTAAGTTGTGGATTAAATTTTGAATTTGTTGATACTCGTGGGATAGGAGGGGAAACAAAGGATCGTTGACAGTTGAGTTGAGTTCAAAAGTTGGGGCGATGTTGGTCAGAAATTTGTCGTATTGGTCGAGGTCAATTTCGTGAATTATTTTTAAATTTCCGTTCTGTATTTTGACTTGTCCCGTATGTAAGGATACAAACTGAGAGTTTGAGAAGTCTAAGATTTGGAGCTCTGTTGCTGCATTGTGGAGCATATGCCTGGAATGGAAGATAATTTAAATGTTAGTTCCTAATGTGACTTTTATGGATTGTTTTACCAGACTCGGTTATCACGGTTGTATTTTTGTTTTCTTTTACTTTTTCTTGTCTGTATCTAAACGTGAGTTTCGAACCTAATCTTTTATTATGTTTAACGAAAATTAAATCTCCTGGATTGTAATTTTTGGGTGGTTTTCGTTTTTTATTGTGATAATTCATGTCTTTTTGTTGTTTTTGTATAATTTTGTCTATATTTTGTTGGCGGTTGTTTTCATATTCTTCAGGGGTTATATTTGATGATCGGCCAAGAAAGAGTTCAACTGGTTTTTTACCATTTGTTGAATGGACTGTAAAGTTATATTCGTTTGTCGCATTTTCGAGTAGCTCTTCAAAGGAGCGAGGGGTCTGTTCGGCTTTGATGCATCGCATAATCTCAGAAAGAGTGGAATGAAACCGCTCAATTTGTCCATTTACCTCACTTTTGTACGGTGGTGTTTTATGGATGCGTATACCTAGTTCGTCTTCGATCATGGATGTAATAGTTGCCGAGTTAAGTGCTAGTTCGTTGTCAATAACTATGTTTTCAGGAACGCCGAATGAGAATAGTATTTCTCGAAGTGGTTGTCTAATGTCAGTAATAGCTCTTGATTGGATTATTTTAGTTTTTGCGAACTTCGTCAGTTTGCATAGGGCAGTCAGAACCAAAATTTTTTGTGTCGAAAAAATATCCAGGTGTACTGTGTGGCCAGGATATTTCGGGATAGGGGTTGGTTCAAGGGTAGGTTTGTTGGGGTGTCTCTCGTATTTGTTTTCTTTGCAAGTTCGGCAATTTTTAACTAGTCTTTTAATCTTTGCTGCCATTTTTGGAAAGTAAAAATGTTCAAGTAGTTGCTTACGGTTTTCATCTGGGTTACGATGCGCTCTGCGATGGGTTTTTAAAATTTTTTCTTCTTGTTCGTTTTCATTAGCAACATCTTCGACCATTGATTGTGTGAACCTGATTTTGAAATTAGCAAAGTGAAGTGGGTAAATATTTTGTATTTGACCCATAATTTCTTCTTTTGTGCATAGACCGTTTATGGTGCTGGGGTTAAGGAATTTTTTGAATATGTTGATGATGTCTGTGTTGGTGTAATTAGGTTGAATAAAAATATGCCTATGGTAGGTTGGAAATGGAATAAGGAATTGATGGCTAGTTTCGTCTCCGGTTTTAAGAATGAGTTGATTACGGAAGACGTTAATGGGAGTTTCAACTGTTGGGATCAAATTATGCGAAGAACTATCGTCGCTGTGTACTGTCATTGTCATCGAATTTACCTCTGTCGTTTGTGGAAGTCGTGATAAGGCGTCAGCAACTATGTTCGTCTTTCCTGGTTTGTATTTCAGTTCGTAGTTGTATTCTTCCAGGATAGATTTCCATCTCTTCATCTTATGGTTGGTGTTCTTATTGCTGAGGGCATATGTTAATGGTTGGTGGTCTGTATAAATTTTTACCTTTTTTGATCCGTATAGGAAATTCCTAAGCGAGTTGAGAGCCCAAATGATTGCAAGCATCTCCTTCTCGTTAGTGGCGTAGTGTTCTTCGGTTGTAGTTAACGTCCTTGATAAAAATGTGATTGGTTTGTTATCTTGGGATAAGACAGCGCCTACGGCATAGTTTGACGCGTCAGTTGTAAGCTCAAATTCTTTGTTAAAGTCTGGGTAATTTAGAGTAACTTCCTGCGATACTAGTGATTCTTTAATTTTTTGGAAAGAGTTTAACGCATCCGTGTCAAATTCAATGATATAGTTTTTAGAAAGGTTCTTGGACACTCGTCCCTCTTCCCCTCTTAAAAGGGATGTCAGGGGTTTTGCTATTTTCGCATAATCTTTGATAAAACGTCGATAATAGCCTGACATACCTAAAAATGAGCGTAAATCTTTAAGAGTTTTGGGGACTGGTAGTTTAGCAATGGCCTGTACTTTCTTTGGATTGGTCTTAATTCCGTTTTTACCCATGATGAATCCTAAAAACTCGATTTCCTCTTGGAAAAATTCGCATTTGTCCAACTGGATTTTCATATTGGCACGTTCTAATGTCTCAAATACGGCACTAAGATTATTCAGATGTTCGGTTTTGTTCTTGGCGAAGATGACGATGTCATCGATGTACACATAGCAACGTTTCCCAATGTGCTCTCTTAGGATGTCATCAAGAGTTCTTTGAAAAATAGCTGGAGCGTTCTTGAGGCCGAAAGGGAGACGTGTAAATTCAAATTTACCGTTATTTACTGAGAATGCGGTTTTCTCGATGTCAGATTCTTTTAGTAGGATCTGATGAAATCCGCTCTTTAAGTCGATTATCGTAAACCAACTATTGTTACCAAGGTTGGCGAGAACTTCGTTGATCTCAGGAATTGGATATCTGTCTGCGACAGTAACTGAATTTAACTTCCTGTAGTCGATCACGAGACGATATTTTTTTTCCATAGATGCGTCCATTTTTTTGGGGACGATCCAAACCGGCGAGTTGTATGGTGACTTAGATGGTCTAATGATACCAT
This sequence comes from Cheilosia vulpina, assembly GCA_916610125.1. Taxonomy (NCBI): domain Eukaryota; kingdom Metazoa; phylum Arthropoda; class Insecta; order Diptera; family Syrphidae; genus Cheilosia; species Cheilosia vulpina. The sequence goes on from OU744277.1 coordinate 63,057,409, forward strand.
CTTCGAGTAATTTACTAATTTGTTTGTCGACCTCTTCCTTTAACGCTCTCGGGTAGGGGTATGATTTGGAGTAAATTGGTTCGGAGCTTGTGGTACGAATTTCCCCTTTTACTGTAGTTGTATAGGTCAATCTTTCGTCCGGGTCGGAAAAGAGGTTAGGGTAATTCTTAATGGTTTTAATCAGGTTGGTCGAGTCTTCTTTGTTTAAATGGGAAGTTCTGATGTTTACGTGATTGACGCTTTCTGTAACATGTTGCTTGAGAGGTATAATAACGTCCGAATGAATAGTCATATAGTTTTGTCTTGTATGAATGACAGCGTTTAGTTTTTGTAGCGTGTCATTACCAATAATGCCATCAAACGAGATAAGGCTGGGAAGAATGTAAAATTGAATTTTGTTTATACTGGGGTCGAAAAGCTGAACAAAGCAATGGTGAGTAATTTTTATGTTTCCTCCTACGGAAGTGGCGTAAAAGTTTTTTTCGTTCGGAAGGGGATTTCTAATGTGGCGGGGTTGAATATAATTTCTGTTAGAACCTGTGTCTATGAGGAATTTAAGTATTTGTCCGCTCCTCGCAACGTGTTCAAAGTACGGAAGCGAAGAGCTTTTTAGTCTAAAAAATATATGTCCTCTAATTGTTCTGGTAGGTCAACGTCTGTGTTTTCGTTCTGGTCAGTATATTCCGTTAGAGTCTGTTCGTAATTTTGGTCATCCTGGCTTATTAAGGTTTCGTATTGTTCCGAATCCTCTTCATTCTGGTTGGACTCTTCTATGTAGAAAACCCGTTGCATTTTGTACGGCTGATGGACTTGCTGCGAGTGATTGCGCTTTTGAGGAATTGGAGCATTTCGAGGTCTGTTTTGGTAGTTTACTCTCTGTGAGTGGACAGAATGGTCAATGTCCATCGGCTTAGGAGGCAGTGGTCGTTGAGTCACTGGTAGCCGTTGTTGTTGATGCCTTTGCTGGAACTGTGGTTCTCTACAGACTTGAAGTGGTTGAGGATTACGAGGGTTGTGAAGGAGTTGCGGATAGAATTCGCGTCGAGGTGCAGGGATTGGTGCTGGGTGAGATACGTTATATTTTCGAGAAGGAACCGGCGGTGGTGTATGTTGGAAAGTTTTACGGATAGTAGGCTGAGAATTGTTAGCATGCTGAGCTCTGAAGTCCACATTTTGCAACTTTAAACAGAGATGCAAAGCTTGTGGGAGGTCTGCAGGTTCTCTCATACTCAGAAGTCTTGATAAATCGCCCTTTAGCCCTCTGACAAAGGTGTCCAGAGCCTTGTCGCGATAGCACTGGGTCATATTGTTTAATGACTCTTGGCTCATGTTCATAGATCCAAGTTTGCTGAGAATAAGAGATAAATGGTGATACACTATTTGGTAAAATTCGGGTATAGTGTTATGGCCTTGTACCAAAGTTGTCATTTGATACTCGAGGGTGCCTAAATCCCTCTTGTCCGCATAATGCAAGGTTAGGCATTTGGATATCTTATCCCAATTTAATGGGGTGTTATAAGATTCCAAAGCGATATCCGCATGTCCAGTTATCTTGTTTCTGATGACTGAAAGAATGCCATAATATTTGGGACTGCCTTTGAGATGCTCGTAGATTTTCAGTATCCTTTCGACACTTTTTTTCCACGAATTGAACTCTTCGGGTTGTCCAGAAAAATCTCGGAGGCTTTTTACCACATCTGGTATTTTGTCCATGTCGGATAGATTTGCGTCATTTGCTACGTTAATTGGTTGGTCGACATCATTGTTAATGTCGGACGCGGGATTCATAATCGAATTGAAGATTTGTCGCCCTTGTATACGTAATGTTTCTGTTACTAGTCTTGAAATAAGTTGGATCATGTTGTCATCAATTTGGTTGGGAATTGGGGGAGCAGGAGGAAGATTGGCATCTTCTGGGGGTATATGCAAACGAGGTGGCCTTATTAAGTTATTTTGATTTGCCATGTTTAAATTGGATTAAGAGCACAGGCGGAGAAAAAAAATAAAAATTTTTGCAGATTTTTGAGGGCAAAATAAGTAGAAAATATATTACAATGAATTGTTTGGCTTTGATAATTTGTAGATCGGATTCAGTACCTACTTTATAAAATTATTTACTCAAGAATTTATGAAATACGGGAACATTTGTTAAATTTCCCTATTGTTTGCGTATAAATTTGTTCTTAAAGTTTGTTGACAAATAGGATTATGTTACTATGATTATTATTTATATGACTTACAGAATAAATAAAAAAACGGCTTTCATTTCCATAACAATGTAGATCTCCAGGTATCCAAGTTTTGGGTATCCAGGGCTTCCGGACTGCTTCTATGATGGCAAGGCGGCTATCAGATTTTCTGATTCCTTTTTGGTCCTCTGTGTTACAAGGACTTACTTAGGGGCTTCTTTATTTATATTTCCTTAGCACTTCACTGTTGTCTTTAGTAGTTTGATTATCTACTTTAAGGATCGAGTACGTGCACTATTTGTAAAATGTTTTGGTTATTCACTTTTTTATAATGCTTTCACTGAAGGGAATTTAGTGTTTTGATTATTCACTATTTCATTAATACTTTCACTGAAGGAAGTTTTAGTGGTTTGGTTATTCACTTAAAACGTTTTACTGTTACTCGATAAGGACAACGGTGTCAATTGAGCAGTCCCTGCTCGGGCGCCAGTTAATAAAATAAAAGCCGAATTTCTTTAAAAAAAATATTTTTTAGGCAGCGATGCCTTCTTTATTTGCCGAGTACTTTCTTAAGACTAAAATTACAGTATTATCTGATTCTATTACTCTACATGCATTCGACTATTTGTGCTGTTGTCAGCACAGGTGTTGTGAAATGGTTTCCAAGAATTTCGATTAAATTAAAGTTGCAACCTGAGTTGTTTTGTCTGTCGATTCGTAGGAACGGAAATTGGGTCGTGTGAATGGTTTGCTGATGCAATTCATGTTAATTTATATAGAGGAAGGTGGTGTCTCCTGGCTTATTGTGTTTTTAAGTGAAAACACTTGTGCCGCAACTATTCGAGAACAACATTCAATTTCAAGCTCAATAGCAATTACAATTCCAAACCGCAGCGGCGATTAGAATGGTAAAGAGCGTTCTTCTGAAAGCGACATCTGCACTGGCCCAGCTCCATTTTCGGACTGCTCTCGAGGTTACATCGAATTACATTTTGAATACGAAATCGGGATTTGCCCGTTTTGCGTACGTAATAAGAAGATCATTGCGGAATACACGCCACTTGCGTCCATGACACCCGCACCAGCTATGCAGATAGATTCGGGGGAAAATTAAAATTATTTTTCCATTTTCGTGCAGCGATTTACGAACGGGAATGGAATATGGCAAACCGATAGAAAGACATTGGTGTTGGTGTAGCGGAGAAGGACCTTCATCCAAATTGTAAGCCCAAGGAGTAGAAAATTATTAGGGCGTCATATGGTTTTAATGTCTTCTTATATTTTTCCTTCATTAGCATAACGAAAACATGGAATTGTCTCCCGGCTGACTTAATAAGGTGGATCTGCCGCCGCCGTCAAGCGAATGATTTTATATTCTTTTTTGTTTGCGGAAATATGGCGGTGAGTACCGTATGTGTGCGCGAAGGCACATCTTGTCGTCGGTCGTGGGCAGATGTCTTCGGTTTGTGGAGCGGGCGGTCGGTCGGGGTGATGTGATAAAAGACAGCCTCGTGCAAATGAAAATGAAAACGTGAAGGTGGTTTAATTTCCATTTGCATTCCTAAGTAATATGGAAATGTGTAATTTTTCTGCGGTTCAAATCTGGTTGCCTTCATTTTGTGGGTGGGGGATGAAAAATGCTTGTTTTTCCAAGAAGCTCTGAGGATGGCCATAGCTGTTTGCATAATCCCGAAAAGGAACTTCATTAAAGTGGGCTCTGTGTGTGTGCGACGGTTTAAATCTCATCCTGAGTTGTTGTGACTGCTTTGCAGGCGGTTGAAATGTACTACTTAAATGCCATTTAAGAACTTTTATTGAAAGTTAGCGTATTTACCATCTTCGATTGGTAGGTACACGTTGTGGTCACACTTATGGACCAAAGGGACGAGAATGTAAAGGGTCGTCCTCATAGGAATGTGGTAGTCTTTCTTCCATCACGATATTGTAAGACTTTCCTACTTTAAGAGTATTTTCAAAGGACGGTATTAGTGCTTGACTGACTCTATTTTCAAGCCGGGCAGTTCAGGAAGCTTAGAGTTTATGACTGGACTGTGTTTTTTCAGTCTCTATTCCTCGGCAGGATTGAAAGTATTATCCTTTGTTCCTCAAGTTGAATCCGATTCATTTTTAATTAAAATACTTTAAAGCCTTTGGGCGATACAATAGCTTACTTCATTTGTTGTAGTTTCTTATTTCCGAAAGGAAAAGGAAAAGATCTTTTTGAAAATGACTTTGGAGCGACCTGCTTTAAGACAACTTGATACGTTGCATTTGGCAAAGCGTGTAGATAGTTCTGAAAATGACGTGAAACTACAAGAGATGAAGTGCTAGAAAATCAGCAAACCCTAGAGTGGTGTTGTTCTGAAAATACGTAAGGACACAACTGATGTTATGCCGCAAAGCCCTCTTTCCACAACTTTATGTAGTTGTAGTGCTGGAAAAACGCCTCCGAACACACGAGTTGTAGTACGGGAAAATCCTCAAGCTACAACTGTTGTAGTTTTGGCAATTTTTTTTTTTTAAATTCGGGAGTCGCTGCAAGGGCAGTCAATAAGTTTAGCATTCCATTGCAAGGTACAGGGGAGAGAAATCACGTAAACGAGACGTGTGATTTTCAGACATAGCATGGCTTCAATTTTAGTAAATAGATTAATTTGCCATTTGTGCGGCATGCGTGTGGTTTAATCTCTTTGAAGTGACAAATGCTGTAAGCCAACAAAAATTTAGAATCGACACCGTTCGCTACCAAACCGTGTGGATTCCCAATTTTGCTATCAATGGTCTGAGACTGTTGTGCCAGCTTCATTGAAGAGGAAATATGGTCCACAAATTCAATCAAAATGACACCCGCACCGCATAGTAAACTTTGATCGGCAGACTTGCACAAAAGTGAAAATTTTTCTCATCATCGAGACAGTTCTGAACCAGAAGTCGAATTAATCGCCGGCAACAATAGTGGCGTAAAGTTGTCACAATCGAGTACCAAACTTGAATTGCGTCCTTTTAAAGACAAAAAATAAACTTTTTGATGATTAAACCTGACTGCGCCCGCTCCTGTTGACAAAAATCCTTTGTTTCTGAAATATTCCACTTCCTGTTATACATCGGGCAGTAACTACATCAACAGCCCAATCGAAGATTACCTTAGAAAATAACAAAATGAATCAAGGTTCCCTTTCTAAGCCCATAAGTTGTAAATCTCTTCACACGCATTAGCACATTTTTAGGTTAATTTTTTCGGGCAAATCAAAACAATATTTTTCTTCGAATAAATTTTAAATAATCCTGTGTAGCAATTTTCACTCCATATGTTAGGTCCCGCATTATTTTTACTCAATTGTGCACAGGTGGGCACACGATTGTTGAAGCGCCTCCAAAGAGTATTTGCATTTGCGTTCAAAATGTACCCCCAAAGGCACTCATTTGCATTTGCACTCACACCACACATGCGTTCGTTCGCCATAAAAAAGCACAAAGTTATATTTTCTTTGCATTTTCATCAGATATTTTTGGTTGTTTTACAATTTGCATTTATCTTCCCACAACATAAATTGGAGTAGCGTGTGCACTGCAACTATGTAGGTGTGAGTTTAATCTGGGATCGAGTGGGTGGCAACTGGCACACCCTGTGTTTGGCAGGTGGCATTACATGGTAGAAGCAAATCCGATTTCCTCGAGGAAACGAAATGCCATTTCGAAAATAGGAAATCGATGGCACCCTAGGGACAGATTTATCTACGAACCTGTCAATGACACTGTGAACTCTTACTTCACATATGAGATGAGGTTCAATTGCTTTTGAAGACGCATTTGCCCTTTGATATGTTACTCTCGTGCGTTGTTATAACTTCATAGTTGGGCGCATTTCCAACTTTCTGTGTATAGTTGGAGAAATAAATTGATGCAATCGTACGAACATGTTAAATTAAAAAAAAAATAGTAACGCCTTTGCCAGTGTTATTAAAACGAACATTATCTCTCCCAATTAGGAACAATTCGAGCTAAATCACTCGTTATGCCCTCCGACTTGGATGTTCCTATAAACAAGCTCGGCATGTCTTCATTTGTTGCAAACATATTCCCATGTTATTGCGAGCGCAATAAATTTCAATTACCCCGTGTTTACAGCATTATTAAGTATGTATTCCATAAGTGAATATTCCTTTTTGGAAAATGGCAAAAAGCTCTTAAAAAACCGCCGCCATTCCTTAACGCACGGCAGACGTGGGGGTACACTTGTTCCTTGTCGTTCCATTTGAAATTCATTGTTTCTACGACGACGGAGGAATTACATGATAGGAAAAAAAAAACCGAAGGCACAAGTCAATCCCATAAATTAGGGTGCGATTTTCGACATCCTTCCCTGCCATCGGATTCCTTTCAACTTACATCGTGTGCGCCACATTTAATATGCATCATCGCAAATAACCGCAAAACAGCGAACGCGTTTCTTATTTAATAATGCATGCAAAAATCGTTCTGAGGGGGAAGGAAAAAATTATGACAAATGTACACTTCGACGAGTGCGCGGCAGAAGCCATAGCGCATCGTCTTCGCAAGATAAACTACTCCAGTGCCAAGACGGCGAACAGATTTCCATAATGTTGTGAAAAATATTATAGCAGAAAACACTTTGTTGTTTGGGATATACCTGTTTTTGTTTTTTTTTTTCAACGAGGATTTAGTTCCATAAATTTCAGGCGAAATGTGAATGTCCTTATATAGACGACATAAATTCACGGTGCAGAGCCTGCCACAGTTTAGGCGCGAAGGAATGGCAATAAAGTGAAACATTAAATGGGATGTCATTTCGGCTGGGGTTAAGTGATTTCGAGCAGGTGCGACGTGCGAGCAGTGCGAGCAGTGCGTTGCGAGGGCGGTATTGTACGATAAAAAAGGATTTAGGGGAGGCCGATGGAATGATTCGTGTGGGGTGTATAGTAAATTCCTTTTTGATGTTATCTAATAAGAGTGTAGGACATCATCTAACGTCCGAAGATTGAGAAAGTATCCGTTTTAAATGACAACCCTTTTCGAACGGAGAGCAGAGAGCTCTTTATGTGATTTATTTGAAGCGGGTCGGTTAAGGAATTTAATAAGATGATGATTACACCGGGAATGGTACATCGGGGACTCGTTGTGTTTGTTCAAGTGGAACTATGAGCACTTGAGAGAGAGATAATTTCTTATGTCCGAAAAGTAAGGGAATTCCAGATTATAGTTGTAATGAGAGACGCTCAGCGACTTGATCCGTGAAAGTCATGAATTATGCTGTCTGGAAACAGTCCACCCATACAGCACAGAGATGGTGCATCGAATGGATGTTATAAAAGACCCATCAGTCCCTGAGACTATACCAAAATCTCTAGCTATAGAGGCAATCGTTTTTATAGCTTAAAATACTGCTGAAAAACTCGTCCTCAAATGTCATAAATGCGTCCAAAAACGCGTCTGCAATCCGTCAACAAAATGCATAGAAAAACACGCCCAAAACGCACAAAATATTCGTCCAGTAACATGAAAAGAAAACGTAGAAACTTTCAAAAGAATGAAAAAATGCATGATCCACAAACGTCAAAAAGCACAGTGCAAGTCCGTAAAAATCCCGTCCAAAATGCATACAAAGATGGGGATAAATCTTTCAAAAAAAAAAATTCAGCCAAATTCAGTTGAAAACGCATCAAAAATGCGATCAAAGCGCTCCCAAAAGTAGTCAAAAAATTCACCCGAAAACACTCCAAAAAAAAATGCAACAAAAATAAGTCAAAAAGCAGATAGAAAAGTGCGTGGCAATGCATGTCCACAAATGCCATAAAAATCATAAAAAAACGCGTTCAAAACACGTCCACAAACATTAAAAATTCCTGAAAAAAAACTCATTCCCCAACTACAGAAAATGTTTCCACAAAACATAAATTAGTCAAAAAACGTGCGCCTGAAATCCGTTAAAAAACTATTCCCATATGTCGAAAGACGCGCCCTAAATATTTAGAAAGGCGGTTAAAGAACGCGCCAAATTCGATGAATAAAATTCATAGAAAAACGTGTCCAAAAACATGACTTAAAACGCGTCCAAAATTCTTCAAAAATGCGTCCAAAATGCGTAGACAATGCCAAAACGCGTCCGAAAATACGCCAAAATCCGCAACAAAAATCTGTCAAAAGGCGCGAAGAAAACTGGCTGTCTTTGGAAACAAAAATCCGTCAAAAAAACTCGTTGAAAACGCGTCAGAAAAGGAGTCTTAAATCGGGCCCACATTTTAACTTTTTTCCTTACAAAGCTAAACATGGCTTCCATTTCAACAATAGCTCGTCCGAAGTTCTGGAGTTTTCACCGCCTTAACTGGGGCACCTTGTATGCATATACATTTTAAGATTGTCACAATTGGCGTTTTATATTTTGACATAAACGCGGCAGGCTTGTTCTGATTGATAACCTCTCACGGATTAATGACCTCATAGGGGTTTCAAATAGGTTTCAGACCCGAGGTTTGGTAACCTTAAAAATGTATGTCAAAACCTCGGAGGCTTGGAAAAATTTTACGAAACTTCGCAGTTTCGTTTTGTGGGAACATGGCATAAACCTCCTGAATGGATTTGAGTTCAACTTTCAACAAAAGTCCTCGAAGCCTTGGAAGCCATGAGACATAATGTGAAACTGTGTCTATCTCTACGGTCAGTGATTGCTCCCCAGTGGGCGTTAGGACAAACCCTCTAACCACTGCACCCAAAAGAAATATGCCATCTGATTTAAGTCAGGAAGTCAAAATTCTAAAAACCCAATATAAAGATACGGCGAAAATTCTTCACACGTACACATGCTGGGAAGATATGTAACACTACCCCAAGAAAACACTCGAGTACGGGTTAGCATTTCACCGAAGCACTTTAAATTTAATTTATTTTCGAAAGGATCAACGTACGAAAACCTGTACCTCCTATCCAACTACAGATAAATATGTACTCGTTGTTACGTGCGCATAGTTATCTATGTATGTGTGCTTGGCTTGGGGTATATATGTATATGCTCAGACTCACATCTTTCGGAGCATTCTTAATTTACCCCTATGCAAATCAATGCCAGGGGACCAGACCCTTTTGCGTTAATGAGTTTTATTATCTTGTAGAAAGGATTTTTATATTAAAAATTAAAATAAGGTTTTCTACTTCTCTCCGCCGCCACACCGGGGGTCGTTCAGCGCCGACAACTGAAATCTGTTGACGGCTCTAGATAAATGAATGAATGGTTTTTGGATTTATATACGCCATGGGTCGATACTTAACCCTTTCCTGTCGTCCCATTCCGCTTCCGAGAGTTATCCTTTTCATAAACACGCACAGGGATAAACACACATTTTCAACATTTAGGCAAAAAGATAAAAATGCCAAAAATGTTGAGTTTGTCAAAATTGCAATTTTCAAAATATACCTCCTGCATTCGTTGTATGCCTAATTAGATTGCACACACACGCACAGATTTATTTCAATATTTTAATCAAAGGATAAACTTATTTTCATAATTTCCTCCTCGGTCATAATGTATTATGGAAGTGGACATGAAATAATTCTTATGCAGAAAAAAAAAAGAAAAATCTTCTTTATATCGGCTCTCTTTGTTGAGGATAAAACAATGTCCTCCACATATGAGGCAACTAAGAGGATGTTTGGCTTTTGCCGTGCATGGTTTTGTTTTCCAAAACATCCCTTTAGCAACAAAGGAGCAGTGAGTTTTTTTTCTGTTTTCGCAACAATATTTTATTTAAAACTGAAACAAGTATGTCGACTGCCCGCCATAGTCGGCTTCCGTTAGAACTGTTACCATTTAGGATATCTTTTGTTGCATTGTTTCCGATGTTGCCAGCTTTTTTTCTGAATAGAATTTCTCTACTGGACATGTAAAAGGACAATACGCTGAAAGCTGATTGAGGGGAAAATGTGTTCCATTGAAGTTGAATAAGTCGAATTATATGGTGGAATTTTGTTTTTAAAGTTGTTTTTGTTCAGATATTGCTGGATGAGGGCCGCTTTAAGTGTGTAGTTAAGGAAGATTGTCAGTGGTGGAGAATGGAACAAAGCTGCTTTTTTGACGTTGCATGAACTTATGTGTTCTAAAGAGCTAATGAAATATTATCGAAAAATGGCGGCGCTAATGTTCATTAGCGGACTTGTAAAGACAATATCTTTTATTCATCCGTCTTAAAAACAATATTTATACAACAAATTAATTCAATAATAAAGGAAGAATAATGATAATAATTCTGTAACTATTTAAAGTTAGTGTAGAATGACTCACAGGAGTGAAATTTAACAATTAAACTGATGTGGGGTATTTTAATAGTATTTTAAAATAAAAAGAGGGAAGGGAACACTCTAAAATATGGAATTAAAAAAAATGTGAATACAAGCTTCGAAAAATTGTAATAATGAGTACGATTACGACACAAAACTAAAGTGTGATTCAATATTGTTGTATTCGATAGTAAACAGCTAATCTTTTACTTTATTTGAAAGTTAGTGAAAATTGTAAGTTCTTCTAACAGCAATCGGTAATTTGTTGGACATTTTTGGAGCGGTTGAGATAAAAATATTAGAAAATTTGGTTCTACGTGCAATAGAAACATTAACTAGTGCTAGGTTATTAACGGCGCAGGGACATTAGTCCCGAATTTTTATCGTTGAAAATGGGACGTAAGTCCCAAAAAAAATAAGCAATTGGAGATATTTTATATTTTATTAATCTTCATAAGATAAGATAATTTTGATTACCAAAAAAAAAATTTTATTCATTTTTTTAAACAAAAGGACATAAAAACATCGATTTCAGAAGTAGACATACGAACTAAGAAAAGGTATCGACGTTTTTGAGAATTTGATCAAATAAAAATAAAAAAAATTGTCAAGACAAAATTCGCAACTCTCTGAATTGGAACAGAAATGCCTTAGAAAATACATTTTGCGGTAAGAACATTTCTCGACAATTGGAAGACCATTAACTTGGTTTTCTCACTTACAATCAGTTTATGAAATGCAAACCATTGACTTAGTTTTTGCACATCTTCCTCAATTTCTTATAATATAATCGTACTGTGATAATCCTTGATATGTGAAAGCTGTCATCAGAGAACGCAGCAGGTAACAATTTGAAATTCTGACTGAAGAGGGAGTCAATATAGATTAAAAACGAAAGTAAACCCAGAACAGAGTACTGGGGAACACCATTCTTAATGGTACAAGAACTATTAAAACTTCAATAATACCGACTACTTGGTTCCTATTTGTAAGATAAGAGCGAAACCAATCATGCAGTAATCCCGTAAAGCCGGCACTATACAATTTATCTAGTAGAATCTTTTTCCAAGACAACTCAAATCAACACTTCCTCACTGAGAAAAAGGAAATTATTTAAAAAATAATTTTGAGATTTTTAAAAATTTCTAACCTAAAAATTCTTACTTCAACTATTATTCTTGATAACAGGAACTTTTAGGATTTCAAGAATCAAGTACTCAGTGTAACAATAATATTCTCTTCATAAATATTTTCTTACATTATTGCCAACAATGTCATTCAGATATCAAAAATGTTGATTCCTATTTTGATATTGATAAAAATGTCACCAAAAATGTCTTAGATTTTTGACAGTTGAATCAAAAGTCATAATTATTTCTTAAAACAAGCCGTTGATTCTCCGGTACAGTTTGAAGACAATTTGATTGCAGAATTGTTCATTTCTTGATTGTCTTATCCCACAGGAATAAGGCTATATTCAATCTAGAGTTTATTTCATGGAAAAGGAGGTCCAAATCGTGTGACGGTCAGCAGATACTGTTGCCGTGCCGTGATTATTGATTTTTCGTCCGAAAATAAAACTGTCAATAATCCGGACTTTATGTGGGTTTCAAGAAGATTGCGCTACATGGTATTTGGAGATTACAACCATTGAGATCTTGACCGTCATTAAGTCGTGCGTTTGACTTCGTAAAACCGCTACTTTATACACCTAATGGACAACCTTTAGGCTATCGTTTTTGATGAGTGTTCATACATACCTGCGCTACAGAATCAATCTTCGTCAAGGCTTTACCACACATTAAATTTATTCATGTGTGTTAAATAGTCTTCCTTTTTTAAAATGCACCAACTTCTATAAAACTCGGTTAATCGTTAATCGATTTTATTCACAAAATTTGCAGACAATTTCTATCTTGGAAACTCATTCATGCAAACTTGTTTGAAACGCTAACTTTTCGGGGGCGTTCATGACGAAACCTCCTGACAAAAACGACTGGCAAACATCCGAGAGTATAACTGTCATGAAACATGACTGTTCCGAATTAGCCGTTTGGACTCGGTGTAAAATTGTAGATCCCTTCCATTAGTTCCAAAATAAAATAACACAAGACTAGTGGTTGTGAGAAGCTAGGTCTAGGGTCCCTACGGACCTGTTGCACCAAATATTTAATTATTATTTTTTTTTTTTATGGTGAAAATCTTTTTTCTGCGATTAACTTTTGAGAATGCAATGTCTCAATGCAGAGAGTCTTCCTAATGATTCACTGACTCGACGTTTCGTTTCTATAGGCGATATATTGTTTCCAAAAATCTCGATCACAAAGTTCTAAGTGAACTCAAAGCCCTTTCTTGACATTATAGGACAACAAGCAGTCTTTGTTATCTTTACCGCCCATAATAACTAACTTTACAGTATAATTCCAGTGACTAGAATCGTCATTGCTTCACTGGGGAAACAAAAACAAAAATCGCACAAGAGCTCCCGGAGAGCTTCCCTACTGTCGCGAACTTGCCGATGCATAAAATTAATAACTCCGTACTTGCATACATTTCATCCTTGAGTAAATACACTTTTGTGAATATTCCATATCTCCTCCATGGCACTCGAACGAAGGAGTCAACCGACTATACCGCTCTCGCTATATGCAGATACACATTTTTGCGCAATATTTTCACGAGAAATACTTTTTGCTGTTTACTTATTTTTGCACTGAATTCCCGCAGAGGATGCATTCGCCAGGTAAACACAGTCAGTCGCAGTCCGCCTCCATCCTCGTACTCTTAATTACCTAATTAAAGTTAAATTACATTGCGTGCTTAGACACATTAAAATTTCACAATGTATGAGCATGAGTAGCTACAGCAATAAATTATGTTTGCCTTGCTTCCAAGGCAAACAAGCAGCGAGTTAGCTACTGCACGGCAAGGATTCCGTATCCTATCCCAACCTAAGATGTCTCATCTACTTGTCTACTGGTTAATAACAGTTTTCTTCGATTAAATTAGTGGAAGCGATGGTGGTGGGTGCCCACCCTCAAGCCGTTGCTACTTCTAATGATTGTCTGTCGCACAGAATGTAGCCCAGGTATGATATAGTAGTCCCACCCCTTGGCGGAAGTCATTGCACTCATCACCTGCGTGTAGGTGGTGATGTTGAGCGTTCCGAAGCCGCCATACATTCTTGTCAACACGAATTATTTTCGGGAGCGCAGAGTTTTATTAGACAAATAAGTGCTGGGTTCCATTGTGACAGGGTCCCATCGTGTGACGACAGTGGTTTCTGTCGCCCTGGCATAGACTAAGCGATAAACATGAAAGCATTGTACTTTGGCTTTGTCTCGGGCAATTATTATTACAATTAGCTAAACGGGCTGGAGGCTGATATAATGTGTCTTCTTGAGAGCCCCGGAGAGTATGTCTTTCTTGGTTAAGAATTATGGGGCCACGTTGACACAGAATGAATTTGCGCGGTAATTAATCAAATGAGGGCTGCTGCTCTCGGTTGCGGGTTTCTTGGAGAATGATTACGGGTTACGGAGGGTTCCTACCAGTGCCCTTTGTTGGTGGATTAAGGTGGTTCTGTCTAAGTGATTTTAATTGGCCCTAAGGTAGCAATTATGGATTTATCTGAAATGATGGATTGTGTTGAGGGGAAGATCACATTTACGGCTGAAGGTTGTCAAATTGTTATTTTATATAGGGAGATAAGGTTTGCTAAGCAGTGTTTCGTACAGCATTTAGCGAACCGGTACCAATAAACAATTAGATCTCCACAATTGCTAGTGCGACAACTTTCTTAAAAACTATTACATTTTTAGTCATCGCAGAATTCAAATTTCATAATTTGTTTTCGTGAAAAACAATGTCAGTGGTATATTTCACAACGAAGATTTTATTGTAAAAAAAGGAATATATAAATTGCAAATTAAATTGCCCAACAGATATCTTTCAAAGGTCTTTTGAAGCTTATTTTAAGCAAAAAACAAAACACAAAATAGGAAATGCACAAAATATCAGCTGATCTGTCAAATACCTATCATATGCAAATCAGTAATGCCCTCTCCTACGATCGGACACAATTTTCGGTACTTTTTGTAGTACACTTTCCTTTGTTTTCTAATAAATACTTCACGATTGATTTATGAGTGAATTTTTGTCGCAATAAGATCTCTTTCAAATTATTCAATAAACGGAACACAGTTTGTTAGGCTAATTATGCAAATCGAAGCTGATTGATCTAAAGATTGAAATGTTAGCAAGTGAAAATTTTTGAAAAAAAAAAAATAATAGCCGGCTATTTTGTTTTACAATAAATTAAAAACTCACGTATGAAGTCAAAGGGAAGTTTTTGAATTTCAATCTGCCAAGCAACGAAACAGTGCTTGTAAAATCTTGTAATGATTTTTTTTTTTAAATTGTATAGCTCATATTACTTAATTTGGGAAACTTAGAAAGCGACAAAATGTTAAATTCATTCAGAAAAATATAAGCCCGCGGACATTTTTTTATACGAAAACTGTCATGTGAACTCCCCTATGAATTCACACAAAATAAAACAGAATTCTGTTTATCTTGAATTTGCACATACTACCTGTTATTCCTCCAGAAGTTCCTAAATTTATTATTTCGCGGGGATTTTGCCGAATGCTGACAATTCTTATATCTATATTTCCGCGAAGTCAACCTTTTCACGCCAACCACTCATTTATTAGAAATTCTCATTTTCTGGAAAAAAAAACTCCATTTCCAAAGAGGGTTTGTTTGGAGAAAAATATCTACTGAGCCGCCTAAGGTTCTGAGAGTAGTTGTACAAAAATGTAGGTATTCGGGTATGAGCTGTCCAATCTTAAGTGAACCGGTATTTTATTCTCTTCTCGACGACTCTCCAGAAAGTCTTGGAAACATCCTAAACTTATATCAAATTTCTTTTTTACTACGTATGCACTCGTAACTTGCAAACTATTAAAAAAGGAAAACCAATCAAAATGAAAATATTCGAAATATTTATTTCCAGTGTTTAGAAATAAAACAAAAATGCAATATTTTTTTTCAATTGTGCATGCATTTGTACAAATTTGTGTTTGCTAAACTTAAAAACCACTTGCATTGTTGTATTCCAACGAATAAAGGCAGAAAACATTTACAATTTACTAAAATTCGTTTATAATCGTAAACGTTCAGGCTGAACAAAAGTGTATTTAAATTCGCTCCTATTACGAAATTCCATACCGCCATTTTTGGTGGTTGGGCAACACTCCTCATGAACATGACATTTAGGGAGGATTTCTTTAGCTAATGCCCGAGATAAACATGGCTTTCGGACCATTAATATATTATTATCACGCAATTTGTTCATGCAAAATTGTTCGTCTACAGCTCAGCTTCTGGATGAAGCAGAAAGCTCGTTGATGGCTTTAAAAATATAAGGCAAGATTAACTCCATTGATCACTCTTTTATTTTTTGTATTGATACAGATTTATTCGAGTAATAGCAAGTGAAAAGCAGTTAGTAAAAAAAAAACAATACGTTTTCGTCCAAAAATATTGTTACATATGGGCTGGGATTCGAAAAGATAAAACACTATTCTGTTAAACTTTTCTAATTAAATCACTTTTATTACACTTTTATGGATTTTTCTCATAATGTACCAATCACTTAATTCACTGTATTACACTTATTTATCTTCACAATCGATTACTATTTCAAACTTTACCAATCACTGTTTAAAAATCAACTGTTTTTCCCTGTTCTCAAATCTGCCTTTTATATCCGTTTCGCCATCTTTCGAAAAGTTTCTAGTTTATTCCGGTTCGTCCCGAACAAACTCGCTGGTTTTAACTCTCCACTTATTTGATAGATTCGAGTCTCCGATTGGAAGGTGGAACTTGTTTGTTGTATAACAAGTTGTTTACACTTGACCATTTTAGGTTCCACGCTACATTCCATACCACAATATTAACGCGAAAAGAAGGCGTGGCAAAAAAAAAAAAAAAACAGTTTTGTAAACATGTTTAAGATTATAGTATGTTTAGTGGACGCACTCAGCTTCTTTGGCTAGGGCAGCATCATCTACCTATTTCCCTTGTAAGTAAAATATAAGAAATCAGAGCCAACTTCAATTAGAACAAAAACGAAGTAGCTGTGGCTAACTTCATATTGAATATATACCTAAGATGAACTGGACACAGATCCGACCATCTTGTTATAAATTTTTAATAAAAAAAAAATCCAATCGTTGTTACAGTTTCATCAAAATGTGTTGAGTAATTTTCACGGCAGTCGGTAAAAGACAAAAGTTTTAATATATATTCTCTCAGAGCTAGGGTTTAATGGCGCAGGTTTAAGACCGCACGCCAAGCCCCTCACAATCGTTTTTACTGAGTTCTTATTTCCTTAAATAGATATTTATGGATGGAATTTATGAATGGCAGCGACTGTGCCCTCTCCGAATGATTTTTATATGACCCTTGGGCGCATCGTTACCTTTTGGCTGCTTTAGTGGTCAAATGTTCCCTTTTTTGAGCCTCCAGACCTGTGGCGCCTACTTTTTATAAAATGGCCCCTTTTTCAGTTGGTATTTTTTTTTTTGGTATAAATAAATGTTTTTTGAGCTCTGTTTATGTTTTTTTTTTGTTTTGTTATAAATATAAGTAAGTATTTAATGTGGAGGCCTCTTTTATTTTGGCTCGGGCCTGCTTTTCATACCATTTTTGAAATTTTTCAGCGGCAACGCTGCTTGGGAGGTTGTCAAATGTTCAAAGGAAGTATTTTTCCATTGTTTGAAGGAATCGTTGTTCAGTAAGCAACTTGTCATAACCATTGGTCACTCCCAACGGAATCCAACCGATTTTTAAGAAAGTTTTGACAGAGAATATGAAAAGTTAGTTGCTTGGGTTTTCTCTAGTCCAGCATCCAGCCGCTGCCAAGCAAACAATCTCCGAACCCATCCTAGGATGGAATGTAAGAAAAATCCTTCTTAATCACCAATGCAAACGAGGTATGCAGTAACATATGTAACGCGCCCAGCTGAGGGTTATGTCGTAGGCGGTGCTACCTTGCCTTCAGGACTACTACTACTACTCACTCCAATTTGCTAAGTACCTCAATTATAATAATATCGAAGGCATAAATTTTAAATTTCTAAACGATTGCCTCCAACCACATGTCTCCGCTATTCTAAACACTTTAAATTGCCCTTTTCGCAGTTAAGCTCGCTAAAACTTACCCCTTTCATGTATGGAACAACAACAATAAGTGTTTGCTACTCACACCTCGCTTCACCACCACATGGAAGACAACAGCTACAAAATAATAGAAGCCATACAATCTGAACCCATTATGGAATGCTAATC
Source organism: Cheilosia vulpina (assembly GCA_916610125.1). NCBI lineage: Eukaryota > Metazoa > Arthropoda > Insecta > Diptera > Syrphidae > Cheilosia > Cheilosia vulpina. Next base: position 63,075,243 of record OU744277.1, read on the forward strand.
ACAAGGACTGCTGTCAAAACGCTATCTGAATACTTTATGCCGTTTAGAATTTTCGAAAATCGCACAAACGGTGTAATTTATGGCGCTCTTACTGAAATACCATATTTTTCCTCAAAAGGGGGGAGCAACTCCATGTATTTGCCAAGCACCCGAACAAACGTGTGTAAACGACTGTGAATGTGAATGTAATTCGGGATAATGACACTACACCGACAATAGAACATCGAGTGGAAAGGAACTTCAATATAACGAACATTTCTCAACCAATTCCAATTGCACAGAGCAAAACTACCGCCATCGAGATGTGGGTGTAGTGTTGGTATGCCAAAAGGATCTTAAAAGGCTCAAGCTGTGCACTTGGCTGGTAAGTGTAATTTATAGAAATAATAAGTCAAGCAGTACGAGTAGTTTTGAATGAGATAACAATACGCATAAAGTGGCACGTACGGAGGGAAATTAGTCAAAAAGTCTGCTTGGGTTGTGGTTTTCGAGGGTTGTAAGAGATAAGCCGTTCGGTTTGGGTCTCCGCAGATGTCATGACACCTGACTATGCAACTAATCCGGCTTCGACCCTTACCTGCCAAAAAAAATTACTCAATGCTCACATATTATCAACGAGTTCTATAAAAAAATCTCTGGTGGCAAACTTACAGCAGCTTTCCTCTTTGCATCCGTACAGTTGCATTCAGTGAATACCTACAACCCTTCAATTGATGCAAAAGCCTGAATTCTTAGCTACATGTTGATGGAGTATATATATATATATTTTTTTTTTTGAATGGAAAAGTAGAATTATTACACAAAGGAGGGTATCTAACAAAGTGGCGTTTAACAAGCCGTTAACGAGTGCCCTTAAAAACTCGAATGAAAAGAGCATACTCCACCGAAGAAAGCCGGCACAATAATATATCCCTTTTGTTGTTATTTCATTTTGCATCATTTTCCATTTGTAAATTAAGTGGCAATTAAGGGATAATTTCTCCATCCTGACATCCGAATTTGCATACCCAATTGATACACTTTCCTACCAAAGTTTAAGGTTTTTCCCATAAAAATCAGGAAACACTTTAAAGAAATATATCTTAATGGGAAGGTAGAGGAAACCTCTTAAAATGGACCAAAATTGGAATTTAAAAAATTCAAAAATATATAAATAGCGGATACCAAATCCTTGCCTGACCCTAAATAAACAACAACAAGCGAAATCGAGACCGAGCTCGATTTTGGGGGAATCGGGATTGTGTGTCAGCAAAGAGGAATTACAAAAAAAAAACCGAGGAGGTTTAATTAAATGAAACCAAAGGAATCGACCCGAAAGACAAAGAATAAACGCTGAAGACAAAGAAAAAAAAATATTAAAAACAAGTGGAAAGCTACGAATCATTGTTATAGGTAGTAGTGATGGCGGTGGTCTGGAACATTCCCGCAACTGTGGCGGGAGAAATTAAAAATATTCACAACAAAACAGAATTTTACAGACAATAAATCAAGTTCGCGAACAACATAAGGTATTTCGTTAGGGGTAATTTCTATTCAACAGACGTTGTTTTTTTTTTTGGAAAACCAAAGAAAAAAAACCTGATTATGAGATTGGGGTTATTCGCGAGGGCCGTGTTTTTTTCTATTTTTTTTGTTTGCTTCATGGTTGAAGGGGTTGAGTGTTTATTTGAAGGAATACTTCCGTGTCTTCCACTCGCTTACAGGTAATTGTCCTATTGTTTGTGAGATGATGTTTATTGGAACAACTTTGTGACGATACGATTTCTGAGAATAACTCAAAGCGGTAAAAATGGCAGTGGAAAGTTCAAACAAACCCTTTAGACAAACGAAAGGAGCTCTTTGAAGAGGTCGCTACTACTGGAGACTTCAGAGTCACGAGTTGTACTATGAGGAGCGAGTTGGAAATTATTCCTGACAACAGCAAAGTTGTAGAAATAGTGCATGCTACATGCACTATGGGCAGACATTTCCTTTTTTGCCTACGGCATCCATTTTGTATGTTTGTCGGAGACTCACTAGACAAAAAATGTCTTTAAAAAAATTCTACAAAAAAGTAGAAAGTTATATAAAAGTTTTTCCAAACTGAGCAGTTAACCGCGTGGAACTTTTCAGGGTCATGTAACTCACTTGGAGGGAACAGTTCTGCAGTGATTCAAATTCAGTCAAAAGTCCTTAAATGTATTAAGTGTTGATCTGAAATCCGTCAGTCTTTTGCTGATCTATCGGGGCTAAAAATATTCCATGTTAAGTGTACACAATATCTCCGTGGTGTTTACAAAATTATCTTCTTCAAGGCGTGATTTTTTTTTATTCAGGTGTCGACCCTAAAACCGCTCGCTTAGTAGTCCAACACGTCAACCACTGATCCATTGGATCCACTGAGCCTCAAATGCCAAAAAGTAACTGAAGGTGGAGAGCCAATATTCTTCCAGTCATTGCATTCATTAGGTTGGAGCGGTCACAAAAACAGCTACAAAATAGTATCAAACTCAAAGAATCCTCAATCCTCAGGCTATGAAATAATAGCATATTGATAGATTATTTGGCCTGTTTTTTTTTATAGACACCGAACTTGGTGTCAAAGCCAAGTGATTTTAGCCTACCTACAGTCATAAGAATAGGCTACTGGTCCAACTAATAACATCGCAAGCTTTCCATAAGAGACTTCTTCGTTGTTACTCCGCGGTGATTTGTAGGGACCATTTCAGAAGCTTCAGAATAGTCACATACCTACTCAATTTAAAGCTCCAGGATGAGAGGTATATACTTTAGTAGTTTGGTCACTTCAAACCTATGTTCATAAATGTTTTTCAAGACGGTCTATCATCAAGTCCGACAGTGACCGAAAATAGTGGAAGGTCACTTAAAAACCATTCATCTGCAGCCTTTCTAATGTATAGATGGGGCATTCAAAATGACTGAATAAAAATATGGATACTCAGTATTTTCCTGCCACGAAAACGGCTGTAATGATTCCGGAAAAAATTGTATTCAGGGTAAAACTGGTAGTCCGGAAAAGTCTACGTTCGGGTCCGTCTATCGAAAATTTTCATTTAGAAGTGATATATGAGTATTCGACGTCTGAAAAATATACCCAGCGATAAGTTTCTCACACTCACTTTAAATGATTTTTTAATAGGAACACATTGCGACCTTTTCCTAAGCTCGTCCTTTATATTTCTAAGACCCCATTCTATATTCACTTATGGAATTTTATAAACAGAAGAATAACTGCTTCCCAATCGTTTCTTACAAGTTAACAAATCTATTCCTTTTGGGCACCAATTTCTAAAAACATAATAAAAATTAAGTGTTTGCCTGTTTGTTTCTGTACTTCACACCAGTGTTCCCCGACTTTGAAGACTGTTTTTCTATAAATTCAAAAAAAAAATCGCATTTATTTATTATCCCTTGAGTGAAATTTAAAAAAATTTAAGTCATTTGGATTATCAAGCTTTAAATAAACATAAAATACCAAAATAAACACATAAGATATAGAAGGGTCAGTTAACTGTATCATACAAAAGTTTAAATTTGAAATAATTTCCTTTTTTACGGGACAGAGAAATCCGTTTGTCCTCAGTCAATGCTTATAAAGGTAAGAATGAGATCACAAATCAGGCGCCTTATGGATGCTCTACCCATAACTATCGATATGTAAAATGGAAATTAACACAAGTTCCGGCGACAAAAGTCTCTGCAATAACTTGAAAACGTTTCTACTTTAAAATATAAAAAGTGTTATCATCGGCCTGGCCGATGCTTTGATACCGTCCACAGCATACAATTCATGCAAAACTGATTTTGTATGGAGGTACCAGAACTACTTGACCGACATAGCCCAATTTTAATATCAACCTGACGATGATAAAAGTAAGTCCTCTCACAAAATTTCACTTGCCTGGGTCGATTTGTTTCGACACTATTCTGTTTCCAACAGACAGAAAGACACATAGGCCTAATATTGATTTTGTATGTAGGGTACCAGAACTACTTGACCGACATAGCCCATTTTCAATACCAACCTGACGATGATAAAAAGAAGTCCTTTCACCAAAATTCACTCGCATATGTCAATTCCTTTGGGCGCTATCGTGCTTTCAACAGACAGACAGACAGATTGCCGAACATGTCTAAATCGATTCAGAATGTGATCCTGAGTCAGAATATATATACTTTATGAGGTCTCCGGTGACTCCTTCTTGGCGTGGCGTGGAGGGTATAAAAATGAGAGTGGCAATTAGTGTCAGTAAATAAAACCAACAATTTATTAATTATCCGGAATTATCACTTCCGGAAACCATTTTGTTTTGTATGAAATCGAAATTGCGTAAGCCATCGATTCAAAAATATCAACCTGAAGAAATTTCCCATAATTCCTTCCAAGTTAACAAAATAGCCGACCTAAATGAGTGTCATGTATTCTTGCGTGTTAGGTAGGTAGTGCTTTCCCTTTCAGTCAGACGGCTATTTAGTACTGGGCGTCCCTTTAATCTTCCGTGTTAGGAATGTGTGATGTTGTAAATGCAACATTATAGAAAATATTACAACGAGTGAATGCATTCAAACACATAAATTCTTACATAGACCTTCGATGGGATGTTTTCTTTCAAGTTTTATTATAAACATTTCATTTTTGTGAAAAACCTAGGTCTTAACAAAACGGAAGAAGCAACAGGTTTATATCTGTGTCATTAACCCTCTAATGCCTTATTTTTTGATTTGAGTGAATAAATCAGTATAGATTAATTTTCACACGAGAAGAACGAATTAAAAGTCCAATTTTTAATATGTTGAAGTTTACACCCTGTACATGCAAAATTAACCATACCGCCTTGAGGCGGTCTTAGGTCGTTAGAGCAATAAAATTCGGACAGGGAGGTATACAAAATTAATAATTTATTTATATATAATAATGAAAAATTAATACAAAAAATTAAAGAAAGGCTTATTTAGTGTGATTATTTTATTATTCACGTTGGTGAAACTTCAGGAAACACGATTTGGTGGTTGAATTACAGAGATTTACTTTACATTTAGTACAATATGCTTGTGTTTCTGACCCACATCCCGGCAACTTACACGTCTTTTTGCCGGTTCGGTCGTGAAACATGCACCAGTGACTAACGTTGTCGTAACGAACATCATCTATTGGAATGTATGTTTTCTTCGGTTTCGGGGGCGTTTGAGCTGGCGATGATGTTGGACGACCTTTTGATTTTTTAGTCTCGGTGGAAATCATACAAAGTGCTTCTGCAACTTCTGAGCGAAAAACCGGCAGTTCGATCTTAACTCCTTTATTTGAGCGATGATAAAGAATATATGCATTTACCATGGCCACATCCAATAGATGGAAAAAGATACGGTTTGTCCACTTTCGAGTTTTCATACGTATATGATATCGACCAAGAAGACCATCCATGAGATCAACCCCGCCCATGTGTCGATTATATTCCTTGATGATAAATGGGCAGTCGATTTCAATTTGTTCTTGATTCATTCGATCCCAACGAGTGGATTTCGATGGTGGGGGTTCAAGTTTTCGTGAAAGAAATGGTTTCACACCAACGTAAGTCGAAAGCAATCGAACGATTTTGTTATCTACCCACAAAACGCTACTTATATCGATTCCGTAAGCGTTAGCGACGTATTCTTCAGAATAACCCCGATCAACTCTCTGTTCTGTCAATTCAGCATCTCTTGATAGTTTTATGTTTGGAACCCGATTCGCGCGTACTGTTCCCAAGCTGAATATTCCACGGCTTTTGAGATATGTCAGCAGGCCCAAAGAGGTGTAGAAATTGTCGAAATATACAATGTGATTTACGTTATCTGGGATTTTGGCAGACAATCTAATAACAACGTTCGACGAAGCTCCAAGATCGGGTGCATTTTCAGGAATCACATTATCGCCGGCGCCAGAATAAATTTCAAATGAATATGAATAGCCTGTGTGATCGCACAGCACAAAGAGCTTGGTTCCCCATTTATGCGGTTTGGCTGGCATATATTGACGAGTTGGGTTTCCACCCATTTTCGTAGCGCACATCTGTTCGTCTACACAGAGACGATGAAGCATCGGAATGGACCCAAAGCGATTGTTGAAGTGAGTCACTAGTGGTCGCACTCTATGCAATTTATCGTGTCCAGGCTGGCCGTTTGGAATCGCCAAAAAATTGTCATTGAAGTGCAAGAACTGACGCATTTGTTCAAATCGTATTCGAGTCATTGTTGCTCGCACTGCTTCGAATGAATTTCTTCCCCAGTAAGAACGAACGTTGGGGTAGCGATATACGGACATGTAAAACAATATTCCCATAAATTTACGAACTTCTTTTTTTGCAGTGACAAATTTAGTATCAATTTTCTGCTGGCGAGCATACAAATTCATTTGATTAGCCAGTGACTCCATAAATTCATCCGTCACAAAGTAATTGAAGCAATCAAATGGTGTTTTCAATGCCTTAACTTCATCTGGCAGCACTTTCTCGCCACGGAAAACGACTTCATTTATGTACAGCTGCAGATTTTTTTTTCGCCACAACATCGATTTAAATTCATGTGAATTATTTTTCAATTCATTTACCACACCTACAAATTGGCCTGTGGTCGAAGTTTTTGGGCCTTCTTCTTCTTCTTCTTCCAATTCATTCGAGTCGTGCTTTCGTTTTCTAAACCGTGGTACAATTTTAGGCTCAGAAATATCGGAAACTGAAAGCGTCGATGGTATTTCGGCTGACGCTACATTTATATCGCTACTTGCATTGACTGCAGAAATGACGTCACTTGAACTCACCACAGAATTATTACTATTCAGCAAATCGTCTTCTACGCAAGTGAAACCTGGATCGCAAACATCGTCATCTTCGTCGAAATCAACTTCACCGTCAGTATCTTCCGCGATGGAAACTGAGTCCATAAAATCAGCAATTTCGTCATCTGTCATTTTCGACAAGTTGTTCATAGTTCTACGCCGCGACATCGTGGAAATATCTGACCAAAAACACTTGAATCAGAAGAAAAAATATATATATTGCTAACTGCCTTTGCCCGCCTCTAGACGGGCGCAAGCAAACCGACATATTTTAGAAATGCAAATAAATTAAGACCCTAAACCTTTTTTATTATAATGTAGTAAACACTTACCTACTCACTGATATTTTTTTCAACTCTCTCTGATGAAAATTATTATATATTTTTTATTTCTGATAATCGTATTTGAAAAAAAATATTTATTTGCGTGCTTAAGTGGTCAACTTTGCATTCCAACTAATATAATTTGCAAACGGAACACATGAAATAGACGGGAGACATACAAATTCATAGAACGGCATATTGGCTATAAGTAGGCTGTGCATTTTTAAAAAATTGATTGTATCTACACGAGTTATGACGTATAAGGTATACACTGCCTAGAGGCGGCCGGAGGCATTACAGGGTTAAGACAGAGTAGCTTGTGTCAAAAAAGTGCTTTTGAAATAATCGCATTTTTGTCTAAAATGGTTATTTATGATTAATTTAAATAAAATGTTAGCCCCAATTGTAAAATAAGGGGCTTACTTAATATTTTATGATTGGGGCTACATTGTTTTAAAAAATAAGAATGCGACTATTTCAAAAACACTTTTTTTGACAAAAAGCTACTCTGTCTTATTGCCACAGATATTATTTGACATAGTCGGCCATCTGATTCACTCTAATTAAACAGTTTTAAATATAAGATAATAGTGTTTCTCAATAGAAAATTCTTGCTCATGGACTGGTGGTACTCGTGTGTCTTGTTGTCTTCATTCGGTGGCTGCTTCCCTTTCGTTGACGTTCAAATTACGTAGGAGGAAAATGATATAATAGTGCACCGCTCACTGGGGATTGAACTATACCCACAGCGCCCTTGGCACTGATGCCTCGCGTCCTCATCTACTTATTGGACTTGAGCAGTAGTTGGGGTCATACACAAACCGTATTGAGACCACCAACATTTTTTTTTGTATATTTTGTATGTTTCTTGCATGTCACACATGTCACAACAAAATGGCCGGATTTGAAAATAATTTGAGGGGGCCAGCGGCAAGAGGATGGCGAGTTTGAGGTCTCAGTATTACTCAGTTTGAACAAGTCAAAATTCAGGAAAGATGATTTTACACAGAACGAAAAGTGGAAGCTAAGTGTGGAGTCTATTGAGATATTAAAGTAATGGCATGCAACTGACAGTGTGGAGTTCTGGCAAAATAACTCGCTGGACTTGGTCTAGTAAAATAGACCAATTCATCTCGTTTCACATCCTACTAAATTTCAATGTCAACTACACTAGTGAACCTCCATGGAACTCTCCCTTCTAAGCAATAAGCCCATCGAACCGCATCGAAACATCGTCTGAGAGTTTCACAATGCATCCCTGTTTTTACCTATACGACGTTAAGCTTCAGTCTGCTTCTCGCATAGACTATTCCCAAAAAAAAAACTGCATAAACACAAGTTTGGGGTTTCGAAAATAAATTTTTCCGCTTAGATGGAGAAATTTTCACGGCACCTTGTTATCCACTCCATAGAGCCAGGGGATGGTGTGGAAATTAATGTTATTACTTTTGTACCCGTGTGCGCCTTCAGACACCGCACTTAGTCCTTGGTACATAAATAAGAAGATTACGCTGTGGAAACTTGTAAATACTGCCACTGACTACGTAGGCAATTTCCGTGCGCAAACAGTCCCGATAATATGCTGCCTCGCTGTATCTCTATATATCGCAACGGAAATTTACAACTGTATCTGTATGTTGTACGGTTTGCCAAAAGACTCGTTAATTTCAGCTCTGCATTCGGCAGAGAAAGGATCCAAAAATCCTTTGCATTTTCCGCAAGATGATTTTCACTGCCACAACTCCTGCAACCTTACGGCTGTCATTCTTGCTCTATGCTGTGTGGCTTATAAAATTCTAAAAAGGATTGGCCCACATTAGACGTCAGTTCAGTTACAGAGTACGGGATATGGGTGCATGTATTTGCCTGGAAGACGTTATGGTGTAGTGCAAAAATTTGAGTCAATTTGAAGGCATCGCAGATGGGTAGGTGAAGAATGCTTTGAAGGGACTTTCGCTTGATGGAAAACTCATTTTTCACTCGTGGTGGTAAATTATACCGTGTTTTCGAAGCGCGATGTTTGCATAAAATATTTGCATGTCTGCAGTATTTTTGCCTGTTCATTATAGGAAATAGTATTCTTTGGTCTGAGAGGTTTTATTTACGTTTATATTGTGGGGAAGTAAACATGTGCTATCGGGACCGGGACGGAATTACAGTTTTGGTTTTGCGCTGAGAGTTTGCCGGTACAGTCACATAGTCCTCTTGTTTGAGGTTAGTTGATGGTAATCATTTTAAAGTATTCTACTACTTTTGCCCAAGGACTGTATGTGGAGAACACTTATTACATAAGTAGACTGTACTCTTGCCAATTGTAAAGTAGATATCAAAGTTTATTTAAATTCGAGAACAAAAGACTATAGGTATATTCCTCCTTGAAACATATATTGGTATCTGTTTCCGGTGATTGTAATGAACTAAGTAAGAAGAATTGATACTAAATTCGTCACTTAAATGAGCAAATCACCATTTACTTATCTGGACTATCAATGTGTGCCTCCATTGATTCTATCTACAAAAGACTTAAGGATTGACGCCACTTGAAGACTTTAAAAAAAAATCATCCACAATCAGGAAACCAGACTCCGGTTGGAAATTTAACATTGAAACCTTCCTCTCTTTGAACTCAGCGACACTCTTCAGAAGAATTCCGATGATGGCAAGCAGTATCATTTAATTAGACCGCTTTGCCCAACTTTCTTCTTCATCTTCATCGTTTTAAGTATCCATATAAGAAAGGACGAATATGCAAATTAGGAACATGGGTACCACTCTCCCTTTCAATTTTGCACACTGGTCCCGAAACAGATTTCTGAACAAATACCAAGTCTCAACATCAAAACAATTCATAACTTTTCAACTAAACGATCTTCTTTTATTAGCAAAATGCCAATCAAAAATAATTTTTCTTTATTTCTCCATTGTGTGCGTACCAAGAATATACAGAGAGCTTTTACCTTTTCAGCGAGAAGCGGAAAAAAAACACACACACACCACTCCCACCCACCATTGCCCAATGCAAATATTTGGAATTGTAAACATTTCCAAACCAGGCTCAACCTTAGTCCTACCTTGGCCACACATTCATTCGCATTCGGTCCTCCTTCCTGTGGAATCTTAAAAATTGAGGCAAATTCTCCACCATTATACACACTAGCAGCGGGTTGGTGAAATCAGCAATTTTCAGGACTCTGTTGAATTTTTTCCCATTTACATTTTTACTTCCCTCAAAGTATAGATGAATGGCGAAAAAAAAACCTCCAACACAGTGGATTCCAAGGGTAAATACGAAGAGAATGCAACATGCCCAGCTATCTGAAGAAAAAGGCTCGATAAAAAAGAATAAAAAAAATACCCACTTTGGTTGAGAACTCTCGAAATTCATAACGGTTCTGGAAGAACTTGTGAGTCTGGACGAACATCAAGCATCTGAGCTCACGCTCTACAGGGGTCGGGCGGTCTGTCGGCCTGTTGGTAGATTGGTTGCTTTCGCGGCTGGGCCTTGCAGGATGTCTAATAAAAAATTTATAAATGAGCAATTCGAGACTTCGGCCACAGATTAAAGGTTTCCCCCGCGGACTACACGATGTACGAGGACGAAGATGACGGCGACAGCGACAGCGACAACGTTAGCTAAACTCCTGATTGAAGTTGGATGCGGGTAGGTAATAAAAATATAAAAGGACTTCCACCACAAAGAAGAACAAAAAAAAATTCAAAAACCATACCACGGGATGAAGTAAAAGAACAGCGGAACAAAATTAAAGGGCTTTAGGGACTCACGGAGTCACAGCATGCTAAGACAATAAAAACAAATCATTGTTTAAGTTATGGTTACAATTTTATTGTTTTTAGGGTGAACGGGTGGGCAAATAAGGTTGCTCGTCATGGGAAAGAAGGTGAAAATGCAATTTTCATAATTTTCTCAAATTTTTCCACGCGATAAAGGTATGGATGCGTCTCTGCGGCTGGTTTAAAAGCGGTCCTTATTGATGTTGGCCGATTATTATTGGGGTTGCAGGGAGTGAGTGTTGCTTGCAGTGGAATTGTTGTCCAACAAGAAGGAAGGAGAAACGTGACACATGGGAAATTCAAAACAAGTATTTATATTTATGAAGATTTTTTTAGTGGTCTAGCGGGGACTGTTTACTGAAGCGAAACAAATGCACGGTCTAGCTATTCGTTGCCTTAATATCTTTAAAAAAAAAGTAGTAGCTCTCGTTCAAAGTTGCTACTAGAACTACACACGGGGCCGACTCACAGTGGCAATTCCAAAATCATGTGATGAACCCTTAACGCTGAATAAATTCTCAAGAAAACTACCCCAGATCGATTTCGTTATATTACTGTAACTAAATGCACTTGGAAGAGCCATCATTTGCGCTTCGTCTATCGTACCTGCGATTTGGTAATTAGGTTGAATAACCGTTACCACAGCAGCGAATTAGTAATCCAAATCTGTACACCCAGATGGCTTAATAAAACGAACGTGACCATTGAATCCAATGAAGCCCAATTCGAAGTCCTTTTGTAGTAAAATCATTGGAGTTGAATATCCAACCTGTAGGTGGTGGTATCGCTAGGCAGAGGGTTGAAAGGATAGTGAAACGAATTTGATAAACCTTTGGGGTCTTCCTTTTTTGGCTCCTTTCGTTTTGTTTTAAAATGTTTGCCCACTTCGCAATGTGACCAGAATACTCAATGAGTTTGGTGGATTTTCTTTTTGGATACCGCTATACATACCTGTTCGGTCATTGAGATGTATGCTCAGCTCATGGAAAAACAACACGGAATACTAATGCCATCAGTTAACGAAAATCCGACAGTGAACAGGGAGCATCGTCGAAAAGGATTGATTTGATGAAGACAGTTGACTCACTTTAACAAGGTGTTGATGTCTGAAAGGAATTTAAATTGTCTTCAAGTGGAATAAGTTTTATTTCGTGTGAATTTAAAGAGTAAATACAGTGCAATATAAATAGACGAGGTCTGCCGATGAGTTCAACTGCAGTAACCAGTTGCAGCATTGCCTGGATTCCATTCCAGGGTCTTACACGACCATGAACCCCCTCGTTTGACAAGCAATTTCAACTAGAGCGGAGCTGCAAAAGATAACAACAATTCTTAGAAATGAAAAAAATGTAAGGATAGGTTCGCATTTCGTTCGCTGACAAGTTGATCTGAGGAGCGTGTTCAATAAATGTTGGTTCGCCAAAACCTATACGAAAAACCATATTATGAAAAAATCATGATGAAGCAAACTTCGTCAGTGACTACGAGATGCAAGTTTCTGGGAGTTGGTCTTCTTTAAACAAGTGAATTAAATGAGTATATAATTTATTCAATAACGTTATAGTTCACAAATAATGATTTTTAAAATCAGGTTAAGTACAGTAACAGTTTAAATATCTATAGGCGTGTCATAAATGATCGCTCGACGTTCACATACTCCGATCTACAAAGGAAAGTTCATAAAGCAAATGTAATGTGAAAGCATTGCCAGGCCAACATATTTCAAGTGGATAGCTAGGAACTAATGCCTTATTTGCAATAATAAATTTCTAGTATACATGTAGATGTTAAATCACAATTGGTTATTTATTAAAGCATTATTACAATGGGAAATTTACGTTAATACAATCTTAATTATAAGTGCACATTCCGTTACCAGGAGAAATCTACGTTAATACAATCTTAATTATAACTGCACATGCCGTGACCGCCGCCGCTCGTGGTTTTCAAAGAACTCCTCGAAAAAACAGCTTCGCCGAGACACCGTCACCAGTCACAGCCATTCCCAGAGGTACATCCGACTCAGCAGTCGGTACCACCCCCACGCCTTCGTTGCCCAGCTCACCAGCCACCCGATCCCCAACGCTCCAGTTACGAAGACACAGACCAATATTGTCTTGGACATCGTGTAATAATTCTGCGAATTCCACACGCTCGCCTGGTATTTAACCGCACACGAATCAGGTCATCCCTCCTAGCGAACGTAACCTGATCCGTGTGTCATCGCATTATCGCTTTAGGTGCCAGTGCACTTACTTGATATCAAATGTGGGACTCGGTGACGGTGACGTTGGGTTGTGCTGTGCTGTGCTGATATACCACTTTGGAATGCGATGCGTCGGCGGTCTGGAAGTGCAAATTGTTAATAAAAAGAAACAAAACCTTATAACATATGACTTATCTTATTTGACCTACATACATGTATAGTAAATCGCAACTAATGAAAAAATTACCTTCTTCACAGTGATTTTAAAATTGTTTACTTTGCTCAACTTCGCCAAAAATGGTTTACTGAAGACATTTATGTACTTCAATATTTTATGTTTTATGCACCAGAAAGAATTCTTCGAACAATAAACAATTTTTTTTCTGAGCCCTAAACATTCTTACAATTATGGCCTTAATGAGCCACGAACTGTATAAGAAAATTTAATTCTCTTTGCAGTGAAATAGATTTATGTGATGATAGATCGAAATTTAAATTATCACTATTGAATATAAATATGTCCTAAATGATAACACTACTGAATATTTTATATAATTTATGTTGAACTGTTAAAATATTTAATCTTGTAGAATTAAGCTCGGTAGATGAATAAAGATTAATTAATAATTAATAATTAATGACATTATTACGGTTTCCACAAGGGTATCCATTTATTATTTTATTTTCTGTATTTTATCAATGTCTCTTAATTTTTATTTAATTTCGGAACTAAATTTATTCACAAAAAGTAACCATTACGGAAAAAAAACTCAGAAAAAAAATTCAGTCACTTCGAGTTCTAGAAAAAGATTTTATTCGCCCTCAAGTTAATTTGTGGGCGGATCCCATGTGGCACAAATGTAATGAGGCATGTACAATCCTACCGGACAATCCTACTTTACTTTGCTTTGCTGAGATCGAAGCTCAGAAAAACAGGCCTATGATTGGCCTTGCAGCAGAATGAAAGAAATGCGACCATCTACAGAAAATTTAAACGATTGCATTTAAGCAGTTGTACTTGGTGGTATTTATAAGACGTTTGCGTAGAGGGCAATGGGCATAACATAAACAAAATTGTAATTGATCCTGAGAGCCTGATACCCTATACTCAGTAGTCCAGTACTGTAACCAATTAGTATTATTAGAGTCTTTAAAATGAAGTTGTCGTTTCAAAAATGCTGGGAGAATTTGGAATTTTAGGAGTGAAGATTTGCATTGCGCCACGTCTCGCGAACTCCTGACAAACATCCGGGAGTATATCTGTCATACGAAGAGCTCCCCAATTCAGCGGGTCTTATTCGGTATAAAATTGTAGGTCTCTTTCATTAATTGTTAATTGTACAAAATCTCTGCAATACACTCTGATAGGTCTTGGAAAGTTGGAAAATCGATCCAAAATAACGATTTTTTGTAAAGTTTGTAGAACAATTTCCACAGCTATAACAAGAACTAAATACATTTTCCAACTTTTGTACAGTCCAAAAACATTTTTGGTCTATTTTTGCCTTCAAATAAAAGATCTATTTAGGGAATTCCACCTATTGCATCCCAAAACCATACAGTGATGCGTATGGTTCTATGAACTCTCGACTCGACTCTAAATAAGGGTCCTGTGTAGACCCTTTGCACCTACTACAAACATAGTTCTCACATATTTTTAGACTTTTCTGACTACTGGATTGTGTTCTATGTTTCACTCCAAAACTTAAATGATTTGTAAAAATGTTGGTAAAATGTTTCGAAAGCACAAATAAAATGGCTTCGCTAGATGGGCCATTTGTATAACTCCCAACAGCCTACGACCGATTTTCTCGAAACTAAATATAATAAATTATGTCCAGAACGCGGCAGTCCAATGCCATTGCCATCGCGCATATCTCTGCAATCTGCATAGACGGAATTGCCCTCCAATGCAGTGCACCCTTCTTCATATCTTCCTTTCACATCCTTTTTATGGGGCGAATATAGCGAAAAAAAAATCACTCTTCCCTACACTTCTTTGTTATTTTAGCTATTCGGCTTATATCTTCGCACTTCTCAAACCAAGATGGCTATGGCAAGTAGTCCATTGTGCCATCATTACTCATTATTACAGGCGTTGGAATTCATGTCCCGACCGCACGAAGAGATTAACTTTTAAAAAATTTATGGTTTTCAACGCATTAGGTATGTTTTATGTTTTTATAATAAAACCAAGGGATGAATTTATGTTGTTTTAGACATCTTAAAATATTTTTTTAATGTCCTGCTGTGTGGGTCTAAAAGAAAGGCCATTCAACAATAAGAATGTGGTGGTGTCCGTGCTTTTAAGTGCCCGGTGTGGAAGTTCTGTGCGCGATTTTAGAGCGGACACTGAATGTAGAGATGAGGTGTTAAAAATTGCTGTTCAAGTTTAATGTTTTCGCGCTTAAGTGTGTGCAGTGCTTTAGTTAATTAGCATGGAGTGTAAGTGTAATGGTTGCTTTAGCAGTAGGTATGGTCATCATCTGTGGTAGTTGCGGGGATTTTCTTACGTAAGACTTTTAGTTGGAGAATGGGGAACACATTTTTATTTAGAAAAAGGGTAGAATAACTTTCACAGTATACACAATTTTGAATCACCTGTGACACTCTAACAATTTCTGTTCATTCGTTTAACAATGGAGACAACTTGCAACTTTACCCATTGCCCTAATTGCCTTCTGCTCTTTGAGGTTGGACAGTCGTCACAGCACTCACTTGCAAGCAGAGAGAAATAGATACAGATGCAGTTGGGTTGTGTCCAGCAGTAAATTGTCTTCTCGAATTACTTGTAACTTGTATCGAAGTTTATATTTATTTGTTTGGCTACTCCATATGTGCTCCGTCGTCGCCACGCAGTGGTTCAAGACAATAGTAAATATGGATTTTCCTCCACCTTTGCTGAATTGGAATGTAGAGCCAACTTTCGACGATACTCATTCTTATATCCAGTTTATAAAGTATAACTATACACTAAGCTAAGCCAGTGTGATTTGTTGCCGAATCTATACCTGACACATCTATGCGGTGTTTAGTTCAAAACGTTAAATATGGTAGGTTTGCACTTCTATGTGTGAACTCCTACGTGTAGGATATCGAGGGTGGAAAACACTACGATTAAATTTATGGCCATTTAGCCATCCACAACAAACTACAAGTTTTTAATTGGTGAGGTTTTTGTTTTTCTTTTGACTTGATAGTCGTCTGATGGAATCGCAACAAAATTGCCATCCAGCTAGTCTAAATGGAAATCGAAGGTAGAAAGGGTTTTCCATTATTGGCTACTTTTCAATATTAATTTGATCAGCTTGAATGTTGATGGAGAGTATGGGACTTTACGGTGCAAATGTCGTTGAAGTATGTTACCCAAACGGATTTGACACGACATCTTTGATTTTAATACTACACAATATGAAAGACATTCAACTCCACGGAGGCCTTACACGATCCACATATTATCTGTTTGAAATCGGGTATCCTGGCTTGCTTAACAACTTTTAAGTTGAACGGAAGCTTGTGTGTGTATCTAAAGCCCGACGTGGAAAAAATGCTATCTAGCTGCGATGTTGCCCTTCCAGATTGGCATTCAAACGATTCCCAGTCTTAAGTAGAGTAGCAGCCGGCAAACCGATCAACACGAATGGTTCCAGAATGGATATCTAGAATGACGAGGGATTTTATCCTGAAATTTTTAGGCTATCCGTATCCATTGTTTTTAACCATCACAACTTATAATCAGATTTCATATGATGGAACCTTTTTCAATGGCGTTACAACCACTTTTTGAAATAGAAATAAACTCAAACCATGTGAGTCGCTGTCGCGAAATGCTGCATTAAGAACAGGGTAAGCCCTGTTCCAGAATACGAGGGTGAGGAAAATGGCAAGATAGTGATCTTGTTTTATAAATATAACTAATCTGCTTGCAAATACTAAATTTTGCTTTAAATGTTTCTTATTATCGATTTTCTGTCGAAGCGGAATACGGTTCGCAATAGGAACGCTGATTTCTAATATTGTGATGATGGAGGGAACAACAAAATTGGGTCTCGCAGATTTGTGACTCTATAGAGTTTCCGGAAAGTTTTGACCGACCCAGTCATTGACTTTTCTTCATTTCCTTCATAGAAAAGCTACCACAACTCCTAGCACAAGAGGCAGAATCCCATTTCGTGATATGGGCACTCATTAATGGTTTACCCGCCATCAACTCGTTTACAAAACTTTTCCTATTGAATCGTCAAAGCAACTCATACAAAGATGAAACTAGAATAAATTTAGTTCCACCTGGCTGGACGCCTCCGTTGGAAGATTTCGTCAAGGAATTGTCTTAGGGATTTGTGTTCACTTACGCAAAATTGGTTAGGATCAAGCCTTGAATTCAAAATCCACGCCAGTCTTTCCGTAAGGCGAACAAGAGTCCAAAAGGAGATTGTTGGCGGCAAAGAAGCTCCATCCTTATCTAAACACACATGGGGGCAAACACATTGCAGGAATATACATTTTATGTCATTTTTATTGCAGAACACAACAGTATAGTTCGATATAGATTTATCGTCTTCCTTTCTCAAGGGCCACTATTGATGACAAGAATGATTTATTCATTTTCTGCATGTGCGCCGTAGCAAAACATCGACTTGAAGTGAATTTAAATGTTTATTATCCTTGGAAATGTTATTAAGTGATTTTGAATTGTTGGCACACATGCACAAGGACTCAAAATGTGTTCACATTTTTCATCCACCCGGCGGCTGTCCGCTTGTCCATAAATTATAACACGATTGACCGACGGACGACGACGACGTCGCCAGCCGCCTCTTCTCTCATATGAGGGCTAATAAATTTTCTCGAAGCAAACTGCCACCTTCCCAGATAGCTGGCAGTCTCTATGACTGCACCGAGATACCGACCAGAGTTGCTCATTTAATCTAGCTGAGTGGCGATTTGTCACCGACTAAAAGTTAGCCCACTGGTAGAGTAGTTGCCATAGTTGGTGTGGTGGCGCTGAAACTTTCGTCATAACTAATCTATCCACTGGCTTAATAAATGGTTCATTTTTTTTAGAAATAACTATAAAATTACCGAGAAACACACCACGTTTCGGTCCAGGTCCACCTATATGTGTGGGTGGGGGTGGGATTTTGCGGGTGAATTATGTTTGTTATGAGAAACTTTCGTTTCTATTCAAATTAATTAATGGTGGCGGAGTTTTTGATGAATTGAAAAATATTCCCTCGAGCGCGTATTTTGCAAATGTTCGAAAGTAAATATTGAGTGTTATTCTTGTGTGTGTTTCTCCGATAGCTATGGAAACTTGACTCAAGCGAAAAAGTTTAGTTTTATCAAATTGTAGAAAGGTACACGTAAATTAAATTTGAATTAAATTTGAGACTTCCTTTATGAGATTTCCTTGGCTAGTTTTTTATTCTATATATTTTTTTTTTTTTTTGGGATTTTAAATTTTGGGGCATTTCGACTACTTACACTCTAAAGGTCGTAAGGAGAACACTAGATGTCGGGCTGATACTCCTCCGTATGGAGCCATGGATGGTTTGCTGATAAGGTCAAGTCCGACATTTTTCCTCTACACCTATAGAGACATCTTCTGGTGATTTTGACTAGAGTCAGTTGCGAAAGATCAAAAGTTAAAAAGGCTTCGCTAAAACTTCCTCGCTTCAACCACCCCCTTATATTGCCCTTTGAGTCACTTTTTTTGTAAGTGCATTGATGGTTACCGTGCTCTAAGGACAAAGACTAGCGAGATATAGCCCATTCCAGCCCAAAATGTAGCCTGCCATCTTTTCCTTACAGGAAAACTATATGATGAAGAAAATCCACTATTCTATTCATAAAATAATTCCATTATCCCGATCAAACCTTTGCAGGGAAAATATGAAATCATTTCATGACTTTCGCATTTATATAGAGAGCCCAATCACACCATCCATCCCCCTCATGAACAACAAATGGCGTGCTAATTTAGTTAATTGCAGCAATTATCTAAATGAGTCGGAGAGAAAAATCAGAGCAATATTTATAAGCGTTTCATTTGTAAGCTCCCTTTAGCTTTCTACCCAGCCAAAGAGAAAGTGTTCTTTTGCACGAAAGAAAAGAAATATTGCAGCGATTCTCTACCCCCCCCTTTTTGTACTTCGGAGGAAACCAGTGTGACATGTCGTCCCCTAATGAAGTGAACGAAACAAAAAAAGAATAAAATAATATCCATCGTTTGTATGAATTAATTAAAAATGCTAAGAGTATGGTGGCACATTGCCAAAGCAGGAGAAGAAGGGTGACACAAATAAGCCTGCCAGATGATTGTCGGAACATTAATTATCGTGGAGTCACATATTTCTTGGTTATAAAATATTTCGATGTTAGAGTTGGGTTTTTCTTTGAATTTTTGGCGTGCATAGATGACAGATCCTAACACTGACAAAATTCAAGATTCAGTTAAATTTTGAAATTGTTTTTTTTACATTTTCTTTAATACTTGTCTTAAACTTTTAAATTTAAAACAAAAACACTTGCAACTTTTTGTAAAGTTATTAACTATGTATTTTTTTTTATTTTTTGCTGTACTTTTCTATAATTGTTTTGCTTCGACACATGCTCTTCGCTAACGCTAAGGGCTTGGAAGTGTATACTAAGCTGAGGATGAAAGTTTCATTAGTGGGACTTTCTGTGTTCAGTTTTTCAGTGTCATTTATGAGAATTAGTTCAAAAATGTTTGATAAGCGAAGGGTATTAACATAAACTCTTTATTATTTCGTAAAATTAGCAACTTATATAAATGCTTTAAGCTCAAACCGCGTCTATATGCGTTTTCTTTTTCATTTATGTAGCGTGACGTCGACCATCATAATTCATAACTATAGAAAAAAGACTATAAATAACAAAATTGACGGCTCTTTTAATTGTTGCCTCCCTTTTTTTAGTAGACAGTCTTGCTGACGACCTTTTTTTAGTAGAAAGGCAGTCTAGCTGACGACCTGAATCTTCAAAAAATAAATAGTTCGATTCAAAAAACGCCAACAACTAAAGTTTTACTGAAGTTCAGAATAAATAAATAAATTAAAAATGGATTAATTAAATTTTGCTTTGTTTTAGGCGCGTTTTGAGAGCGTTTTGAGAGCTTTTTCGGGAGGTTTTTTATAGGTTTTATTTCACATTTTATTTTTTCAATATTTTTTTGATGATTTTTTTTAGGGTTTTTGCGAAACGTTTTTGTAGATTATTTTGTCTGGGAACTTTTGAAATATTTTAGTTTTTTTGATGAATTTTTGGTTTATTTTTTGTGGGGTTTTCATTGGTTGGAAATAAAAATGATGTAGATATCGCAACAGGTCTAGCCACTTCTGACTTTTTTTAATTATTTTTCCGGCGTATGGTATTGTAAGTTCGAACGACTGAACTGATAAGCTTTCTCAGAACGTTTGCGAAAACAATTGTATGTCGGGGATCATACATACCTGAGACCTCTAGATCAGTTAGACCAGCACACTAGTCAATGAGTTACTGGTTATTATTATCTTATAAGTGAGATAACTTATAGGAAGTAAAAAACAAATTATATCTAACCATTTTATATAGTTCTCTAGCAAAAGCATTCAGAAGAGGAGGTGTAGTTCGATAGCATTAATTTGAGAGCTAAAACAGAAATTTAAATGTCGCTTTGACGCTAAGATAGTCAGGTGTGATAAACATGACATCATTAATTCCATTTTACCATGCAACGTTCGTAAATTTTCGATGAAAAAGGGACAAATACGTAAAATCTTTGGCATTCTTCCATCATTACTTTTTACACTAAAAGTCTTTAGGTGAAAGCAACGAAAAGCAACAACCTTCTTTTTGAAGCTGTTCCTGAAAAATGGCAGTTGAATAAAAATCACAAAGTGAGACTCGCGATAAACATACTTAAATAATTAACAATTCATGACTCCGTACAGAAGGCTTCGTATCGTTTTGCAAAACCTCCTCGCTCTTCCTGCCATACATCGTCGCGCCGCGCTGTGGGAATAACCACAAAATTGGCTCCGGTTTGCTAACCCTCCCCCGATTAAAATCGACCCCAAACATTCAGCCGTAAAACCAAATGTCATACTGACAAATGAACTCCGTACACAGAGCAATCGGAATGCAAAACATTTATTTACATTATGCCGGACACCTCCTCCATGAATGTTCGAAACCTGATGCCGTTTAAAATCAATCAAAGTGCTATTTGCTTCATACCCCCCCATTTCGTTTTTGACTATTTCTAAGCCATTAATAATTCACCGCCTTTGACCATAGTGTCCAAAAAGGGGGCAGACACGTATATACCAAACATTTACGTATCGTATGACTCCATTTGGGAACAGCATGTGGTACCGATTCGATGGGACTTTTAGTCCCATACCGATGTTTTGCTGTCGACATACGTGTCCTTGTGTCGCACTGGAGTGTATTGGTAGCCTTTTGCCATGATCTACATGCCAATTTGTCAACCACTTACCAGTTGTGGTCATTTGTCACATAGATTACGTTGGATACAAATTGATGGTCATCAATTTTCCAACGGCAGAGGGCCATTAAAAAATGCTCCATGTAGAATGTATGCCGGCCAGTTATGATTGGAATTCATAAATTGACTTTGGCATATCGGAGTCATTCATTGCAGTAATTATGGCACTTGAGATTGAGATGGTATGGTCAAGGAGTTGCATTTTATCTGTCTTCTATTGGAATATTAAATACAAATTGCAATATGCAATTGCACTGAGTTGATCTGGTGGTGCGACAGCTTTGTTAACGGTTGCATCACTCTCTAGATGACAAGTTTACATATAAAAAATAGAAAGTATTGAGTATCACATTTCTCATTAAAAGCAGCAAATTGAAGGTTAAGTGTTGTGGGTTCCATGTTGAGACTCCATCTTACAACGGAAAACTTTGGTGAATCTTATCTGCTTCTAAACAATTCTTTAGCATGAAAAATGCTAGGCATTAAAATGAATACGAGTCCAATAAGAATAGAAAAAGCAAAACGATGCTTGCAGTTCAAGAAGAAGAAAAACGGAACCTCTGCATAGTCTCTGTTAGTACGACGAATGTTAAGATTTGTATATTGCAATCTGAAATTTTTGCTATACCATAGTTTACATAGTTGCCATTGACAGTTCACGCGTTGACCTGTATACCTCATGGTAAATATTGAAAGATTCGAAACAAGTTTTCAGAGTGGAGTCGGCCTGGAGGTCCATAAGTAAAGTATGTATTTCTAAAAATTGAAAAAAAACTTTCAGTCTTGCGATTTGCCAGAGAAATTTTCAGAGTATTTTTTTAAACGCCTGACAGAGTGGCAACATTGACGAATATCTAGCTCTGAAGCTGTTATTTCTTATCAAGTTAAACGTTAACTGAGATCAGTTGAAGAAAAGGTACTTAATAAGACCAGTCCTGAGGTCCTTACTATAAATATTGCATGTGACTTCAGGTTCAACTCTCGGAAATATGTAAACAATATTATGTAAGTGTTCCAAAAAAGCTTTAGATTCAGCTACTCAAAAACGCTATGGGTGCCTTACATTCGTCCCAAAAAAAATTAAACTCATATAAACGAAAGTAAGAAGCTAGAACCTAGAGACTTTTTTCTCCAACCTATTGACTTATTTAACGTATAACGTTTTTTTCGTATCCGTCCAGAAACTGTTGTCAATGATATACTTGTAAGTTCGAATATGAGTATATTTTTTTTAATCCGTTGCCGTCTTGCCGAATTGTTTGGGTCTCTTACAGGTGCATAACAAGTGCCAAGCAACTGTCAAGACTTATACAAAGTTCAAAATATTCAACTTGACAACAAGCGTGAAGATCAAAGATTATTAAAATGTTCCTTTCTATATACAATCATCGAAATGTTACTTTTGCCTAATGCACTTGTCAATAAATAAATCACCTTTGAGCACGATATGCTATGACAGATATTGCATCATTATAGGAGCGAACTATTATTATAGAGATACAGCTTATCGGCAATGCAATGTAATAAGAAACGCGCTGAATGCAAGTGGCAGCTTTAATTGGTACCTACCTATTGAATTGATTAGCACTTATAATCTACGTAATTGTAAATAATATGTACAATCTGCACACATTGGTATTCCAGAATTTTAATTGCTGAATTGAAGAATGATCATTAACAAAATTCTAGATTCTAATTATCATATTTAGTTTCAATGCTAGATTTTGCCGTACAACTATCCAATGTGACCTTCAAAATATTTAGTGCGAAGGTTAAAAATGATCACTAGTGAGGCGCAATAACACTATATGATTCTGATAGCATTAAATTTAACAAATGTATAAAACTTTTCAATTCTATATGTAATGAACTGGATCTCTCAGTAAACAGAATAGAATTTAAAATTAAATTACAAAATATTGTACATTAGCCTAAATTATCTATACCTATAATATACATATTATGAATTATTAGTAATCTGTAAGATTTTATATCCGTAGATGAATAAATTACATTAAATTACAAATTACAAATTACAAATTGTGAATTCTTTTTCAAGTTCGAATAACAAGAAGTTGGTTTACGAATTGCGGTATTTCGGTATAACTACCAAACTGGATTAAGTTTTTTAGTATTTGATAAAAAAAAAAACACTAAGTAATATAATTACTAGCTTACTAGCAATCAATTTAAATGCATATGGTTGCCCTCAGTTTCAATATATGTATGTAGCTAGGGAGCACATAGTTCATACAATAATTACTATCTTAGCTGCAAATAAGTAATTAATAACTATAACTAACATTTAAATGAGCAGACCTGTTGTCGCTGGTGAATTACGTTCTCAATTTAATTTTCAAACCGGCCATCTTCTCAAGTTAGCTACTGAATTTTAATTACCTATCTATTTAAAATATTCGTTTCGGTCAGTCTTTCATTTTTTAGCTTTGTTGTTGCGCATCGCATCGGAATACCTAAAAAATGGGATGTGTCGGTAATATATTATATCTGAATAAAGCTTGCCCTACTTTCTTCAATATCATCGCACTTTTCTTTGGGTTTAGTTTAGTCTACAATTAAATAACGTTTCCTTGAATTCCACTATTTGGGTATTTTTAATTCACTTTCCACCACTTAAATGACTTTCAAGTGCACAAACCAAATCTAGTCACTGCCGTATCGATTTTGTTATCGACTGCAGTAACATCGCTGTCAAAGTCAGTCGTGTTAAAAGAAAATAATTTGGTAAGGGGACAGGATTATTTAAACATTAGGACAAATAGAAAAATGGAACAAAAATAAACGATCTACCTTCTTATTTTTGAATTATGGAAACAAAATACGCAAAAGTAACAACTAATATGCATTTTTTTAAGACGGACATAATAAGCTTTGGAGTTTTTGTGTAAAACGAATTAGGAATTGTGAATGGAAAAGTGAAAACGAATTATTTAATTTCTGAGAGATTCATCAAGCTATAACTCAAGAATAGTTCTAACCAAAGAAAATAATAGAAAAATAGAGAATTTGGAAAGTAACGAGCAGTTATAAAAATCCCGTAAGCTGAGATAACTTTCCCGTATGCACTGAAAAAATTGTAGATGTTTCCAAAATTCACTTGTTATCAATTTGCTAAAAAAAAATTAATAGAATAAAGTTTTCTGACTCTTTTTCCAAAACAAATAAAGAAAAGAAACGGTTCAAGTTTGTTTTGATATTTTTTGAAACCACTCTTTCAGGCATTTTAGTCGAAACTTTTTTGTTCAATGCCCTAAGTTCTAGACGTCTGACCCGAAATGTTAAAAGTGAAAGCATATCTCTCCTATAGTGAAGCTATTGAAAGTCAATCTTGAAGCTTGAAGCACTCTTTTGATCCTTGAATGTGAATTCGCAACTGTTTATCAGTTAAGTTATAATACCAATATAATGTGCAGTCAAACTCGAATGTATAGTGTGTACCCACAATCATTTTTACGTTGATTCGCGCCTGTTGCCATATTTTTTTCAAATTCATTCTTCTACCATTTTTACAGGAAAACCCATAAATCTTGTGAAAAAAAAATTCCTATTTTCGATTTCACCTGTCAATTGCACACACCGTCTAAAAATCCCCACACACGTTTCTACTCCCCCAAGTGCTCGTACACATCGGGCCAACAAAAAGCATCCAAAAACGATCCTAATCAAAGCAAGGTGTGTAATTTTGCTTTGATATTCTCGCTCCCCAATTCTGTGGCACCCCTCATATTTCTCTTCGCCAAAGAAGTGTGAAAACGTAAAATCGTATTTAATCCGCAAAGGAACACATTCGCTTGAACAAAAAGCCAACAAATCACCGTTGTCATTTGGAGTTGAAAGGTAGCTTAATCCAATCCACCGTGCATCCCACCCACCATACATTTTCCTCCAGAGCAGCGATTTTTGTGTAAAATTCTGGACTCCACTCTTGTCTGTGTCTGTAGTGAACACTGACTGAAAGCTTCCGCTGTCCGAATGTGAGGAGCCGACGGGAATCAAGGAAATATAGATAAAGTGTGCGCATGGTCTTCAAGGGTAAACACCCTCTCGAGTGACCCTCTGTGTTGGGACATCAGAATCGGTGCCCAGATCCAGATGTTTACCAGATACTTGACTCCCGCGCGTTTTCATTGACGCCCACACTTCTTTTTTATTATTTTCTTTGTACATAGGGGGAGGGATATGAATGATGGCAGACTTTTGAACGGACAAATTTAGTAGTTGGTCTGTTTTTTTTTTCAGCGTGGTTATGTACGAGTATCTTTGTACATAGATGCCCACAGAGATCTCTACTATCCTTTTTTGTGATAATCTTGGCATCCGTTGTAGTAGGTCAACAAACTTGACTCTTGATGGGGAGCAAAACCAAAATAAAACAAGAAAACTTTCCAGACAAAAGTAAAATGTCCTGGAGACTATTATTTAGCGTTCCTCCTGCTTACCCCCAAAAAAATGAAACAAAAAACAAAATGAAATATTTAAAATCAATTCCCTGGAAGTCGTTAGCAGGTACATCTTTGTGCTCAGAAACTGCACATGCAATACGACCTGTAAAGCGAGCATCCTGAATTATATTCCCGTGTTCACCGTGTGTGGGTATATTCGAGTATATATTAAATTAGAAAACTCTGATTAAGGCATGCAGTTGACAGACAATATATGCATACGGATTTTTTTCCCCAACTTATATCCTTAAACATTTGGAATAACTCATTAAATTGATGATGGCGGTAGGATCTGAAGACGACAGGTAATTTTCGTGTGTGAATCGTTGCGGTTTTTTATCCATGAAATTCTCAAATTGAATTCGAAGTTTCTTGTTGGTAATTGTACTTTTTTTAAACATGTGGAATATTTTGGAGTAAGAAATTCTGATGATTGTTTGGTGAACTTATTATGCGCGCGAAAATAAAAGTTATATCACAGACAATAAATACAGATGTATTATGCCTGTACAAAATCTTGCATATTTTTTCCATACGAGATAACTTTTTTTTTAATTTTTGTTTATATTTTACATATTTTCTTATTTATTGTCTGTGGTTATATGGATAGCGATGGGCACCCACATGGAGGCAGGTCCAGAAATTGGGATATGACAACCAAAGCTGTATTCAGAAGAAAAAACTGACTCATAGCCGCTGTTGAGGCTCCAAGAGACTTTTTTCCTATTCCAAAAATATGAACTCCTTCGACCTTTAGTAATGCCCGAAGGTTTTATCTTTTCTTTGGGAGTTGCTTAAATAACTTTAATAAGATATTCAATTATTTTTGTCTGCATTACTTAACTTTACTAGTTTTAAACGGTGCACTTTTTTGTTAGATTTTAACTTCTTTTTTTCAACAATTTCTATGTTAAGTTCAATTTTCGGAACAACTTCTGAATTCTTCCACAAAATATGAACCACGTGGCAGTGCGTTCGGTTTCGTGACCCATTCCCATCGTGACTTAACCATAAATCGAATAAAACTGTTCCCCGACTTATTATATCAACACGCGCATAGGGAACACGTCACAGAAAACTAACATCGTTGAAAAACCGATCATTCTATTATTATATATATTTTTTTTAAGTTTTTCCCCCCTATAGGAATAGGAAACCCATATTTCTTTTAATAAAGAGGACATCAGAAAAACCAACTATTGCGAAAAAAAGTACTAGATTCTTACAATTAATAGAACAAAATTGAATAAACTTTTTGTTTTTATTGTAATTTTTGTGGGATTTTAAACAGGTGGCTGCATTACACTTATAATCAGTTTTGTACCAGAGCAAAGTGCGGATAAAAACGCCTTAGCTTTTTGAGTTCATCCGAGCTCCACTAGTTCGAAGCGAAGTCATATTTGTCAGTCTGCATGTCATTAATTTGTTTCTTTCTTTTTGACGGTACTTTGGAAAACTTCCCGAATAAGCATTCAGTTCGAAAGGCGTTCAATTAGTTGACTAATCGGTCTGTTTTTATAAAATTGAGCTTGACTTGATTGTTTCGAATTTATTAAATATCAGGAAAATATCGTAGCCTTACTGTTATTCTAAAACAAATGTTTGTTAAATATAATGAACCTTAACTTATAAGGTGAATGACTTTACCTTTTTAAACTTCAAACTTCAAATTGCAAACCACAATAAAAGTACTTTTTTTAATTAAGAAAGTGTACCTTGATCAGAAAAAACCTAATTGAGACTTAAAAACGTCTCGACATTGCGACACATGTGTTTAATGATTTAATGACTTAAATCACGATCACTTTATTTATAAAAATATCTGGTTGTCTTTGGTGAATGAAATTGATAAAATAGATAGACAGAGACACCAGTACGTACAGAGTCGCCATTTAACCGGTTTAGTTATTAAATGTTGATGCCGCTGATTACACGAATATATTTTAGCGTTGATGTAAATGACTGCGTTGGATTGCGTAATTTCATATTGGCATTAGTCGAAGCTACTTTATTGAGTACGTCAGGTGGCGAGCCCAATGGAACGAGTTACATTTTTTTATAATTGCGTTTGATATGGACCTTGTGTCTTTCCTATCGATATTTCGAAACTTGTAAATATAGCATTCATTTACACAGATTTCCATATAACTTTGAAATTAATATACACGCGAATTCGTTGACCGTAAGATCGCAGTCAGATCGAGATCGAAATGCGGTTTGAGTGCACTAAGATACTGTCAATGCGATGATAAATGAGTGTGTTTTCTTTTCCAATCGGAGATCAGGGGTACATTTGTGTTCCTCCCACTCTGTCTTTGCATAGTTAATTGTACAGATTCGAATACATTTAGGGAGACTCAAGGCGTGCTAACTGGTTTTAGTACAACTGTCTTTTGACGAATAAATTACACAGAGGTAACTCTAACGATGTTGTAACACGTGCGATTTGTTAACAGTTAACTTGACGGTGACTTAAGCAAGAATGTCAGTCGCGGGATGCTGTTGGAGTTATTCATTAGTATAATTGCTTCGACTCAAAAATGTAATAGCTACATTAATGTGGTTTTGCGGTTTGGTACTATGATACGTTGGCATTTGAAGGTTTTCTTCGGATTGGGCAAAAATCGATTAAAGCGGCAGCAAGAATGTTAATATCCACATACGAACGTAATGTGTTAGCCATTATCAACTACAAAACTACTTTGACCATCCGTTCATTACAATAACGAACAGTTCTGTATATGAAGACAACATAAATATTATGCATTTGAAACGTTTTTCATTATTTGCTCTGTATTTCATTTAGATTTTTAAAAACAATAACATAAATATTAAGAAAACCAAAATTCAATGAACAAATGATAATGCTAAAGTACTATGACTTGCTGAACGAGCAAACAAGTAATCTAGTACTGAAAAATGTGTTATATTGTCAAAACATCTGCCTGAGTTTGATCATTACTTCGGAGATTTTTTTACGGGGCCGCTAGTATAACTTAAGAATATACATATTATAAAATAGTTTCGTTTTCAATAAGACATAATATCAAAACGAGTTAATGCATGCAGATACACAAACATTTTTATGTAACCGTTCAATGGGGTTTTTTCTTTCATGTATGATATTTTTTCGTAACGATAATATATTCTAATTTAATTTTGTTTTTAAACAATGTACGTGTATAGAGATTTTTGATTTGTTTCCTTTTTTTAGGCTTATCCCTCGTTTTCCCATTCAAAATTTCCCCTCGATCTGGGATCACTTTGCTCGATTCACCTAAGGAATAATAGCTCTTAGATCCCACACATACCTGTTACCTACCTTATCGATTTCATTATCGACTGCAGTATTTTTTTTGTGAAAGAAAGCTGTGAAAAATCTGTTTGCCAATACATAGCATGTTCCAACGTGATTATCTCATATATTATGTTATTTATCATACATTTATATTCATGAATAATATGTTAGATATATTTTAAATTTAGTTTCCGTCATCGCAAACATACATAAAGAAATCGATCATACAACTTATCATGCAACAACAAATTATATGACCACAGTTTCAGGGGCAAATATAGGCACAATCTCTTAATTTTTGAATAAAAAACGCAAGCCTTATATCTAGCAGATAAAGAGTGAAATATATATTCATTAGTCAAACAAAATACCATTTTATATAGTCAAAAAAAAACTATTGCAGAAAATGTCTGACACAAAGGAAAAGTAAAGAAGCAGTATAGAGCACCTTCAGACCACCCTGTGCACCTTAGTCAATATGGCGATGGCATGTATTTTACATTAGACAGCCAGTTCCCATAAAGTCATCTATAAGCCAACTATTCATTTGTTTTCGTTATTATAATTGGATTGCTCAAGACTTTTCGACAACAAACCTGAAATAACCATAAAATAGCACTCATACAGCTGACGTGTGATTTGTAAACATAAAAATCAAAACAAAATTCGAAGACCTGCAATTAAATTGTTATGTGTGTAGGAACGCTCATTCTTGATCCATTAAAAATCGATCACCCGCAAAGCTGCTATAATGACATATAGTGTGATCGCACACCGAATCTAATGGCATGCATGGATAGATTTTAGATTGACTAGACATAGACACCGCTTCATGGCCAGCGGCTTTTTCCTACAGAGTGTTTAATTGAAATTTTGTTGTGATTACAATAATTACAAACAGCTATACTCGGACTGCAGAAGTGCAGAGCCGTTGACTGACAGTTGACGTTGTTGAATTTCCAAGTGCAAAGGTGTGTTAATTATTATTGTTTACGAGTTAATTGCATACCATCGTTTTATTCAATTGAGGTGGGGATGCGAATTGTTGAATTTTCTTACAATCGGCTCGGTGACTTTTCTGTTCTGTCAGAGAAGTCATATGGTATGGATTTCCATAAAAGGCTTTTATTTAAATTCAGATAGAAGGGTGGGCAAATGAAAAAAGTTCATGTTAAAAAATAATGTCAACTCAAACGATCTGTGGTAGGTGGGATACTGGACGTTATCGATATCGAAACCGACAGAATACGAATCCGAAAAGAGATTTTTAAATAATCAGATCCTGAGTCTGGTTTTGCGTATATCATATAGTAGTTAAAAGTTACCATTTTACTACAGAGTTTATTATTACCTAATGAACGGTAAAAAATTACTGAATATTTTAAATATGTATTATCAAAAGCATACCAATACCGATGTCGGAAATTATTGGACACTCTCTCGAATATATTTTAGCCTGCGCGTTTTGAAATTAGCTAGCTAGCCCAATACTTATTTCAAAACCGATTTTTATGAAATATGTACTTGATAAATGATAAATTTCCGTAGGTGAATTCCCCACACATATTGTGTGTATTATGTAGGGGAGACCGGGGATAGTTGGCCTCAGGGGCAAGTTGAATCACTGCCTCTTTAGTCTCCTTTTGTATCTCGTCGCGAGTGCATGTCATTCAGGAAGTATGAAGAAAAAAAGATTTTCTGCTATCGTAAGTAACTTTTTTGTTTTCTCTTATTTTCCTCTTTCCAGCCGTTTTTAAGCATCTGGCGCAGATCTTTTTTTTGAATTTCGTGCATATACATATGTATTAGTTGTCTATACATGTCTTTTATACAGTGGGTTTTTTTGTTAATATAACCTACATATGTGCCTAATATTAATAAAATTTGTAAGAATTCAGTTTCGCATGGCGTGGGTCAACTTACCCCATAACGTAGTTTATCTTACCCCCGTACTGGGGTTAGTTGACACAATCGAGGTGCTCAAGTAAAATTCAAAATACATTGTCCTTAATTGAATAACTTTCTTTGTTTAGAAAGACCAAAGGATTCCTTTTTAATGATATTTGAACTGTCTTGATATCAGGCTTAGGTCAAGAGAAAAAGAAAAAAAAAAGTAAATTTTTGGCCAACTAGCATCGAAATCAACTAAAAATGCTTTTTAACTTTTTTAATCAGCATCCCTGATACATGATACTCATAATTGTTTTAAACTATTTATGGCGTTTCCCCAGTGATAGGCCCGGGAAAAGCCCCAAGTGGGAAACCTACCCATAAACCGATTTCTTTTACCCTTTCCATATTCTCACAGTACTTACGACTTTTGCCTATACTTGAGAACTGAATCTGTCTTAGAATAAAGAGCAACCTTTTAGATTAGGCGCAGCTTAATTTGCAAAATTCATCGATTCATTAATAGCACAACTTCATAACCTTAATCAAAGATGCCCCGCACAACGACAATAAATTAATATTTCAAAGAAACAGCACAGTTAACCTACAAGCTACCTCATTCTCGCGCCTGATTAAGTCCATACCACATATGTCATAAATCTGATTCGTGCTTAACTCGAATAGCCAATAAACAAATTGCAGTCACAATCAGAGACCTCTCTCGCAGTTCTTCCTATAAATTACTTCCAAGATAGATACCGCACTTGACTCTACCATTAAGCCAAAGCCTCAAGGTGATAACAAGAAAACGTATACATATATGCTTTTCAGGCAACATTCCGCAACTTCCATCGGTCTCTGAAAGCTCTGCTTGTACACAGCCTCCACTAAATTCAGACAGTCATCTGCACCTCCGCTATTGAGATTCCCCATGTCCCCAAGCTGCAGATAAGCCTCAGCGGAGTATGTTAAAGCTTGGGCGAAAGTGAATTTTAGATTCAGGTAGTCACCAGACTCAAACACACACACACACAATAGCAATAAAGTGAAACTTGTATCTCATATAGCGTAGAGACCTCAATTTCTGTCTAAAGAACTTCAAATAATCTCAGTCTTGTAGCGATCACGGCAGTTGACGTTCGCACATCGTCCAATATGAGTAGGAGTTCCTCAAAAGCGTCTTATTCGTCGCGAATTTTTGTGACCCTTCTAGTTGGTGTCTGCCACCTTTTGGGTATTTACTCGCGAACATCGGATATTCTTAAAGTTCAAATATCCCACGGTGGCATTTTGGTCGGACGCCATCTGACCTCACATAATGGTCGACACGTGCGCGCTTTTATGGGTGTACCTTATGCGGAGCCCCCACTTGGTGAATTGAGATTCAAAGTGAGTTTCGAATTGTGTTTCTGTAAATTTGGCGGATTTTGCCGAAATGTTCCATCTCGAATATACAGTTAGTTTTGATTGATAGTTCTTTCTAATGATGGTTGGAAAGTATTTCTACGCTTTTTCTGCCTAGATCCGGGTGTTCATTCATTTGCCGACAATATTTTCTGTGAAATATTTTCTTTCCTATGCAAATTGCACCAAAAAATTTATTCAAGTTTTAGTATTATTTCAACGATGATAATGTTATTGTGTTAGGTGGAAGGTTGCAGTGGAAAAGATTGCCGACAGTGATTTAGTTGATCAAAAAAAAGCGCGATATGTCGTGAAAGTAAGCAAAAGACTTTTGAATTATGTGCGATGAGTGGTGTGTTGTTCTTGGAAATTATTTTCGAAAATATTCAAGTTGTGATGTGGTCAGAAAAATCCCCTGAAATAATGAAATATTTACGTACGTACGTTGTACGTATAGTTGGACGATTTGTATAAACGCAGATCTGTAGTTTAAACAACAATAACAAAGACAATCTGATGGCAAGAGTGTTGCATGTAAATTATATCTATGTACGTATGGTGCTAGTGCTATAGTGGAGTTACCCCGATAAACGAGCTTCAATTGCTAATTTTAAGCACTCCAACAACACAATTACTAACTCAGTTTATTAAAAATACAAAGCTATAGATTTATATTAAGTACAGTTGCCATGAATGTATATATTCGAAATGCTGCATCAGCTACACATCTCTACTTACATTATATATTAAATTGTTATCATGACTGCTGATAGGTTTAATTGTTTCCTCAGAGTATGGGTCGCTAAATACAATTTTCCTTGAATAATAATTTTCAGGCATACTATAAAAAACGAATTTTGAAGTTTTATGCGATTTGGTATAGGAGAAAATAAAACATGAATTAGCCGGAGATACAAATTTAGCTCGGGTTTGTTCAAATCGAAAAGTTTTTATTTGCATACAGTAGATATGGCATGTTACATTTTTCGGAGAAAATGATGTCCGTTCGTATTGACAAAAAGAAAGCTTCTCATTTGGAATGGTAGGATTTTGGATTTAATTAAATCAACTGAATTTATTTTTGGCTCTTTTGGCTTTTGAAGCTTGCTATTTTCGAAACAAGATGTCGCTCAAATGTCCCACATGGTTTTGTTTACAGTGACGCACGAATTTTGTTATAATTTTTAAATGGGCACATTCAAAAATCTAGTTATCTTAAGTCGCCTTGATTGGTCTGGACTGGATGTAACCTGAACACATAAATTAAAGATTAGTCAGGAACGTCACTTTTCCTATACGTCAGCCACATATGCGATATGCGAACTGTAAACTTATAGTAGATAGAGTTCAATTCTTGTTTTATACGTGTGCTAAATTTTATAGTATTGTTCTTTGGCTAAGCAGTTTGACTTTTTTAAATATTGTAAGTTTCACGTTATCTCAATTTTTTTTACTTAATAATAATTTATGTTTCACAATAAAGATACCCTGAAGAAGGCAGCAATCCCAGCCGAAACGTGTGGAAAAAATCAATGAACTAACACAGTTTCATTCAAACGCATATGACCAAAAAAGCCGACGGAAATAACCATTCCCACAAATCACATGTAAACTTATGGCGTTTTTCATTGAAGATCCGAGAGAAAAAAATAAATAAATAGTTGGCTCAACAGGTCCGTATGGACCCTAGGCTAGGGCTTCTCACAACCATTCTTCTTGTGTGAGTTTTTATTTTTATGCCGAGTCCAAACGGCCAATTAAGAAGCTCTTTCAATCACAGTTATACTCTCGGATGTTTGTCAGACGTTCGCGAGAGATGGCGCAATGGAAAAAAAAGCCTTAAGTTGGAATTTGGGATTTTTCGGGGTTCGAACCTGGGACCCCTCGATTAGTAGTCCAACACACTAACCACTAAGCCACTGCGCCGGGAGAAGATCCGAGAGAATTGCCCCGAAATTCAGATACGCACATATACCTAATTATATTGTGATTTGGTTTCTGTTCCCACAATTTCACAATCAATATATTGCAATTAAAGTTTATACATTTGCACGCATAATTGTATATTTTCGAATCACACAGCGCGAAATTGTTTCATACAATATGATAAATATAAAAATATCCCACACACTTCTTTCGTGTTAAGAATTGACCTGAAAGTGCACTTTCTTTTTCAATAAACAATAGAAAGCATAGAAAAAACACTTCTTTTGATAGAAAAAACAATTTTTTTTCAATTGAAAACGCCATTGGTACTCAGTTAAGAATTTCTAAACTACATTCGTCGGCCACACCTTTATAAAACAGCCGTTCATATGACCGATCCAAGTCAATCCAAACTAAAATACATCAAAACAGACAGCTGTCAGACTTACTGAACTAGATACTTGATCTTGAACGTCCCCAATGGCGGCGAAATGTCAAATGCTGCACGACAAAACTGCAGACTGTGCTTAATGTTTTGACAGCCGGAAATACAAATCTATTAAAAATACTAACAGCCATATTGAAAGACACTCCATCATCTTTGGGTGCGAACTATCTGTGATCGTAATACGAAATTGTATTGCTTTTGAATCTAAAAATCTAAAAATCCCCATAATTCTGTGATGTATTACCTGCTCAAGAATGATGTAATTCGATCACACTGTACGCTAACATCAACAAATAGAAACCTTGACAGCATATGATGAAATGACGTTTAGATTTTATAGCGTGAAATTGAATGCTTCAAGGCCCCTGCAGTAATTAAAGCGAAAGTAAGATCTTTAGCCACCAATTATGCATGACACAGACTTTCCATTTTAGCTACGTGCCTATGACTTCCATCTTATATAATGCATTGCCACCTCTGGCCTACAATATATCTTGGGGGATTCACTTAATCAGTCAGTCGCAAACAATTTCGAAGACCAAAAAGTATTTTACTTTCATTTTAATGGGGGTAGAAACTAGAAAGCAAGTACTCGTAAATAGAGAGATTTTAAAATACAACAAAAACCGTGCCCGACTGAATCAGGCGAAACTTGCTCCTTCATTCCGTAAAATTGAGTGGGCCTTACTAATCATTTTTAACCTCCACGCTTAATATTTTGTACGTCACAATATGCAATTGTAAATTTAGCCTGGACACTAAAGAAGATTATTAGTATCGCGGAGTATGTATATGGAAGTAGATCTGTCCACACGTGAGTGAAACTTGTGGCGACGTTGTCGTACAATCCGCAGGACAAATGTTTACGTCACAACGACGTAGGCATGTCAAAATTTAATATGAAAAGTTGTATATGTAATTGGAAGGGTCTACAATCTTATGCCGAGTCCCAAACGCTGATTGAGAAGCTTTTTCATGACAATCGGATGTTCGCAAGTGGTGATGCAGTGGCAAAAAATCTTGAGATGTAATTTGTGTCTTTCCGGCAATCGAAGGTGGGAGCCCTTTTTTGGAAGTCCAACACACTAACCAGTAGGCCATTGCGCCTACTATATGTTGTTGTTGATGTTCGATATTTCTAAACTGATTTATATTTAATTTTCGCGCTCTAACTAGTTTCGTCAAAGCTGAAAATTTTGATGATAAAATCTTAACTCATGCTTATCACCGTCTATGAAGTTGGTTAGAATAGCTCGCTGCGAACCCACGCTGATTCAAAGAACACTCCAATCAGTTCAACTCCAACAGGATGCGTATCGAAAAGAAATCTTTCCACTTCCGTTGGGGACCTTCTTGTTTAAGAGAAGAAATTATTTGTCAGATGATCCGTGATATCTTGGTCAATGGTATACAAGCTAACCGCAAACTCGGGTCAGCAAAACAACGTGACTTCATCAGTTTCTAGGCAGAATGATTAACAAACATGTTGGCTTACCCTCAGAATTTTTCTTAACCGCAATTTTCTACAATAAACAATGATCGTGAGTTTTTATTTTGTGACGATCTTGTCATTGGAAACCCAGCTCTTAATGCAATGTAATCAGATCGTGCAGTTCTTCGTGCGGGTTATTTGGTTCTGATTTGTGAGTCACTTTTACTATAATCGCTTTTGTTCTTCCAGCCTCCGGTCCCCAAATCACCATGGTCGGGCGAAAAGGTGGTCGTTCAGGACTCGCCGATATGCATTCAACGAGATCCCTTTAGACGCGACGACTTGATCGCAGGCAGTGAGGACTGCCTGTACCTGAATGTATACGTTCCAGAGGTAAGTCTGAGCTTCACCATTGATCAGAAAGACGAGGTAAGATAAATGTCATCTTCCGAAGGAACCCCGAGAGTCTGGTCCACTGCCAGTAATGGTTTTCTTCCATGGAGGCGGCTGGGAGTGTGGGTCTGGTATTAGCGCATTTTACGGACCAGATTTCTTGATGGATCATGATGTGGTCTATGTCAGCGGAAACTTCCGATTGGGCCCACTTGGATTCCTAAGTACGGAGACCGCCGATTGTCCTGGTAATAACGGCCTCAAGGATCAGCTTGAGATATTGAAATGGGTGCAAAAGAATATCGCCGCCTTCGGTGGTGATCCGATAAGTGTAACCATTTTCGGTGAAAGTGCAGGCGGGGCCAGTGTCACATACCACATGATGTCCGAGAAGTCCAAGGGCTTGTTCCACAAGGGCATCTCACAGTCTGGAACTTATTTCAATCCATGGGCACAGCCAGCGCACAAAGGTGTTGCTGCATCTAGGGCTAAACGTTTGGCTAAGATGCTTAAGTGCGACGATGGCAATTGGTCAACAACACTGGATTGTCTTCGCAAAAAATCAGCTGTTGACATAACTGCAACGGTTTATGAGTTCTTCGTAAGTTTTCAGTTAAATTAATCCATTTATGTGCACTTCAGTTTTTTAACTCTCGACTATAGGAATGGGACTACGATCCAATGATTCCCTTCCCACCAGTGGTGGAACCTGAGACTCCAGAAGCCTTCATAACCGCTCTGCCGAGAAGTGAGAAGCTCCCGCATGGTTTCAAACTTCCGTGGATGGCTGGAGCGACGTCTGAAGAGGGAGCCTTGAAAACAGCAGCTCTACTTAACATCCCTGGATTGTTGGATGAATTTAAGGAGAAACTCTATGACGTCCTTCCGATCATCCTCAACTATGACCACCATTCGAAAGAAGTACAAAAACGAATCACCGATCGGATAGATAGATTCTACTTCAATTACAACCACGAATGGAGCAAGAAAAACCATCAGAACCTCACTAATGTAAGGCAAAGCAATGGAAGAGCCTCTAAAGAGTGTTAATAACATTTTTGTCATTATTTAGCTTGTTACTGATGGATGGTTCTCGGGTGGGCTAGATGAGTATCTGCGGCTCCGCT
This sequence comes from Cheilosia vulpina, assembly GCA_916610125.1. Classification (NCBI taxonomy): domain Eukaryota; kingdom Metazoa; phylum Arthropoda; class Insecta; order Diptera; family Syrphidae; genus Cheilosia; species Cheilosia vulpina. The sequence goes on from OU744277.1 coordinate 63,113,268, forward strand.
TGGATGCCTTAGCTCAAAAGAAGACACCCGTTGGACCAACGTTCGTATACCTTTTCGATCACAAGGGTGCTGCTAGTTTTACAGAGATTTTCGAAGGAGGAAAGGAGGACTATTATGGTAAGAAACTGTCTTTGCCGTGATTTTGATGCCGGTTCAGAGGTAAACTTTATTTTTCAGGTGTTTGCCATGCGGAAGAGCTGCAATATCTATTTCCAATTGGCAAGGCATTGTTTGTTACAGCAGCTCCAACAAAGGAAGATCTTCAAGTTCGTGAATATCTTCAAAGTTTGTGGGTGAATTTTGCGCGTTATAGTGATCCAACGCCACCTTCATCTGATCTACCGAAATGGAAGCCAACTGAAAAGTATCCCGTCAATTATATACGAATTGGCAGTCAAGATCACGACAATTGGAAATTAGTTCATTACGAAGAGAACATGCTGCAGGATCGTGTTGATTTTTGGAACAAACTTGCACCACACATACCAGCTCATCAATTCAAAGACGAGCTGTAATCGACATAAAATGGGGCTAAAAACTACTTGTAAGGGCGAAAGTTGTATTTTTTTTTTGTAAGGAAATGTATTGTTACTAAATAAATATAAAGTTGGCGAAATAGGACCACGTGAGACTTAAGACCCGCTTCTCACAGTTCGTTTGTGCGAGTTATACTCTCATATGTTTGTCAAACTTATTGCGCATTGAAGAAGAACCTTCATCGTTTCTTTGTGGTTTTCCGGAGCTAAACTTTAGAACGGGGCTTAAGAGTTCAGAACACTTATCACAAAACTAACAGCGTTATTATTGAACTAACTAGTGAAAAGTGAAGTTTTTATCATATTTTACAATGGAAAAATTCCTTTTTGCTTGACATATTTATGGGGAACTCTTAGATAAACTGACAGGCGAATAAGTTTTAGGGCCGTTTGCTCATACGAGTCTTAACGATTTACGTTGTATTCTCAATTTGTTTAAATAGCGAAATTTACAATTAAAGCAATTTCCCTGCGAATAAAAAATTCTTGCGGCAAAATCTCACACTTTATTCAGAATCCGAATAGTACAGTCGCGATCCACAAACACAAATAAAAAAATTCTTCGAATCAAATGTCTAAAACCACGAATATTCGCTTGTTCGCAGTTCGCGATTCGGCTCTCATGTGAACCAGAACATTGTTCTGACAACGCTGACCAACATTAGATACAGTTTATAATTTGTTGTATTTCAGGATTAATAACAGAAAGATTTTGATTTGTTGTATACAAATTCCGCGATACTAATAATCTTTTTTACTGTCCAGGCTAAATTTTTCGTTCTCCAATGGGAACATTTTTCATACAAAAATGCATATTGTAACCTACAAAATATTTGACTCATCCCCCGACAACTCCCCAGCCAAATTTCGAACCTAGCGCCATCTACATCTCAGCTCCACAACTAAGATCCAATAATCGCATACTAACCTTTAGTGAATAGTGTTATCCTCAAACGAGTATTATGTAGTGTTAGGTTACAGTTTCTCAAAGTTAGTTGCATTAGTGAAATTCGGAATAATCTATGGCCGAAGAAGGAGGTAGATACCAAATTTATTATCCATTTATGTGTATACGTATTCATATTCATAAGTGAATATAACCTGCAGCTCCTATTCTTTTCACAAAATGATTTTTGTATCAACAACACAAAATGTATTGTAATTATTGTATCACTTACCTATTTCCCATATTCAATACCATAGACTACAACCGAACAATAAAGGTGAGTAGTGAGAAAGTAAGTGTCCAGTTTTAGATTTCAGATATAGATGTCGCTAGGTGCGAAACTTGGTTATTATTTGAAAGTTAAATAATGCATATGTTCAGGGTTCTGAAATTTGATCGTAGGGCTATTGCATACTTTCAGGATTTATACAATTGGATATGCAACGATTTACAACATTCTAAACCTGATGCATACTTTGTGGGTTAATATATAACTTTTAATTTTTTTTTTTCTTCAAATTTACCATTTTTTTTTTATATTTGGCGTTTTTGGCAAAATTAACTTGTAAGCCACACATTTGAAGAAGCGACAAATTATTTAGATATCAATCTAATTCACGCTTCTAATGAGCTATGGTGTCATAGTGTTGAAGTGTTAGTTGGGTTGCCCTATCCGCTTATAAACTGATAAATACGCAAAATCAAGTTCCGAAACAACAGGTATCACGTATTTTCACTCCACAATCGGTCCCTAAGGGCGAAAATTCACGAAAATTGCGAAAAATTGCAAAACCGAGATTTCCCAAACTGAAGCGATAATAAATAAAATATTAATCAGACTGACTTAAGGGAGTTGAGATCTGAAGAAGAAAAACAACCGAAAATTGACACTTTTTTTTCGAACTCCTACCTCCGTCGGTCTAGGATTCAAGTCTTCATCTTTCCATGGACCAAAGAGGAAAAACCCGGGGCTTCCGAGAAAAATAAAAACCCCAAAAAAAACTCAAGGTTAACGTAAATTTAGTGAAAATACCAGGAAAATGGTCAACACCTGGCGAATCGGCATTTTATTTGCAATGTTTTCTTATCATATACACAAACCTAACCAGGGGACATTTTCTTATTCAATATCACTGTGAATTATCGAGTTTCATTGCATACTTTCAGGATTTATACAATTGGATATACAACGATTTACAACATTCTCAATCTGATGCATACTTTGTGGGTTAATATATAACTTTTACTTTTTTTTCCTCAAATTTTCCAATTTTTTTTTATATTTGGCTGTTTTTGGCAAAATTAACTTGTAAGCCACACATTTGGAGAAGAGACAAATTATGTGTTTAGATATCAATCTAATGAATTCACGCTTCTAATGAGCTATAGTGTCATAGTGTTGAAGTGTTAGTTGGGTTGTCCAATCCGCTTATAAACTGATAAATAAACAAAATCAAGTTCCGAAACAACACGTATCACGTATTTTCACTCCACAATCGGGGCCTAAGGGCGAAAATTCACGAAAATTGCGAAAAATTGCAAAACCGAGATTTCCCACACTGAAGCGATAATAAATAAAATATCAATCAGACTGACTTAAGGGAGTTGATATTTGAAGTTTGATTTAAGCCCCAAAACAAGAAAAACAATCGAAAATGGACACTTTTTTTTCGAATTCCTATCTCCGTCGGTCTAGGATTCGAGTCTTCATCTTTGCATGGACCAAGGAGGAAAAACCCGGGGCTTCCGAGAAAAATAAAAACCCAAAAAAAAACTCAAGGTTAACGTGATTTTAGTGAAATTACCAGGAAAATGGTCAACACCTGGCGAATCGGCATTTTATTTGCAATGTTTTCTTATCGTATACACAAACCTAACCAGGGACATTTTCTTATTCAACATCACTGTGAATTATCGAATCATACTACCTTTCTCGTACACACACCAAAATCATCATTATCTACACCAACGAACAAAGGTCGCCGTCAGTCTATCGAAACTTGGCAAACGGAACTGACATTTTGCCAAACCTGTTTTTTTGACATTTGCAATTTTTTCATTAATGGCGTAAAATATTGACATAACACCAACAGCCATACGAAAAAAATGTTAAATTAAGTTATTTTTAATGAATTTAAAACAATTAAATACGATAAATCGATTGCTCAATAGTGTACGCGTACACCACGCAATAAAAAAAGTTCTTAAACCGCAGGAAAAACTCGAAGAAAGTGAAAAGAATTAACACTTGTGTGTTTTTATTTTAATTTGTTCTCCCACTTCCGTTGTTGGTTTTTCTTTTGTTACAGAAATTCGTGTATCTAGTAAAAGAATTTACAATTGGAAAATAAAAATATAAACATTTACTTTTAAACAAAAGCCGGTTAATATTTTAATTAGAGAAAAATAATTTTATTTGAAGGGAAATATATACAAAAAACTACACATCGCCGCCCCAAACTCAAGGACATTTTATTGAACTCCACAGTTAAATTGGAGTAGAGTGTGTTAAATTTTTTTTTTCACTCTGTTAGGAATTGTGTATAATTGAAAGAATTTTCTGTAAAACAAATTGTGTTACGATAAGAGACAGGATTTCATTCTTACTGTTAGAAATTGTGCAATTAATTACAATTTCGTTTTTATTACATCTACTTCAAGCAGAGCTAAGGTTTAAGTTCAGCAGCTTGTGGATCACATTAAGCAAGGTAAGATGAGTAAACAGTGCTAAAGGTTATAGGTACTGTAATATAAATTATTATTGTAGTTAATTTTGCTATCTACTGTGTTTAATTGAATATTATTAAAAACGAGAATATCCAAAGCCAGTAAAAATGATATTCTCTATTATCTGCATGGAAATTGAAAACAAAACTATTTGTTCTTTCCGCACACCGTTTGCTTGAGTTAGATAAAAAATAAAAAGATAATGACGACATCCGGCCACTGGTGTCTACTAGTAGTTGATAAGTAACTAGTCGATTTCACATTGTGCAGATACTATGGCAGTTATCTGTGCGAGTCGATTTAAAGTATCTCTGTAGGGTGAAGAGCATATAGAAAATAACAAATAAATAATGGAAATTTGTTTTGCTCAATATAATATACTCATGTTATTGAATCCATGTTTTTGTCGTCGTATTCGTTTCAACGTGGTAAGTCCGACAGGGAATGATATGCATTTAAATGCTGCTTGAGACTGACCATTTGAGGATTGATCAAAAGCTCATGGATTTCTCCGCTAATAGAACTGGAGTTCCAAAAAATTTAATTTGAGTATCCGCGTGACCTGAAGTGAACTTTTTTGGAATCAAATCACTTTAAGTTTAATACATATTTTGCTTTAAATGTTTGCAAATTAAGTGCATACTTATTCTGAGTATAGTTAAGTTAACAAATGCGATCATGTGCAGTCATTCTTAATAATAATAATATTGCTTGAGTACCAAAGGTTTCTTACTGACCTTCTTACTAATCTTTTCGAACTACATACTACACTAGTATACTAGGCAATAGTCCAAAATCGTGGACATAGAAAATAGACGTACTCCACTCCTATGTTCTCACTATTAATGACATATTTTCAATGGAAATAGGTACATCTCGCTACGAAATTCATACTCTAGTTTGAATTTCATTGGCCAAAAGGGGAATCAGAAACGCAATTCTCAAATAACCCGACATTTGCTTGTTTAATTGTGACATCAACATATAGAATTAACTTATTTCTAATTCTCAGGTGTAAGGAAAATCGTTGAACTGTGTGGGTGCGGTAATAACTGGATATATTTTATATGGTTACCAACTTGTGTGCAGTATTATTATGACTGCATCATTATGACTGTTTATTTTATGTGTAATCCCAATTTTCGTTTTTCCAATTACCATGGCAGTAGCGTTTTAAAGGAGCACGTATCTTTACGGGTGACAACAACCCTTATTTACGCATAAATCTTTTGTGTTTTCAAAACTCTGTGGTCTCGAATTCTAGTCGGGCGTTTTTTTTTTTTGTTTTTTTTTTTGTACTATAGGTTTTAATCGAACAACAAACTCATTTCATTCGTTTCTATTCTCCGCTCCACACATTGCCTGCTATTCAGAGGGATGTTTGAAGATCACCTGCACTTGACTTCAGTAAATACCCGCGGCGCTACGAATACAAAAGCAAATCCATTGTGGCCAGTCAAACAATAATAAAATAAACAATATTTACTATCAAAAACCTTACAAGACATGAAGCCAGGTTAGATATGCCGGTGCGATAGGCATATCTATCTTCCTTGTATTAAACGGGCGTGTTGTACTGCAAACAAACCTTAACGATTGAGTGCTTTTAAGTGCCTTATCTATACACGGCTCGTCTTTAATTCCGAACATCAATCAATACGATTCATTTACTCGTTTAACGATTCGATAAGGCAGTTATATTGCAAACTTAAAACGTTCATGGCGAATGCGTTATCGCGACGTACCTAAGGTCAAAGGAAATTCATATATTTCCATTTAACCCCTGAATTCCGAATTTGATGCAAAATTGTATTTGCCTACTTTCAGTAATGCATAGCAATGGATGAGAAGCGGATTGCCGACTATTTCGTTGTGGCTGGTATGCCAGAGAATCCACAATTGCTTCAGGAGAGTATATTCAATGACTCGGGACATTTGAGAGCTTGCAACAGTATTGATCCGATAACAGATATTGGAGTATTCTTTCCACTGCTCGGCGAAGAAGTGCCAGAGGGATATGAAATTCTAGATAAAACACCAACCGGCCTGCCCGCCAATCTTAACTATGGTTCTGTGCGAACAACAGAATGTTATATATACTTTCGCCGAGGCAAGGACAGCCCACCATTGGTTGATATTGGTAAGAATAACACGTAACTCTGTTCTCACTGGAGTATGTCTATTCATTTTACTCTGCCACAGGTGTTCTTTACGAAGGTTATGAACGGATTATGCCCGATGCTGAGATGGTTGCCGAAACACCTGGCGGAAGGGTAGCGAATGTAAATAATTCGTCTGCTAAAACATTCCTAACATTCCGTCGTGCAAAACCCGATATGCCATGCAACGAACTTGTTGTCACCGATTTGTGTGTGATAGTGTGGTCAAAGGGGGAACGGCCACCGCATGCGTTCTGTTTGATACATAAAACCCTCAACAAAGCGTACATGAGCAGTGATGTATACCTTTGCTACAAGAAATCAATGAACCGTCCAAAGTTAATCAGTTATCAACCGGAAATCCTTTTGCGCTATCCAACGGTCGACCATAATGATTTTCCCCTTAACTTGTGTCCGAGTGTGCCTCTATTTTGTTTACCCATGGGAGCTTCTCTTGAAGCTTGGCCGCATGTAGACGAATCGGTAAGCTGGTCAATCGTGCAACCTATCAATAAACATTGATTATTTTGTAAACAACATTTCAGACGAAACGGGATGCTATAAACCCAGTATTTAGTACTTTTGTTTTGACAGTCAACGATGGAACGTACAAGGTCTATGGATCAGCTTTAACTTTTTACGAGGATTTTGAGTGAGTAAATTGTGCGTCATTATGTAGTGGTTTTTTGTTAATGGAGTTTTTTGTTAATGCGTCGTTCCATAGTGCGAAGAACCTTACAGAAAAGCAAAGAGAACTGTTGGGATATGACGATGAAGAATTTATGAATCGCCATTCACTGCACATCATCAAAGCAATATGTCTACTTTCTCATCATCCTTTTGGTGATACATTCGATAAGTGGTTGAAGTATTTACATGTGAGCTTTGCCAACACTCTATGTCTATACAACCGAGACTAATGCCTTTCAATTTTAGAGTATGGCATCAATAAGACAGCCACTACCAATTCCAATAGAACGATATATAACTCAACTAATCGATGAAGTACCATTCCCATCACCGAGTATTCATCTGCAGGTAAGTTTTGCAACCTTTTCTTAGTTGCCATTTAGTTGTGCAATGTGCAAGTGTCTTTTTAGCTCTCAGGTGAAAACAACGAACGTATTCTGCTTACTCAGCCCGAAGATTCTCCGTTGCCGCGAAGTGGAGCTGGTTTTCAATTGTTTTTGTCAAATCTTGGAACGGAAAATTGCCTACACGTGTTACTGCTGGCATTAACGGAGCAAAAAATTTTAATACACTCATTGAGGCAAGTATTGCGATCGGGGGTCCTAAAAGCGAATGCACTTTCCCAGTTAAAAGAGGAATTATAACCCTTTCTACTTTAGTGACTGCAGTACACTCAATTATGTCTTGCTAAAGCCATTAGCCAATGCGCCAAATGAGTTCATAATGATGGCTAAGCATTGCTACTGTTGGAATTGACAATTGTGTACCGCAAACCACTTAGTGGGACAATCAACGGTGTCCTAAAGTTCCAATCAGAACTGTTGATGAGCGAGGAATCTGATTTGAAGCACGAAGCATGTCAAAATGGTTATTTCGCCTTCACTTTTCTTCAAAAAGAGATGCGGTCGTTCCATTCTTAGGCATATTATAATCAATGATTTTGTTTCATCTAAAATCACCTTCATACCACTGTGTAGCCCTTGTAGTATAATATTCCTGCGGTGACTCTTGACGGGCAATGTGCTCATATACCATTTTGAATTGAGCACGCTGGAATATGATTCCTCAGCCTATTGTGTCCACATCGGTTGCTGTCCTAAATGGTGCTAATTTATCTATTTTACAGGCCCGCAACACTAACCGCTGTCGCTGAAGCTGTGGTATCACTGCTGTTCCCATTTAAATGGCAATGCCCATACATTCCATTGTGTCCCCTGGGTCTAGCAGAGGTTCTGCACGCACCACTTCCGTATTTGATTGGTGTAGATTCCAGGTTCTTCGATCTTTACGAACCTCCCACAGATGTAACATGCATCGATTTGGACACAAACACAATCAGTGTAGGTTAAAACCAAACACATATTGAATGTCTCAATATATATACTCTTCTGCTCCACAGTTATGTGATTCACAGAGGCATTTAACACCAAAACTTCTGCCCAAGCGTGCAGCGCGAATCTTAAAGCAAACACTCAACTATTTGGAGAATCTGAGAATGACTAGTGCGCCCGAATCGACCAACAGTCTGGACAGGGACTTTAAGCGCAAAAAGCGTGAAGTAAGCCTTCGTTATTTAAAATCCAACCTAATTCTAGAGACTTGGTAAAATTTTAGCAAAATCTCGAACAACGAATTCAAGAGGCCTTTTTGCTCTTTATGACATCAATTCTACGCGGTTACAGGGACTATTTAGTACCAATTTCCAAAGCACCCTCAGTTGGAGCGACTGATCCCAATGCTTTATTCCAACTCAATGCATTTTTGCGTTCTAGAGATAAGGTAAGGTATCCGCACGCATTCATTTGTAACTATGGTATAACTAAGGCTTCTTGCAGTCCCATCACAAGTTTTTCCAGCTTCTGATGAAAACCCAAATGTTCATTCGATTTATTGAGGAGCGATCTTTTGTATCGGATGGAGATCATGGTCTGACGTTTTTTGATGAATGTGCAGAGAAGGTGAGTTCCTATGATGAAACTCCGTCCGATGTGCGACTGGTCGATTGGGAGACCGGCCACAGCAGCGAGAGGACCAAATACATTTTCCCACCAGACAGCATCGCAACGGGAAATGGTTGGTATTCAGTTTTGTGTGTAAGTTCTAATCCAGCACAGTATGCTTTACAGAATCCACAACAGGCTACATTTATGAATCATTCACATTGAACGCAGCTCTTTTGCGACCCGCGAAGAAGACGCTCATAAAGAATTTCTTGCAACAGCAGCACCTCAGCACAGCACCGGGATCACCAATAGCTCGTCGCACGAAGCACGAAATCAAATTAGCTCAAAAATTAGCTCGTCGCTGCCAGATGAACCCCGAAGCGTGGTCAAAGTACCTGCTTGCCACGTGCTACTCGCTGTACTTTTTGGTTTTGCCCAGCATGATCCTGGATGCGCATGGTAAGGAACATGCAGTACTGCGTGCTGCTTACGATCTGCTCGTGCGTGCAAGCAAACTCAAAATAAGTTGTGATGAGTTTTGCTACAGGATCATGATGCAGCTTTGCGGCATTCACAATTTGCCGGTGTTGGCTGTCCGCCTGCATTACCTGATGAAACGATCCGGCGTTCAGCCTAATGCACTGACATATGGCTTCTACAACCGTTGCGTTCTTGAGTCTGAATGGCCATCTGACAGTACAACTCTCAGTCAATTGAGATGGAATCGCATAAAAAATGTCGTCCTAGGAGCCGCTCACTTTCGACGTGCGGGTAAAAAGCGTGCCACTACGAAACCGCTCTCAGGATCATGTGAAAACAATCTAAGCACCCTCGAGATGGTCGATGGCACGTCGCGAACGAGCTTAGAATCGACTAACTCTTCACATGTCGACCATCCGACGGCTGCAAGTAGTACGATTGTTGATTTTACCGCATTCGATAAGCTGCGCGGCAAATTGGGAAGCATCGTGAGACAATCGGGACCGCAGGAATCTTCAGATGTCATTAGCAGCGCCGGTTTGTTAATATCAGGCGATGCAAAGAGTGACAGTCCACAACCGGCCTCGAAATTGACGCCGTCCAGTCCGAATTGTGACCTCACCACTCGAAAACTAACCAAGACAGATAGTTTCGGTGGCGACACCAAGATTCTTGACAAATTACATAGGCAACAGTCCATGTCAGGCAAGGAGGTCAGCTCTCTGCAACAGCGCTTTAACATCATGAATATGGAAGACGAAGAATCCACAGAGTGTCTGAACGAAATTGCTAGCTCACAAGAAGAACTGGATTACGAAGGCGCCGATCAAGCGCAATGCATTAACAGTCCTACGAAGTAAGTCGTAAAATTTGTATTAAAGGCTTGGGCAACTTGATTTTATTTTCTCTTAAGAATATCACCTCGCACACCGGTAACACAAAACGATCCACTGGGCGCGCTAAACGAGGAGGCAGATGAAGTTCTCAACATGCCGAACAGCAACACTCCGGGATTGGACAACAAACTACTTATGAGTAACAACACCATGTACACAGATCAACCGATCCTCTTCAAAGGTCAACGAAGTGCAACCTTTGATGAGTCCACTCACCTCAACAAAAGCATGCATCGGTCGGAGACAATGCCCGGTTCGAGTGTCACTACGAGTTTGGCAAACTTTGGATCATCGTTAAAATTCAATTTCGGGTAATCAAGTAATATTCACTCAACCACCTTCGCACGAGACTTTCTTCAGTTTTAATTTTATTTTTTCTTTCATTTATTTTACGTTCAAATTATTTGCATGGTCGTATTACCTTATTTTGATTTATTTATTCCCATCAATATCGTTCTCGACGTAGACGCTATTCACCTGCACGATTGTCTTTTAAGAAAGACTTGAAATTGCCCACCAATCTAATTGAAAATATTTCGAATATAAGGTAAGTGTAGTAGCTGGCCAAGAACAGCCGCAATTTTTCACACTCTCTCGACTTGGTATTATTTTCTCTCTGTTAATGATCCTTAATTGCTGGAGCTTATTATACTTCTTGTTTCTTGTTTTTGTTTTGTTTTTGGTGAAGGTTTGTATTTAATGGTGAATCGAATATAAAGGGAGTTGTACTACTTATAGAATAAATTGCAGCGGTGTTGGGTAGAAATGTCCTTACTTGGCGCTAGTATAAATCATTAACTTTCAATAGAGTTGAAATTTCCCTTCGATTGAGATGGTCTTGTGTGTCATCTGCGTAGACATACCCGAGTGCTTTCAGTAGGCTTCTACGACGATTTGCTATAAATAAATAGGTACACAAATTCCTTTCTATGCTTTCTTTGCTGAGCTTACCAATTTCAGAAATTATTTAGTTACTTTTTATTTAAAATTGTTCCACGAAAGATGATGTTAAATTTGTTTATATCTATTTCAAAAGGTTTTGAAAAAATTAAAATGTTATTAAATTCGGTTGCTTCAAGAGCGCCCTGTAGTTAATAGTTTCTTCATGACTGGATATGAATACATTTCTTTCTTGCTTTATTTCATCTAACAAATTTGGCTCATTCGCATATCACACTCTTGTTGTCAACAAACGACAACTGCAACTTCATCATAAGACTATTGGAACACTTGTGCATCATTTTGTTATTAACCATGTTTGATTGCTTTTTGACCTTACGTACACTGAATTTATCCTGATACAATGCCTTCACCTGCCGTATAAGCAGCGGTGTCAACTATCGAAGAAAATTTGACCCGTCCGTATTCGGAGCGCCTCCGGGCGACTAGATTCGGTGAACGTAAAGCTTTAATTTCTTTTTTTACAAAATTATGTTACTAATACATTTATTGCCTATGCACAAACTTATTTTATACATAACTATTTATTTTTACGAAAAATGTGTCATGTTTAAATATTTAATTTGTTCTTTTTGATGTTTGTTATTTGACCTCTTTTATAATCAATAACCGAAACACATTAAATATTTGTTGTCATCTTTTATCTCCTTTATACACAGCCCAAGTCTGACAGGTAAAAAGTCCAATGAAATCATACAGGGTAGCTTGAGCAGCATCAAATATGCAGCCACTTCCGTGGCCCGAAAATTCGATGAGATTAAGGAAGCTATTTCGGCTAATTCCACACCAGTGAAGAGTTCTGGTATCGCTGCCGATGGCACAATTGATGATGACATACATTACGATGATCCCTCATCGAAGATACGACGTGTATCTAGTGATTTGGATCCGTGGGGTCGCCTAAGTGAGTCTAGAAAGTCTAGCTATAACAATTTAGTGCCGCTTGGTGAGAATACATCCACTACTAGTCTGAATGCTTTCCCCAGTCTACCCGATAATCTATATAGTGCGGTCGCTGATGTAAGTACATGATAAGTGTAATTGCTTATAGTGATCTAATTGTACGGTTTTTGCATTACAGGTTGTGGATAGCCCCGAGTGTGATATTTTAATTCAACTGACGTCATGCTCGCAATGCCACAATTGTTCTGTGTTGCTGTACGATGAGGAGATCATGTCCGGATGGACAGCTGAAGATTCGAATTTAAATACCGCTTGTCATGCGTGTAATAAACTGACTGTGCCATTCCTCAGTGTGCAACTTATTGTCAATGATTCGCTCAAGGACGTAAAACAATCGGATAGCCTCAGTATACCATATTTGAATCCACTGGTACTTCGTAAAGAATTGGAAAACATTCTAACACAAGAAGGGGATTCCTCGCTGTTGAAGCTAAACTTTGTCGAAGAGCATCCGATTATTTATTGGAATATGATTTGGATAATGGAGCGAATCGAAAGTCATACACATTTGCCTGAATTGTGTCTTCCGAAACAGGTGAGTTCTTTTTTCGCCTAGGCCTCGAGTCGACGACTAATTAAACTCAATTAATGTATTCAATTTAAAAAATTAAAGCCACAGCCTTAAGATAGCACCTTTCAAAATTGTCCAGACCTGTCATTGGGTGTCATTTTCACTATTTTCATGTACACATCTCTGCTAACTACATATTTCCATCACATACATCCGCAGTTCTATAAATTTTATTTGAAAATACACATTAAGAAATATGAATGGTTTTAGTTCCACATCGTATGCAACTTATATGTCGGGTCATTTCATAAACCGATATTCGAAATTCTATTAACGACTTTATCTCATTTTTATATGTTTACTGGCTTTTCAAGACATATTTCTCTCAAAACCTACTAACGGCGACTTTAAAACGAAATAAAATTTAATTATTTATTTATGAAATGAAGTATGTGATTTATTAAACATAAAAAACACACATTTAAATGCAATTAACTAATCCAATTGTCAGGCCGAGGCAGACATTGATCCGTTAAGTAAGCTGAAGACAGTCAAAGTTCAGTGCCTGTGGGATAATCTACGTTTACATGCGGAAGCTGGTCCTCCCATGTACATTTTGTGGAAACAAAATCAACCGGCAAGCCCATTACTGAAGGCGCTACTCACCGATCAGACATATTTAAATAAAAAGTACTCTCATTTATTAAAATATTAGAAAAAAAAAAGAAAATAAAAAAATACTTATTTTTAGTGCTATTCAACAAATTATCACAGCTATCCGATGCAATGATTTACTGACACCCGTCAAACGCTTAGCTAATGAACGCCATAAGCTAAAGAACAGCGGCGTTGATCGTACACATTCGATCTACAGGGATATTCTATTTCTGGCACTCACCGCCATTGGTCGTTCTAACGTTGACTTGGCCACATTCCATCGCGAATATGCAGCAATCTTTGACAAACTAACCGAGAAGGAGTGTAACATGTACTATCGCAATCAAGATTTACCACCATCCACGGCAACAATCTACTGTAGGGCATACTTTAAGCCTCTTCTTCTTCCTTGACGCGAGATCGCATTTAGCCGATCCGAGTTCAATGACATACGAAGATAGCCTCGCTACAATTGAACTACTAGAGGCATTTGAACTGAGCAACACAAAAATGTATAATGTGCACGAGTAAAATATTATTTAGACAAACTAATTTTACTCTCTATAATATTGTTGCAGTTTATATTGTTATAATTTTTTTATATATTTAATTCAGTAGACAAAAACAGATGTACTTAATTTCGAGTTTATTTGTGTTTTAATCTCATTTTAATTATGACTGGTTTTCGACAATACATATTATACTTACTAAAACAAAAGAAAAAATAATCATCAGTTCACATAATCTGCCTTACTATTGAGATATTTACTTAAAAATATAGATTATATATACAACTGCATATATGTTTTAAATTAAACAATCTACCGACAGGGCTTTGAATTTTATTACAATAGGCAACCGTTACGGAACATTCTTATTGTATTGTATTACCGTCGATTTCGATTTCTTATTGTTTACAACGGAACCCATCCATGGGAGTATTAACATAAGAGTAGTTCTATTGCCAGCTGTTAATGAATGTTTATATATATATTTTTTTGTATTTATTTAGGGAGCACACAAACTATCCTAAAAAAAAGAAATAAATAAAAACAAAGAAAGCACACCATACTCAACTGTGTAGTATCGATTTCTAGTTTCAATCGAACTTCATTTAATCTTTGTAATTTAGGATTTTATCTGTTTTTAAAATTAAATATTAACAAATTTAACAAAACGTAGATAAATGAATTTGTATTTTGCAATAAAAATTATTATTGTGATACGATGGGAAACAAATAAAGCAAAACGAATGGAGGCAACTGCCGAAAGATTAGAAACAAATGACACAATATGTAATATTATTTTTGTATAAAAATAAAAAATAAATCGAAATAGTTCAGAAAAGGACAAGGTCCAAACATCTGTTGGCTGAAATTTTACAAACAACGGAAAAAGTTTTGTTAAATAAATTAATTGTTGTCTTTTGTTTTCGATTTTTTTTTGGTAACAATTTTTGAAACAAGATGACAGTAACATTTAAAAATGAAAGTTTAACATGTACAGGATAATGATTAACTCTTTAAATAATAATAAATCACCGAATACAAAAAGATTTAAAAGGAAAATGAATATATTTTTATTCTATGTAGAGCACAGTTTCGGTGAGGTCAAAAATATGAATTACACAAAATAGCGGGCAGCCAACTTTAGCCAAAAATTGCATTAGCTTGAAAAATCATTTAATGAATATCAAAAATGATTCTTTATGCATTCAAATTCAAATCACAAAAAATCAGGGAGTTCTCTTTCTGCCTTTAATAAAAAAAAATAGACAACAGGTTGGCTAGCTATGGACATCCTCGCAAATCGAATAGTTTTCCATTTATTCGATTTGATTTACGACAAATATGACAACTATGCAAACCAATTATGTACTTAAAATATTTCCAGGTAGTTAACTGATTATCCTAAAACCGTTTAGTAAATAGAACAACAGGAAAACTGTACAACTAAAGCATTCCATAAGAAATGTATATAACTTTTCCCTTTTAAATGCGTACCGGTTCACCCGGTTATTTGCACTACTAAAAGCAAAGACAATTATACTGAGACCCCCAACTCGCGATCCTCTTGCCGCTGCCCCTGGCCCTCTCATTTTTAATTAAAATTCGCCATTTTGTTTTCCTATCGGTGTTATGTCAATTTGTGACATGCAAAAACATACAAATATAAAAAACCGTGGGGAAATGCAGTAGAGTTCGGGAATACCATATTCTTACATTATTATTTGACTATTTGATTTCTTTGGTTAATAAAACTATCTAAACGAGATGTTCCATACACAAGAAATTTATTATGACAAACATGGTTGCGTATTTCCGCTTTTGAATATCATTAACTTCGATTTGAAGAAAATTTGCTCAAAATGTTTTTATTTTCCTTCAGCCAATCTACATTGTTCATTTTTCATATATATTTTAGGCAAATGTACACTTATTCCTAAAAAATAATTTCAAATTTAACGGATAAAATTCTGTGTTGGTGAGCCGGAATTTTTGAAGTTACGTGACATTTGTCAATACGAATTCTATCGCACCAAATCGTGACCACTCCGTAAAAATATAGCTTGTATGCTAAGTAACGGGAAATCGGCCGGAGTTGGTGATCTGAGTATTGTCTCTGACTAAAAGAAAAGCTTCTCGTAAAACTTCATACAAAATCTTCCAGTTGAATGCACACATACAACAAAACCATTGAAAGTTGTTTTTGCTTACAGCTTTAATAAAATCAAAGACAGTTGTCAAATCATTTGTCAGATTGACATGACATATATTTACAGTGCGCCAAAATAAACAAAATTTCGTGATTCACTGCATATTATGATCAAGCAAAAAAACCCTGATTTAAAGGCAATAAAGCGGGGTTTTCCTTAATACGTCGACAACTCATTTAAGCGGAGTTCTCGTAATTGAGTGAACACTAATGTGTGGCGATTTTAATGCAGATCTCAGTCACCGACTAGCTTCCGTGCTATACGCATCATTGTCGATCGGCTTCTCTCTCCCGTGTGCCCAAGCACATTTTCTCAACTACTCTCAAAACAAACAAAACAATTTATCTTGCTTTGCTTCCCTGCCCTCTCTAACAACCGAGTACTAAAAACCTTGTGAATAGTGTTATCTTGCTTTGCAGCATGGCCTCAGGGCCAAAAATAAAACCGGGAAATCGGTATAGCGGACTCTCAGAAGTCTCGCTTTCTGAACCTCGGGCAAAAAAGAATAAAATAACTGTTAACCTCCTTGAAGAATTCCCCGAGCTCCCTAAAACAACGTCCTCTAAAAATCCACGATTTGTCCTGATCGCGCCCCAAAGTGTAAATAAGCCCCTCACATCTGTCAGCATATTTGCCCTAAGAAAAGCTATTGACGCAATAAGCACAGAATACGAACAAATATCCCAACTTAGAGATGGAAAAATTCTAATTCTCACTAAAAACCAAACAGTCGCCAATAGGTTTTTGTCTACCAAAAACCTATCAAATCTTTGCCCTGTTAATATAACTTTGCATAACCAACTCAACTCTTCAAAAGGAATAGCCTACGCTCCATGCCTTATAAATGTCTCCGAGGAAGAAATTGTCTCTGAAATGAGAACGCAAAAGGTAACCGAAGTATATAAATTCACAAAACTATTCGAAGGAAAGCAACGACCAACAGGTCTAATGCTCTTTACGTTCGACTCCTTCTTGACCCCCCCTACAGTTGAAATTGGCTGGTATAATGCCAAAGTCAGTGAATATATCAATACACCTGTCTGCCATATATGCAATCTTCCACCACACACGAACGCCGATTGTTCAAGAACCATGTGCGCAAACTGCTATGCCCCTCACCCATCTTCATCGAAAGAATGTCCGAAATTTATTCAAATGAAAGAAATTCTAAAAATCAAAACAACAAAAAAATGCAGTATAGCTGATGCCAAACGGTTATATAGAGATCAACACCCCTCCCAAGTAAATCAAATCACCGAGTCCTTTTCTGATAAAGCAAAGCAAGCAAACAATACCCGTTCTCACTCTAACTTCTCCAATAATCAACAATCTCCGCTCAGTGTTCCTACTGCAGAAAATTCTGCAACGGAACCTCTCAAACAAAATCTCACAGAACAAAAAACCCCTCCAAACAACAAATCTAATACAAAAATAGTTCCAACTCCCACTCCCGTATCGTCAGCAAATGTATCAAAATATGTCAAAGAAAACCCAAACGAAATCGCATCATCTCCACCAACTCTCTCTCTCACAACTTCTTCCAATTACATCCAAAAAAACTTAAAAATTAAACAACAAGAAAAGCCTAACTCTCTCCAATCCATCGAACCCAACTCAAACTTGCCTGTTGGTGGGCCCTGTGCAACCAACTCAAGTAACGCAGACATTTCTGCAAAAACTTATCACCATAACACACCCGCAAATAATCCACTCAACTCGCCAAACCAGATTACTACACCCAACATTATCGCAACACCGACTCTCTCTCCTCTCTCCAATACTACGCAATCGCTAATCATAAACAATCAATATTACATTACCCTTTCTGATGAAGAAGATGAAGAAGTTATGTAAACACAATAATTCAGCCCATAAGCACGACTCTGCTGCCCAGGAATTGAATCTCTCAAGCTCCCCAGGGAACTTGAGGGATTCAACGCTTGGACAGCAGAGTCGAATCGTAACACCCTCAACTTCGACAAACCCCGATTTTTCACAGTATAGCTCGAAATATACCGTACAAAAGTCTCTAATTAGGGTTCTTCAATGGAACCTAAATGGGTTTTTAAATAATTTTCACGAACTACAGCTTCTTATAAATGAATTCACGCCATCTATCATTTCTTTACAAGAAACCCACATAGAACATAATCCAAAATTAATTCCACATGCTCCTAAGCAATACTCTCCCTATTTCCATAATTTAAATACAAACACATCTGCAAAACAAGGAGTAGGTATCCTGGTTCACAAATCTATCCCACACATACCCCTTATAATTAATTCAAACATATCAGCAGTAGGGGCAGAAATTGACTTAGGAGTAACAAAGCTTACAGTTATATCGCTATATATCCCACCTGACCAACATTTTTCTTCCTCAGACATTGAAAACATAATTAACTCTTTTAGTACCCCAATAATCTTAACCGGGGATTTTAATTCCTGGAGCCCTCTATGGGGTTCGCCATCCAGCAACGCCCGTGGCAAAAAAGTGGAATATTTGTTAAACCATTCAAACCTAATTGTTTTAAATAACGGGAAACCCACCCATTTTTCAACCCATAGAACTTTCACCCATGTAGACCTCACCCTCATTTCCCCCCAACTCTGCCCAAACTCTACATGGACCGTTCTACCTGATCTACACGGAAGCGATCACTATCCTATTGTGACCACAATTACATTCGGAGCTAGGCAAAAAAGCATCAAGAACACCCCTAAATACCAAACTGATAGGGCAAACTGGCACCACTTTCAAAATAAAATCACTGAACATCTGTCAGTTAAGGAAATATCCCCAAACACTAACAAAGAAGCAGCCATAATACAAAAGTCAATTCGATATGCAGCTAACGTTGCTATCCCCCAAACATGCCACAATTCCACAAATCGCAAAATTCCCTGGTGGAACAAAGAGATTAAAGAGCTTCGACAGTGTAAACAAAATGCCTGGCAACAGTTTAAGAGATTTCCGACAGACTCAAACCTAATTTCATATCGAAAATCCAACGCTCTCTTCCGCAAAACTGCGAAGTCCGCTAAAAAAATTTGTTTCCAAAATTTCACATCAAACATAAATCCAAATGCTACATCAAAGAAACTGTGGGCTGATGTTAAAGCTCTAACCGGTAACTATGTACCACACTCAATAAAATTTATTAACTGCAATACAGTTTCTTTATCATGCCCGTTTGAAATCGCAGAACAATTTGCAAAAACTTGGTCCATCTACTCAAGTGACGCAAACTTTTCCGACAGGTTTATCCGTATGAAAAATACTGCGCTTACGAGGGACGCTCCAAAATATAAAACAAACTCATCTGCAAAAACGATTGAGACCCCCATCAGTCTAATAGAATTAGAGAGCTCCATAAACACAGCCAAAGGGAAAACACCTGGCTTTGACCGAATAACATACATTATGCTCAAAAACGCTCCTCCAATATTAAAGCAACGACTTCTATTGCTATACAATAATATTTTTTCCCACGGCATCATACCACAAATGTGGAAAACTGCGAGCGTTATACCAATACCAAAACCAAACAAGAAACCTTCCGACATTAGTGGATATCGTCCAATATCCCTCCTTCCTTGCAATGGAAAAATTCTTGAAAAAATTATATCAAAAAGGCTTCTTTGGTTTCTAGAAAAAAACAACCTTATAAATGCGAACCAGGTTGCATTTAAACATGGTCGCTGCACTATGGATGCACTGCTACATGTAGACCAATATATTGCCTCTGCTTTTTCAAATAAAAATCACGTCTCGGTGTTATCAATCGACTTTGAAAAGGCATTCGATAGAATTGGTATACATGTTATTTTAAATAAACTGATGCAGTGGAAAATTGGCCCCAAAATGTATAGGTACATTAAAGCCTTTTTAACTAACAGACAATTTCGCATAAAACTAAACAGTATCTATTCATCTATTAAACATCTTCACAATGGAATACCGCAAGGTTCACCACTCTCAGTAATCCTATTTTTAATAGCGTTTAATGAGTTAAGTGCAATAGTACGCAGATATAAAACAATCGGTCATTCCCTATACGCGGATGACCTTGTAATATTTACAAAATGCTGTAATCTAACAACTACATCTGCAGCTTTTTCAAACTTTTTGATTGACCTCACTACCTGGTGCTATACCTCTGGATCAAAGATCTCAATTGAAAAAAGTAAAATTCTGCATATATGTAGGAAAACTAGCTGCCCAAAAAATCTATCTCTACATAGTAACTTTGGAAACATAAAAAATGTAAATACATTAAATATTCTAGGTATTACTTTTGATGTTAGTTTTAATTTTAAGGAACATTGCTTAAACCTCAAGAAGAGCCTAGCTACCAGACTAAATATGATTAAGTATCTCGCTTCCAAGAACAGCTTCTGCCATGTAAATTCCCTGATTAACATCACCAGATCCACTATTCTTTCTAAGATTGACTATGGACTAAGTATCTATGGGAAATGCTCCCAATCCTCATTTAAGCTCATCCAACCAACATACCACTCGGCAATAAGAACCAGCCTAAAAGCACTTAGAAGTACACCGATTAAAAACATCCTAACTGAAGCTGGACTCCCGTCTATCCAACAGAGATACGACTTCATCACTTCACTGCAAATACAAAAGATAAACTCTGTATTCAAAACACCAATTGCTTTGGACGTTAAAAAAATCCTTCGTCGACGTAAAACACCAAAATGCCCATCCACTATATATTTACAATACGATATCCATCGCAAAATCCATAGGTGTACCCATATTAAGCAAAACGTACAAGCCCCCCTTTCATCCGCCATGGTTGCTAAAAAAGTAATCATTTATCTCTGACCTTAACATGCTGCCAAAAGCGTCCACAAACCTTGAGACTTACAATCAAATGTTCTTCAAAACCCTCGCAAATTACCGACAAAAAAACTGGTCCTTCGTTTTTACCGACGGATCAAAAACTCAGCATGGTACATCCTTCGCAGTCGTCGACCAAGATGGCAAAACTTTATCCAAAGGCCTCCTCTTACAGCTCTCATCGGTACTGTCAGCAGAAGCCATGGCAATTCTAAAAGCCACTGAACTAGCAAAACCAACAAAAATTATTATTTGCACCGATAGCCTGTCAGTAATCAAATCCATCCAAAACGTCAACAATAAAACGGAGATAATTGCAACCATCCGGGACAAACTAATAGCAAACCGATACCACATAAAACTAATGTGGATACCAGGACACGTAGGCATAACTGGAAACGAAAAAGCCGACCGGACTGCGAAGGCAGCAGTAGCTGAGCCTATAATTACTTTTTATTGTCAAAATAATAAGGATACTAAAAAGGAAATATTTAGATTCTGGGAAGATGTAAGACTCGAGGATTGGAAATCCTACTCACATCACTACACAACGACTAACCCCCTGGCGGAAAAAGCGGTTTATCCAATAAATTGCTCCAACCTCAAAAACAAGATCTTTTTACGACTTCGTTTGGGACACACTTACATCACCCATAGCTACCTTATGACAAAAACTGAACCCGCAAATTGTCATCTGTGCAATAGCAACACAATGCTTACTATTAAACATTTGATATTCGAGTGTCCTACAGTCAAAACTGCCACAAAACAGCTTTCACCTGCAAACAACCTACCGGACTTACTTAAAAACCCAACGGAAGTAAATATAGATTTAGTTTATGAGCTCTTTAAAAATATAGGATTAGAAAATAGTATATAATAACATTATTATAAATATAGATTACTCTCACGTTAAATATAAAAATAAATCAACAAAAACTATTTTAATATAGTCAGCTGAAAGCCCTGGTAGCTAGTGCTGCAAATTTATTGTATTGATAATGTAATTTATTACTTATTAATAAAGTATATAATAATAATAATAATAATAATAATAATAATAATGCAGATCTATTCAAATCTGATAACAGATGTAATCAGCTTTTAGATAATATTGCTTCATCTGGTTTGACTGTGGTCAACTCCTGCACTACGCGCTTTGCGCCTGACTCTCAGCCAAGTCTTCTTGATTTAATAGTTGTCTCTGACCTCTCCAACGTCTTGTTTTGTGATCAATTTTCTCTAGAGGGGGTATCTGATCATGATCTCCTTTTCTGCACCTACAATATATGTTACAGTAGAAATACGAATGTTTCTTGAGATTTATTGATCAAGTAGTTTTAGTTTTTATTATATAGGAAAATTAATTTTATTTTTTCTTAGTTATTCCTGAAACATTGTAGAGACTACATTGTATACTCATCTTTCTATTCATAAAGAATAAATCTAATAGGTTATGGGTCTAGACGCGAGTTCAGGAATATTGCGCAAAGAATAATTAGAGATATTAATAGACAATTTATAAAGAATAAACAAAATGGATTTTGCCAAGCACATAAGACCATTAACTAACGAATTGGATTGGCCCATCTGGAAGCGAAAAATACGTGACCTGCTTGATTACCATGAAGGAGCATTGGTTGTCATAGACAGGAAGTTGGTGAAGCCATCTTCCTTAGAGGAAAATGCTACGGCAGTTCAAATCAAGGAACACAAAGACAAGTGTGATTTGTACCGCAAGGCTAACAGCTACGCCAAGTCTATGATAACTACATAGTTCAGTAACTGATGGAGTATATCAGAAAATTATGGACAAAGAGACAGCTCAAGATGCATGGGAAGCGTTAAAGCAGCAGTTTGAAGCAACATCTAATGACCAGCTGTTCAAGATCTGCACTGATTTATTTAAGTTCAGTTGGACGGCAGGAGAGGATGTTTCCACACACATTGCTAAGCTGAGAAGCTTGTGGAATGAGTTGAACAATGGTTTTGTTGGAAGAAACGAAAATCGATTACCCGATTTAATATTAATATGTAAGATGTTGCATATTCTACCCAGCAAATTTGAAACGTTTCGGTCTAGTTGGATGCTACTAACTAAGGACGAACAAAGAACGTTTGATGAGCTAACAATGCAACTATGTTTGTTCGAAAGAAATTGGGCACAGGATGTCAATATTGAGAAGTTTGTCCAAGGCGCACTTGTAGTAAAAACAGATTCTAGAAAACAAGGGGGCAAACTAAAACATAACAGTAATTGGTCCAGAAATCAAGATAAATGTAATTACTGCAATAAGAAAGGACATTGGGTACGGGACTGCAGAAAGTGGGTAGCTGATGGACGACCATCTAAAAATAATATAATGGATGGTGGTGAAAGCAATGCAGTTGATACCAATGTGTCTTTAGTCTCTATTTCTAATGAAGTGAATACAGCAGACACAAACTCAACAGATTGGTGGATTGACAATGGAGCGACAAGGCATGTTACAAATTGTCCAAATAAATTCATTGAATTCGAAGAGTTTGGAAACTCGTGTAGCATAAAAGCAGCTGGAACAGAAACTCTAAAGGCACTAGGAAGAGGAACAATTCGAATGCTATCAATTGTAAATCGTCGAAAGAAAAGAATTACGTTGGAAGATGTTTGGTATGTCCCAAGTATTTCAAGATATTTATTTTCTGTTTTAGCAGCTCAAGACAGAAACCCAAACAATGAGTTTAAGTCGATAGCTACCAAATGCTATCTAAAGTTGATGGAAAGACAGTGCTGTGCGGAGTTCGCGAAGTATGCGGATCGTTGTAAATACAAGCCCTCCATCAAACCGATTTTCTTAGAGCAAGAGGTGAAACTAAATATAGCTGTAGCTGATTGTTCAATGTTACAACTATATCACGAAAGGTGGGGACATCAAGATAAGCGACACGTCAAAGAGATGCTTGAGAGGCAGTTAGGCATAAGAGTCAATTTGGACAACGAACTTTGCGAACCGTGCATTTATGGCAAAGCACATCAACCAGGTGAACTAATGTCAACAGATTTATTTGGGCCATTTCATGAATCTTTTCAGAAGATATTTAGTTGTTTTCAAGGACAGTTATACCAAATTTCGGTACGGATTTGTAATCAAGGACAAATCTGAAGTGAAGGATGTGTTGGAGCGAATGCTCATACATGCAAAAATACAAGGACATTCAATAAAGGAATTATTAAGCGATAATGGCGGAGAATTTGATAATTTAGAAGTAAGGACAATACTTCAAGAGAATGGAATAACTCAAAGACTGACAGCTCCGTACACACCAGAGCAGAACGGTGGTAGTGAACGAGAAAATAGAACAATAATTGAAATGGCAAGAACTTTCAAATATTCTAATCCAGAAATTCGATTTCCAGCAGTTATTTGGGCAGAGCTAGTAAATTCTGCAGTGTATATTTTGAACAGAACAGGTAAATCATTAGTAAAATGAATGAGTCCATATGAGCTTTGGATGAATAAAAAACCAAGGACTAAACATCTACGTATTATCGGATCGATTTGCTATATACTTGTTCCAAAACAAAAGAGAAGAAAGATGGATGAAAAAGCAATTAAGGGATATCTTGTTGGATATGATGGTGAGGAGCGGTACAGAATATATTTGAAAGAAGAGCACAAAGTTGTTTTGTCAAGAGATGTACAATTTCTGGAGATGCCTAGTCAGACTAAATGTGAAGTAAGAGTTGAATTGCCACTTCGAGATATAAATAGAACCCCAAAAAGAATGTATAGAAGAAAATTCAGAAGTAGAAGAAGAAGAAAAGCAACAACAAGAAATTTATGAAGACACAAGAGTCGAAACAGGAAGTAGCAATGACGAATATGAAACCGGAGCTGATACGGTCACGGATTTGGAAGTTGAAGAACGCAATTTTTCGTCTTCATCAAGACATAATCTTAGAGACCGTTCAATATTAAGAAAACCATAGCGGTTTGACGATTTTGTTATGACAGCAGAGGAGTTTGTCAATTTAACTCAAAATCCTGAGACGTACCAAGAAGCCACCGAAAGCAAACAGAGTGTAGAGTTCTCCACTCCATGGAGACAGAGAAATTACATCATTAAAAGAAAACAAAACTTGGAAACTGACATCATTACCCAAAGGAGCAAAGGCAATACCTTGTAAGACGAATCCTGACGGCAGTATAGATAAGTATAAGGCAAGATTGGTTGCGAAAGGATTTACGCAGCGTCAAGGAATAGACTACAGTCAAACTTATAGTCCCGTAGCAAAAATGACAACAATTCGTTCAATAAGTATAGCTGCAAGCGAGAAGTAACACCTTGCACAGTTTGACGTGGCAACAGCATTCTTATATGGAGAGTTAGAAGAACTCATTTATATGAATCAGCCAGAAGGATATAATGATGACACAAATAAAGTCTGTGAACTTAAGAAAAGCCTATATGGATTAAAGCAGGCGCCAAGGTGCTGGAATAAACGTTTTTGGTAGTTTTTTTTATCAAAATTGGGATTAAAAGCAAGTGAAGCTGATTCATGCTTGTATATCCGGGAAGAAGAAGGAAAGATGCTCATTATAGTTTTGTACGTTGATGATGGTCTGGTTGCAGCAAATGATCCAAGAGATTTAGAAATATTTTTAGAAAAGCTGAAATGCGAATTTAAAATTATATCAAAGAAAGCTGTATATTTTTTGAAATTGAACAAGAGGAAAACAAAATTAAAATAAGTCAAAAAGCACATGCAAGTAGGATTCTCGAACGCTTTAATTTTCAAGAGTGTAAGCCGATTTCAACGCCAATGTTAAAGTGTTCTGAAATTTCAAATGCAGGGAACGAAAATGTAAAGAAGCATAACTTTCCCTACAGGCAAGCAGTTGGCGCTTTGATGTATCTGATGCTTGGCACAAGGCCAGATCTAGCTTACAGTATTGGTTTTCTTTCAAGATCACTGGAAAATCCATCTGTAGAAGATGTCGTGAAAGTTAAAAGAGTTTTCAGATATATTGCGGGGACTCTTAATTTTGGAATAACTTACCACAAGAATTAAAATTTCTGGAGTGCTTTTAGTTTTTATTATATAGGAAAATTAATTTTATTTTTTCTTAGTTATTCCTGAAACATTGTAGAGACTACATTGTATACTCATCTTTCTATTCATAAAGAATAAATCTAATAATATAGACCTCTCTTGCGCTCCCCTGGAGGAATCTTTTCAATACCGAGATTATGCAGCAATAAATAACGACATCCTACAATATGATGCAAGTTTGCTTCCATGGTATTCCTGTTACTTCGTAACAGATGTTAATGAAAAAGTAGAAATTGTTCAAACTTTAATACACAATCTTTTTAATATCCATGTCCCCATTAAGACAGTTGCGGTGCGCAATAAAAGATGCCCATGGTTCACTACAGAGGTGCACGTTGCTATAAAAGCTCGTAGGAAACTGTATGGCAAATGGAAACTAAGGCCTACTAGTCAAAATTGGGATGCTTTTTGTAGAGCCAGGAATAACTCTTCAGCTATCACCAGAAGGGCAAAAAAAAGATACTTCTTGTCCAAACTAAGTGCTGACCAACCGCCAAAAAACTCTGGGATAATTTACGATCTATTGGACTAGGTAAAAATAATGTATTAACGAAAACACCCGACATTGATACCAGCTCTTATTTTATTCCAGACAGAAACCTTTTCTTCAGCTCTCACTGTTGCTTAGATTTATACATCATATACAAGACCTTAAGTCGAACGCTATTGGGGAGGATGGATTACATTTACGCCTTGTAAAAATAATACTTCCTCATATTGTTAGTTGTATAACTCATTTGTTTCATTTTTGTATCACGTCTTCCACTTTCTCTGATTGCAAGCTAAGGTCATCCCCGTACCTAAGAAAAACAATTAATCTCTGACTATCGTCCTATTAGTATCTTACCATGCCTATCTAAGGTTTATGAAAAAGTCCTTGCCAATCAGATCTCTAGACACCTAAATCGCTTCAATTTATTGTCCCCAGTGCAGTCCGGTTTCCGAGCTCAACACAGCTGTCAAACGGCAATGATCAACGTTCTTGAAGATATTAGAATAGAGTATGATAAGGGCTACCTTACGATGCTATGCTTGCTTGACTTTTCAAAAGCCTTTGACACGGTAAACCATGACATTTTATGCAAGAAATTAAAGCTGTACTTTGGATTAAGCGAATATTCAGTGCATCTGATTAGGAGCTATCTTTCGAATCGATTTCAAAAGGTCTTTGCTGAGCAAAAATATTCTCGGCCTGGACGTATTCTGGCCGGGTTCAATTATTGGCCCAATCCTGTTCTGCCTTTATATAAATGACCTACCACAAGTTTGCTGCAACGCATCTATACATCTATATGCTGATGATGCACAGATATATCTTTCTCGACCAATTGGATTGGTGGAAGATCTCTTGGCTTGATTCAATTCTGATCTCTCTTTCGGTTAAAACTAAATTAATTTTGATTTCAAAAAAGCTGTATGATACTGAAGAGATGCCGCCTATTTATATTAATTCCTGCAGACTTGAGTTTTACGATACAGTTGTAAGCCTTGGGTTCAAGTTGAATCGATCCCTTTCCGCTATCGACCATGCAAATTTTATCGTGGCGCGTGTTTATGCAGGATTACGAAAACTCTGGTTGTATAGTGGTATAGTGGTATACCCAAAATTAGATTCTCAGTCTCAGCACAAATTACTTGTTACTTTTAATGATATGGTGCGATATGCATTTGGAATTATAAGATATGATCATGTGTCTGTCTACCACAAACATGTTCTTGGTAGTTCATTACAACATTATTGGGAAATTAGGTGCTGTGTATTCATGCACAAAATAATACATAACCGTTCACCACAAAATCTATTCCAGAAACTGCAATTTGTCCAGTCACCGTGAACTTTCAACCTCATAACGCCTTCATCTAATTTTTTGAATACATCACGCCTCTTTCTTGTCCACACTGGCAGACTTTAGAACTCTTTACCTGTCACCGTCAACAAATAATTGGAGCCGGAAAATTTAAAAATGCACTATTTGCACATTTTGCACATTTATGTAATCTACGTATTTCTTCTTTTACTTTATTACTCTCCTTCTTTTCTAATTTTTCTCCCTTCTTGTCCTTTAGACAAATCCCAACACCCCTCCAATACGTGTTAAAGTTAATTTCTTTTTTTTCTCTCTCTTTTTTGCTTAAGCGCATTTAATAAATTTTCACTTAATGTTTCTATTTATATTTACTTCGCTCGCTATTAAAGTTAATCTAATTTTAATGTATATTTTCTTGAGCTTTAATGTTCTATAAAAGACTATTGTTCTTATTTTTACTTTACCAAATAAATTAAACTTGAATTAAACTTGAAACTTAAAGTCCAAGAAAATCGACGCAAGACACAAGTACCTTTTCTGTCCCAATTGAAAATGGACTAAAAATGGGTACTCATGAGCCCACAAAGATTGTTTTTTTATGCCTATCGAACTTCGAAAGGGCAAGAAAATCAGCGCAAGACACAAGAGATATGGCCGAATGCGAAAAATGGGTTCGATTTTATTTTATTTCGAATTTACGAATGTAAAATTAAGCCCACAGCAGGCTATTAAATTATATTATCCTTCCGCACAAATTTAACATCTCTAATTATCCTCTGTTTCTTTTCCCCCAATAAGACGTCTTGATCCCATATGTCTCGCAATTCTTGACCGGTAAGCTTTCGAAACCAGATTTGCCTTTGAAGCATCTCGTGAATTGTCTTGCCGCAGACAAAAAGTTTAATCGGCTGATGACAATCTAAATCCGCCTTTGATATGGCAATCGATCCAGAAGGTGAATCCTCAATCGCATCTTCCGTTATTAACAAAGCATCAAAAGAGAAAATTGCATGTAGCAAATACAGTAGCCCACAGCAGAGTGATGTGATACTTTGCTTCTTACTGATAGCAAAAAACGGATGTACAGACTCCTCATAGTCCGATAGGTACATCAGATGAAAATCTCTCTCCGCATGGTACATTGAAAATATCGACGAAATAATAAAGAACACGGTTGCCACCGTACTTACTATTGCCTCTAGGAAAATCGATGGTTTGGATCCTAAACTGATGCCAATATTTCCAAATATCGCAATCATTGTAAATCCAAAGAATGTTCCACAAAAGTACATTTCATGTGGCAGCGGCTGGCGATCATCCAAAAAGCCTTTTATGTGAAATATCATGCAGGCCCCACCCAATAAAGATTCGAGGAACTTGAAAAAGAACCAAACTTCTTCCATTGTTTTAGTTATGACAGTAATTGATATCCCCTCAAACGCCTACTATAGCCGACAAGACGAAAAATCACACACATTATCTTTTAAGTGTATATTTTCAATACATGAGTGTATCTTGCCGAAGACTTAACGTTTATGTAAACAAAAAAAAAATAAAATGCTGACTAATAATCGAAAGGGCAAAACGTGGAGTAAAAAATAAAAAACATCATTTCATTTACGGTAAACACGTGTAGTTGCTATATAACGTTTGAAGCTTGACTAATTAGGTGATGTGTTTCTCTTTGGTGTTGACGGTGGTAGATCCATAGTCTTGCATACCCAACCAGCGATGTCGACTTCTTCCACTTCAGCCTTCTGTATCCATGCGTGGTTCTGTAAGCAAATGATTTTTAAATTTCGTTTGGTGAGAAAAGTTTGTCAGCTAAACATACCAAAAGCGTTTTTAAGTCAGCCCTTTCATCAGGATTTTTCTTAAGGCAAATATCGACAAAGTTCTTAAAATCGACGGTGAAGATGTTGTGCTCCAATTTGGGCGGCGGTTCGTTAACGATATAGTCGAGTAATTCAAAAATAGCCATGTTTTTGGGCTCAACTGTTGTTTGACTACCCTCTTCGGTGTTTTCATCGAATATGGCTTCAAGAGTCTTTGCGTCAGGCGGTGGAATGGGGTACATACCAATTGCCATTTCCACAAGTGACAAACCAAGTGACCAGATGTCCGATTGTACAGAGTAGTGAGTGCCTTGTAGCCTCTCGGGCTGTAAAATAAAAGAAAACTGAAAAATGTTTCGCATATACATTCTGAAATAAAGAACGCAGTCATTAGCTTAATTCGTCAAAAGTATTTTAGGCAGATTTTTATTGGTAACAAGGATATGATTCACTTTTGGTAAATTGAATAGCATTTCGTCGTTTATAGACCTTTCGCAGATACAAAGTAAAACCAATCGATACGACATGGTCATGTTTTGGTCCCGACATAATTCACGTCACTGGCGATTTCTATCGAACAACATAAAAAGCCAGTGATATTATACTCGAGCAGCAGGTATAACAGAAAAGCGTATTATAAATACATCAACGGATTTTGAAAGCAATAAAACTTAATTTGAAGCTCTGTGCAAAAGTTTACAGGAGCAATACAATTCATGTAAATTGTGCTACTTACCGACATATAACTCCGTGTGCCAACAAACGAATTCGCCATCGAATCAATCAGCTGACCAGAAACTCCAAAATCACAGATTTTTATTTCACCACTGCTATTCACTAGGATATTACTGGGTTTCACATCTCTGTGCATTATGGCATGTTTATCACGCAAGTAGCTCAATCCCTTCAACACGGCAAGTGTAATCTTTCCCAAAATTGATTCGGGGATACGACCAGCGCGCTTTAATATGAGATCAAGGGATCCACCGTCCATATACTCCATACAAATGCTTATTTCACCATCGCTATAAAAAGCACCATAGAAGCCAACTATATGTGGAAAGTTGCACTCGTGTAGCACTTTCAGCTCTCTGATGATTTGTTTCTTAATAGCTGGTTTCACTTCGAGATGAATCAGCTTGCGAGCCATTATCAGCTGTGTCGGAATGTGTCTGACTTTCATGACAACACCGCCATTGCCAGATCCTAGTTCGCCTAATTTCTCCAAGTCCTCATCGCTGAGCTCACCGATTTTTTCTTTCTGACTGAGGAACACCTTGATGCGTTTTCGTGCTGTATCATCCATTTCCAATTCTTCCAGCGTTTCGGTAAGGGCCTCGATGCTTGTCTTTGGTTTCCCCAGCAAACTATGTTTTCTTTAATTAGTTCAAGTGAATTCACGAAGGAAAAAACCAAAAACAAAAGAACACACAAAACGCCGAAAGCAAAACCAAAAAAATTATTCCAAAAAAAAAATTAAATTTCGAATGACAAAAAGCAGGCATATTTACTCTGTCCCTGATGGAGTCTTGAACGGTGGTGTTGGAACCACCTGCTGCGCTGTAGAGTCCACAGATCCTGGTGGCAGGGTAAGGTTTAGCTTGTTTTTCGACATCCTTCAATATGTGTATCCCTGGGTCGTATATAGATAGAAATGAACACTACTTAACACCGAATGGGTGGTGAAAATCACAGAATGCTTTTATTTATTCGTTTATTCGTTATTTATTATAATTGAAAATTTGATGGTTTCAGTGTTGCTTTTATGAACTTTATCTTATGATTACTACAATTGCAGGCAAATCTTTTGGAAGCTGCCCTGCCCGTAAGAATTTTTTTGTTTCTTCCTTTCGGCTGTCAAAGGAAAAAATATGCGTCAACTATTTCCATAAAATTGTCAAAATTAACAGACCTGTTTGATTGCAACTGGATGGTGAAAGTCGGGAACAGAAAGTTCTGATCATTAGATGTGAATGGCTTATATCGTTTTCGATTGGCATTTCAGATTTTGCTTCATATTTTCAAGTCCGTGACATCCAGAATGTTATGTTCTAATTTGAATTTTTTTTTTAAAATGTATTGTTTACTGTAAACACTGCGATTTTACGAAATTTGAGTACTTATATTACCTACATGTAACAATAATCGAAGTTTATTTTAACATTTATATCCTTCAAATATTCCAGAATTTAAAAACTACCATTGAAATTATGGTGTTCAAATGAATAATTCTGGCTTTATTTTACATTAGCAAATCGATCGTACATACGAAAGCGAGCTAAAATCAGAGATGAATGAATAAAAGAGATGGGTATCTTTCGCACGTCTATCCCCCCAAAACTCATTTGTTTACATTGTTGTTTTTGTAATTTCAACCCCCGTCTGTGAATACGTGTGAGCTACAAAAAAGCATGTTGGCTGGCCAACATTCCTTTTGCTTTTATGGGCATCGCGCTGTTCAATTGTTTTGTGTCTCGTATTTAACTTGTTTAGTTTTTGTTAAGGATTCGATTAAAATAAAAAAAAAATTGTGAAATACTCATTTCGGAGTAGCGAATTATTGCATTAAAGTTCAATTCATGAACTCACATATACTTGAAAAGAAATGAGCATATGTGCGTGACTTCATGAATTTTACGGGAAAACAGCTTGTAGGCAGCCGCCTTTCCACTGAAAAGTTATATATCTCTGTATTCAATTATCTTTGGCTAAAATCTTCCTATTTCTCTTACCTACCAGTGTAGCGCTGGAACGAGACAAGTAATTGCGAACGAAACAAATATAGAGTATCTAATGAAGAGAATAGGGGAAATAGAGAGAGGATATTCATATGGGACATTAGGCGTGTTTTTCGAACTTCGTTCTCAGCAAAGCAAAGTAAAGAAAGATTTTCAACACACAAATTACAATAACTATTACGAGTCTCGAAGTGTCAAGTAGAGCGTAGTTGTTGTAATTGCATGCTAAAAATCCTACTTTACTTTGCTTTGCTGAGAACGAATCTCAAAAAAACATGCCTATTGCAGTTTAGCATCTCGATCAAAAAGGATTTTTGAGTACCAATAAATATTCAAGTTAAAAAGTGGTTTTGATCATTTCACTTGTTACGCTATAGATCAGAAGTGGAATCGTGGACTAAAGTTAAGTTTAGACCTATTTGTTTTGCTTTGTGTATAGATATACATAAAGCATAGCAGCGAATACGTTCAACTCAAAGCAGGATTATTTTTCCAATGTGGTGTTTTTAAAATGTAGTTTTGTTGAATTGGTAAATGGTTTCAATTTTTTTTTTTGATCTAAATCACTTTTCGCGTTCCATTCGAAAAAAAAACAATCTTTTTTTGATTCTCATCACTTTTTGCAGAACTCGATATTTTTTCAGATTTACGCATACTACCACAAATACAGCACAGCTGTTTTACGTCATTTAAAGTAGTTTGTCTCAAAAAAAATGTGCAAAGTTCCGTGAAAACCAAAATAAAGAAATACATAAACAGCAATGGACATAGTTTTGGAGGAATTATTATCTTCATTGTCTTCCTCATCATCTGGAAACTACGAATCACCAAAACTACTCCATTTGTATCTACAACAGAGGAAACATTTTTGAAGCCGATTTTCATGGTTGATTTTACCAATCACAAATGCAATTTGAGCAGCTGATTTTGTTGTCAAATAACGCACTAATCCATTCACAAAAGCAGATCAATTTCGTTGCATGTTCCATGAGCCGCATAAAATCTGAGATCTGAAAAAGATTTTTGGTGGTCCCAATGGAAAACGACATTATATAGAATATAATTATGTTTTTGGTTTACAAAAAACGGTTGTTCTGTTCTTGGGATATTCTACGATGATAGGGCGGGAATGCTTTTAAGTGTTGGATAGAATATAATTGCGTTTTTGGGTTTACAAAAAAACGGTTGTTATGTTCTTAAGATATTCTGCGCATGATGAGCTGCGAATGTGTTGAGTTGTAGCACTAAATGGCCATTCATGTTAATAAATTGGTGCGTTGTTTAAATAGCATTTTACATTTCTTTCGTAGATTTGTATGGAGGACATGAGTGTTCAAATGCTCATAGTTGAGCTTAAGAACAGAGGTCTGCCAATATCTGGATCTAAACGTGTACTGCTTAACAGAATCGCTCAACATGATGAAAAACAAGGAACTCAGTGCATAGCTCAAGCAGAGTGCACGTCAATTGATACTGAGGACATGACGCAGGCATGTAGTCCGGTCAATCTTGAGAAACCCGACGTTACTTTTAGCGCCGAAACATCGACCGTTAATGATGAGGACCTGAGGGCAAGGGAGTGGGACATTATAAGACGGGAAAAGAATTTGTTAAAAAAGGAACGGAAGATCTCCATGCAGGAACGTGAACTAGCTGTGAAGTTAAAGAACTTGGAAGATGCACAAGTCCGAAACATACACACTTCAAGAAGACCAAGAGTAAACTTTAGCATTAGAAAAATTGCCGACGCATTACCAACTTTTTCACCTTGGGATATCACCTCTATATCCTCTGAAGGTTGGGTTAGCAGAGTTGAAGGTTTTGTAAAAATATATGACTGGGATGAAAGTGCTCTATGGTTGGCAGCGACCTCGAAAATGCGTTGCCCGGCACGTTACTGGTGGGACACTAATCAGGAGATATCGGCTTCCTGGAATCAATTGGCGATTGGGTTAAAGGCTAATTTCCCACACCAACACAATGAGGTAGAAATTCAGCGACAGTTAGTGAGAAAAACAAAGAAACCTAACGAGACTGCCGAGAGTTACTGCCATGAGATGAATATGCTGGGTAAGAGGATCCAACTCTCCGACAAAACTATTATCCAGTATATTCTCACTGGGCTTAATGATTCTCAAATGAGTTCAAGCTTAGCATCAGCCAGGCAGGGCATTATGCACGACAATGTACACAGTCTAGGAAAAGGCAACATTCTACTGGCCAAGACAACAATTTCGAGTCCCAGCAAAACTAGACAAGACCACAGACAAAAATTGCAGAGTCATCGTTATTTGAAACAGTACTGGAATTGACTGCTATCAAAAGAATGTAAACCAAAGATAATGGAATACAGAGATATATAACTTTCCAGTGGAAAGGCGGCTGCCTACAAGCTGTTTTCCCGAAAAATTCATGAAGTCACGCAAAAATGCTCATTTCTTTTCTAGTATATGTGAGTTCATGAATTGGACTTTAGTACAAGAATTCGCTATTCCGATAATTGTATTTCACTATTTTTTTTATTTTAATCGAAGCCTCAACAAAAACCAAATAAGTTCAATACTAAACACAAAACAATTGAACAGCGCGATGCCCATAAAACCAAAAGGAATGTTGGCCGGCCATTAGCAACATGCTTTTTTGTACCTCACACGTATTCACAGACGGGGGTTGAAATTACAAAAACAACAATAGGCCTTTTTTATTATGCTCACATGATCTGTATAGATCATTGATTTCCATGATATACAACAAAAGTTGGATCTTGTACTGTTGTTGTAAACCGTGAAAATCAATGATCTATACAGATCATGTGAGCATAATAAAAATACGTGTGAGGTGCAAAAAAGCATGTTGCTAATGGCCGGCCAATATTTCTTTTGCTTTTATGGGCAACGCGTTATTCAATTGTTTTGTGTTTGGTATTACACTTGTTTGGTTTTTGTTAACGCTTCGATTAAAATAAAAAAAAATAGTGAAATATACATTTCGGAATTGCAAATTCTTGCATCAAAGTTCAATTCATGAACTCACATTTACTAGAAAAAAAATGAGCATATGTGCGTGACTTCATGAATTTTTCGGGAAAACAGCTTGTAGGCAGCCGCCTTTCCACTGGAAAGTTATATATCTCTGTATTCCATTATCTTTGGTAAACAGTATGAAGCTCTACTTGATTTAGGAAGTGAACAATCCATACTCTCAAAAACAGTGGCTAAAGAAATAGGAACTACTTTAGAGAAGTGTGACGCCACTCTGCATGGCTTTGGTGGTGGAAAATGCCGAGCTATTGGTAGCAACTTGTGCAAAATAGATAAGGCCGTTTTTCAGGTTCCAGCTATGGTGGTTGACGACGAATGCCTTTCGGAACGATTAATAATTGGAAAGCACGTGTTGAATAATCCTGCATGCGATATGCACAAGACAGGAGATATTCTCACAGTACAAAGAATCAAGACTGACACCAAAGACAAATCATACGAGTCAAGTAATTGCGAACGAAACAAATATAGAGTAATGAAGAGAATAGGGAAATAGAGAAAGGATATTCATATTGGACATTGCAGTTTAGCATCTCTATCAAGAAGGATTTTTGAATACCAATAAATATTCGAGTTAAAAAGTGGTTTTGATCATTTCATTTGTTACGCTATACCAGCTTCATATTTTCATGATACTTTGTGTAATTTTTGTTTAGCAAAAAACTGCTTCCATACAAAAAAAGGTGTAAATAAGGAGAATGTTTGAAATTTAAAACTATTGCAACTATTTTTTGTACTCGTTGCGTATATTTTTGTAAATTTCTGAGTTTCTTACAATCAAATTATATGTTAATTCAATGCCAACATTTTTATTTTGTTAACACAATCCATTTATTCGAGATAAGTGTAATCGACGGATAACTTATAATTTGGAACTCTTTTGATCGCAGCCAACTTCATTTTGCATATAGGATCAGTTGGCGCGTTTTCACTCGAATTGACATTCGGCAAAGCGGGTTATCAAATTTTTTGGTAAATAAAGTGTATTTGAACATTAATTTTGTGGGGACATTTTTATGAAAACACCCAACAGTGCCCAGAAGGGAAACATGCGTAGCGCTCAAAAAAAGACACCGGCTAGCGAAAAGAAAAATGGGAAAGAACAAACTAGCGGCAAAAAACTCGTCCAGGCTCGATTACCATTCAAAATACTTGCAGGGATTCCACCATTGGCATCGCCCGATGTAAGCACTCCATCTAAATTAGAAACTCTGCCGAAAAAGCGCAAACTGTCCTACACAGAAGAGTGTGAAAACGCAACAAAAATTGGTAAGTCTGATAGTAAAAATTTAACATTAAATAAGTTAGAAATAACTACTGATATTGGTTCTGTTCTTTCAACTCAAGATGTCATTGTCCTGGATGATGAAGACTTGCAAGATATTTCAAAAGTTTTGTCTCCTAAAACGCCCGTTGTCACATCGAAAGCTAAGAAATCTAAAATTACACCACGTAGCGCTGGAAGTTCTACGACACCTAAGGTACTAATTAAACTCCCATTGAGTGGGAAGAAAAAAAAAAGAAAATCAACGATTTCAACTCAATCCCCAAAGCCCGAAGCAACCGATTCAAGTGATGTAGACCTAATCTCTGAAGAGCTACAAAATCCCACTAAAAAAACTAAACTTCTCGAAGACACAGAAGATATATGCAAAGGTGCGAGTCCAACTGAAAAATTGGTCCAAAACGAGGAACAGAAGGAAGTTGATGTAGATTCAAACAAAAATAAAAAGGCAGGTAGTTTAAAGCGAAAAACAAAAACACAGTCAACTCTAGATAAAGTAAATTTGTCGGAAGATGATTGTATTGTCTCCGAAGAAGAATCTTATGCTAAGAGTTCTGAGAAAGATCAGCAAATCGCTATTAAATTCGATAATGCTTTCGAAGATGAATCTTTTGAGACTGTTCAATCCAAGTCGACTCCACACAAAGCAAATACCCCAAAAAAAACACTGTTAAAATCAGACTCAAAGAAATCACGGAAACAACCGGCTTTTGATGAACCTGAGAAAGTCGAATCTGTCGAGTCCAGTCCTATGAAAGCAAAGACCCCAAGTAAATCATTTCGTAAAGCGGTCACCGAGAAAACTAAAAAGCAGGCAGTTAAAAACGATAAGTCTGAGGAAGACGAAACGGTCGAAACCCCTAAGTCCAGCCCAAAAAAAGGAAATATCCCAAGTAAACCACTGCCTGAATCAAGCTCAACTGCGTATGAATCCCATTGCAATCCAGAAGAACATATAACCCCAATAAGATCACGGCGATCGATGCGAAAGTCTGAGGCTGATCGGAAGAAAGAAGATGACCGACTTAGCTCTGATGAAAAACTCTTGTCCGAAACAGAATTGTCATATGAAAAACAAAGTGCAGCTGATACGTCCGTCACCGAGATAAACAAAAAGTTACTCACGCCCAAACAACTCAAGCTGATGGAACAGCGGAAAAAAGTTCGCAAAGAAAAAGAGCTGAAGCTGCAACAGCTGAAGGAGGAGAGGGATCGTAAACTACAGGAACAACGCGAAGATCGCGAGCGTAAGTTGCAAGAAGAAAAAATGCAAAAACAAAAAGAACGCGAAGAGCGTGAGTTGCAACGAAAAAAGGAACGTGAAGAGAAAGACGAACAGAAGCGACGTGAAAGGGAAGAAAAAGACGAACAACGCCGCAAGGAAAAGGAGGATAAGGAGCGTAAGCGTTTGGCTGAGATAGAGGCAAAAAACGAAGAAAAACGCAAAAAAGACGAAACAAAAGACGAAGAGCGGCGCAAGAAGGAAGAGGAACGCCGCCGAAAGGAACTTGAAAAAGAAGAGGAAGAGAATCGAAAAAAGAAAGCGGCTCAAGCCTTTACAAAGTTCTTTGTGCCAAAAGCTGTAAAATCTTTGCCAGAAGATGATCCGGACTCCCGGGACGATGCAGAGAGTGTGGATTCGCTGGCATTTAGACCATTCCAAGTGAAGGGGGATATGAAACTTGCACCCTTAGTACGCCGTGAATTTAGGGAGCGTTCACGAGAGAAGCTGGATTCTTTTCTCAGAGACACGCAAATGGACAAGTCTGCTCTGTACGTTGGTGAACTTCAAAGTGGGGAACATATTCCGCTGAGAGGCTCGAAAACTGTTTTAAAAGATACCGATGATGTTATTATAATTGGTAAGTTGCAGTTCTGAGTTTGTAGGGCCTTGCTGAGAAAGTTTTCTTTCTTTTCTTAGAAAATGAACTTGAAACCGCAGCTCAAGCAATAGATGAACCAAGACTGAAGCCACTTCAACGGTATAAGGCAAAGTTTTATTCGTTCCGTGAAAACCGACGCCCGCCATTTTATGGTACGTGGAGGAAAAGCAGTACTGTGATCACCCCAAGAAGACCATTTGCTACGGATAAGGTAAGTGGTTTGTTTTTGATGTACAGTTCACAGTGAATGTTTTTTCTTGATTGTCTGATGAAGTACAAATTGTGTTACCATGTCATAGGTATCTTTTCCTTCACGGAATCGAAAAAAATATAAGACATGAGAGCACGGCTCGCACTCTGTACCTGCGCATTTGAATGCCGTAAGCTCTGCTGTTTGGCTATTTAAAGGGTAGATGTGTTTTTGTGAATGTAGTGACTGTTTGTGTGCATGAATTCATACTTTTTTAAAAAAGGAAACAAACATGTTAAATACAGCGTAGGTGGTAGAACCGAAATCATGAGATAGCTAGGTTAAATATATTCGTTACATTTTCAACAAACATTTACCTTTAACGCACATGCAGTTACAGATATTTTTCGTATCTATTGTAGAATTTTTTCGACTACGAAGTGGATTCCGATGACGAATGGGAAGAAGAGGAACCAGGCGAATCGCTCAATGGCAGTGAAGATGAAAAGGACGAATCCGAAGATGAAGACTATGAAGTTGACAATGAATGGTTTGTGCCACACGGCCATTTAAGTGACGAAGAAATGCAAAACGAGGATGAACTTGGTCCGGACACATCTCGCGAAGCCCAGAAAGAAAAACTAAAAGCACTCCAACAAGAGTTCGCCAAGGAAATGAAAAAGAAAACCGAAAAGATAAAACCACGACTCATCGGTGCAATTTGGGAGGATGAAAACGGCAATCGGCCAAACCTTTGTCCGACAGTCATTTGGGACAGCCTGTGTGCACGTGCAATGATGTTCTGCGAACCAATACTTGTAGAGGAGCCAGAACCCACCGAACCTGAACCCAGTACCCCACCACCTGAGAAACAAAAGAGAATCGAATTAAACGATGAACTGATGCGTGATTTGGTGCGTCTAATTCATGGGAATAGGCACTCGAGAGTTTTCCTTATAAAAGAATATTTAGAGCATGTGTCTAACACGTGCGAAACCATAAAAAACGGTGAGTGCTTGGCACCGACCAAAGCGTTGATTCGTGAAAAATTTGATGAAATCTCCGAGTGGTCCGTATTGGACGCAATCAACTCTAAGAAGAAGAAAAAAAAGAAGCTGTGTTGGGTCGTATCGGCCGATGTCTTAGATAAGTATTCGTTGGGCAAATTAGGTCTGCGAAATGAGTGGACTTATAAGCTTCAACCTAAATACGACATTGATAAGAATGACACTGTTGCGGACAATGAAGCTCAAGAGGACAGTGGTGGTCTGGCGGTAAATGCAGAAACGTCTAAAGCTACAGAAACTGCAAAGGAGAAACCAACAAAATCAGGGATAACAAAATTTGGAAAGGTACTAACAAAAGAGGAAAAACAAAGTCAACAAACTGCGAGTTCAAAAACCAACGCGAAAAATTCTCCAAAAATTGCAAAGATAAAGGAGTCGTCCCAGGCGAAAGCGATAGAAACAATAACAACAGCCACTGCAGAGAATCCTCAGTCAACGGTATCTCACAAAACTCCAGTGGCTAAAAAGAGAGTAGCGCTGTTGATGTCAGTAGGTCCAGGGCAACAGTTCTCTCCAACGTCTAAGAATGAGTTGATAAGTAAATTCCTGCAGAAGAATAAAAGGACATCGGTGCCTTTGTCGTCGTCAGCGACAGTCGAGGGCAAGTCGGTTGGATCAGTGGTCACGCCTATGGATGTGGATGAAGTAGTTTTACTTGATTAAAGAACATCATATTGTTTATACTGACTTATTGTAAAGCCCAAATATAGTGTTTTTCGTTTGAAGTTTAATCGCCGTTAGTTATTAACTTATATTGTAATGTATCTATATATAAATAGGTTTAGTTTTATTGATCAAACATATATGATATACATAAAATTTTTAATTTTTTGGGTAATAAACGTGAAAATCTTTTCTATATAAAAGAGATAAGGCTAACAAAAAACTATTATTTTAATTCCATTGTCCCAAAATTAAAACTAACAATTGAATCATAGACACACCTGTTGCGCTAACAACGAGTGCACTCGCGCCATAAAGGTGCCTCGACATTTTAGTCGCAAGAACTTTCTAAATTTATGACTGACTAGCCGTATTTTATTGAACATCTAATATAATAAAGTAGACGTTTGAGCAATAAAACAGTACCAGTCAGATTTGTAAAAATGTGGGATAAACTGCTATATTTTGTTGTGTGTCTCCACTTTTCATAATTTGATATTATAATGATCTATACTATGAATCCGAAGTTATTTCGATTTAAATAATATTTTTTTATGTAAAACATTCTTGGGACAGTCGCTTGTCAACAAAATTATTTGCCGTTTTCAATTTTACTATTTATATTTAATATATGTATGTGTTATTTTATTTGACACATGCATCTGTAAAACATAATATAGAAATGATATGTAAATCGGGTTCTTATCACCAAAACGCTTAGGTACCTAACCTAGGCGAAACCCCGAAAATGTGGTGTAAAACGTTCAGCTACAGTTTTGATTGCTTTTTTATGTGGTATTCGATTGTGCGTTCTCAGAGCAGTTTTTATGTTCATTTGGTACAAAAAAAAACAATCTTTTTCAGATTTCAGAGCACTTTTGTGAATCTGCATTTTTTCTCAGATTTGCTTCAGATTTACCAATACATGTACGTTTGAGTTTGACAACTAGTGGAGTTTGTTTACGTTTTTGTGAAATTTTTCAACTGCAAAAAAATCGCATTGCATTCGGTAGTTCTATTTTTGTTAATTATTTATGTAAATATAAAAATAAAATTATTTATGTAGAAATGTTTAAAAATTATTTTGTGCGTAAACTTCGAATGTTTTAATATAAAATTTAACCAGTGAATGCAAAACGCTTAGAAAAGTGTCGAAGGCTACACATATTCGAACCGCACGAATACCAACACAAAAAAGAGCAATTGACGATTTAATGTTAGACACACGAAATCTGAAAAAGCTCAATCGAAAACCACATCTGAATAATAGCCACATATACATGAAAAATGAAAGCTAACTTCTCTCTGAATACACCCATCGAAAAGAAAAGGGAAATTGTTTATTTACGAAACCCACCCCAAAATTATTATCGTATGATTTTTGTGACAGTTGTCCATCCATATTTCGCACCCTTGTCTACATTTGGATTTTTTCTACATGCATTTGCGCATAAATAATTACTTCTTATACATATTTTAAATTTAGGAAAGTGTTGTGATATATTATCCCATTAAACGCGCAAAAACATCAAATTTGAGCGTTAAAATTTTACCTAGTAAAAGGAACAAGTACTATACCAAAACTATCTAGCGTCTAATCCTACCTACTATGGAGTTTGAACAAAGAAATACCAAAAATGGTAAAATTGAAACAATAGATCTTGCTCTTGCTTTTCCATTATTCAATTAAAAACAAATATTTGTATTTCCTTTAGCGGAAGCACAAAAGACCATGTCGGCTGACGACCGTACAGCAACAAAGAAATCTTTGATGGTATTAGCAGCGATATTTGCTGCGAGTTTGGCGGCAATGTCTTATGTTTACATGATGTTCCCCGAACTGGATGAGTATGTTTTATATAAACACACATGTGTAACGTTTTGAATTTTATGTAATCGCCTAAGAACAGGTCAGAAAAGCAGCACATTAAACTACCACGTGATATACAAGATGCAAAGATGTTGGCTAAAGTGCTGGATCAATACAAGGACATGTACTATTTTGAGGTCATGTTTGGTATTGTATCAGTCTATGTGTTGTATCCTTTTTAAACGAATTATTAATAAGACAAATTTATTAAATTAATTGACACTTAAATGATCTATCTGTAATGTGTAAGTTAAATAGAGGTCTATTTAGTAGGCACTTACTTGAGAGTGTGGTGGCCATATGCTGCATTGTCTATATACGCAACTGTAATTGCTTTTGACGACGTGCAAAGTTCATATTTTCTGTATTAGTTGTCTGAGGTCTGGAAAAATGTTTTATGTATTTCAATTAGATATATACTGTGTAGTGGATACAACTAATGAATGAGGTTAAACTTTATAATTTACACCAACAGATTTTAAATTTACGTTTTTTCTGATACTCCAGCTTATGCTGGTCGGGAGGATTAATCCTTTATCCGTCAACCGGAAGGTAAAACTACATAGAGTCACCAATGAGGAACCACAAACGAAAGTGGACACGATCCTAGAATGCTCTTTTTGCTTTCTAATTTAATTTAATTAAACTCGATTCTTTGATAAATTCCGGCAGTCATGTTTAAAACTGCCTTTAACCCGTTTTTAAAATGTGGATTGCTACCTGTCTAATTTTAAAAGAAGTAACGGGCCCATTTTAACGCATCCAACTAGCATGGTTAACATTTTTTAAAGCAGCAATTACATTTTAAAACTTTTTACGGCAGCCCGCATTATAAAGTTTGTAAATAAAAATGCATAAAAACCGGTACGATTTTTTCCATGACCCATTTTATCATATAAAAATATTACTATTATTACATCTTATAGTAAATTGAATTGATTTACACATATTTTCCTTAACACGAACTCTTCCAACAGCCTACAAACATTCGCCATCCCCGGTTCTTTATTCCTATCAATCCTCCTGGGATTCCTATATAAATTTCCCATTGCCCTCTTCCTCATTTGTTTCTGTTCGTCTCTGGGCGCCACATTATGTTACACCATATCGAATTTAGTCGGACGACGGCTAATCTGGCACTTCTGGCCAAAGAAGACTGCTGAATGGACCAATCAAGTGGACAACCATCGTGATAGTCTCTTTAATTACATGTTATTCCTTCGAATGACTCCAATCTTGCCAAACTGGTTCATCAATCTAGCCTCGCCAGTAATTGGTGTACCACTATATACATTTGCATGCGGTACGTTCTTTGGTGTGGCACCACCGTCTGTCATCGCCATACAAGCCGGCAAAACACTACAAAAGATGTCAAGTTCGAGTGAGGCTTTTTCCTGGACTTCCGTTGGTATACTGACAGTATGCGCTGTGCTGGCGTTACTACCTGGGCTTCTGAAAAATAAACTCAAAAAGAAACTAGAATAAACTATAATATTGAGTGCGTGTTTACGTTTGATTTGCTTCTATCACAAATGTCTTTGGTATTATGCTATTTATGCCTTAATTATGTTTTTTAGTCGAATTTTGCCTTGAAAAATTACAACTTCAGTATTTTTTCGTTTACAATAATGTATTTACTATTACTCGTTTTTTTTTTCCCTTAAAAAAGAAAGATCTGAAATTTTTGTGAAAATTCTCAATTAGCCAATTTATTGTGTAACTTTTTGTGCTAATACAATCATTGAATAGCATATGTTTGTGTAACAAATCCTAAATATGAAAATCATATTGTTCTTTGGTAAAATGTTTGAAACAACGTGCACATAAATAATATGTGTTGTTTTATGTAATGCAAATAATGATCAGCACACAATATAAATATTTTAAAAGTACTGATAATATACAAAGCAAAAAACATTGTTTTTCTTATAGCAATAAAGAATAATGCTGTGACAACAACGAATTCGCTACTTCTCATTACGGGTGTAAAGATTACGATCCATTATACGCAGGGCTTGTATAATTGTGGATTAGAGTTAAGAAGATAACTCTATACA
This sequence comes from Cheilosia vulpina, assembly GCA_916610125.1. Lineage (NCBI taxonomy): Eukaryota > Metazoa > Arthropoda > Insecta > Diptera > Syrphidae > Cheilosia > Cheilosia vulpina. The sequence goes on from OU744277.1 coordinate 63,157,845, forward strand.
AAGCTTTTTGAAGGTTACACTTGGTTGCCTTAAGACTACGTGATAAACTCCTTGCCACCAGGATAGACGGAAGACATTACAAATTTATTTACTGTCGTATAGTCTGAAATAAGTCCAAACAAAAAAATGACGATCTCCAAATCTTGGTTATATAATTTATTTATGTGTATACATACATTTTTAGTAAATTGTAAAAAAATAGCATATTAAACAAAAAGAAAATAAAAACAATCATACTTATTGTTAATACGTATAATAAATTAGTTTTCGAAGGCACAAAGAAATGGTTAACATCTGTTATTACGTTTGAAAAATACAAATAACTTCTTCCTCAAAATACGTTCAGGCAACATTCCTAAACTTGGTAAACAAACTGTAAAGCACTCGAAGCGTAGACTTGAGATCCATGTTGACAACATCTATTTAAAGAAACGAAGTTAAAACAATTTTTGTTTATTTTTACACTTGATATACCTTCAGGTCTAGCTTTTGGTTTGGGAAGACCAGCATCCTGCATCAGGTCAAAGGAAAATCCCACATTATGTACCATTTGATCTACATCACGTGGCGTCAAATGAAACTCGTACAAAGGCACGAAAAATCCACCAAGCAATCCCATTAGCAGACACAAATAGACTCCGTCTCGGAAATCGGTGCTCAAATCATTGACTTCGAAATTTAATTTCGACAAGTGCTTGTTCACGAATGTGATCAATGATTTCTTGACCACTGCCAGTTTCTCAGGAGCACAGTCGAAGAGTGTATCGAAGGCGTCTTTTTCGCAACGCATGCCAACATCGTCATATTCCGAGGTTATTTGCTCTTGGAATTTTCTTTGAATTAAACACACAGTCAATAAAGGACATATATTATAAGGAGACAGGCGACTTACTGAGCATTCAGGACTCCACCATTCTTTTGGGCAATAACGACAGTGACAAAAATATTCTCTGGTAAACGAATAGGTGCACGGAAGTGACGTACCAGCGCTACCAATAAATGCAGAATTGCAACGATGTTCTTTGAGTGAACGCTCTCGACGGACCATTTTGGGATTTTCTGATGGAAGCCCAGTGTCTGTTATGGAACACGAAAAGTTGGAGTTAAATCTACAAATCGAAAAATTTATTATAGATATTTACATGATTAACTGCTCTTAAAACGATGCCGAGTTTTTGACGTTGACCCTCTTCCGATTGGGTTACTTCGAGAACATCAAGTTTTCTTCCAGTTAATTTCTCCCATAACTTGTGAAGGACCTGTTATTAGAATAGAAAATTGTTTTTATTTTTTATTTGTGACATCAGGCAACTTTGAACCTGGAAAAACCAAAAGAAGGGTGATCAATAGCGGTGCTTAATCGTCTTTCTCACTCAGAAGCTATTAGCTCCCGCTGTCTGTAATACTCTTTAAACTAAGAGCTGTGTCGGAGACAGACAAACCCCTAATGATATATTTATAACATATTAAAAATCATCCAGATATTGACCATAACGACAAGGATTACTTTTGTCCATAGATTAACTTATAAAACATATTTTAAGGCATAATTAATTGCTTTGGCAAAAGAAAATTAAAAAGTACCTGCCCGTCGTACATGTCCTCATCCAATTGTTGAACAATTATCCTTTGTTCAGCAAGTTCATCATTAATCCAATCGATTAAGATTTGCTGTAGTTTATTTAATTCGGGATCCTTTGCCGATAGGGGATCGATGACTGCCCTTTGCTCATGATCACCTAAAAAACATTCACACAAATAAGTAAGATGCAATTTCTTCTTGTGTTTACGTTAACTTACGTAGGGCATAATCCTCTGGCGGAATATCAAATTGGTTTGGATTGCCTGGAGAGTCGATGGCATGCTTTCCCTCTTCTTGGACTTCTTGAACTGTAATAAAAAGATTTTGGTTTTTATGAATAGCTTTATTTGCTTTAGTCTTCTTTTTAAGATTATTTTCTACTTGTAAATGTAAAAACGCCCACACAAAGTACGCCGCAGATGACATTTGCAACCTAATTTTTATAAAACCTTACGATGACGCAAACATTTATAGATATTGCTTCGACAGATGACATATTTTTCAAGTACATACATTATTTCAATCGGTCTTCCCAAAATTCTGGATGAAGTGATGTTTCCCTTAACGTTTGAGTTTAAGCATGACTCATATTATTTCACCTTGAAATATTCATCTTCTCAATGGTAGAAATAAAGTTCGAGCATAGTTAGCTTCTTTAAAAGTAGAACAAATGGCATACACGCTAACGCCCACATCGAATGACAATAAATCTAGTTTAATTTGCATTATATAATTCATATTGATAGACAATACCTTCCTTGATGCGCTTCTTTCTGCCAAGTGTGCCGATTTTGTCCCAGAAACTTTCCTCCTTTTCGCCACTTTTAATGGAATTTGGAGTTCGAGGAGATTTTGGCCTAGGAATTGTCGACATTTTTTATTTTTTTCCGCACGTCACTGAGTAAATTGCTTTTTGTTTATATTCCGTGCTGATGTCATAAATAACTCGACCAGCAGACCAAACAGCAAAAATAATAATAGGCAGGTACACTACTGTATAAAAATAATGTAAAAATTGGAGAGATCTGTGAAAGAGAGAAAACTACATGTTACTTGTTACATGGCCTTCCAAACACAAAGAGTGAAACCTTTGTTAGATAGAGATGAACATAGTCTGTAAACTGTCAAAACCTAGAAGGGTGATTCCAAAAGTACCCGACCTGAAAGATAGATGACGGTTGTTTCATGAGAATACTATGGTAGGAAGCGCATGCGAGTATATCTATACTCAATGACTTATTATATATGGACTGCTAGTGAAATGTCACTTCCATACAACCTCTGCCCATAAAATGACGCCAACATAACTAGCGCTCGTGGTTATATGCAAAAACCAAAGATAATGGAATACAGAGATATATATATCTTTCCAGTGGAAAGGCGGCTGCCTACAAGCTGTTTTCCCGTAAAATTCATGAAGTCACGCACATATGCTCATTTCTTTTCTAGAATATGTGAGTTCATGAATTGAACTTTAATGCAATAATTCGCTTATCCGAAATGCGTATTTCATTATTTTTTTTATTTTAATCGAATCCTTAAGAAAAACCAAACAAGTTCAATACCAAACGCAAAACAATTGAATAGCGCAATGCCCATAAAAGTAAAAGGAATGTTGGCCGGCCATTAGCAACATGCTTTTTTGTAGCTCACACGTATTCACAGACGGGGGTTGAAATTACAAAAACAACAATGTAAACAAATGGATTTTGGGGGGATAGACGTACGAAAGATATCCATCTCTTTTATTCTTTCAATGTGGATTTATCCAGAGCAAATTATTGCATTAAAGTTCAATTCATGAACTCACATATTCTAGAAAAGAAATGAGCATATGTGCGTGACTTCATGAATTTTACGGGAAAACAGCTTGTAGGCAGCCGCCTTTCCACTGGAAAGATATATATCTCTGTATTCCATTATCTTTGGATTTATCCATAGAATGCTAGAGCCACCTATTGGGCGTGAGTGGATTTGGAAAGTGAAACGGTTGAAATTCAAATTGTTGCGGCATTGTTTACAATAGATGTGGTCTCGAAATTGTGCTAGTTAAATAATTAATAATAGATGGAAACAACAAAATTTGAATAAAAAATCGTTTTTCATTGTCCCATAAATTGCACAGTTTACGTATATTTATTGCGAATTAGTCCTTCATGTTGTTTTACACTATTAATTTTAGAAATATGATGTAATAACACTTAAGCGTATATTTCAATCACATTTCTGATCAATAAATACTTATGATTTTCAAGAACATCACATTCAATTACATGAGAATTTAATTTATCATAGGTATCAGAGAAACTTGAATCATATTGCAAATTGCAACCAATTATAAAATACTTCATTTTCTTAATTTTAAATCTTTATTCAATTAGGTAATCGAAATAACACAGTTATATGCAAAACTATCTGCAACGAAATGGAAACGGCAGATGTGAGTTTACAATTCATTCCGCTCCGAACCACGAGAGCTAGCGCTTATGTTGGAACCAACGCGAAGTTGTTTACTAGCAGTCCATATATCATAAGTCAATGTCTATACCACACAGTGATTAGGCCAAATTCGAACTAAAAGTTCTTTTCACTGCGCCATTTCTTGCGAACGTCTGACAAATATCGGAGAGAATAACTATGATTAGAAGAGCTTCTCAATTGGCCGTTTGGACTCGGCATACAATTTTAGATCCCTTATATTCGTCCCCAAAAAATAAAAACTCACACAAGGCAAATGGTTGTGAGAAGCTAGGCCTTGGGTCGCTACGGACCTTTTGCGCCAACTATTTATTTATTTATGTGGAGTCGGGGTGTAAAGAAGACGCATTTAGATTGTAGCTGGCGATGGTGTAGGTAAAATATGTGGTGTATACTCTGTTTCTGTTTACCAGAAGTAATTTTAAGGAGCAACGGAATGTGGAGTTTCTGGATATAAGCTTATTGGGAAATTTTCGGCGCAATTCTTTTATAGCAGGCCGGGCTATGTGAGGAGTTACACCATCTTGCTGAAACCACACATAGTTGAAAGAAATTCTCATTCGGCGTAATTCTGGATAGAAAACCTCTCACAACACGCTCAAGTAACGGTCTTCAGTAACCGTAACGGTGTGACCGTTTTCTTTGAAGAAGTAGAGCCCGACAATGCAACGTGATGAAACTGCACACCACACTGTGACACGAAGTGGATGCTATTCCGTCTCATGGAGTATCTGTGGGTTAGAAGCACTCCATATTCTACAATTTTGTTTGTTTATGTTGCCGTTTAAATCGAAATGGGCCTCGTCAGACATAAAAAGACAGTTCAACATGTTTCCGTCCTCTTCCACCATTTGAATCATCTTCTGGCAAAATTCCAAGCGAATCGGTACGTCTGCTGCGTTCAGTTTGTTGGCCATTTGATTTTTAAATGGGAATAAGTCGAAATCATTGTGCATAGTTGACTGCAATGACTGTCTGTTTATACCCATTTGAGCAGATAAGCTTATTGTCGAAGCTCTTGGATTGTTTTGTAAGGCAGCAGCTACAGCAGCGATTATTTCCACCATGCGAACTGAAGGGTTTCGATGATAAGGTATTCTTTCGACTGTCCCATGCTCGGCAAAATTGTTAACAAGTCTCATTATGGTCCATCTGCTCGGAGGATTGCCACCAAACTTGCGCCGGACAATCCAAATTCTTGTTTCAGTGTCCCAGTTATCCATATTTGTTAAATATAAAAATCAATCTGAAAAATAAAAAAAAAATTAACCAGATCCATTAAATAGAAAAAAAGTTATTACATTTTTTTTCGGAAGCGGCTTTCAACAGCCACCCTGTACAACAGAGGAAACATTTTTCAAGCCGATTTCCATGGTTAATTTTACCAAAAACAAATGCAATTTGAACAGCAGATATTGTTGTCAAATAACGCACTAATCCATTTACAAAAGTAGATCAATTTCATTGCATGTTCCATGAGCCGCATAAAATCTGAGATCTAAATACGATTTTTGGTGGTCCCGATGGAAAACGACATAATCCATTTACAAAAGCAAATCAATTTCGTTGCTGTTTCATGAGCCGCGTTTAATTTGAGATCTAATTATCTGGTGGTCCCAATGGGAAACGACATAAGCTGTTTAGTATGTGATCGGCAGTCATCAATAGTGAATAGGTAGTCTCAGTGAATTTTCAACTATGTGAAAAATTGGTCTTAGTTATGTAATGCAATACTTTCATTTGAAAGGCCTCAGTCCAACCAATGACAAAGTGGATCCAGAGAATAGCAGAGTTTAAGCGAGGACGTTTGGGCTGCCAAGACGAACCTCGCAGTGGTTTACCAAATGAGGTGACTGACTACGCCAGAATCCACAAAATGGTTTTGGTTTTCTCCGTCGACTGAAAGTGCGCAAGGATTTATAGAGGAGAATCGGCTCCAATCCAACGAAAAAGACAGTTCCTTCTGTAAACCTAAAGTCACGGCGTCAGTTTTTTTGGGATGCGCGTTGGATACTTTTTATTGATTATCTTCAGAAAGGAAAAACAATAAACGAGTATTATGCGAACTTATTGCAGCAATGTACCAGTTCACACATCCGTCATCGCGATGGCCAAAATCAATGAATTAAAGCTGGAATGGTAAACATCGTTGGGTAAAATGTATCGAGGAGACTACGTAGAAAAATAAAGTTAGTTTTCCCAATATTTTTGTGTTTTCTTTGTAAGGTCGGGTACTTTTAGGACCACCCTCATACCTACAATAGTTATATAAAAACTCAACAGATATGTACCAGGGATGATAGATAGAGATAAAACAATTTTGACTTATTTGATTTGTTACGTTTTATAATACTTCGGAATACTTTCTTACTGAAAAAGTAAAAATGCGCGAAAAAAGTAAAAAAAATATTTCATTGATTCTAACTGACACGCCGAACAGATTAAAGAAAAGTGAAATGACAATAGGCCTGTTTTATAGAACACCCACCTCAGAAAAGTAAAGTAGACGAGTGCGCAATAAAAATATTCACATTTGTGGGTGAGTGGTAGATATAATCGTCCGTGAAAGAGCATTACGTGACGGAATTTTGTTTTGTTTCACATATAAAATTAACGAAAAACCCGTTCACGGAAGTGGCGATTCGACCCCAGGTACCTATAATTTATAGTGTGTTTCGACTTTAGTTTTTAACATTCACCTAGTTGCCTACCAAGCTAAAAAATATTTGTTTTAGCTTTGGAAACACCACTAGCATTGTCCAGAACACTACTGTTTACAGCGTAGGTAAAGTTAAAAAATACATTTGACACTGTCAAGTTACAATTTGTTGTACCAAGCGTAAAAAAGCTACATTTTTTGTATTTTTTTATGGCAGACGCGCATCCCTTTATATATTTTCAAAAATTGAGGAATACTTATTTTATTGATGAATACCTACCATTTTTACTGTAATCATATTACAAAGGAGCAAGTTCTGATGGATCACTCATTTTTCCATTCGAGTCCAACCTCTGAAGCTTTTGTACCTTCCCCGTTATTGATTTCCCGCCAAGCACATCCTATTCTGATTTCAGTTCACTCCACAAAGCATTGCAACGAGAAACTTGACAAAAGTATAATGAGCTCTATTAAGGCGGAGGAGGCAACACGAAAATGTTCCTATCTAATCAATAAAGTAGGTCTCGAAAATATTTCACAGGTGAACAAAAAGTGTGGTATATTTTTAGTTTATTCGAATTTTGAATCTGATGTATATTAAAAATATATGTATTATGTATATATTTTACATATTCTTTATAATTAAAAATGTGTTACGCCGCTTTGGTGGTAAAATTGGCAATCAATGCTACTTACTCGTGCTGGAGCTTTTACATTTAATTTATACACACACCCCATCCTCGTGACCATATTATATTTGTACACATTTTTGCAGGCAAAATGTAAACGTATTTCATTTCATTGTAAAAAAAACTATTATGCCTGCAGACAACAACCGGTAAGGAGTATACAATACCATTTTGCGTATCACTACTGTGCAGCCAGCAATGTTAGACATTGTGTTAAATGCTCGATGTAAATAAAAAAATAAATATTAATTCATAGAATACGAGTTTTTGTGTTGATTATAAAATAAATATTAAGGTTAAATTTTTTTTTGTTTAAATGTTCGATCATTAAAATCGTATGAAGGTATAAGAAAAATCACGATATGCTGCAGCTGTTCCTTGTACTGTGACTCTGCGTGGGGGTCTTACACCGATTCTTACTCTTTGAATGCGTCAGTGTGTTGAAACACTGATTCGTTGTCAACGCATACGATTTGAGGGTCGACTTGACGGATGGTGGTAGAGGTAATGCCTCTATGGCATATACACTAGTTCGACGAACAATGGTTCGGCAGCAAAGCTCCTGAAGTGAAAGTACTGCAAAACAAATTAACGTGAAAATATTAAAAAAAAAACCCAAATGCTGATTACCTTTATTGCTGCGCCATATCCTTTCCATTCCGTTTCTGTGCAATGCCATTCGGGCTAATTCACAGAACGATTCTCTTATGTTAAAATCACAAAGTGGAGATATTTCGAAACATGACATGTTGTTTCGTGAGGCATACAGTTCGGCTTGTTTGGCTGCCACTTGTCGTTTAAAGGCTAAATGCAAACGGTTGCCAACAAGGACTTTAGGTATTCCGGGTGCGTGCTAAGGTGTATTTTAAAAAGTATAAGTAGAATTTAGTCGATTCAATAACTGCCTACTCACCTCTTCGACTTCTTTCAACCATCTGTCGATGCCATCGAAGCTCCATTTGTTTGTTATATCATAAACTAGTATTATTCCCTGTGCACCCCTCGAATATGATCGGATAATTGTACAGAAACGTCCTTGACCGGACGTGTCCCATAGCTGTAATTTTACTCGTTTTCCCTCGAGCAAGATTGTCGTGGTTTTGTATGCTGAAAATGGAAGCGCAAATTTAAAACGCACTGTTTGAAGTTAAGTTCTGAGTGAATTTACCATTTCCGCTGCAGAATGGACTCTCTGAGGATGCGTCTTCTAATCCTGATAAGATTTCGTGTTTGCCTACATCGCTATCTCCCACTAGTAGAACTTTCAACAAGTAATCGTAGTCCTTGGCCATTTCGATTCACTAGTGTTCAAAGAAAATGTAAAACTAGCTGCGACAAAACAATTTTAGTTGTTAAAAAGGATTTAAGCGTGTGTACAGCAGAATAAAATCTACAACTACACGCACTCCCTACCACATTCATTCATATATTGTCTTGTTCCTCATGGTTGTGGCTATGGGTTTTTCGTTTACTTTATAAGTATATTTTTCCCCAAAATCCCCAAGATTATTTATTATCACGGATAACCCAACCATTAAACCAAAAATAAAACACCACCATAGCACGCATTTTCTTTCACCTCTATCATGGAAAGCTAAAAAACTAAATTCGATTACAGGAAAACCCGCGAAACTTTCATAACTCCAGTAAGGAAAAGAAGTGTAAACACAACAATTGCACAAAACCCACTTAGTAAGAAATAAAAATGAATGACCGTACCTACAAATCCCGCTAATTTCAGCATAATACACTAGTTGTAGACCACACGCAGCGTTTCTACAACATATAGGTACATCGCAAAATATGAATGCACGGCAGACTGTCGGAACCTCGTCCAACTCGAAATATTTTCTTCAAATGCAAAAATAGGTTTATTAAAATATATTTCCAGTGGCGTTTGTTTGTAACATTTTGTGGAAGAAAAATCAAAATATTTCGGTTTATCCTCTATGGTAAGAACGGAGAGATGACACTTGCATAGAGTGCGGCAATTTGAAAGTAATGACATACATTTCTCAAAAGAGCATATGGACATATTATATACCAGTTTACAATTGAATTATAAAAGAAAACGTAACTCGGCACATGCACTAATATTATTCCAGCTACATTTACTATTGCAGTCGATCGATTGTTTAAAACATACTGCTTATTAAGTTTCGCTTCATAATGCTAGTTCTTTTCCATTTACCTGATAGAACATAAATAATTACGCACTTACACTTCTACCAACTAGTTAACAAAGCACCTGTAAAACGATTTAATGCACAATGAAAACGATATCAAATCTATCGTTTTGCGTATTCTAGTTACCTACCTTCGGTTTAATGAAAATACAGGTATTTCACTTTTTCTTTTGTTTTTAGATCTCTAGCCAACTTAATTATTTGCACTAAAATTTAAACTATTTTAACGCAACTAATCGTAATAAATAATGTAGAAATCAAGATTATTCCCATTTTAAGTAGTTTAGGGCGTAAAAGTTTTGCTGCCAAAGTAATGGAGACTTAACCAGACTCACAAAATAATTGACCATAAAACGTTTGGTGATTTTTGTTGATATCTTTCAACCGGCTGAGTATGTATTTGAAACAATGTTTAAATATACGAATATATTCGGTTCAATTAAAAAAAAAAAATTTTATTTGGTGTATTTTTCCGCAATCGAACATAAATCGTCACTTTTATGTCAAATGAAATTCGGGTGAAGTTAGAGATAGTTGAAAATAAGCAACAGCGTTCAGAAATGCAAAATTCGGTTTTTGGTGAATAATAGTGACGAGTTCGCTTTCTTGGTAAACTTCTTTTACGGCCTATTATTCACTGCCTTTAATCCGGGTTAAAGGCTATACCCGGGTTCAAGTGAGTTTAACCCAAAAACTAAACCCATGTCCATAATATTCACTCGTTAAACCCGTACATAAGCCCAGTTTTTCAAACTTGACAGCGTTTAATCCGATTGGATTTAAACACAATCCGGAGACCGGTTTAAGTACTTTAACTCGGGTTAAAACTCAATTTCATAATATTGACATTTCTTCGCTCGCAAAAAATAAAAAAAATAGAAAAGGGGAATAGAAAAAAAATGGCAAAAAACTAAAAAAGGATTCGTGAAATGGACGAAATTAATGTTGATGTCTTCGTCGTAAGAAGACGAATTTGTCGGAGAGCTGATGGTAAATTAACGTCGTCCTTGTCGTCGAATATATCGATTGCACAAGCGGGCTTGCGTCGATGTGGTATATTCTCGAAAATATTTCGTGCTGAAAAAGAGTCATTTTGGAGGCTATATTCGATGATTCGATAGAAATTTCGGCATAATTATTAATACACCTTAAAATATAACTGGGCCCAAAACAAATGAAATCAATTTTCAAGTGACAAACAAAAAAAAGTCATTATTTGTGAAATTTGACATAACGTGGGTTTAAAACGGATTAAAAACGGTTTAAAGTGTTTTAAATCCGCATTTAAATCCATTTTTAATCCAGCGGGTTTAATGCGTGTTTTTCAGTGAATAATATGGACATAGGTTTAAATTATCGGGTTCAAAAATTGCGGATTAATGATCGGGTGTAAAATTAACTTAAACCTGAGTTACACCCGAAGTGAATAATATGGCCGTTAATAGGCGTGTTTTTTTTATCTTCGTTCTCAGCAGAGCGAAGTAAAGTAAGATTCACAGCACACGACTACTGCGAGTTCCGAAGTGTCAAGTGAGCGTAGTTGTTGGAATTACGTTCTGAAATTCCTACTTTACTTTGGTGTGCTGAGAACTAAGATAAAAAAAACAGGGCTAATGTTGAAATACATAAAAATTAACAATCTTCGAGTTAAAGGAATCTCATTTCTCATTTTTTTTTTAAATCTAAAAAAAAAACTTTGCAACGGATAGATCTGCGATACCTAAACGTCATAAGTTTGGCAGGATCCACAAAACGAGTATTTCTGGGAAATAATTCATTATTTTAAATCCTTATATTTTTTTTCTCGAAAACTTTTCTACTATTAAAAAAAGGAAAAAGTTGGAAAAACCATAATCATAATATAGTAAATATGAATTCCGTTAAAAGTAAGTAAACATTCAAAGCGCTTTTAATTCTGAAAAGTTTATTTCTAATAATAATGCTAATTATCGTAGAAACAAAGTTCAAAGCAAATGGAATACAGAGATATATAACTTTCCAGTGGAAAGGCAGCTGCCTACAAGCTGTTTTCCCGAAAAATGCATGAAGTCACGCACATATGCTCATATGTGAGTTCATGAATTGGACTTTAATGCAAGAATTCGCTATTCCGAAATGTGTATTTCACTATTTTTTTTATTTTAATCGAAGCCTTAGCAAAAACCAAACACAAAACAATTATTCAACAGCGCGATGTCCATAAAAGCAAAAGGAATGTTGGCCGGCCATTAGCAACATGTTTTTTGTAGCTCACACGTGTTCACAGACGGGGGTTGAAATTACAAAAACAAAAATGTAAACAAATGGGTTTTGGGGGGATATACGTACGAAAGATATCCATCTCTTTTATTCATTCATCTCTGACTGAAAGCAATTTCTGTGCAAAGATTTACGTGAAAACTTTGAAAATTCCAATTCATAATTATAAATGAATTATACTAGTCGTCCACTGAACACAGCTAAGTGGAGCAAGAACGAGGTGAAAAGAAATGTGGACCGCACCACACCACACCACAAATCCACAACCCAATAGGAATCATATGGAAATACGAACCATACTGCTGCAAAAGAGACGGCCGATGGAAAATGGCTGCTTGTCAATTCTGCAGTTCTTTTGTGTGACGAGTTTTCATTCGATTTTTTCTGTTGTTGGAAAATAGTTCTTTTTGAAGTGCTTATTTTTGTTATTTTCTTTAAAAACTAAATAAAACTTTGCAGTAATAGTGCGGCTCGGCACAAAGCGCAGTATTCCGTTGTTCAATTTCGGATACTGAAATCTTCCATTATTGCGTATCGTGTCCGTTGTTCATCAAACACATTTTACATCTATTTACCAATCCACCTGCAAAAATCGAAATAAAAGGAAATAAGCAAAACAAAATAGTGCTTCGACGTTTCATCGCAATAGCTGCAGCAAAATTGTTGAAACAAATTTCACATTTTTTAAGAAAAAATAAAAAAATATTTGTCCACTTTAAAAAAACATTCTGAAAAAGAACTTGAATGATATACTCGTCTCTCTCGTTGCTATCGAATTTATTTGGACGGACTTCTCTTCTGTGATTCGTTTGCAATATATATGTAGAAAGAAGAAAAAAAAATTGCTTTTCGAAAAAAGTGGCACACACGGAAAACAAAAAGAAAACGGGAGTACCTACCTATTCTTTAGCAACCAATTTTTAAGATAATTTTCGTCAAAATTCGCTTCAAAGGGAACTAAATTCAAAATGGAAAAGCTACGCCAAATGAAGGACAGCAGAAGCTCCGAAATCATAATTGGAGGAAAATACAGAGTGATCCGAAAAATCGGTGAGCAATTTTTTTTCTTGTTAATGTTTAATACCCCCAAACGCCCCAACAAACGACGTTTTCGTCGTCGTCTTGCAAGAGAGACTTTGTGTTGGTGTAAATGTTGGAAGAAACGCATTTTGGAAAGGTTTTTTTTTGTTCTGCTTTTCAATCATGTATACGATGGGTTATGGTGAAATTCTAAATTATAATTTTATCTGAAAGTGATTATTTCATGTGCATGATTTTGTATTCATCACGTAAGGACAAAACTTGTTTTCGCAGGGTAGACTAACAGCAAGTGTTTCTGCGGCCATTTTTAGTTGCACCTAACGGGTTGCTGCTGACTAAAATTTTCCTCGTTTGTCTACAAACTGTTGCAGTGTGTAATGTAAGTTCCTGTCTTCCAATACTCGTATTGGAATCAATGTTTGTTGTTACTAATTCAATTAAATTTACGACGCAGACCTGGTTATTGTTTCTTAACAGCTGCGTTTAGAGGATGGGCCACACATGGAAGAAGTCAATATTCTGCTTAAATGATTAAACAAAAAAAAAAAACATGAATCACAGTGGACCGAAATTTCTTCCTAAAACGATAACGTATGATGGAGAAAAGCCGATTTTTAAGGTCCAGTGTGTTTATGCAGGCAGTTAGCTGCACTATGGTAGTGCAATTAGTTTTAGAATTGATCTGCATGTGCTGCATATAATTGAAAGCCTTGTAGTTTTAGACAGTTGAAGCTTCGTTTCGTTGGTTGGTGCGCTTGGTCTTTAAAAGCATTACTTTGTCCAGCCCTGAATATTGCACATATTTTTTTTTGGAACAGGCGTCGGAGTAAAGTAGGCCGTTCCTTTTTGGTGGTACGCTGCAATGCAATAAACAGAGTAAGCTAAAAGTGTAGAGATGTGAGAAACAAAGTGCTAATAATCGATTTGGCCTGTGGGTGGACTTAGTGGTACATAGTCGATTTTTGTCTAGGCCTTGGAAAGCTACCGAATGACAAACATGTTTAATGAAGGTCAAGTGTTTTTGTTGTTAAAAAATATTGACAAAGCAAGACTTCAGCACTATTTTTTCTTGTGAAGTTTTTACTGTCTTATTTCATTTCACAAATCGTGCAGTATAATTACTTCCATATTTGTAATGTATAAATGGGTCTAAAAATCATAAGAAAATGGCAAATGATAAACGTAGTTTTAATAGTCTCTTGGCTTTGTGTTGATTGTTTCATCATAATCATATTTGGACACAGTAATATACAAAAAAAAATAATAACAAATTTACTGTCAATAAAGGAAAGTAAGAAATCAAAGCTTGAAAAACTTTAAACTCAAGTGTTTGGACTTGCTTGCTTAACTCAAAGTAAACAGCAACAGCAACCTTATTGGCCCAGAAACGACAAAGGATCGGCACTGAATGAAAGCAATACATTAAAAAATTCAATGTGTAGCAAGCAAGCCAAAAATCCATCAAAAATAAACCGAAAATTTCTTCGTTTCGCTGCTCCCCCGATCCCATCTGATCTTTATGGTTTTGCATATGCGTTTCGTACCATATGAATATAACTTTGCTTATAAATACATACAGTGGATTCTGGATTTGAACTCAGAAGGAGTCGAAATATGAATCAATTTCATTGGTCAGTTAATAAAAATACATTAGGTCTTTGATTTTCATGCTGATGATATCCAGCTTACTAAGAAGATGGTCTTCACTATTTGAATATTCCATCGAATGAATGCTTAGAGAATGCTTACCTATCCAACTGTTCCAATAAAGTAGATGTACGTATATATAGTAAAACCAATCAATCAATAGATTCGCTTTGGTGGGTATGTTGAGTGAGTCTTTAAGACAACTTAATACCTAGTTCAAGTCATATTATCGCATTAGTACTGGAAGTCACACTAATCTATTTAACTTCTTATTTGTTTGTTACGTTTGATGTGTTTATTGACTGCTGGTGAAGATATAGGCAGGATGCTCGGCTGTATCGTGGAAACGTTGTCTATTTTTGTCTTTGAAATTAATTCGTGTATGCTTTTCCATTAGTTGAGGCGATATCGTCCAGCACCATCGTGTTTGAACTTGAGTTTAGATACTAGGTATACTTATTTCATTTTAGCTTGGTAGATAGAACTCTTGGCATTCATTGTCCAGAAAGAATGCCTATCCTTAACATTGACTGGATCTAGTACAAGTTATCTTTGTCTTCTTGTTACTATCTACATGTTTCCTTCTCGATCTCCACAGGTCTTTATTCGAGTCATGTTGCCTTGCCACGTTCAATTTAGCATCCTATACATGCGTGCTCTTCTCTTACAATAGATAGGATTATTCTTTAAGTAGTACTTTGAACCGCGGCGGATTTGTGTTGTTGATAAGTTCACTGGTTTTGGTACCCTGCCTAAGTAAATGCATGTATCTACAGATAACTATAATTCAGAGAGGTGTAGAATATTTATAGAAGTTCCAAATGCGAAATACGATACTGCTTGTGTCTAAGTGCGTTAGTGCGCTTTAATAGCGCATAGATTCGCCTTCGCTCTAGGATATATCAAATATATATAGAAGATTATAGATAAAAAAGTTATCGCGAATCTGATGTGCTTGTTCATGTAAACAAAACAATTCATTCAATGTTATTGAACAATCAATAAAAGTCCTATTTAATTAATTGTATTGATTTGTTTCAAGATAAACGCACCTATTGAATTTTGTTTTTGTAAATCCAGCTTTTTAATGCTATTAGGAGTTGTACATTTCATACAATAATGACAACCAAAGTGCTAATGGTATCTGATTCATGGAGCGACAATTACGTTTACGATGAGTAGATCATCTGAAGTTTTTCTTGTCGTGATTCGTTGTGAACTACGTGTTTTGCGGAATGTATGTTTGTGCAACGACGACCTGCTCTTTTTCTATTAGTTTCTCTTTTGCTATCTAATTGACGCGGATTTGCAAAAGTTTGTCGCAATGAGTTCAGAGGTAAATTTATCAACTTAGGTGCAGACCGTTGAATCCAAAAACTAGACAATAAGAAATCTGGTTGGGAATTCTTCATTTCTGTTTACAAAATTAGTCTCGGTTGTTTACGCACGTGTGTAGACAACGCCCCGTTTTTGAATCCGTGTGCACGTGAAGCGAATAAAATCAAGGCTAGTAAATAGGTCGCAGTAGACCGAAAGTTTTCCAATCAATACCATAATTGTATTTTCATCTTAATACATATTTTTCTCATGGCCAATTTTAATTCATATATTTTTGTTCTTTATTTGCAGGTAGTGGTTCATTTGGTGACATCTACCTTGGTATGAGCATACAATGCGGCGAAGAGGTAGCAATCAAAATTGAAAGTGCCAGCGCCCGGCATCCACAATTACTTTACGAATATAAATTGTATCGGGTGTTAAGCGGCGGTGTTGGTATACCACGAATTCGTTACTATGGTCACGAGAAGAGCTTTAATACACTGGTTATGGATTTATTGGGACCGTCTCTGGAAGATCTCTTCAATTTTTGCACACGCCATTTTACCATTAAAACCGTTCTCATGTTGGTAGACCAGATGATCGGTCGTCTGGAATTCATACATTTGAAATGTTTCATACATCGTGATATTAAGCCCGACAACTTCCTAATGGGCATTGGACGACACTGCAACAAATTGTTCTTAATTGATTTCGGTTTAGCTAAAAAGTATCGCGATCCTCGCACTCGTGTACATATTCCCTATCGTGAGGATAAAAATTTAACTGGCACTGCACGCTATGCATCCATAAATGCTCATCTGGGTATTGAGCAGTCTAGACGCGACGACATGGAATCGCTGGGCTATGTTATGATGTATTTCAATCGCGGTGTGCTTCCATGGCAAGGCATGAAAGCCACAAATAAAAAGCAAAAATACGAAAAAATCTCTGAAAAGAAGATGTCAACTCCGATAGAGGTCTTATGTAAGGGTTTCCCTGCTGAATTTTCAATGTACTTGAATTATTGTCGTAGTTTGAGGTTCGAAGAACAACCAGATTATATGTATTTGCGGCAGTTGTTTAGGTAAGTATTGCCCATTGTGTATGTACCAGCATATTTATTGTTTGTATGATACGTTCTATCGGCCTTTTCAATTTTCGAGGGTTTAACTTTGAATTGGGAACAAATTAAAATTTGAATTATCGAATTTCAAACGTTTGGAAGTTGCTAAACGCGGTGCTGCAGCGTCTAGGATGAAGACGCTGCGGTTGGGTTGCGTTCTTGTATATATATATTTCGTTGAGAAGTGTATACAAAATTTCTATTGCAACAAACGTCATTCCTTGTCGACCTTTGTCTTTTATTGTTTAATCGAAAACTAGAATAGTCATTGGTTTAAAACATGCGGCCATGCACCGGAATATTTCTATCTATCTTTTTTGTTGACATTATATCAATCGCCTTTTATTTTTAATTCTTTATGGTTGCGTAGATTGGGTTTTATCGTTTCCTATGAATTCGTTATTGAGATCTTTATGAAATTGCTTTAGATCGCTCTTTTCTAAAATCTCGCAATCTCTTAATCAAAAGAAAACAATAAAATGTTTAAGACTTGTAGGTACTACACAACATAAATACCATCTGTATACCAATTTTGTGTGCACATTTAATATGATACTTTTATTTAAACTTGTAGAATCTTGTTCCGCACCCTTAATCACCAATACGATTATATTTATGATTGGACAATGCTTAAGCAGAAGACCCACCAAGGTCCAGCGAATGCAGCTATACCCCAAGGAACGGCCGAGCCTCGCAACGAACGGGATAAAGAGAAAGAAAAACAAAGCGGAAAAACTATGCTTTCTGATTAAATTAGATTAAATAATAACAAACAACTTTATTTCTTTAAACGTTATACAACTGATAATATGAAAACAAAGAAGAAAATAATCAGCAAATAAATTCGCCCAGATTAAACGAAAACCACAACCTACCACACGATGACATTTCTGCAAAACTAATTTGCACCACAGAGGTTTTAATTTACGTCGTCACTCCCCATCTATCTCTCTCTTTCTCTCTCTTTAAACTGTAACACAATTAAATCAAAATACACATTCTTTTGAGAACCTAACAAGGAATTATTATATGTTGAACATTGTAAATTAGTTTATTTTCACGAAATCCTTAGACATAATTTAAAGATTTTGGCTGAACATGAAAATGGAGTAAACAAATAAAAACTAACATCTGAACTTACAAAGTCCCTTGTAATTGTATTTTCTTTCATTTAATTCAAATTGTTCTGTGGAACAAACGACTTTTGATTCGAATTAAAATAACTTGGTATTTTAATTTCGTATAAATATATTTTTTTTTTGTTTTTGTAATTTCTACGTTTCGCTCATACATTTATGCATAACTTTAATTTTAGTTTCACAAACGAACTTTTTTTGTTTCATTAAAAACTCTTATTATATTCTACATTATACTAAACAGCTTTTTTGTTTATTATACTTTAGTTAAAATAATATAAAACTTTTCATTATAGGTCCTTAATAAAAAAAAATATATATATTGAAGCAGAAACAATAAATAATTTTGTATGTAAGAAAACATAATCATTTCGTAGAGTAATATATAAATTAAATAAAAAGTCTACAATATAAACAAAATGGAACAATTTCTAAATGCATAAAATAACTTATTTACCTGTAATCACTTATTGGTTCAATAAATAAGTGAATAAAGCATTAAAAGAATAAATAAATATAAATAAAACGGGAAAACCAAATCATCAAAGTATTTTCATTCAAGTATGTATTTCGGGATGTTTGCGATACCTTTACTAAATTGTTGCGGATTATAACAATTATAACTCTTTGAACTAGTTTGAGCTTCTAATGAAGTGTAAAATAATTTGAATGTCAGTTTTATTAGATGGTTGTTGTAGAAAGCTCTTTCATGCGTTTAAAGCCGGTTTAGTATGTACAGATACACGTCTATACAGCTTCTACAAAAAGGTTTTACATCTAGCTGTGGCCAAATTTGTTTAGTCGCTAGACATGTATCATTTGTCTACATAAGATTTGTTTTTTTCGAAAGTTTCTTAAGTACGACAATTTCGCATATTTTTCAGCAAGACCAGAACCAGGTTTCGGGTGAGTACTTCGTTGCAAAAATATATACATACTCGGCTTGGGATGTCAACGTATCACAAATTGCAATATCAACTCGTGAAATTACAATTGATAAATTCATTCCACTACTTACGTTAATTGCTCGCCATACAATACTGACCACGTCTTGCGGAAGCTTTGTCCATTTATATCCCCGTACATATTCGATTGGCATACGCTTTTCCTTCAGGTCTAAAAAAAAAAAATAAATAAAAACTCACAAATATTAAATTGCATGAAAAGAAAATCCACATTCCGAATAATATATTGTTAGATAATTTTCGCAGGCGACAACAGATCGAGACGTTTTCCATTCACTGGTTAAATTTTATATTAAACCATTCGAAATTTACGCCCAGATAGTTTTCTAAAAATTTGCACATAAGTAATTAACAAAAATAGATGCGCCCGATGCAATGTGTTTCTTTGCAGTTGAAAAATTGCACGAAAACGTAAGCAAAATCCACTAGTTGTCAATCAAAAACGCACTTGAATTATAAAATCTGAAGCAACAAAATCCAGATTCGAAAAAGCGGTCTGAAATTGGAAAAAGATTTTTGTTTAGTACTTAAAAAATGACTGAGCAAAATAAAAGTGGTCTGAGGGTGCTCCATCCAATATACCACAAAAGCTATGGCGCGGATAACTATGAACAAACCTTTTTTCATACCCGTTCCATTTCCAATTTGTACGAGGGGAAAAAGACAAATTTTGTTTTTAGAAGGTAATCAAAATCAGCTGATATAAGTGACAGCGCATCGCCGAGAAACTTCACATTTGTGTTTACTAATTTCTAAAAAAAAAATATAAATCCGCCTATAAAAATGTTCGCATTGAAAAAATCGAAAAAAACATTGAACGTTTTCAATTCCCTTATTACTTTTATTCATCGACATACAAGAAGTCTAGACTATTTGCATAAATTTGATACTGTTTATTTAACGACTAGTGATGCAACACTTTCAGATGAATTGGGTGCCTTGGAAAAGAATGCAATTCTTAGAAAACATCGAAACAACGTTCCCGAAATTCGCTCAATACTGGACAAACTAAGCAGACAGCAGTTGAATGGAGATGAAACTAAGAAATTACAACAATCTCTGCGGGAAGAATTATTGAAACTACCAAATAAAACACACCCTAGAGTACTAGACTATGGCGACGATCCTAAAGAATTGTCTAGGTACAACAAGGAGCCATCATTTGATTTCAAGCCAAAAGAATTTTCCGAACTAGCATCAAAGGCAAATCTTTTTCGCATGGATCATCTGGGGAATTTCACTGGTCACAAAAGCTATTACTTAATGGGTGCGGCAGCAGCAATGGAACACGCACTGGCACAGTACTTTTTGACAAAACTTAAATCGGTAGACTTTCGATTGATTTCTGTTCCTGATATTTTGCCAAAGGATGTGATAGAAGGATGTGGCATGCAGACTTCTGGCGAGAGAACGCAAGTATTTAGCTAAATAATTACTCAAGGTCGCAACATGAAATGAAATAAGTACACGACTTGCACGCAATTCAGGAGTACTTATAGATTAAATTCAAGTGGCTGCCAACAATATGTCCGGCAACTTTTCGTTTCATTTTGCAACTAACCACTTTTATACTTTTATAAAATGTATTACTTATGTGCCTATCTCATGAACTGCTTCTAAAATCGATTAGGTTTACAAACTAAACAATGGAAAATGTTTATCTGGAACATCCGAAATGGCCTTAGCTGGATACTTTTCAAATAAAACATTCGACGAAGCTGAACTGCCAATCAAAGTGACATCAGTTAGTAGATGTTATCGTGCTGAAACTTCAGGCTTGCACGAGGAGAAGGGCATTTATAGGTACTCATTTGATTAATCAGTGTTAACGAAAACTTAACCAAAGAACTTTAATGTCTTATAGGGTGCATCAATTTACAAAAGTTGAAATGTTCTCGGTGTGTACAGAAGATAAATCCGAGGAAATGCTGGAATCGTTTAAAAATATTGAAATCAATTTATTTGAACAACTTGGTATTTACTTTAAGCTCCTGGACATGCCACCGTCTGAGCTAGGTGCGCCAGCTTATCAAAAATACGATATAGAGTCCTGGATGCCCGGCCGACAGATGTGGGGAGAGATTTCCAGTTGCAGTAACTGTACAGATTATCAAGCGAAACGCCTGAACATCCGCTATCGTACATCGAACAACGAGATAAAAAACGCTCATACGGTAAATGGGACTGCGGGTGCTATACCGCGTCTGTTAATTACTTTGCTAGAAAGCAATCAAATGGAAAGTGGACGATTTCGTGTGCCGAATGTGTTGAAAAAGTACATGAACAATATGGAAGAGTTTAACAAAGAGAAACGACTTCCAGAATTAAAGTTAGTTAAGCACATATCATCGCCGAATATATTTGAAATTTAATCAAACACGAAGAGTATTTCAATTTATTTATTTACTTTGCATAAGGTACGACTTGTAAGTTGCAACTTGTGATTTCCACTTACTTCCGATGTCCACGTTTTTTTCTTTCGCAAAGGTCTGACGTTCAAACACAAATTTTATGTTTTATTTATATTATAAAATATTATAGTATGTATATTTTAATAAATAAATAAATGAATAACCTCTCCTCAGTAACCTCTGAGATAAACTGGAGGATCTGGACATTAAAGGGCCTCAACAACTTCTGATATTCATTCATATACAATCTGGTCGCATTTTGTTTATAGCAGATATTTAATGGATGATTTATGTAAAGCTGTTAACTGTTTGTCTAATTAAAGATTTGGCAATTTTTGCATTAGCACCTATTCATCCAACTATTTTTAGTCACAATATACATTCGCATTGGAATCGCACGTTGGCTTAAGCTAGAAATTGGATCGAGCATTGTCTTTAAATTCTATTTTTTTCCCATCACTACCTAAGCTAACTCATAATCCATCAAGTTCGAGTCCATACAACTTGTGATCTCATATCTTTACTTAAATAAGCGCTAAATTTACGTGTTTGCAAAACTGCATACGTTATTTAAATCCAAATCCATTATTTTAATTTTACTTAGAAAACAATTATAATTAACGAACCATTTATTTAACTGCTCATCCGTTTCAATCAATTTTATTTAAATATGAGTATACTAGCGAGTTAGAAAGGAGATACATTTAATCAATTTAAAACAAACAAAATTACTTTTATGTCAAACTCATAGATTAGTATAATTAAATATCTTCAAAGCTTTTATGCGCCCCTATTTGGAATTAAGTAATGGGTGCGTGGGTTACAATCATTATGTGAGCGTCCGAATTGCTGCTCAAGACCTTGGCGGCTTGATAAGTTTACTAGCCGGTGGGGGTATCTTACAGAAGCCAGCCGCATCGAATACCGGAAGTAATTCACGAACACGCCCTGGAATACTGCCATCTAACATTCTATTTGTGAAAAATAAAGCAAACGAATAAGTAAACAAAATAATCGTTATTACGCTGACATCGGTAACCTTCGCTTGTATTCGATTTTTGCGCCTTTCATGGGAATGTTAGCTTCGGTCGGGAAGAAGGTGGCGTCATAGAAATTCAATCCATTCTGAAGCAATATATTGTACTCATCCATTGAGGCTAGAGTGACACGGATGACTGCTGGCGCAGTTTCCCTCTTAATCGTATGACGTTCGATTTTATCAGCGCTCACTACCTCTGTTTTGGGTGTAGCATTACCTGGGAAACAAGGAAAAATAATAAAAGACCAACCCGGAAAATGGTTCAAGGTTAAATACACTTGCCATCGGCATCTTTTTCAGTTGGAGGTGATGACGAATGATGGATATGTATCCTAACGACTTCGACTACAGACTCGAAGCGATAGAGAGCATGCCTGATGTCTTCGACCGGCAAATCTTCCGGAACATCCAAAACGTATAAGGTAAACGTTTTTCGTGGTCGGCAAGGTATGGCTATCTATGGAAAAACAAAAAACTTAAGATAAGCCGACTGTATATTTGTTTGGACAGTGCATATTGTAGTGTTAGTTAAGTTCACATAATATTTCTTTGGAAACGCGCAAATTCGGTATTACGAGGCTATTATAAAAATGTGATCTTCGCAAAAGATTTTGGAATAAAATTTGGCCTATTGCGCGGTACTAGTAATCATTTTGAATATCCAGATTAAATTTTGCGAACTCAAGATATTCGACGATACTAATTTTTCATAAAAAAAATTACCCATACTGACCATGTCGTTTTGGTCAGTATTTTCTTAATAGAAAGTCCACTGCAACTTGACATAGATTCAACGATTCTTAAGATCAACGCTTCGTCATCGTCAAAATGCATTATTTTTTATTGACATTTTACTATAATACCGGAGTTCAATTTGACCTTTCCTCAAAACCGCTCGCATGTGTTTATTTTATTTTGTTAGCAATTTCATAGTAACCATCACCCGTTACAAAAGTGTAAGTATAGTTTTCACACAAAATAGGTACATGCCTAATAAGGATTTTCAGTTGTGAATTGTAATTTATTTCAACCAATTGACATAGTATAGGATATAATTTTTGTATTTAGTATGGCACACGTCTAGAAACTATCTTTGGCTTATGTATACTTACACTCTTGGAGTAAGAACTCTAATGGAAAAATAAAAAAATAAAACTGTTATTTAGATATGTTTTAAATACAAATCGATTGTTCCATATGAAGGAGGAACAAAATTGGAGGTTAGTTCTAGAAAATGCATTTAATTATTTCGTGTGTGTGTAGTTAATTGCATTCTTAATATAGTAATGACAAGAGCTGCAAAACAAGTTGCAATGCTGGCGAATGGAAGAATCTGCTGTGTTCCCGGACACAGAGGAATGCCCGGAAATAAAAAAGGCTCGGCTGGGCAAGAAGGATTCTTTACTTGAACTTAATCAGACCATTAACACAGAAGACAAAAATAATTCTACAAATGGGCAAACAATCGTTATCCTCTCTTGTAGGCATTATCACAGACACCACATGTTGAAATATCACACCAAGAAAATGATGGGAAAATGCATGTTCCCCGCCAACCGCTTACCTTACCTAACCTATTCTTAATATATTAGATATGTTTTAATTCATGTACGCGATAAGTGATAATACAGTTATATTATATGAAGCCATCAAGATAAGTAACATATAAATATAAATACATACAATTTTGTAATCGAAAACTTGGAAGATTTTAGTCATGAAATTTCTGAAACCTCTGTTACTTCTTTTTTTTTATAGGGAACCCTCGAATCAACTAAAAGTGCACTTGCAATGTTTTTTGGACTTAAAGATCAGTCTTTTAAAATTTTAGGATTGCAAAAAAGTGCTTGTGCTTATACAAGTTTAAAAGATCCTCAAGCAACTCGAGGCAGTTGCCCAGTAGGTAAACTGGAGTAGAGTTACAGTCGAGGCATTCATTCACCCAAAACAGTAGCGCAGCCCAAGTAATGGTACGTTTGGGATGTTATAGATGAAAAATCAGGCAATTGTTTAATCCATACACGGATATTGCATAATGAATAATGTTTTCACCTGCCTACTCAAATTTTAATTTATACGAATTTACATTTAACTATTGATAATACACAAACTAACACATATTAGCAATTTCTCGATCAATATTATTTTCACTTAGTGGTTTAAAAATTTGTCCGGCACTCGAATACACCAACTCCACACCTCAGAAGCAATTAGTTTAATTTTATTTATCTCATCCACGACATCAAAGTCTCCTAACATTCTAGTGCTTGCTAGGGTAATCTGAAATCATTGGTGCATTCAACCAATTATTCCTCTAACACTGGTGCAAATAATAATGCGTTTTACATTAAATATTTTTTTTTAATTAATTAGGAATGAAAAGAACTTGAAATATTACTTTTCGATAGAATCTGGCTCCGGTGACTTTATGGAATCCCTTCTTGAATATCGACTGATAGTCTTCCGGATGTGAAAATTTAAAAAGAATACCAGTTGCGGTTTTAGTCAAACTAAAACAACCCTTGAAACTCATATTTTCACATATCTTAGCAGCACGGTCCATAGACAATTCATAGGATGGTGTCAATAAAAACGCTCCTAAACGTGTTCAATTTGGAAGATAACACACAATTTTACTTTGAATATCACTGAGTGTTGCACGATATCTCCGCTAGTTACCTTTAGCCAGAAAGTTATCATTGACAGATACTTCCGAGTCTGTATCATCATCCCGTTTATCTGTCCACTTTGGTTCGGAGGACAATTTGTGTGCGGCCATCTTACTAATCAGGCTCGATTGTGGCCGAATGCGAGAAAAGTCATTCTTTTCCAGTTCGATATCCGAGGTATTTCCCAAGTAAGACATTCTAAGGACTAAGCACTTTGTTTTATTGTTCGAACGAACTAAAAACCGAAACCACAACTTTAAAAAAAATGTCCACTATAGGTGATGAACCTTTAACTCGATCTAAGACTTTTTTTCAAACACCACTCAGTTTTATAGGGGACGGAAAAAAATACTAAATCGCAAAAAAATGAAGAAATACAGTAACATGCAAACCGCCCGCTACAAGTATATAAGTTAAATTTGCTCAAGATACGTTCATACATGGTCGCTAACTTAATAACTCTTGAGAGCAGACGACGATGTGTACGTTTGTCTTTTAATTTCATTTAACAAAAATCGTTACAAATAAACCGTAAAGGAACAGATGAACGAGAATTGTTTTCGCTTGATTTGTTTTGTGACATCTCGCGACATAAATAGAATTAGATACAAGATGATGCTAGCTAATAAAAAAATACGCAATTTGATTCCAAAGCGAATTAATAAAAGTCTCTATACAACCATGCGAAGTAAATTGGGTTCACCGCTTATTACAGTGCCATTTTGAAAACGAAAACCGATCGAATGGTTGCCGTTTCTTATAAGGTAGTTTATTTGTTTGTATTTGTTTGTTCACAAAACGAAGTAAAATATATAAGAACGAAAATTTAAGGTCGAATAAATAGACTACATCCGCTCTTCTCCCACGACTTGGTATCAGTTTGAAGTGGCTACTTTTCGCGTACTTCAATTTAATAGTTCATTGCGGGAGTATAAGGTTATGGGTAGTTTTGCGAACTTATTTGTATTTGAATATCGCTACATACGTGTTATGGGTTACTGGAAAAGTGGAAAGCGCATCGGTGCTTTGAACAAATTAAATTTTTGAGTGGTCTTAGAGGAGAGGAGAGGCACGATCAGAGCATTGGATAACTAAACACATTTATTTGGCTATAAAGAGAAAAGTTTTACAAGCACTTTGGCCTGTAGAGTACGATAAAAGGAAAAGGAAAAAGAAAAGCTATATTTCTTTTGTGATGGTTGCTAATTTTCAAAACCAAACCTGTCTGGAAATTCGTATGCATTTATACTTAAAATACATAGCCCATTTTAGTAGACAAAATCTACCTGGGTCTTCAATTTTCTGCCCTCCCGATTATGTTGTTGCGATTATCCATACCAGGTTGTATAATACTAAATACATCGGAAATAAGCTTCAAATTTGAAGTAACTTCCGTTTTAACATTCGATCTCAAGCCTGTGGATTGAATACAAGACGTTACTTGGGCTAGTCCGTTATTTGCCTGAAGTTGATGAGGCTGAGCGACATAAAGGGTGGCCCATCTAGTGGTTTGTTTTTAAATCGTAGTTTATTTTGACACTGACAGCTTTTTCCCGCTCGAATTCTTGACAGAAAGCAAAGATAATGGAATACAGAGATATATAACTTTCCAGTGGAAAGGCGGCTGCCTACAAGCTGTTTTCCCGAAAAATTCATGAAGTCACGCACATTTGCTCGTTTCTTTTCTAGTATATGTGAGTTCATGAATTGAACTTTAATGCAAGAATTCGCTATTCCGAAATGTGTATTTCACTATTTTTTTTATTTTAATCGAAGCGTTAACAAAAACCGAACAAGTTTAATACCAAACACAAAACAATTGAACAACGCGATGCCCATAAAAGCAAAAGGAATATTGGCCGGCCATTAGCAACATGCTTTTTTGTAGCTCACACGTATTCACAGACGGCGGTTGAAATTACAAAAACAACAATGTAAACAAATGGGTTTTGGGGGGATAGACGTACGAAAGATATCCATCTCTTTTATTCTTTCATCTCTGCTCGAAATCTTGACAGAAACCAAAGATAATGGAATACAGAGATATATAACTTTCCAGTGAGAAGGCGGCTGCCTACAAGCTGTTTTCCCGAAAAATTCATGAAGTCACGCACATATGCTCATTTCTTTTCTAGTATATGTGAGTTCATGAATGGAACTTTAATGCAATGATTCGCTACTCCGAAAGTCGTATTTTATATTTTTTTTTTATTTTAATCAAATCCTTATTAAAAACCAAACAAGTTCAATACCAAACACAAAACAATTGAACAGCGCGATGCCCATAAAAGCAAAAGGAATGTTGTCCGACCATTAGAAACATGCTTTTTTGTAGCTCACACGTATTCACAGACGGGGATTGAAATTACAAAAACAACAATAGGCGTGTTTTTTTTAGCTTCGTTCTCAGCAAGGCAAAGTAAAGTAAGATTTTCAGCGCACAATTACAATAACTACTGCGAGTCTCGAAGTGTCAAGTACAGCGTAGTTGTTGTAATGGCGTGCTGAAAATCCTACTTTACTTTGCTTTGCTGAGAAGGAAGCTCAAAAAAACAGGGCTAATGTAAACAAATGGGTTTTGGGGGGATAGAGGTACGAAAGATATCCATCTCTTTTATTCATTCATCTCTGACAGAAAGTCAGTATCATACCTCCGTGGAACGAAATAAGACGCTTTTCGCTTGAACAACGTTGGGAAATATTAAAAATATTGTTGGTATCATCGGACAATTTGCCTTCAAAAATGAGACTGGAAACAACGTTTCGGTCAACGGTGGGCGGTATAGACCCATGTTATCCGATTTTTTTTTTTACTGAAATTAACGACATGGATTTGGACGATTTCTGGTTCATGCAGGATGGAGCGCCATGCCACAATCGACCTTTTGCACACCAAGTTCCTTAATCTTGTTATCAGCGAAGGATCGATGTTATGCCAACAATTTGGAAGCGATTCAAGCACTTAAGGCCAATATCATCCAAGCAATCTGTGAGCTACAGCCCAAAACCATCAATATCAAAATTGCAGTGACAGAATGCGCTACTGCGAAGCCAGCCGATGCGGCCACTTGAACGCTGTTGTGTTTCATGATTAATAGGAATGTTTACTTTTACTAATAAAGTCATAGTACATGAAAAAAAAATGTTTGTTCAATTTATTGAATTTTAAAAATAAACTTGTATTTGGGCCACCCTGTATACGTAGCAATTAAAAAGTTGAACTCTGTTTAAGACACCACGTATTATGTATCTGAAGAGTGACCTTGACCAACTTGGTGTTCTGCCCTAAGCTCCATTCCAGGTATTGTAAGGAACAGTTTATATATAATTAACGTCAACTATAAGACCAATCGAATGAATTGCGCTTTTGAAGTAAATGGGTAACTGCGATTGGGCAGCAATTACGAAATTTGTATGAACTACTCAAATTAAGAGTCGAAACTAAAAATGGTTATTAGTAAGGCCCATAATATATAATAGATAATCATCGTAAATCTAATTTAGACGTAATACTTATAGTTATTTTTAGTGCTCACAAATCTCCCTTAAAAGAACATACGAAATTATCGTATCGTTTATATTTAAGGTGAAAATATCAACCTATATTACCTATTCACATTAAACAATCTTAAAAAATTAAAGAGGAAACGGAAACTATTGTATGTTCACAACTTAACCATTCACAATCGCAAAATTTAATTTCTCCTAAATCGAACACATCTCCTGTCAAAATTTTGCGTTCAGCCGGTACAAAGATTCAATACCTCTTTTACAAACAGCCAGACTGATTTCTCTGGATTGGCTTATGTTTTAAAATTTGCAACTTTCTAGAAGGTAGTTAGTAGCTTTTGTGGGTAAATATCGCGAAATTAAAACCGTGCATGAGTTCATATCCATCATATCTGGGTAGTGCGCGACAATAACTGTTTTTTTTGTACAATTATCTAATTGCCTTGCCGGGTAAACTAACCATAAACTCCTATCTGGCTTTGTTTACAATTTTAATCTTGGTAAAATAAAAAAAAAACAAAAGACCCCCGCCATCGCCTGACTAATGCAGAATAGCAGTGATATTTATAGAGAAGTTAAATATTTTCTTTCAAAATCATTTTTAATTCTTATTCCGTAAAAATCATGGACAAAGAGAGGTAAGTAGTTTGTCATTTTTTATTTTTCACTTTACTAATCTTGATATCCTAGATTTTCCTTGCTCCTGTTGGATCCCAATGAAATCTATTTTGAAGATTTTTCAGTGGACCTTCTACCGCAACAAGACAATAATGCAATCAATGGCTCAAGTCCAATTCAAGGTCGCCTTAAAATGTGTTCCAAATCACTGGTTTTCGAACCAAAACAGAAGCAAATACCATTAATTAAGGTGTACTATAACAAATGTTCGGATATATGCGCTGATGCCAAGGACAATCATCGAAATTTATTACATATTAGGTAAGCTTAACCCAAAACAAAGTGGCCGTAAATTAATTAATGGTTTCTACAGGTGCTCTCAGTATGTGGAACTCTTGGAGAACAATGTGATTGCTCCGTACAAATTCATAACAAAAGACCGATCGTTTATATTTAGTTTTCATTATGTTCAAGTCGGTGATAATGTGGTGCCCCTGTGTCAACAACTCAGACGCGCATCCAGCCTAGGCTCCACCGAACAAAATAATATGGTAAGAAACAAAAAGCCATTCTTATCAATCAGAACTTGTGTGGACATTTCCTTGAAGATAGCTGCCATTGTATTCTCGCGACACAAGAGAATCAAGTTCGATCCCCTTTGGCTAAATAGCATCTATGAGAGGGTTGTGATTGAGTATAATGTCAACGAAGTCAACCCACTTGTGTTAAATCCTGGACGGATTTTACTTACGAATTCATGCATCTACCTGCAGCATTACAACAACATAAGATCAGTAGGATCCGTTTTCATTTAGTCGTTGAGTCCGATCGCATAATTATTGTCATATTGCAGGAACCTGTGATAAAGATAAAACTTGGCTGTGTAACAAGCTTCAAAAAACGACGGTACTTGCTGCGGCACATAGTAAGAATTGTACGCGATTGTATGGACCTTGCAAAATGTTTTTTCTATTTTAGGGATTAGAAGTTAACTGGGAGACCAATCATCATTTGTATGTCTCGTTTAAAAATGTGGCAGACCGCAATAATTTTATTTCATTGGTTGAAGAACAATCTGACTTTAAGCCGCCAAACGTGGAACCGCAAAGCATGACGTTGAAGTGGCAAAATCGCCTTATTTCGAACTACGAGTATCTGCTATATTTAAACGGGTAAGTTACAGGATATAATTTGGTTTAAAATTATAATCAATTAATGGATTTCCTCCACAGGCTGGCAGATAGATCTTTTAAGGATTTGACACAGTATCCAGTTTTTCCGTGGGTAATCGGCGATTACACATCAAAAATATTAGACCTAAACAACCTAGGGGTCTATCGGGATTTGAAGAAGCCCGTTGGAGCTCTAAACGCTGAGCGTTTGCAACGACTTCACGAACGATACGAGGAAATGGACGAACCGAAGTATGTATATAGTCATGTTACAGTCGCAGTTATTGAATGTATTTTTTTCTCACGTTTCCTCTCTTTTGACTTGTATTTGATGATGCTTACGGAAGCTTCCATCCAATACAATAGCATTGACTTTGTGTGCTACTTCAATACAAAAACCTTTGATGAAATAAAGCCCAGTGCTTCAAGATTGGACTATTAAGCTTAATTCGCATTTCATTTTGCATTATCGCTGTTGCTTTGTCACTTATTTATCTGGTCTTGGCCAGATACAACAGTGTTTCTTCTAATAATCGTTTTTGCTATCTGCTTCCTTCTCGATTACAATTCAACCTCGTGCATGTGACTTATTTCAGTTTCTGTCGTACTGGGTTGACCGAAACACATCTAAAGAATTTTTAAATATATATGGTTCCTTTCTTGACGGATGCGAAATTACTCTTGCGTTTTCTTTTAGCGAACCACAAACCAAGTCTTAACTTATTAAGGTTCCGTAAAATTACAGATACCTTTATGGATCTCATTACTCAACGCCAGGTTTCTTCTTATTTTATTTGGTAAGTACATGCAATTCGAAATGCTATCATGTAAATTATTAACCACTACCTATAGATCCGCAAATACCCTCACTTAATGTTATGTCTGCAAAATGGAAAATTCGATCACCCCGACAGAATGTTCAATAGTGTACAGGATACATTTAAAAATTGTCTCACCAATATGGCTGACTTCAAGGTATTCAATTAACGTTTCAAGTGCTAAAACATGTGTTTTAAATAAAACGGTTTACTTGTTTAAAGGAGCTTATTCCTGAATTTTATGACACAGCTCAAGGCGGAGACTTCCTATTGAACACCTATAAAATCAATTTTGGTCAACGAAGTAATGGTGCCAGCGTAAATCATGTGCAGTTGCCACCGTGGGCGAAAAACTCCCCATCATTTTTTGTTTCAAAACTGAGGTATTTTTGGAAGAAATGTTTGTATTGTTTGTAATTTTTATTGTATTCTTTGCAGGGAAGCGTTAGAATCGGAATATGTTTCAGCGAATTTGCATCACTGGATAGACCTTATTTTCGGGTACAGCCAAACAGGTCCAGAAGCTATTTCAGCTGATAACGGTGGGTATAATACGAAAGTGTTTTACTTTTTGGTGAAAAGGCTGCAGAAAGTTGAATGTTTGTTGTTCTTCGGTTTTTAGCCAACTATCTCCCATGCAGTTTGATTTGAAAAGTTGAAACTATCGGTACAAATGAAATAAACTTGAGGTATTCGTAGCAAGTTATTCTTTGAATTTGGAGGGATCTATTAAAAAAAAACTGCGCAAATATGAAATACGAAGCAGCGATTAAGTTTACTCTCAGAAATACATTGTATTCTCCTCAACTCGCAGTTTGCTTAAGTTCCTGCATCTTCGATTCATAGATATAAACAGTGACGAAGCTAAAATTGATTCATTCCAATGTTATTTCTGTACGGTATAGTAGTTGGAAAGCAACATAATTGGCAAGCAAGCTAGAGTCATTCGAACGTAGATTTCTGTATAGCATTTTAAGAACATTTTATTGAATCCTATGATAATTTAGTTGCGCTACAACAATACAAATGGTCTTATCTTATCATAAAAATCACTGCTTTAATTACTATATCTAACGTTACTGCTCGTTTTAGTATTCTACCACTTGTGTTACGAGGGGTCAGTAGACTTAGACTCAGTAGACGATCCTGTAGCTCGCCAGGCTCTCGAAATACAAATATCTGAGTTTGGACAAATTCCCACTCAATTATTTAACAAGCCTCATGTGTCCCGAAACTCAGAAATACAAAGCATGACTAAACAGAATCTCGTAAAAGGTACGTAATTTCGAAGTTCCGGATTAGTATTATAAGTTTTACAATTTATTTTAGAAAGCAATCTCCATCTAGAACTAAAAGAATTTTATTCTGCTCACAAGGAATCGATAACATCGATTTTAATAGAAGGCGACACAATTGTCTCAACAGGCAAAGATGGCCTACTGAAGTGCTACTCGCTCAAGGATAAGCGGCAAACAAGGTGAGCTAAATCATCCGGCTTTCTATTCAAATAAATTATTTTATCCCTTTGCAGAAGTGTATCATTTGGAAAACTACCAATTAGTTCGTGCGTAAAGATGGCTGAGTCGAATTTGTTCATTGTGGGCTCTTGGGACAATAACATGTAAGTAGGAGAAGTTGATTCGCTTACACTTTGAATTTACTATTCCTTGTATAGAAATTTATATAAATGCAATTACGGAAAAGTGTCAGACGTGATACCGGCGCATGATGACTCCGTTTCCTGCCTAAGCCTCGATGAAGAGCTTGGAATTTTAGTTTCAGGCAGTTGGGATTGCAGCGTCAAGTAGGGACGATGCAGCGGCTCCCTGTACAAACATTCATTTATTTGTATTTTCAGAGTTTGGAAAGGCTTTAAAAATCTTGACGACAAAATGTATCGTCTCTCAAGCTCAATGATAGCGCACCATCAATTCGATGCGAATATAACGTGTCTTGCAATTAGGAAAACAATTGATTTCTTGCAGGTGTTTATAGCGACGAAGAGTGGTGACATATTTGCCTGGGATCTGCCTTTAGAAATCATAGACTTGGCATTCAATTGCCAATCGGATCCACGTCTATTTCAGAACCATCCGAGTGCAGTGACCAGTATTTCAACGAATAAGAATCAAACCAAACTTGGCTCCAGCAGCAAAGACGGATTGATTCAAGTAAC
This sequence comes from Cheilosia vulpina, assembly GCA_916610125.1. Lineage (NCBI taxonomy): Eukaryota > Metazoa > Arthropoda > Insecta > Diptera > Syrphidae > Cheilosia > Cheilosia vulpina. The sequence goes on from OU744277.1 coordinate 63,191,343, forward strand.
TGATATGAAAACTGGTATGAATCTGTTTAAGAAGAAACTGATTTCAAGCCCAATGTCGTTGAGCTGGAACGAGGACGACTATCTGATGAATGTAAACGACGATGGGTTTATATATATTTGGGACTTGGTGCAAGTCAAGTTGTGTATTCATGTGAAAATATTTGAAGGTTTGCTTACGCTCTTGAAATTGAATTGATTTTTATGTTTTGTTTTTGTTAAGGTCCTTTATCTGTTATCGCGATGTCGAAGAAAGACGACGGACTCATCGTGACCGCTGGGAAAGATGGACGTGAATATAAAATAAAATGTTGGGTGCTATCTACTTAATAGGACTAAAGTGTGATTATTATAATTAAATTAAGAGAAAATTATACAATTTTATTAAATATAAATGCTAGGTACGTAACCTATGAGTTGCACTTTTACTAAATTAAATTTACCAAGGAGTTTCAGGTTTTTCTAAGTCTTTTGATACCAGGGTTCTGTTTTCTTTGTCTTCTCAACGAACTGGTACTTGAAGATCTCTCGGCTGAAGCATTTTTGTCCATTTACTAAATGTGTTCGAGCCAATTTTGTCCGCAGCGTCATATTTTCTCCTACAAAGACTCCACATCGGATAAAACTCCGTTGAAGAATTTTTCGTTCCAAGTATTAAATACTAACTTATGTTATAACTTATATATAAGAATGTAATACTTATGTCCTTAACTTACTACGTCGCAGTTGCAAAGGAAAAAATTCAAAATTCGTTGCTCAATAGAACTTATTAATAATAATTTCTAACTTCACATTAAATTTTTTGTAGGCCACAATAGATTTTCGCTGTTTTTTTTTATCTTCAGATTTTAACAATAGCTTCAAACCAATTTTCTATTTTATCCTGTTCTAGCGTAGAACAACGAGGAAAGTATTGTTAATCGCTCTTACGCATAAGAGCTAACCGAAAATGAATTTATGGCGAAGACTAAAGTGATTGTCAACGGGAATAATAACCTTTAAGAAGGAAGATCCGCATAAATGTCTATGCAAATCACACTTAATGTAGCGTCAAATAGTGTTGTGGTTAAGTCACCGAAAGCTGATACGAATTGCCATTAAATCGTACACGCGTGTCAAGCCATCATTAATCACTATGCATAATATTATCAATCTAGTCAGAAAACAGTCCAGCATTTACCGAAAACTAATAATAAATAAATCAATCAAAATGCCTGAGCCATAGACCAAGACCAAAACTCCGTAAAATATTTGTCGTTCTACTTTATTTAAAGTAGGTAGGTATAAAGAGTCTGCGGAAGTACAGCCTATTTTGTAAAATGGAGTAACCTAACACTGATTTTTTAGAACCGAACTTTATACCTTCATAAAATGTTGGCGGAATATTTAAATATTATTATATTCACTATTACTAATGAGATGACTGAATAGACTTAACCAAATAAATTCGAAATTGTGGACTCAATCAAATAAAATAGCGACCACGTGTTGATTTTGCTAACACGTTTTATTAATTGACTAAGTTTCTTCTGTGTAAACGCTCAAAAGCCGTTTCGCAGCTTACCTATAAATTTTTATTTTCGACAAAGTGTGCAATAACCACATTTGAAAAGTAAATACCTAACAACACAAAAAATAAATATAAACAGAAAAAACGCTTAAGGCGTGTGTCAATTTAATTGGGTTATCAATTATCATTTACCTACTTATTTTTATTTTTTTTTACTAAATGGTCAAATTTAAGCCAATTCTTTTAGGCTATTTTAGTTCTTATATGACAAAAGTATATTTGTTTTTAAGTTTGTGTTAATTTGAAATTCTTTGTGCGGTATAAAATAATAAAGCAGTCCTTGCAGCAGTGTTAATAAAATTAAAAGCGAAGTGTGTACATACCTACTGCACCTAGAATATTTTAATAGCTTAGCTTAAGTTCCAGCTGTATATACATTAAATATTAAAATATCGTTTGAATTGTATTGGAAACATGAAATGTAAACCGTGTAAACCGAGAAAATTCTTTCTTATACGTAGGTATTTTCTTTTTTAGTTCAGAGCAGAACCTGAACTGTTATTAAAAAAGTTCGTGTTTATTTTTAGCTCAGACACATCAGAGCTCAGAATTTGTGCTTCTTTTTTCGTTCAGAGCATGATCAGAGCGCACTCTATGAGCTAAGAATAAATTGACTGAGCAGGCTGAGTGAAAAGCTGACTACACACTTATATCGTTTTCCATTGGGCAAAAAGAAGCGTCCGGGAGAGTCCGGAATCGAAAAAATCACTTCTGAAACCGTTCCATTGGCACAAAAAATACTCTTCTGGTGATTCTGAGGGGAGAATTTCGCTTCTCGATTTGAAGTCACAATCCACTCAAGAAGCACTCACACAAGTGTAATTTACGTATTTTATACAAGTCAGCTGACAGCAGCCGTAGATTATTTTTTTAGCATTTCACCAATACTATTGTGGATTCTTTCAGAAGCTGTTTTGTTGTTCCATTCCGGATCCCCGAGTGAAACCAATGGAAAACGACATTACAGTAACATTTGACAGAAAAAAAAACAGGATAAACAAAATAGTTGAAATGGCCGTCGAACCTTGTTCTGGAACTGAAGGTTAACCAATTTAATAAATAAACCTTAATAAATATTCTATTTATACATATATTTATAAAAAATTACAGCTATGTGCTCAAGTGCGTTTCATAAATACATCACAACGATCTGAGCAAGCTCGGTTCAGAGCGTTCGTTCATAATGCTCGAGCTTATAGAAAAACACATATTATTGGACTTTTTATAGGGTATTAAACCATCTGTTTTATTTTTCTATATTGCTCATGTGCTTTTTATATTCTTTGCGAATCAACATGCCCATTTTTTGAATATTTGATTAAATATAAGAATTAATTAAATTATAACCAGATATTCTAGAGTTTATGTGTAGAAAATAAAAATAAAAGAATACATTTCGTTGTTGCTGTAGTTTAGCGCTTTTATATGAACACACATGACCAAGATGTTACTGAGTTACCAAGAAGAGTTTTATTTTTATTTGTCACTCAACACGGTGTTTGCTCACGTAATTAGAATGGGCTTTTAAGGCTGTCGTGCAACTAATGGAAGCAAATAATTTTACAGCGGCTCAAGTCACTATTGAAACTGAAACTCAGGTTGATGTTGATATGTATTAATCATTTGGAAATAAGAATACACTTCTACGAAAGCCTGGAATATAGACGTCTTTTAAAATGTAAACCTTAAGTAATTAAAACAAAGTAATAACATATCAAAAGCGTTTCAGTTTTGAAATGACAATACAAATACACTGCTTATTTGTATTTATTTTTTTTATTTTCAATCCAAACAGCTCGAAAGGCTAAGTAGGACAACTTAGTAAATTTGTATTATTTATAAAACTTACTCATTAGTGACTGTTCAATCCACTGATAATCCAATCTCAATGTTATGCGCTAGCTTTTAACAATATTAATCTTGAAACATGGCCGCAAACGTCTTTGAGAACTCTCTGCAGTCAAAAATTGCCTTGCCACCGTGGGAAAGATATGCCTACTAAATTTTAATATATTAATACCTGTCGCACCTTTACGGTATATAATTAATATTAATATTAACGTTGACACTAATACCGTATTATTCACATTAACTGACTATTTTTTAACAAAACCGTATTCCAGCTATACAAAATCTGCCTACGATTTCCAGCTGTCTATTTTTTTTATTTTTTGCCATCATTTGACACTCGCTTTGTTGCGAAGTACTCCATGGCTTTTGTTTATACGCAAATTTGACAATTTCTATCAATACAAGATTTGGTATAACCAAATGTGCCCAGAGTTAATAGAAGATTCAAAATGACATAGTTTCCTGCGTGTCTTCGTGAAAATTTCATCGCTGTCATACAAGCTGCATTTTGTGTGTTCTACTACAAGCTCGACCATTATTTATAGTCCACTGACAAGACTAAATGGAAATACAAGTTTTCAGCAAGACGTCCGACCTTTTTGAATGTGTTGGGACATCGGCCTTTACCATTTTTAGCGATAAAAAATATGTCTGCTCTACTTATTTCGTATAATCTTATCGTCGTTTTTACAAATGCACCGGCTATATGACAACGTCAATATACTATTAAGTATGGACGGAATATATTCCTAGTTATATTCAAGTTTTCCACAAAAAAACTACTGTTGAATTTGTACCATAAGACAGCAGCTTTGAAGACATGGCATGTTGGCATGATCACAGTCTGGAGAACCTGGAAGACTGGACTTTGAGTACATCAAAATACCAATTGCAAACGGAGTAATATTAATCCAAGAACTACATCATGTAATCTCAGTCTATACATTAGTCATAACCAAAACATCATGAACAGAAAGCCGAATTTAGAAAATATCTAAGCTTACTTATTTCAAAATTTTAAAATCTTTTAACCGACCTCTAATATTAATAGAAAGCTTCTAATATATGATTTAATTTGTTCCCTAAATTATTTCATTTTAAATTCTCTCACGTGGGTACTTATAAATATTGGTAATTACATATAATAGTGCTGATATATTTGATTTTGTTTTCAATCAAGAATAGGACAACTGTCGTCGAAACGCTGGGAAAATAAATAAAGGAAGAATTATCAGCGCAACTACAAATCCTGGTCAAGCACACCACCAGAAGTTATAAAACTTCTACCAATGACCCAATCAACTATGCCACATTTCCATAATGAAAAGTAAATAAAAATCACCACAACATAAATTAAATGTGCCATCCGAAGTTTCACATATCCTTACCATTTTATGTTTTAGAGAACGTCTAGAAACTAAATTAAAACAGGATAACTTGAAAAAGGTACGTATACGCCATAGTGAACATTTCAGCGGAAAGAAGTCTTAATGGGCTACGCTTCGCTCTAAGACTAAGACTAAATCGATTCGAAAATTTGAAAAGAAAATTTTGACTTTTACTTAAATGGAATAGTTTTTTTTTTTTTTGGCGGAGGAGGGGATATCATCATTCACTCGTTGCTCTCTCCTTTCGAGTAAATTTAGTTCATTTTGTACATATAATACATACATAATGTTTCTATATTTAAAAAACAACATTCAAACACCTGTATCTGGTCGGTCCCATAAGAAGATAATGCTTCTTTCGGTAGAGTATTCATGCTGTTGATGTGTATGAGAATTATCATCATGAATAAACACAAATACCATCGCATACCAATTTGTCATTCATAATTATTTGCCATACACTAACGGCCCGTGCACTCGAAAGAGAATTGAAAATAGTTTCCGAAAGTGAATGCCCCCCCCCCCCTCAACAAGACCCATGCAAAATGTCACCGAAATCATATTATTTATAAAAAAAAAATCATTTAATGGAAACATGACAGGGTGTGTTAAAAATTATGAATTATTCAGAAATCAGCAACCCAACGATTTGTATCGTGCACAATACATATTTTTGTGATGCAAAAAAAAATATCTTTGTAGCAAACGATTATATTCAAAAAATACATGTAATTTAAATTCAAACATAAGGCTAATTTAAAAGACCATATACGCTATTGTGAGAATCCTAAAAACATGCTAATTCAACAAGCTACAATCTAATCACGTCATCCACTGTTTGTGTTTTGATTTAAACCGAAATGTAAACTACTCATTTTCTCTAATTTTTAATTCAAGTTCCAACCATAAAACATATTTAACTACCTACCTCGAGAAAGTATGCTTTAAATCAAAAAAAAAAAAAAAATCAATGAAAGAACAAAAAAGCAAATGTCGGGCGAATGACAATCGAAAAATTGAAACCCTTTGTTAATTGATAGTGCTTTGGATTTCTTACTAAATTCACTGTTTTCCTTGCGGAGTCCAGTAACAAAATAAATCCGCCATATTGTCTAGAAGAGAATTTTTTATTTGTTTCCAGAGATCAGCGGAAATATTGTGAATAAATTTCATACCAACAATCTATTACCATAGCCAAAACCGCAGCGACCACTACTACCAGTACGAAAGGGACATCTCACCAGAAGGGGCAAACAAATTGCTAAATGACTTAAGTGATTCTAGATCGGTGTGAAAACCAACACACCAAACGCAGATAGATGAAGAAACCTACTTAGTGTCTTTTGTACACAGTACGAGTAAAATTTGTATATATAAGTTTGTCCAGTTACCATCTGGTTTTATCTCTTCTTTTTTATCTGAATTTTCTCATACTAATCAATATTGTTTTATGGAAATCAAGGTGGGGGCATTGATCAGATAATATAATATTAAGAATATATATAAAGAAAAGGCGAAAGATGTTGGGCATGCTATTTGTAACTTAGAACTTGAACGGTATACATTCGTTATTTGAAATTGGTCAAAAGTGTTCTTCTTTATTTGAAATTTTGCGATTTTTTATTAAATTGAATACAAACGTGATACAAAATGAATAAAATTGTAAGTTGTGTGTGCAACGTATGGTTTAATTAATGGAAACTATTATAAAGTGCAAATTGAACGTGAATAGTGCTAAGTAAATGTTTAAACAGATAGCTTGAAAGCGTGCTTGGGTTTTGTAAGGGATATTCGGGTTTTATTAACGAAGGATAACGATTTTTGAGGTTTTTGACTAAAATTAAAATAATGAGACATGACTTTTTTAAACTTTTCTTAGCCTTGGGTTGCAATAAAAATTTGTGAACAATTCTAGTGAATTTGAGGCATCTCAAAATAAAAATTATTTTGATTTGTAGATTTTTTGAGAGAATATATTTAAATCTTAAGCAAAATTTGCTAAATTATATTTAGGAAAACTTAAATTTCTTTCGCTTTGAAATAATGAGTACTCACAATTGATTGTCACTTACAGGACATCTTTAAGATTTTCAATTGAAATAACAACTCGGGTTTTACTTTAAATCCAGATGCTTATTACTAATTTGCAAATTATTGTACCTACCTTCGAATAAATAGAAAAAATGATAATAATAATAGATGCGTTAGATTACACTGCAACATTATAGAGCCATTTGCTTTAGTACTTTAGTAAAGTAGGAGAATGACATTGTATTTCTGTTTCTGATTTTGGGTTTGTCTTATCTGTTTTCTGCAAAGTATTCAAGGCTGTACTTCAATCAATTTAAATTAAGACCATAATTGGATTGTTTTCGATGTATCGTCACCTATTTCAAAATTTAATTTACATAAATCCATGTTCTGACCGACACTAAGCACAGGCAGGTTTAAGTAGATCAACTTGCGGCTTACGCGTATCGACTCAATGTGCTGTCAGTATTTATTTTAGTTGTATTTTATTTAGACAGTGCTTAACAAAATATAATGCGGGACTCTTTTCAAATTCAGCACGCTAATTCGTAACCTAATAGCTCATAATAGCGGCATTTATTGTAATTAAGTTTTTAATTGATTGACAGCTGTAACGGCCATTGTCAGCGAAGTGATTTGTTTAATATTCAGTCTGATTAGGGTTCCTGCTCTTTATCTAGCTCTGCTGCTTTGAATTATTGTAACGTTAATTGAGAAGCGTTCAATACTTTGTTTGACTTAGTATAACATTTTATGGAAATATCATTGGTTTTCAAAAGTTTGTTAGTATTTCTACATTCATACTTTTCCCTAGAGGGGGAAATGATACGCCATGACCCATTTCCCACATTGTGTTTTCTCTTGCGAATATCTTATAAATCTTGGAGATCATAAGAGTCACTCTGTCTAGCTCAACAACATATTGTGTTGGTTGTTTTACTTGTCATCTGAGAAACATCAGGAGTTAAACATGACTCTGTATGTGTCAGCAAAAATAACACGTTTATAAAATAAGGTGTTGCTAATTTATTTTGCATCTGATTATTTAATTATAAAACATGCTTAGTAACAGATTGTATCGAAAGAAATCCGTTCCAAAATTTAGGGAATTCACTTTTAATGTGCGCCTTAAGTTCTATAGCATAAATTACCGCCGGGCGTAGTTTGCCCTAACAACAATCATCCGCATCCCTTTAAAATAATAACAAAGACCCTATATCTGTGTATGTCTTCATAAGAATATATCTATTCCGAAGCTATAATTAGCTGTTTCAATGTTGATTGCATTCGTTGGTGTTCCAGTTTTGCAAAAAATACTTTAGCCGGTAGCTGAACTCGTTTGATCCCTCGTTTGTTGATTTAAAGTATTAAACATCATGCCCAAATCCACATGACATAAACACGCTTATGAAGTTACCACGAGGATCAAAGGTTTTAGATTTTTAATTTGCACATTTTAGTTATATACAAATTAGATATCTTTGTGATCTTGTGTGAGTAGGCATATAATTGTTCGGCATAGACATTTAATTGCGAATTGGGTTTTAAGCTATTTGAATACTGGTGATTCTACTTTAAAACTTGTTAATAATGATGTTCGTCATTGGAGCCCTTTCCTGTAAATGATGTGCCCCTTTCGGCTGAAGACTGATGATTACCAACGATTTTGAAGTTATGCTAACTGCATGTGTTAGATTGTTTATTGGAAATGGTAAAAGTCGATTATGAAAAACAAAAATTGGCAATGTTCTTAAGAATTACTTATAACTTTTGCAAGAGTTTGATAATTAATGTTGCCATTTAAGATTAATTAATTAAGAAGTCGACGTATACGAAGCTAAATCTATCCGATAATTCCTTGCTTAAATAATTGGCTGACATTTCACACTGTTTTTTGACTGCTTCCTTGTGCAATTATCCCACACGACAAAGTGATTAACTGTAAAATATAGGCAGACATAAAGGCACCTTTCCAATTATAATCGATTAATAAAATTCGATTTTTATTTGTTTTTACTTAATCAAATGCATAATTATAGGTTTTTTTTTTACAGATAATCCTCGCAAGTCTGATAGCTCTGACTTCTGCCGGCATCCTTGATTCACAAAAGAAAAATGACGAATTGTTTAAATATTCCCCAAATGATATCTACACACTGCCCGAGGATGTAGATGATGAAAAACCACCAACGGTTTTCAATGGTGAAATCATGAAAGCCAAGACTGAACTTTTCGAAAATATCAATAATGGCAAAAAATTCAAACTACAGTGAGTTACTTATAGCTGGCATTTGACATATAAATTTATTATTCACTGAATTGAAAGATCAGTCTTATAGCAATAACCATTTAACCTAATTATCATAGAATTGCTATTTATTATTATAAGTTTAAACAAAATCTATTATGTATTAGATGTAGGTGTGTTCTATGCTCATGCAAACGGATTTCGGTATTTAATTAGCATATATTATAGTTCGAAACGAGCAGATAGCGCATGTTGCAAAATTACACTGAAACCAAAAATTAGTAATACATGATATATAAATAAAAACCCGTTTTAATTAAAAGCCGCGAACAGAGTGAAATGCGAAATCTGGTTGTTGAATATTTAATAGAGCCGGCGCGTGTTGTAGACATGCTGTCGCACAGCTGCTGGTTTCACTTAAATTCACAGATTAGCTAGCTTATAGTATAAACAGGATCCTACACTATGAATTGATTTTAGATTTATGTAATTACGATTTTATAGCGGCATATTACTTAGAAAAGTCAATTTATTATATAAATGTCAGTGGAGAGGAAACAAAACATGACACCACGCCACTCCCACGAAAGGAAGAATAATTTAATAATTTAACAAAGCAATTTATGTGATTAAATTAATTTAATATCAATTCGGGGATATTCAAATGTATTCCGGGATATTTGTATTCAAATAAAAGCAGCGCTGCTAAACTAAAGAAGGATTCGTCACTGTAACAACGAGGAAGAATATTCAGAGAATATAAAATGAAACGAGTTTTGAAATCTCGAAAAAGAAAGTGTGCATAGAGTCTGATTACAGTTTTTATTGTTTGTGTTTATATTAGTTTTTGTGTCGTTAGCATTGGAAGTCACTCAATAGACTCATTAATTGATCTGGCGTATCGTAATTAAATTCTTAGTTTCAACGCCTAACGTATCAGTTAACATTTAGTAGATATGTCATCAAGAACTGCACTGATTGCTTGCAATGTTTACACACAATCTACTTGCACTTTATTAGTGGAAGAAACTGTTAAACGATTAGGGATTAGTACACTCAATCTAATGTGGTATTCGATTGGGCGCATTCTTTGCTCTCAGAGTAATTTTTATGTTCGTTTGGTAAAAAAAGCTATCTTTTTCAGATTTCAGAGCACTTTTGCTAATCTAGATTTTGTTCTCAGATTTGCTTCAGATTTACCAATATAAGTACGTTTGACAACTATAGGACTTTGTTTACGTTTTCGTGAAATTTTTCAACTGAAAAAAAAAAATTAATTGCATCAGGTGGATCTATTTTTATTTATTATTTATGTACAAATGTTTAGAAATCAATCTGGGCGCAAATTTAGAATGTTTTGATATAAATTTTAGCCAGTAAATGCAAAACGCTTAGAAAAGTGTCGAAGGGTACACATATTCGAACCGCACGAATATCAAAAAAAGAGCAAGTGACGTTTTTATGTTCGATTAGACACATGAAATCTTCAATCTGAGAGCAAATCTAAAGAAGCCCAATCGAAAACCACATAAATGCGACATTGGCACACCAAAAGTGAGTGTTTGGCATCACTTGTTAAGTTTTCGTCACAATCCATGTCAGATAATTTTTTGACAATTGATTACAGGGTATATTAAAGAACAATATTTTAGAAGGTTAGGAGATAACTCTTAAAATGTAAGCCCTCCATAAAATAGCTCAACGAATTCAGTGAATGATAACAGCAGTTCCTTGTGAGAGGCAGATGAAAGCTATAGTGGGAATTCCAACTTCAAAAGAAGAATGACAGTTCTTTACATCTACTTTTAAGCCACTTTTGAAGTAAATTATCAGCTTTTTAATTCATGTTTTCGTTAAGATTCAGTGGCATGTGAATTAATGATAGTGGACAATTAAAAAAAATCGCAAATCGATTAAACTTGATTTACTGGCTGACAATATCCTAAATATAACTTTAATAATAATTAATGTAAATGGCAATTTAATTATTCATAATCAAGTTATCATTTAAATAATTTGTTTGTGTCTAGGTCGTTTAAAAAGAAACCTCCATCTCGTTGTGCCATCTAATCCATCCATCTGTCTTTAAAAACGGAGATCAATACCAATCAAAAAGTATTAATTTTGCAATAATGCTCCTGCCTCGGGCAACTATTTGGCTTCATTTTATATTCGTCTTAATTAAATCATAAATATTCCCATCAAGATGTGATGACAAAATCAATTATAGTTATGATTTAACTTTGCACGCCTGTCAATTATGTAAATCGAACTGAGTTCGCAATAATAACAGATCAGGCTTGTTGTGGCCAATGGCTTTGGCTGCCAACACCCGTCGGTTATGAATTTAAACTATAAACAACCATCGGACGGTGTATCTCAAAAGATTAAAAAATTTCCAAATCATAAAAACCCTTAATAAGCGTAGAATTAAAACATCGCAACGGGCTAATGTACTTAAAATGATGGACCCTTTAGTTCCGGAAAGTATATTAGGTCAGGGTTTAAGCCACGACGAGAAGGATTTTCAATGACCCTTTTCGACTTGTGGTAGTTGGTTCAACCTAAAATGTTTATCTTCGAATTGTTGTTCTATCCACAAGACCTGTTTTTATATGATAAAACCCGTATCTGATATTAATAACATTAACAAGTAAGCGTGTGCCGTCTGATGATAATTAATTATTTCGATGTTTTCTAAATGTGGGCTTGCGTGAAATATTAATGACTATTAATGTCTTGCATATATAAACAAACCCGGAAAGCATTCAGTGTGTTTCCCAAAAAGATACAAAATTGATTTAGCACCTGCAAAAAAAAAACAATTGTATTAATAAAAAGAGTTTTTCCTTAAATTATCACTTAATTGGGCAATTATGGATTTTGCGATTGTTGTTTAGTTTGATATATTATGACATTTTTGTTGGTGGTCCTTGAACTGTACAAAAAAACACCCCTTGTTATAATAAGATTGTCAGGAAATGTTGAAAAATGTTTATAAAGGTGTTGAATTTAATTCCCCTAAATTGAAATAAAAAATTAGGCCATTCAATGTCATTCAATGTCTGCAAAAATGCGTGCTCAAAGAGATATTTAATGTATAGAGAATCTGCCAGCAGTTTGCCTTTAAAAAATGATAAACGTGTTTATTTGTTGTTTTATAAATGGGTACTGCATGAATGTTAGTTTTAGTGAATTTTTAAAGTTCATTTGAAAGGATTATCAGTATATCACCTTGTATATTCGATAACGCTTGAAGTTCATTATAGAGATATTCGTATGGAGAAATTTTCCGATGTAACTTTGTTAAAATTGTTGGCAACTGCCTTTGGTGCATCTTAAGGTCATGTCAACATCTAAGATTCTACTGTCAAGGCTTTGTTTGAATGATTAGCTCGAGAGAGTTAGAGGAAAGTTAGCTCATCAATGAATAGATGAAAATTAACATTCGGCTAATTAACTCTAATAAAAATTAAAAAGTGGCATAAAAGAAAAGACCTGTTGAACAAATAAAGTTTTAAACTTTTTAGTGCCTTCTAATGGCTTTATAATAACTAACTAATTAGTCTAAGTAAGACCCCGACTTTGATCGATAACTCAAAATCCCATCGAAAGTAACAAATAAATCAGACAGACGTTGTCCACCAGTATCACTACTAAAAACTACTAATAGTTTTTGTTTTTTTAATGTACCATATTTTTATGTATGCCACATTTATTTTTATTTTATCGATGTTAATGGGTTGTCGATAGCGATCGTTGCTTATATATTTTAACCGGTATTTTCTATTTATTTAATCGATAAAATGACTAAATTATTTTCTATTTGAAAACATAAATATTTAAATCAAAACCGGCATCTGGTTTTTAAAGCTGCGCCTAGTAGTATCACGGCGATAGTTTTCAATGAATCAAGGTTACTGAAAAAAAAATATTTCATGAGAAATTTTAGAAAGAACATTAACTTTTTTGTAAATAAACCTGATCACGGTTTTAATTTTATGTGTTAATTTGATTCAGTATCCAACCGAGTGCCGCTCCTTTATATTTTACCAAACTAGATATTCTAGTTTTTTTTTGTTTAATAACATAAACATGAACCAAAATTGTTTGTATTTCCTACGCAATATGTAGATGTTGCTAAATTAAAACTGAGAATATATTTTAAATATCTGCAATTAAGAATCCTAAAATGACGTCTGCAAATCTCGTGAACCATTAAAAAAAAGGACGATTATAATCTAAATATAATGAGTAATTAATTTTTTAACCATGAGATCATAACTGTGCAGGGTTCTGCAAACAATTTCTTTTTATTAAGCACATTGCCACAAACATAATATCTTAAATATTGGTCGCATTCACAAATCGCGTAGATTTTTGAACGACACGTTCAGTTCACAATACAAATATCGCAATTGTTAGCTTTTGTAAATTTTAAGTCGAGAATAAAATACATTAAAAGGTTCACTGGTGTAGGATTCCATCCACTGACTAAATTTAAGTTCGGTTCTAATAATGTGTCCAATGTGTCTAACTTATGATTAAATATTCTTGTACCTAACTAAGTATTAATTCAGTGAAAGTTTAAACAACCAGTGTATATTTTTTAACAACTTCCTTTCCTTTTTCTATTTCCAGAATCAAGACCCAAAACGGTATCGAGGTCCAACAAGTGGGAAAACTAAAGGACAGTAAAACTTTCGTCGTTAGCGGTCAATACTCATTTACTGGTGCTGATGGAAAACGTTACAAGACTAGGTAAATACTTCTTTTTCTTTAATTGAAATACGAACAAAATATTAAGAACCACTTTCACATTACGTTTTAAGGTATACTGCTGATGAATTCGGCTACCATCCCAAGACCGAGCTTGATCTTGATATCCCGGATGCTATCCCAAGTGCACCAGTCAAACAGAATCCCTTCAAATTCTTGAACCAAAACTTAAGGAATCCCGACTTATTTTCTCAGCCACAGACAGCCGGTATCATACATACAAATCTACAGGCTCCAGCCCCAACGCCCCTAGTTGAATCAGCTGGTCCATTGAGAGGTAGTGGTCAGAGCGGAGATGATTATAGTTTCCAAGGTCAAAATGCTCCCAATTACAATGGTCAACACGGAGACAATTACAGCTTACAATATCAAAATCAAGATCTGAATCAAAATCAAGACAATGTGGATCACAGGCTAAGCGGTTACGAATATGCTCCTCCAACGTAAGGCATATTTGAAACTGATTTTATTTTATTTTTGGTTTGATTAAAATTTTGTTTTTTGATCTTTGTAGGAGACATTATTTGCCTGCCGCATTCGATGAGACGCAATACAATGTACCTTCTTTTATTTAATATACTGTACTTTTAGTTCGTAGTCTAGTTGTATACGTTAAGTTAATACTTTTAGTGAAACTTGCCATCATTAAGCATAAGTGATAAAAACTGTACATCACCTAAGGTTAAACCTAATTACATTTTTTTTATATCCGAGAAATGAACGATATTTTATTATTTGAAAAGCTATCGAGAGAAGAAATTTGGCATTCTGTTGAATGAGCTAAGATGGACCTTACTAAAAACCATTTCTAACTCTCGACTTTAAATATTGTGGGTTCCAATGGTTACATGATAATGTAACGTTTTGCAATTTTTACGAGTTTAAAATTGCAAAACTTTTCAGAACTCAAGTTCTGTGCATTGGGCAGTTTTTTTTCAAAACTTTTGAATATAGTTTAACTTAGTTTACCTTTTGATAGGTGCCTACTGAAACTACACAAACCAAAATCCAGGAGAACACGTTATTATTTACTATCTAGTATATAATTATTCGTTTTTTTACCTCAAGAATTGTTTTTGGGCAAGCTTGTATAAATAAATAGTTTTGTTTTTAAAGCGACTGGAAGAGAACTAAAACTTTTTGCAGTGTCCGACATAGTTTGTGTTTCTGGAGATCGAAACAGCGATCCATTGCTTGATGGTAAAGCACACAGGATCTAACTGTGTAAAAGAAATAATTCCACCACACAAACTGCGTTTGCGACTTGGGTCCTCTTAGGAAACCTCCTATACGGACCTGTTTGCGTGAACTTTACATGTTGTGAATTCGTCGATACCCAAAAACTTACTTGTTATAAGGCCAGTAGAAAACTTGGAAACCCGAGTTCATACGCAAAACGCAAGGTTTGAAATAAAACCTCTCATTTTCTTCTTTGTATACGTGTATATGTTGTGTATGTGTGCTCCATTTATTCAACTGGGCATAATTGCTTTCAGACGTTACGCAAAAAGTGGAAGAAATTGCTATTAGGCCTTTTTTATTTTGCTCGCATGATCTGTATAGATCATTGATTTCCATGGTATACAAGAAAAGTTGGATCTTGTACTGTTGTTGTAAACCGTAAAAAACAATGATCTATATAGATCATGTGAGCATAATAAAAAAGGCCTATTACAGTGGAAAAAATTCTTATTGCAGTTTTAGATTTAAATCTATGTGTAGCTGTAGAGTGTGGCCTTTTAATATCGAACTGATTCTTGGATAAGCTTACACTTTTGCAAGTTTGACTTCGAAATTTAAACAAGAGTTCTATTCGTCAAAAAATATATTCATCGTTTTTAATTGCAATGGATCAAGTTATCACTAATATTCCCTGTTGTCAAACCATTGCCACTCTCGATCATCATCTTGGTCTACCATATACGTTTGACACCTACTATTATACCTGAAATATTTCAATTTACATTTATGCATTAAAAATAAATTATAATCTAATCATCAAAACTCACCACCTAATACAAGCAATTATAGGAAAGTCCTTGCGGAAGCATTGAGGTTTAAAAATATTAAAATACGTAATTCCAACCTTATCCGAAATAATTGTATTTGCCCTCTTCAAACAGTAATAGAATTTTTCATCGCACATGCAATGTGATCGTGTAAAATAGCCCGTATTTCCGAGGCCAAATCTACTAGACCCAGGGGCAATAGTAAGTCGACACTTGTCATGGGTCCGGCAACAACTATCTGTTGTAGAAAAAATTCCAAGAACCCGATCATTCCAAGCGAAGTTTCCGACACCACACCATATAGTACCTGGTTAAGAGTAGGTAGTAAGCAATGTAGCCTTATTATTATTATTATTACGCACTTACGAACCTGGTAGTACTGAATAAAACTGAGCGCCGGTTTTCGATTGGAAAATTTCAGGTGAAGTTATATCGAGTCCTTTTGTAGTTTCTTTATCAGATAAATGATTGCTATTGTGCGCCCAAAGAATTGCTGTAAGATCTGCAAGAAACAAAAAAAAAAACAAAATTAACACTATTCAGTTTAATTTACTTACGTTACTTGTCACTGCTGGGAAGGAGGGCATAGTCAAATAAGAATTTGAATCATCGTAAATAGATGCACCAAAAACCTGTAAATAAATTGCGTTTAAATAAAAAATCGAGGGATTTTGTAGCGATTTTCGAAAAAGAAACATTTTGAAACAAAATATGGGGCACTTCTGTTCCTTGGATGAATTGGAATGGTGTTAACTGTCACTTTCATTTCGGTAACATAAACGAACCTTAAAAATTTTGTTAAGAAATTAGTTTTTAACTGTTTAAGGGAAAGTAATTTGCTCTCTTCCCAGAAAACCGGGTGAATTCCTTGTGCTTCGATTTATCGAGAAGAACGAAGAAGAGCTTTAGCCAGTCATTTTTTCTGTGAATCATCTATGTGTATCTATGTTACATTTTGCAAGATGTAAACAGATAGAAAAAAATCATTTGGTTTCCTACTTACAGTGAAGGTGCAACATAACGGACTTTTTATGTTCAGACTGAATTGCGAACAAATATACCTGTAAAATGTATGAACATCAAATGGATAGTTTTGTTATAATCAAAACATTGTAAGTTTGTTCATCTACTTTTATAGTAAGAATGGCAGTGGTTGGCATAAATTCTCTCTCAGACAGACACACTTACGAAAAATTTACGGAACCTTTTTATTTCAGATACCTACATTATTCAAAAATGTCGTTAAATTATCTGATAAACTCAAAGAATTTACATATTTAGTGGATTCATCTACCTAGCGATGAAAGTGATTCGGAATTAATAGAATTACTTTTTAATGAATCCGATTTTGTGGAAGATGTGGATTATTGATTAAACTACAAGCATTCGAGAAGAGGAAAAAGCGACACTGCTTTTCAAGAATCTCGAGGAAAACATTTAATTTTATTTTGCCGTCTGTTGATACCAGTACACGCAGGTAATGAAAACATATGCAGTTTAATGCCAAAT
Source organism: Cheilosia vulpina (assembly GCA_916610125.1). NCBI lineage: Eukaryota > Metazoa > Arthropoda > Insecta > Diptera > Syrphidae > Cheilosia > Cheilosia vulpina. The sequence continues at coordinate 63,208,725 of OU744277.1, forward strand.
AGGACAACAAATTTCAAATCATCTGTTAATTGTCCGTTCACTGACAGCTTTTCCAATTCTTAACACCAAGAAATTTGTTGATTAAAGTTTCGTGAGATTCTCAGTGGAGGGTTAAGTCATAGACTGGTTAGTCTATGGGGTTAAGTAATAGCTTGTTTTCTTGATGATCCTCTCTTTTACGAATTTTCCGAGTTAAGCAACGTTATTGAGTAGAAATTCGTAAAATTTAAAAGTAAAGGAATAGAACTTGTATTTAATTGATAAAAAAGACTCGGTTTAAATAACATACTTCGAATGGATAAACTTAAGGCAACAAAATTGTTCCCGTGAATTGAAACATTCGTGACTGTCTGACTGTATTTACAAATCTACAAAGGTCAGACACAATTCAAAAAACGGGAATGAACGTAACCTTAAAACAGTAATTATAAATAGAAACTAACTGCTGGAGTTAACTGCTGCAAACAAAAAGTGTCGATGTTAAGGAAATGGCAGATTTTACGAATATTCATTCGTTTGCAGTTCGCAAATCGCTCTCATATGGATAGTCCTTACTAAACATAATATTATATTTTAAAATGAAAAAAGTTTTAATTACATTACCTAAACAAAGTCAAGCATCAAAAAAGGAATACAGAAAAACGTTTTAATAGTCAGCAGGAAAATAAATTTGTTTAAGAATTGAAATAGTGTTTATCATAGGTATTTGCGAAAGCTGAATATTTTAAGTAAAATGGAAATATTTGAACAAAATTATACTATACTCTCGGGATATCAGCTTTGTTTTCCTCAACATTTTTTTTGACGTTTAAAACAAATATATTGAAGAAAGGATGAACCAAACATCAATTTTATCCATTATCAGCAAGATTCTGTTTTGAATTATGCTTTTTGTATTTCACTTGCATTTACATACAAATTTCACACGGCCTGCGACTAACCTCATTGTTTGTGATCTCCCTGTCAGACACCATCTGACTCACTGCCCTCGGGTGCACCACAGAGTCCGCCAGTAAAATGATAGCTCCATAAATGAAGCGAAAAAAATGCTTCGCTATATTAGTCGGCATTTTGTAGAATCTTCTTCTTGAGTACAAATTAGAGGTAAATCACTATAGAACATACAGCAGTCAACACTTAACAGACCACACTTAGAAAGACCAAACAGCTTTCTAATGCATTAGATCTTCATTTTAATTATATGGGCTATCCGAAGTGAAAGAGTTTGAACAAAATTTTGTGGCACGGATTCGACCGCTATATGAGCACATATGCTTTCCGACAAAGACCAACATCAACTAAACGGCCAGTCCAAATCCACTGATCATACGGTTAGATCTTCTTAATGACTTTTATTTTTTACAAGTCAAGTATTTTTTGGAAAAAGTCTATACCATTGTTATATAGGCAACTTGACGAAAAAGAAATTCTCTTCTTTTATGATTTTGTTAATGGCCAGTGGAATTTCACGGCTCTGGAGATGGTCAATAATGAATTAATGAGCATGAACGCAAGAAGTATACCCCGCCCACTTGGGTTGTGGCATAGATAATGCTGGTTTTTGTCTTAATTTTGTCCAACGATTCTATTGTGTAGGACTATAATGTTTATGTATTGGCTTATGGGTAACAGCGAGCCCAATTGAGGTTTCATAATTCAAATTGTAAGAAAGTAGCGGTTTTTTTTTTTTTTTTGGTAATACACATGTCTTGTACATATGTGTGCTCATACTTTCATTTGTTGGTTTTGATTTCTTTTCGGATTTTGAGTGAACCAATTAAGTTTGTGTACCAATGTCTTATAGGTTTCTTCAGGTAGATGGTACTTAGCAAATTAGAGCAAGTATCCGGCTCTGATTTGATAAGTATTGGCCTTCCTAATTGTTATAATTAGAACAATACAAAATTGATTACCAACTATGGGAATGTGTTGCACAACTTGCAAATGTGCTGTATACCTAATCTGTCCCGTATGTAGTAATTCTAGAAGGCTCGAACAAACGATTCCACAAAGTGAGGGAAATTCTTGCTTGAAAAGTTAACGTCAAATAGTTTACTCTCAAAGTCTAAAAAGGCAAAATTCACAGTCACGTCGGAGTCACGCAGTACTTGCCTTAATCTGTTTTGAGGGAAGACACTATATGAAATAGGCTTCAGCAATGAATGGAAACAGGATCAGCCGAATTGGGGACGCATTATTAATCGAACTACCTTAAATTTATTATGAGTTATTTTGCCTTCTTTGATTATGACGAGGGAATTAAGAAGATTGAAGTATCTGGCGATTTACCACAAGACTCGATCTTAGATCCCCAGCTGTAAATATGTTTAAGCTCTGCATCGAAGACGACGAAAATAGGAAATACTACAAAGGATTAGTAGCATTCTGCACCTACAACAATGTAAAGTATCGTTTCAAAGTGATCGATTTATGGATTGAGCGAAATCATCCCAAATCATCCTATTTGACTCAGTTATTACCGGTTTGAGGTGTTTCTCACGTGTTAACCCAGCCTATGTTTTAAATTTCATAACTTATCGAAAGAATTTTATTGTTTCAACCGTGTTTCTGTTTATATATTCTAACAATCTTAAGAATAAACCAATAGATTAAAATTCTTTAGATTTTTTTGTGAGACACTGGCATGATCAGGCAGCCTAACACAGAAGTGTATGCTTATTTCCTTTCACAATAAACCGTCACCGGATCCACAGTCCATTTTAAATCCATCCTCGAGGAACACGGATATAACTTGCATGTATAGAGATTGGGAATCGCCTGCTTTTGGTATCGCTCTCACCGCCTTATTAATGGTAACCTCGTCTGTGGCTTGTCACCAGGACTATGCCATGTGTGAGTTGAGTAATAAACGAACGAATTCGTACACAGCCACATAATTGTTTTAGGGTTTCATCTCCACTTTCTGGGTCCCTACTCTCTATTTCGTTCCGAAAGTCAATTCTATTCGAAATTGCTTTCCGTTCCGTTTTTAAGTTGGTATGCTGTAATACTTTCGGAATTCTAAATCGGAGTAGTAGTACATTTTATTCGGCTTTCGAAATAGAGAGTACAAAACGTTAAATTTCGAACCGAGATACAGAGAAGGGTCACTGTTGAAGATTTGATTGCATTCTAATAATGGGTACACGCCATTTTTGTCGATAGTACAAACACGTTATTCTGCCAGTTAAACCCAAAAACAAATTTCAACTAGAGGCTAGATATACTGAAACCACCAATTCGAAACCCATTTTATTTTTCCTTAATTTTCCAATCCGTGTTATGTCAATTCAAATTTATTGTGAGTCAAATTTGTTGCACATAGCTATTTGAAACGGTATTAGGTCATTTATAGTTCCTAGAGTTGGCCCAGTGGTTGACATTCTACTAACAAATAATCAAGTGATAATGCTGTCCATAAATATTTTCATTCGTTTTTCCAATTTTCAATACCGTAAGCATCGATTACATTTATCCTTAAACAAAATTACTGTTACATATCTTCGTATTAACAAACGGTGCGTAAAAGTTCTGTTTACACAGTAGTAGTAGTTACGTCAAATTTGTCTGTGTTATCTGACGTTTGCTCGCTAAATGGCGTTTTTGATTTGATAAAAAATATTGTTTTTTGATCGAAATTGCTTTTCATGTTCGATTAGCTAAAAAATGCAATCTTTTTTTTCATCTGGGGCACTTTTGAGAAATCTCGATTTTTTCTCAGATTTACACATACTTTCACTAATACCAATGTGTATGACACACAGCTGGCGATTACGAATTATTTATCGTTGGAACGATTGCTTTTTTAACTGAATTATTAATTTTTCGCGTTTGGAAACGAGTCTTTATTTTTAATTATTTCGAAATTGAAATGGAGTTCAAAACAAACAAGAACCATCAAAATCTGAAAAGCCAAATCGAAAACGACATAACTTGTGCGCATTTGTTTATTGATACGAGTTAAGAGGGGAGTACCTACAAATTTCATGTATAACGAATTATTTCAAATTTAACGGCTAAAATTTTTATAAACGCTGTCAGTAACTTTGCAATGTTTTGATCCCGGAATGTTTGTTAATACGAATTGTTATGTAGCGCACCTTACTTTTGCTTGAGTTTACAAATTTAATCTGCCGCAGTGTACCTTGCCTCATCTCAAATCTTAATATTCCTTGCGTCTGATTTCGATTAGCAATTCGTTTGGTCGGTCAGTTTTTTTTTTATTTTAAATAAAATTTCGATATTTCATAATATATTGTAGATATCTCCCTTTAGCTTCGACAACATCCTTGTAAGGTAGACTTTTCCCAAAAAAATAAATAACTTACCCCTTTACATGTGCCTGTCGTTAAATAAAAGACGAATACGTAAGCCAATTTAGTGTTATGTACATGCAATACTATAAATTTTGTATTTTTTTCGCACTTTTATTTTGTTTTTTTTTTTTTATATAGCAATTCTCTTAATATTTAAAAAAAAAAATAAAACAAGGAATAAACAATTATAAATAAACAAAAATAGTAATAATAAATTGTGTGCTCATCTTTTTTTTTATTGTTATTACAGAATTTAAATAGAAACTACAACTGCTACACACATTTGTTTGTTTGTTTGTTTTTGTTTAAATAGTTATAAATAAATATATATGTATATTTATATTTACATAAATGACATATGTATGCATCCATATGCACATATATTTATATATATTATAAAAAGTATAGTCATCTGAATCTAATTTGTTTCAATTTCGTCTAAACACAATAGATGAGGAAAAATTGGTTCTTAATGTTTTCTCTTTACAAATAATAATAATATTAATAGTAAATATACATAATAACATTTATAGTATTGTGTTTATCCAGTTGAATTACTTTAATAACGCCTCTGTTTAAATTCTTCCTAAAATAATTACTTTTGTTGTTGCTGTGGTTTTAATAAAGGTGTTTTAATTTTTATCTTTCATAGTTGCCGTGGTTTTAAATAGTTTTTGTTATAGTGTTTCGTTTCTATTGATAATAATAATTCTGTTTGCTTTTTGTTTTTCTCCTAACTAAATGTTCTTGTTTTATAGATATTTCTATTTTTTTTCTTTTTTCATTTATTTGTTCCAAAAGTAAAAATAAATTATATATATATTATATATATGTATAGAGATATAATATATAAACAATTAATATATATTTAAAGGATAAATATATAAAATATACAAAATAAAGAAGCAAATTAAGCGAAAATAAATGTCATCTTTTTACAATGTCTGTCTACGTGTTACACAATTAACTGTTTCTGTTTTGTTTTCTCTTTTTGCATTTATATTTAAATAAATCTGATTGAAATAATTTTATTTTCGCCTATTGGATAACACAGCAGCCCTTTTTTTTGTTCTTTTTATCGTCAATGACTACGTGACTAGCTGAAGTCGGACCTGGCACCACCTTATTTGACACCTGGGTCTGAGTAGTGCTTCCATTTGCGTCTGACACACCATTTGCTGGTGCTGTTGTTGTTGCTGCACTTGTAGTCGTCGTCGCTGGCCGTTTTGGGGGTGAATTTGTACCATTTTGTGCTGACTGCGATTGCGCAACCTATAAATAAAATAACTGTTGTAATAGTTGTTTGGCTTTATAAATATTATGATGATTGTCACCTGTATTTTTGTCGCTCCATCTACTACAGCCGTTCCATTTTCACCTGAATGACTTTCTTTTTGTGCACTTCCATTAGAAATTGCGTGGCTATTATCACCGGTTGGTGTAATTGGTTTTCCACCTACAAAAATGGAAATGTTGAATTATGTATGAAGTTGAGGGCATTGACCATAAGAATATAAAGCAAAACCAGTTTGATTATTGTTTTAATAGATGACATGATGAAGTGAACAAACTATTTTTGCTTTAACGATTTATAATTATTAGCAACTGAGTAAAAAGTGCACTATTGTGAATTGAGATTAAAACAAAACTAACTAACCACTACAATAATTGTAAGTTTGTAGTTTGTTGATATACAATATAAGGATATATAGTTAATCACACTTTTATACCATATTCTTGCATACATTTTTATCACTAAGGCCATTCGCATATTTGCGATAAGCAAAGCCATTATATAGGACTGCATTAAGGTTTTGAAAGGAATCACACCTAGTTTAACAAAAAGTCAAAACACGATAGAACTACCTACCGATAATTTAATATTATGTATTTTTTTGTCTTAGATGATCTTATACAAAAAAACTATAAACATCGAAGTCAGTTTTTATTTGCATTAATTACTCACGTTAGCACTTTTCAATTGACATATACGGAGGGGCAATGAACACACCTGGGGTGCACTCCAAATTTAACTATTGCAAGTGGCAATAGTCGTGTCTGAGTGACAGATAGATAAAATATACGCTAGCTTATGGGAGTTGACCCATAAGCAACGCATATGCGCGACTGATAAAGTACGCTAACTTTCTACTTTTCTGTCTGTTGGCAGTTTTCACAGACTGAAATAAAGCACAGTCATTGATGAAACTTGCACTTGTCTGATGTAATTATTAAATGTAAAAACTACTTTTAATTTATTGGTTGGAACCGTTATTGCACGTTAACTAAAAAATGTGCACACATGATTAACCCCCCCGGTCAGACAATTCGTGTCAGTTAGCTGTCAAATGCACCCATCTCGTAGATATCCAATTATATTCTTTATATTGAGTTTTGTTTGGTATTTGAACGAATAATAAGAACACTACCCATCTCAACAGCTTGGTCTATTCCCTGCTAGCACAACAATGTTAAATTAGGTTAATAATTTATTTTTAAAAAGCCACGGACCTCTAAAACGGATGCAGGCTATTTCAAGCAATATTCATGTCACCCGTGTGTCATTTTCCAAAATGAGATATTTAATTGGGCTCACGAGATTGTTCACCATGTCTGCCTAGATTATTTTTGAAATTTTCCCATAATTTTCAAGATAAAGACCGCATTTGGGTTTCATTTTTTTTTGTTATGTGGCTGGAGCGTGATGGTTTTCATAAATAATATCTTTTGTGTATCGTCGTTTGATGCCGTAGTGTTAAATAGTTTATATTCAGGAGAGTCTTTAGCTTACTCTAGCATGATTTTTTTGATTTACTTGATTACTTCGAAATCAAGTATCCCAAGCGAAATAAATTATAAAAGTTCGGGTGAACTAAGCCAAAAAAGCTTCATCTTACCAAATAAATTAACAAGATTTACACTCTGGAGTTGTTTGTAATATCTAAACTAGGCATTTTAATTTTCCAAAATAAAACGTCTCGTTCGAAATAACAAAAAATCATCAAAACTACATGAGAAACTCTAAGTTATGTGCAAGTAAGAACATTATTTTTATTGAGTAAATTCGGATTATAATGTGTATATGTGTATGAATAATAATAGTTGATTAACTTATGGATTATAGGAAACATTTATTTTATTTCATTTATAGGAGTATAAATTTAGATGGTAGGTATATACAATGTTTTCTCTTATTTTTATTTTTTTTTTTGGATGACTAACATGTATATAAATGTATAGTTAGCGATCTAAAGTGAAAACATGGATTCATTTTTTAAACATACCTTTTATCATGTTTACAATTTCATCAGCCTCTCTTGATAAGTCACCTCCAGGTCTGAATGGATTGTCCCAACCAGAGTCGGTACTGCAAAGAATAATAAAGGAAAATACGTTTTGATTAAAATTAGTAAGTCAGCAGGTGTATCGAAACTTTACGACATTAAATAGAGTTTCGTAAAATATTGGGCCCTGCTTCAGCGCTATTTATAGCTATCAGAAAAATGCATACAAAAAAAATCTCAGAAAAAAATGTGTCTGTTTCAGACTTAACTTATTTCTTTATTACTAAAAAAATAACTTGATAAGATTGCGAATATGTTGCAGCAATTGATGTTAAGTATACATTCAAATTATTCGTTATCAGAGCGTCGATCGAATCAAAGTGTTTCAACAGATTGCATTATTTTTAAGTATTCCAAGCACGCAGCAGAAAGGAAGGGAAAACACATCGCCTCCTTGGTACTTAGCAGACAGTTAGCTTATAATGAAGTAGCGCTGAGTCAGGCGTATGCATGTGTGTACCAACTAAAGTGAGGTATTACGAGTAGGTATAATAAATTGTATGAAGTGCGTATGGGCTTATCCCAGAATGTTAATTTGTTGTGGTTAGAATGAGAAATTGCAAAAAATAAGGTAATTTTTATTGACTTGATCCACTGAAGTGTACATGATCAGAACAGAGGGGAGTGGTTGACATTACGTCGACAGTGGCTTTTATACTTCGCTACAAGCTGAAGAATTGGTATCAGGTCAACAGACCACAGACGTACTATGAATTGTCGGTAAGTGTTATAAGAAAAATTTATATTAGAAAGGAGGATTTAGATAATATGTCCTTTTTTATTGGTATTAAAAAAGCACATTTGAAAAATGAGTTTCAGTTCTATATTGATAAAGGTGACGCCATAAGTTGCATGGCGAGGAGTAATAACGCTTTTCGCTATACCTTTGGGAACAACTAGAGACATTCATATAAAATTTTGTTGAGAAGCCAACCAGAACTATTTCTAAACAATAAAATTTCGAACAATCTCTTAAAGGCGTCTGCTAAAAGATTAGTGATGTTTTTTTAAGTACCTAATCATGGCAACAAAAGTGTTTATTTAAGAAAAAAAGTGTGTATCTTCCAACAATAACTCGATATGTATTAATATTCTTAAGTGATTTTAATCTGAATCTTTAGTTTGTTTATCGTCGAATTGGCAATACTTATTCCAGCGATAATTAATTTGAAAACTGACAGCTGATTTGAGTTTATTTTTACTTGTAATTAAGTCGTCAGGACAACGATTGCAAATTGTGCAAAAGATCTGAAAACAGTGACAACTCAGTCTTCCTATTTTTACCACAAAATATTGTTCAGCGATGAGAATTTTTTCAATAAACAAAGTATTCGCAGTTGGAATGATTAAAATCCACATGTCATTATTGAGACGAAGCCGGCGCAGTTGCATGACTGTTTCGTAGATCTTCTAAACAGTTTATGGGCTGATGGAATCACTGGTCTAAATTTGTTAAAGCTAGAAAATACCAAAACAGCATATACCAAAAATACTAAAATAGTGCTAACGAAAAAGAAGATTTGTCAGTAGGAACTGTCTTATAAGCAATTGAACAATATGGCTTGACCTGGGAGCTTGCTTTATCGACCTTAACGATTAAACAAATACAGAGACATAAGAACTTATGTTTTATGAGAAGATTTTAAACGGCTTCAACGAGCATGGGGGAATGTGTTTGTTCCTAGATTCTTTTGTGTTCAAAAATTTAATTTTATTCTAATGACTTCGAAGGACATTTGCGAGAACACATTTACTGACGAACCCACGTATTGTGCATGAACTTTCAGGCATTTAGCGAAAAAGCAAATATTCATCACACCAGTAAAACCGGAATATAAATGCTTTTCCCTCTCTTTATCATGATACTATATTGCCACTTAATTACTTAACATGTCACTTATCATGTCAGTATGATTTAATTCCAAATGATGTCAGCACCCAAATAATCTTGTCACAACTGACATGATTCCCCCGTCACTGTAGAAACACTGTATGTCGATGTCAGTTTATTTTTTTGACATATAAATGACCATACGCGCCGACGGCAGTGTAGAATGAAGATGCTCACAGATCAACGAACTTGATGTCGTGCTGTCTGAACCGATCGTTGATCGTTAAAAGTCTTTCTTATGGCTAAATTGGGGGTTGCCTCAGAAACGTGTCATTTTTCATATACGATGCGAGGAAGTAAGAAATTAAGGCGGCATTGTTTCCTTAGGCACGGTATTTGTTTTAAAAATTTCAGCGTTGATTGTCGCTCATCCACTCATTTTCATGGATCTTGTATAGATCAATTACAATCTGCGGACAAAAATAGTAAAACTGACAAGAGCCAAGAAACACTCAGCCATGAAAGAATGAAAAACACTTTTTCCAATGAAATCCACCTACATTCTCAAGCAATCACTTTATTTTACAATCAGAATTCAGATTCTCTTAAGCGGAAACAGCAATCGGATGGTAAACACACCTTTGGCATCCGTGAAATTTATTCGCAAGAGACTCAATAATATGCGAAGCATCAAGCTTCCACCCATGAAAGTATGCATACTTGGGTTTAATTGTTTTACCAACACCCAGCCTTTCAGACGCTAGTGTCCTGATGGAGGTTGAACAAATATTAACACTGCAATGGTCTGGTGGTTCGAAATAACATTAGTCTTCATAAAATTCACCTTGACACTGCTGCTGATGTCACGCATGGTGAGTAATAATTTTTTTTTCTCTTTCACATGAGCCAAGATTGAGTGCATTATACGCTCCCCTTCATCAAGGAAACCGCAACGGAAGGAGAATAATGACAAAAAAAAAATCACTTGATTCCCGCTGCAGGAATCGCAAATACGTATTTAATATGCAAATTGAATAATACATAATGCAGCAAGAGAATCGATATTTTGTTGTTGTTGAAATTTACCTGTCATACTGATCCCGCGGAACTTGTACAACATAATACAAAGTGCCTCCATGGCTTTGTGACGTTTTGACAGCTTCTGTTACCATTTTAATACAAATGTAAAGAGTTTTTCGTATATAAATTTGTTTACGTGGTTGCCTTTTGTTTGTTTAGAAATTAAATTTTCAAATCACACCTACAAAATCACAGAACAATCAGTCGACCTTTATTTCGAAAAGAGAAAAAAAAAAAAACAACAGAGAAGGCCACATAAATAACACTGAACTTCACCCCGATGACACTATCGAATTTTTGCGCATTTAATTCTGGATCACTGTTTTTTTTAGTCTGTTAATTATTTAATTGGGCTATTAGTTAAATTAGATGAACATCAGTCTGGCGGAAATTCATCAAATTTAACACGTCCAGTTTAGTGTTAAAAAAAAGAAAAACGATGACACCGTCCTACATTCGACTCAAATCCACTTAAAGGGAACACCACTTCATAAAATAAAAGCACAAATCCATATCATTTTTAATAAACTGATCACTAAGCATCCATAAACGATGTTTAAAGATTTAATTTATACAGGGAGTCTACCCCCTAAGTGGCTGTATCAAAAATTGTATTCGCCCACAGAGAGCGTACATATATCAATATCTGTTTTGCGTTTCCGTATTCTCGCATCGTAGTTCAAGGTTAGACCAATAATATCCATTAAAATAAACACAGCACAAGTCGAAAATCACTTCAAAAATCAATACACACGAGTAATGGTCAGGGTTTTCGAAACGAAACCAAACACCTATATATCCACCACTCTCGGGATGAGTTCCATTCCAATTGAATGGGATTTGGATTTGGATTTCCTAAAAATATAAATGATGCACTTGAGAAAGAGTGTGGGCTATCCAAAGGCGTAGTATCGCGCGCTAGTGGTATATGTTTTCACTTTTTGTTCTCACATACAAAACACTGACCAACCGACCGACCGGCCAATGTGTTGAACTTTTCCACTTCGATATCGTTTAGAGGCCTACTAAATACACAAGCTTAACCCCAATTAATTGCAAACAAATTTATATGACCTTAATCATAATTTATTCCAAAAGAGATACCGTATTCAGAACAGATATGATGTATTAAAATGTATCTCGATGAGTCATAGTTGGGCGAGGGTGAGCGCGATAGAAAAAGTCGATTTATAATACGTTCCGTTCCGGGGGTATTTTATTTTTTAAGGATAGCCGTCCACCAACTTGGAATCGGGAACTAGGGACACAAAGCGCTTCCTGAAGTGGGTCATTCGGTCAGCCCGACTCTTGCACTCCCGATTTTGAGAAAGCTTGCACTACAATTACTGCTGCACAAAGCATTTGCATCGAGTTACCCAAAAAAAAAAAAAAAATAATATATATATATTACAATCGAGCTTTGTTGGAACGTCAACTTTTTGTGTGAATTTATTTGTTGTTTATATTTAATTTTTTTTTAGATTTAAAAATATACTTTGAAAAATTACAAAAAGGAAAACGAATTTCCTCCGAAAATGTATTATCTGAATGTTTTCATTTTCGTTCGAACTATTTTAAGGCGCGCACTCGACTGAAAGCTTTTTTCATCCGAGTATCTCGAACAGAATATACAGAACTCGCTCTGCGGCAAAATTTCGCCATGGATGTGTGGTGTGTAAGGTACTACGCCTGTGCGCTGAAACCAATGGAATTTCTATGAAGTCATCCCTCGGTTACAAGAGTGAAGCACAGGCAGCAACAGCAGCAGCAGCATCATCTTAACAAAAAAAAAAAAACTAGAGACACTCTAGAGTCTAGAGTGAGTGTATTACAACAACAGGCAGTTGGTGTACTCTTTGCAACTATGATTATATATTTCGTTTCAGGTTTCGCGTATCTGTGACTAGGTATTTGGCTGGTGCTCTTTAATTAGACGTACAAAATAAGCGTTAAGACGATCAAGTTGTTTAGGAGTTTATTTTGTTTTGTGATTTTAAAATAGCAATGATTTCTGAACGACTTATTGGATTTGGCATGTGCATTCCATATCCAGAGGTAGGAATTCCAAACGTGACAAGTAGACACATTGATTGCAGTTAAACGGCACGGTATACGTGCGTATGTGCAATGTGTGCCTAGAGCTGTTTGATGTAATATTGATGAGATAATGGGTATGTAAACAAACACTTTAACCAGTTGTGAGTCGTAGTATGTAGATTTGTAGACGCTGGCCGGGTATGTGTGTCTCCAGTATGTCTCAAGGAATTCATTTATAATTGAACGTTTTTTGATTGATGGCCTTATTGCATCCGTTGGATGTAGATGTTTAACTTTTTTATTTATCCCATAGCGTTCCTTAATCACCTTATGATAGGTTAGTTGATTGAGTTATACGGATTCACAGCTGCAGGGAAACCGGCGACAAGTTAGGCGAAATTAAAAATTTGGGATTTTCGTTTTTTTCTCCAAAACGATTTGATGCTGTGTGGTAAATCTTTTTTTAAATCTATTTGCGTGCGCTAATTAAAATTAAACCACAAGCTGCAAAACACAGTTTACAAATATCGAGACCGAAACAAATAACTTGTTCAGCTATATTTCATATTTTTCGAATTCATAACATATTTAATTATATTTAGGACGTTTTGTTTTTAAAAATCTTAGAAAACAATAAAAAACAAATCGCTTTCGTCTTAAAAAAATTCTCGTGAAAATTCGTGACCCCAGTCAGAGGGGTTGGAGGGGGCAACATGCCCCATACACATTTGACAGATCGCGCAAATTTACATTTTACTTATGCATAAATAAAAAAAAAGGCAAATTGTTTCTCACTCGAGATGAAGTTATTTCCCTGCACAGTGGAAAGTGACATACATCCAAATTGGTCTTATGACGCTCATGTCACGGCAGCTTAAGAAGCACTTTGGAGACTATCAAAGACCCGCTTTAGGGTAGTCGTGTCTATTTGGCAAGAGGATAGACGTTAGCAAAGATAGATGAAGTTTTCATGTAGATCTATATGATGTTCACACTGTTTTAAGCTGGAGCGATCAAGCCGAAATACTGACAGAAAAGTCAGCTTGATAAACAGCAGATATCGATTTTTCAATTGCTAATTCGTCCGCTTTTCCAATGAGGTCTAGTTTTCTTTTGACGTGGACAAGAGTATTTAAATTTAATCTTATAATAGGAACACCCATGATATGGATGTTAATTTTGGTTGTAACTCAACAACTACCAAAAGAAACATTTAGTTTGTGTGTTTAAGGTGAGTGATTCTTCATGGAAAATCAAACCCAACCTCAAATTAAACAAATCAAACCAAAAGATATGCAGGTGATTATTGACATGTGCAGTTATACATATAACCACTTCGCGTCACCGCCTTCTAATCAGTGTTCCCAGACTTTGAAGATTGTATTCCCGAAAAAAATCCCCTTTTTTCCGCTAAGTGAAATTTGAAATTTAAACAAAAAATGTAATCGTTTTTATAAATCGGCTTAAAATAAGAATATAATATAAAAATATATATATGTATTGTAAAATAATTTCCCCTTCTATTAGACATAATATTTAAACGAGTGAATGCATTCAGCTACACAAAAATTCTTAAGTAGACGTTCGATGGGTTATTTTCTTTCATGTTCAACAATTTATTCGTAATGAGAATACGTCTTGAGTTTATTTTTAAACAATTTACGTTTCAATTTAGGCGTTCATTGAACTTGAACTTCTTTGGTTTTTGTTAAGGCTTCGATTAAAATAAATAAAATAGTGAAATACACATTTTGGAATAGCGAATTCTTGCATTAAAGTCCAAATCATGAGCTCGCACACTTGAAAAGAAAATGAGCATATGTGGGTGACTTCATTAATTTTTCGGGAGCTAGTAGGCCCGACTTTCCACTGAAAGTTATATCGCTGTATTCCATTATCTTTGATTCCGACACCAATGATCGCGTTGCCAAACACTTTTGACGACAAAATGCGTAACTTTGGCAAAAAGATGCCTTTTTCAATAATATAATGCCAAAAATATTTTTTTTTTGGTGAAGTGGAACAATAAAACAAAAAAAGCATTTTTTATTTATACAACAAACAGCTTTCAAATTTCTTTGCAATTTCATTCCACTTACTATAAGTGGACGTTGGATTCATTCTTAAAGAATGACAGATAAAGTGTTTGGAAAATGGAGAGAGTTTGAAGGTGGAAACAGATTCTTTAAGACCGAGGTTATATTTAATTCTTGCAAATTTTTTTAAGATTGTTCAAAAAATTATGTTGCATCAGAAAAAAAAAATTTAAATAGTTTTAATAAAATAATATTAAAAAAAGATGCATTTTTGAAAAAAAAAAAAAAAAAAAACTTAAAGCCTTAGCTAATGAAATAATACCTTTAAGGCATGAAAAAGCCTTAGCCTTTTTTTTGTAGTAGTAGTGGTTTATAATAATGAATAAAAAAACAGTTAATTTAAAAGTAATTCCTACACAATAAAATATTTCAAAAAATACGCACGTAGCTGTTCAAGTTTTCACTTCTGACTGTTTTTTTTTATTTTTCCTCTTTTTTTAAAGCTCTGTCATTCAAAAGTGACAAAATTGGCGTTTTTCCCCTCATTCTGGGATCACTGCTTCTAATCTGTCAAACTCGTTTACTGTTGACTGCTTCACTAGTAGCTGATATCTACTGATCTAGGGAGAGATGTATTTATTTTACTAGGATGCACGATCGTTATCTTTTTCATGGATCTACAAAATCCTATTATTATCAATAAATGATTTTACGACACCCCGACAGACATTCATCATATTTATGACAACGTATAACCACCTACGCCTACATCTGATCACATGGACAAGCTTTAATATTTTAAAAGCCAAGGTCATACGCAGACTTCAGCTTAAAGCCAGATAGGTAATATGATCAGTGCAAAGCAGCATGTTGAATTGACATTACCGAATACGGAAATCTTTTAGAAGATTTTTCCCCTTGATAGGTGCTTACTAAGATTTAAAAATAAATATGTTACTCTACCGCGTGGAGGAGTAAACAAATAACATCGGGATCTGTAATATATTTATATAAATATTTTCTGCAGAGTTTCGATAAAATATATAAACTTGTAGATTAACTGATCGTGCTTAATTGTTTTTCTAAAGAATATTTACGAATACGAATACGAATACGAAAAGAGGTAATTTGATAGTAAATTCGAGGGAATTTTAGAAAACACTACCAGGGAAATTAAGAATATCATATATATACCGCTAAGTATATGCTAAAATATGGAAGGTCAGATAAACAAGAAGGAGCTTCTGCTAATAATTGGGAAAGGATAAAGTATGTTAAACGGGGTAAAAGGACATACAATACCAGGCGGCACAAATGCATTATGGAAACTTTCAAATTTTGTCAAATCAATTTGAGAACATCTTAACTATCTAAGAATGCAGTTTTGAACAGAAACAAAAGCCACCATGTATGCAATACTCTGTCAGATTAAAAATACCTCGGGCCGATCTAAGAAGCTAACATTTGAAATATGAGTAGATTCTGAATTCAAGCAATTGGCGGAAAATACGAGAGTTCATAATTATATCCGCTGAAGTAACGACATTTGTTTGATTACATTTTGAACAGGCGGGATACCAAATCAAATCTTATGGAGTTATGCGGAGTGTTTAAACTTTTGATTTGGCAGTCGAAATTTGTTTCCCCATTTTGTATTTTAACAACATTTTTAAGTTTTACTTTATGATTAATTTTTGGATCTTAGCACACAACCATAAAATGATACACGGCACCGACTAGGGATCTTTAATTGTAAAGCACACATTTATTTCCAATACTATTTTATTCGTATGCCACACCCCCGTAACGTTTCTTAGTTCATTATGGAATGTATGTACTTACAACTTTTTAACAAACGTCCATCTGAAATATATCAACTTGAAGCACATGTCTTTGCAGACTTCCGGCGTATTTACAAATGAGAGAGTGCAAATGTGTATGGAAGTATCGTGTAAAATAAAGGCAAAAATCATTCTGAAATAAAATTTCCTGCTCAATCTAAGACATGTCAAGGAAATCTGCATCCGCTGTCCCTATAAGTAGGGGAGGTAGGTAAATTGAAAGAAATCCTTCATTCAATCATCAGCTATAGACAATATTATGCAGATGCTGTACACATATTCGATGCGTTCAATAGAGGCATTTCTGACTCCATTCCCTCCCACTGTCAGTTGAAGGGGTAAATTCCACAAGCGTGTGCTTAATTGGTGCACATAAATGTGTGCTTAATTAATAGCAATTGTTTAGCTAAAACTTATAGTGAAAATGATTAGGCATTTTTTTTCGTCTGGTTTTATTTTTCAAAACGCAATTTTGCAGTCACAAATTACGAAATGTCATCAACTGGATCCGCATTTAGTTAAAATTATGTCCCAATTTAATTTTCGATTTAAACCTGCAATGAGTTCAAGTATGGGTTAACTATTAGTAAATGTAAGGCACCTGAGTTTACATATTTTGACATCTAATACCTAAGTATTTATTGCAACTTTTGTTTGTTTCAACCTTGATATTGAACTTCATAAACGCTAATCGCAAAGATGAAGAGAAAAAAATCATCATGCACGAAAAAAAAATACTGAAAGGATTAGATGTAAAAAAGGGAGACATTCCAGAAGGGGAAATGACAGAATTGTATTCCATGTTGCTCCCATTTCTTCTATAGTTAGCAAAACAAACAGAGAAGCAGTCCCACTTAGAATTCGAAAACATGTGGGTGTTATGTGGAACACGTACCAAAAAATAAATTATATATTAAAAATAAATTTTTTCCCGAATTGCGGAGCGTTTTGAAAGTCTTTATTTTGATTATTGAATAAGAAAAATGCGAAACAATTATAGACAGATAAGTTTTTCTCATTTACTTACTCATTCGCTTAAATTTATTTGGTTTTTAAATAACACCTGTGGCTTCTTTTTTTGGATACGCGGTATAAGTATATTTGGAATGTTGTGTATTTATTTTAGATGTGCACTTTAAATATGTGGCTATTGAGAGCTACAAAAAGGATTACAAACGTACAGTGCAAACGAAAGGGAGTGTGCTTACCGAACCCTCAAGCAAGCTCAATTAATAACCTAACTACAGGATATTTACTTTTAAAATTAAAACATCGAAAAAGGAAATGGAAATTTTTCTAACCAGTAATAACTTTTTCATCGGACAACCATTGGTTTCGTATATGTGCACAGAGTGCATGTGATTATCTAACAAAATGATGTGATACACATCCAACTGAGCAACGTGTTTCAGTTTTGTTTCACAGTAACATTAACAGTTTTATTGTTTTTTTAATTAAAGTAAAGCTTCTATTCACGTGACAGAATGGTCACGTTTTTGAGACTGAGTGTTGCTAGTGCACTCTATGGCAGATTGATGATTTGCGTTTTACTGATTTGATGGACACCTTATATGGGACATATGTAAATGTATGATATGACTCCGCAAAATTAATTACTAAATTGAAGACGTGGACTTATCTGCTCCGTCAATCTTTTTTCATGGAGTACAACTTCTTGGAAATGAAGCAAACGCGTTTGAAGAGCGGTAGCGATCAAATAAAGTACCACCATCGAGGCAATTAGACGTCATAAACGAGCAATACGCAGCGGAATTCTTTTTTGTTTTGTATATTTATAAAACAGACTTAGTTCCGTTACCATAGAGTTCGTTCACGGATTTTGCTATTCGGGACATGAATTTTTGCAAAATTCCTATCGCTTGAAGAAGATGGCCCTCAAAAAACTTTTCACACAATTTGCCATTTTAGGTAGAGGTATGTTTTTAAAGTATTTTCGTTTGTGTTGTTCTAAATGCTGTCAGCGCGTTTTAGGTTTTAAGCTATCTCGTGCTGATGACATCATATAGTTACAAAAAAAATCGTAATCATTATTTTTACCAGCAACATGCGCGTAGTCATCTGACCTTAAATACAATAAACCTTGACAACGGTAGCATTAATGTGAATATATTTCCAGGTGTGTTGGCGAGCCGTTAATATCAGGAAAGCAGGTTTCAATATAACTAAAAACGCATGAAAGGATATAGATAGAGCCCATTCTTTCTTAAAAGGCTGATATTTTCACTTGATAACTTTCCATTTCGTTTGAAGATTTTATAACAAGAGGGAAACTTATTTGCAGTTGACACTGTCAGAATACATGTGAATGCATAGCGACCAAGAAGCTACAGAAGCAATTTTATGTACATAAAGTAATAGATTAGGTCCAAGAAAGGAACCCGGTGATACCCCTCCATAGAAAAAGTATTTTCGAGTAAGGACGGATCAATGTTCAAATGGAATAAAAAAACCTGTGTGTGAGGTATTAACGGATTTTTTTTACTTGAAAGGCCTTTGTGTGCCATTACGTATGAGTATAATATTGTTCAAATGTTTATCATAAATGGTGACAGCAACTTTCAATAAACTACAGCTCCGACACATTGTTTAATTTCCACTTTAATTTATAACTAGATCAGAAGAGCTCTTTAAAAATCTAAACGTTCGCCAACGCAGTATTAGCGTAGTTTTGCCATTTGAAAAATTAAGTGATGACAATCAATTCCCGATTCAAGTGACAAGACAAGCCAGCCACTTCATGTTACTATCTGTCATAACCGTCCATATTCTCCCTTTATACCTCTGGGTTAGATTTATTATAATATTTTTTCTCCGTCGACTCTTTTGAAGTTGTCTTTGTTTACATCCAATACGCGTGCTATTTCTGAACATAATATATAGCGATACAATTGAACACATCAATCACACAAAAATACAGGGAAATGTGTTGAAAAGAAATTCTGCGTTTATTTTGGGATATTGAAAAATGCTCATTGCATAGTCATCGCTTTAGAGTGGTATTCTTAATTTAATAAAACCTCCAAAATTCCAGACATTCCCACAGAAAACTAAAAAAACAATTTAACAATAAATGACACATCATTAAGCTTTGCGATTCACCTAAATTTTGTCACGGCACATCTGTGCACACCACAAATACACACGGGGGCAATATCCTCTCGACTCAAAACATCTCCCTTTTCATGTCCGTTACTATACACTCCATTGCAATTCCAGCAGTGCATAAGCACATGAAATATGCACTTTTAAAGGGATTTGGTTGCTTTTAGAAAATTCTTGTTTCAAAAGCTAAGCCCTATCAGGGAATATAAACAAAACTGATTGCTTCCTTAGATTTACTACATAGCACTATGTAAACTTTCATTTGCATAGACAGGGACACTCTACATTATGTATATGTGTTCATCAAAATTCAGTCTATGACCTCATTCCCCACCACATATGTACGTGTTTATTTTCATTTCCGATACTTCTTGTTTTCTATCTTCTTCTTGATCTATTTTAGAACTCGGGTTACATCACACAGTCTTTGCGAATGCAGAAGAGCATACTTTAGTATGAGCGCCTCAAGTTGAATGAACTGTGCCGCAAAACAAAGCATGTAGTACATTACACCATGAAAAGAGTTAGTAGGACACATGCACTGACGGAACACGAACAGGAAAATGAAAAAAAAAAAAAAATGTTGTAAACTCAGCTACCGCCGCCGCCGCCATGTGGATGGATGCACTCTCGAATGAACAACCCAATGTAATATAGCAAAAAAAAAAATTCCCGATGAGATCCGTCAATGGCGATACTGTACTCAAAATGGTCTAATAATTCGAGTATCTGTTAATTCAAGAGTATACTGTGTGCATTACGATTATGTTGAACACAAAATGACGATGCAATTTCCTCGTGACGGTGGGAGGCAATGGAGGAGGAAAAATGTGGTCGCATGGGAGACAATAGATACTGTACACATCAGAAGTGTACTTATTCTGATGCACTATACAAAGCTTTCTCCCCCTACGGAACCGCACTTTCAATTATGTGCAACCTCGATAATTTTTGTTCTGTCGATTCTACAAAAAAAGAAGCAAGAAAGACGAACGGATAGCCGGTGATGGAAGCAATTCTTGTGTTACACGAAGATGCATGACAGATGTATATCAACGAATCATGTACATATACGTTCGACGACAATACAAAATGATATCCTTTAGAACGGCATTTTGCGACGGTGGCGCGGTGGTCTTCTGTGTGCTACATAGAAGAATGCATGAAATTGGGACAACGTCTCTGATTCTATCTGTCATCACATGTAGCTTTCAAGTGAAGTTGACGAACGGAAATACAAAGGAGGGAAGAAAATGACAAGTACAAAAGGTTGCAACAATCTTGGCTGTCCTTCTGCGAGACGGTCTTTCTTACAAGAGTAATTGATTAAGAAGTAGAGTAGAGGGAAAAAAGCCCCAAAGAATAGGCAATGGAGTTGAGACTTGAAACGAGGACATGAGGAGGGTTGTGCACAGGAAATTCGACCCGACTACTCGACGAATAGGTGTTTTGGCTCCATTTTGCCAGATGGTGCTTGGAGTCACGTTGAAATTCAATTGTAAGCAAGGTTGCAGAAGAGAATTTAATTTTATGTGCACGAGAGCTACCTTGGTACACCCACACTGCGGATGCAACAAAAGATTTTACAGCTGAATGTGTGTGAAGGTGAGGAGACAATTTGGTCTAGTTTAGTTGCCGCAGGAACGTTTTACAATGAGTGGAGACCCTGGATGTAGGTATAAAGCTGATGCTACAGCCATTCAGTGAGACGCCAAAGATTGATCTACTTCCGCAAAGTCAAACCTTTGCAATAGGTTTCTAGTTTTAATTAGGTCTTTCCATCTAATCGGCTAAGCGCTTGATTCTACCCACGGCCGAACTGTTCGGACGAGTACAGATTTCACATACGTTTCTTTGCAGTTGAAATATTTCACGAACACGTAAACAAACTCCACCATTTGTCAAATACAAACGCACTTGTAGTGGTAAATCTGAAAGCACAGCTGCCAAAAAATACAGATTCGCAAAATCGGAAAAATATTACGTTTTTTGAGTGCCCAATCGAATACCACATAAGATTACGCCAAATTGTCATTATTTCTGACAGTTCTCGTTGTCAAAATAAGGTCGTGAAATGTAATGGGAATATCCCGTAAAACAATGGCAGATAAAATGTTTTTAAATTGCAATAAGCTTATTAGATCTATCTTTGACATATGTGTTACATTAGTAACAGTTCACCTTCGACAATATACAACAATGGCCGTGAATGACCATTAGAGCACATATTGTGACCATTTTGTTTCAATTACTAATGCAGTCTAACATAAAATATGGCGACGCTAATTGATTTCTTTTACCTATGCGAGCAGTTACATAGCTATCTTTGTAGTATAATTTTGCAATTTTCTTCATTAATAATTATGATTATTACGTACCCATGGGTTACCCTGGTACATCAAAGCCCCGCTCAAAAGTTTACATTTTGTATTAATCAGTTCATCTATACAACAAATCTCACCACCATAAACTACTGCCAGGATTTAATTAGCATACAACACATGGCCAGTATATGAACAGGCACCTTCACTTTATACGGGCCACAAATGTACACCTATTAACAATAATAATTATTAAGCCGAAACATAACAAATCGTTAATATGTGAAAAAAAAAAAAACATGAGGCGTTGTTAATGGATTTTCAAATTATGTTTCCCATAGAAATCAATAGTCTTTCGCAGTGAATAATACCAAAAACGTGGTGTCTCGTTAAATGGGCCTTTATTTGGTATACATTGGCCCGAAACAATTTGTTTTATCTCTCTCATCAATTCGTATGTATGTACATCTTCATATATATATATATATGTATATATATGGCAGGTGAATAACCCCACGGATTTGCAGAAAATTGGAACAACATATGAATTTATAACTAGCTATGCATATATGCGATCCAAATGCGGATTATGGCGTTTTTACTGCTGCGTAAGATCGAAGTTTACATTATGAGATCATCATCACGGACTAGCGGTTAAGACTAAATCTACCCGCTGCGCACGTATGTTGATTTGAATAAAATACCAACTATGGGAACGAAATGAAAAAAAACGTGATTTCATGGAATTTTGCTTAAAGGATTTTATTATTTCGCCAGAAACTAATCAACTACTTGTAACCTGTGAAGTTTATTATATAATGATTATATCTCGGTGCAAGCGATCATTTTTTGATCGCTAAGTGTACAAACAGAGTGGAGCGTCAGAGAAAAGAGCAAAGAGCACGAGAGGAGAGCAAGGATGTAAGCTAGCCAGAGTGAGGAGCAAAGAGTAAAGTGAGAAGCAAACAACTCTTGAGTCATTCTTTATTCTTTTCCATTTAATAATATTTTTAATTTTTATTTTAATGAAAACCCTTCATGTAATAATGTGGTATTACTTGACACGCGGAAACAGAAGTGAAGGAATTCATATAATTAACCGATCGCGAAGTGTCCATGGTGAATTTCATCATTTATTTCAAGAGCTTCGTGAGGATCACGTCAAGTTTCAACAATATTTTCGAATGAGCACAAGCACGTTCGACTATTTACTTGACAAAATTCAACACAAGTTGACAAAGAAGTGGACAAATTTTATCTTAAGCCCAATCATACCTACTGAACGTCTTGCAATGTATATGTATTTTACATAACATGATTATTGATTTGGAAGGAGTCAACACCAGTGAAATGGACGACGTGATCACCACATTATCAAGTACAAGTGGGGGGAGAGACAATAGACCAACTGATACAGCCACTTTCGTTCGGGATGTTTTCAAAACTTTTGTATGTGGCAACAGAATCTAATACATAATAATACCCAACTCAAAACTATAGCAAACAAGATGAATATTTCAATTATTTGTTAATATTTTATTATTTGTAACTATAATATATGTAGATTAAATTTAAAAATGTCATTACTTACTCGATGTTTTCATTTCAACTGCCACTTCATCCCACTTTTTATCCAAGATATATCTATTGTGATGATCAGGATCTTTCTGATCCCACAAAGGTTTCCTTTTGATAATTGCACAAATTAAATTATCCACATTCATTTCAGACAAAAATTACAACGGGTGCAATCACTCCACGACCACGAAAAATCAAAGCGATGATAGCGGAAAAATCAAACATGTTTGAAATCGCCGCTTTGCTCGACCTTCGAACGACGCTGCACTCTGTGTGGTACCCTTTCACTGCACGTGTTTGATTTTATCGCTTTGCTCTTTGCTCTTGCTCACTCTTCGCTCCACTCTGTTTGTACACTAAGGATGTGGCAGCACTTAAACAAGCTTACTAAAAGTTCCAATTCGTCTGCTTTGATGATGATATTTTTATTGAAGGAAAGTAAAGTAGAATTATCTACAAACCAATGTTAACAACTAAACTCATCTTGACACTTTTTAAATTTAGATATTCATTCCCCTTGGGAACATGATGCTTGTTGACAGCTTTCTGGTAGATGTGATCATGACACTGACCAGAAACTGTTTTCAGCACCATTCACTATTAGCGATAAGTAGAAGAACATTGAATCTAACCAAAAATCGAAACAGTTTATATGAGTTGTCGAAGATCGATGGCTATCTAGTTGACAACGCTAATATGTTGACAAGCTGCTATCACTTTGACAACTCTAAAATATTAATTTTACTACATGCTGGAATAACCTTCATCCTACACATGAATTCATATCGTCCTTAAGAAAGCAGAAAGGTAGAACTTTATAACTTTTCCTGTTAACACCAATGTACCAGTTAGCTCCATTTAATCACAAATGTATGTATACTTTCAGGCTGATTGCCTCTGGTGCGGAACAAGTGACTCCCGATGAGTTTATTGAACATTTATCAATTTTTTGCTCATTAAAAATATTATAATATATAACTACTGTTGTGCGAAAACCTTATTGTATTATTTGTTTCGTATTCTTTTGATTTAATAATGGGGTCGATAAGTGTTTTACAGGGCATGCCGACAAATGGAATATACAGGGTCACTCATTTCGTGCTTTCAAGTTGGTAGCGCTGGCAGTTGACACCTGTCATAATATTAGTTGAATATATGCCATTTACGATAATGGATCGCTTAAATATCGAACAACGCGTAAAAATTATTAAAACTTACTACAAAAGTGCTAGTACGCCACACAACACGAACAATTATGACTTTATTGAGTGAGAAGTTTCGCGTAATTTCATGTTTTGGCGACGTCAATTGGACACAAAGATCCTGCGGTTTGACACCTTTTGATATTGTTCTGTCGGGCTACACAAAAGACCGTGTTTACGCGAATAATCCCCGAACTCTAGACGTATTAAAAACCAACATTACTCAAGTGAAAAAGTGGTTAAAAATTACCTCAAAAGAATCGCCTGCTGCGAATCTTCCCGATGTGGCCATTTGAATGATATTGTATTTCACACTTCATGTTAAAGTCCAAACTTTATAATGATATATAATTTTCATCAAAAATGTACCGCTGTGTGTTTTATTTAGCTTTACTCTTGAAACCGAAAAATGAATGACCCTTTACTTGGATATAGGTATCCATATAATTTTAGAAATAGATTAAATTTATAGACAAATGTATCAGGAAAATTCATTAAAATTGACTTTATTCCATATGTCAATTTTGTATTTTATAATTTGGTGTTCAAAATTTCTTTGCTTAGTAGCTAGAAAGTTCAGCTGTCAATCTGGATAACCGATTTCTATGTATGGATAAAACTTTATCCGCTATTATACGCTGAATTCTGCAAGTTAAGTTTTACATAACCTCATGTCAATGGAACCTAAGACACTTATTTATGTAAGAATTACAAGTTAACAGGGTGTGCCGGTGCTTATTCCCAACTGCTCCGAGTATTTTTATTATGAGGCTAAAACCGCTTATTTTTACCGCGCTTTGCATTTAGTGCCTTAAAATAATATTGACAGGCGAATGAAGTAAAATTTTAATCAGGCGTGCAAGCGTAGCAGAACTCGGTAAATCTGTCGGTAGAGAATAAACAAACCGTCACAATATTAAGTAGTTTCAACCTAATAGCATTTTGTTGTTCATTTCTGAAAAAAAATAAATTAAGTGTGCTCACACCATTAGACTGTTCGCTCTACCGATGTGTTCACCATCACTGCATTTACCCACTGCATTTACCCACACAGCACATATAAGTTCAAGTGCATAAAATACAAAGTATCAGACTATAAACTACGGTACATAATACCTTTTGCGATTATAATTCCAACTCCTAACGACAGCAGACTAATTACCGCTCAATCTGGAGCAGAAACAAGCAAGAAAAATATAGCTGATGCAACCAAAACAAGGTCAACATGATGTCAAGTGATGACACAATAGAGAAAATCCAATGGAAAAAATAGAATAAGAAAATGATGTTTGCTCAAGTTCTACGCCTTCTAATGGAGATTAAAAATTGAGAGCAATATTAATCATGGATGACACAGCGATATTAGCATCTAGTGGTAATTTAGCAAAATCTCGTATAAGCATCTTAGAATGGAAACATCAAATATATAATCGCTGTCAATAATTTTATAGGTAGATAATTGTGATCACCTACCTCTGTTGTCTGTCATAGGATGTGGGTGTTGCCGTTACAGCTGTCATGATGTCGTGTTCAAAATCACTTGGCTCGGTACTAAAAGTGTCTGATATCAGCAGGAAACTGTTATCCTTATATTGCGAATAGCTATCGGGCGGACTAACTTGTTGGGGTTGGCTACTTTGGTAAATTGACACTCGTACTTTGGAACGTTCTAACCTAAAAGAAATTATGAAAATATGATTAGTTGAGAAAGATTAAATATATATAGAAATAATAATTTTCGATTGACACAAAGTGCCCGTGAATTGCTATAAAATGATGCGATGGACGTTTTTTTGTCTACTGTCACAACAACAGAGATGAGAATAAAATTTAAATTTATTATCAAAATTTAATATTGTTGACACGAGGCTCAGGCAAACAAAACAATTCTATTTTTATTCTCTTTTATTTTTCCCAGTTACTCATTGCAACTGAGTCCAATGAAGTACGTACATGACAGAAGGAGTATAAGTCTTTTTTTTTATTGATAGCTGCAATCTGTAAAAAGGCCTTGAATGTTTGTATAATTGCAATGATAACAATTGATAAAGAACTTTTAATACTGGAGCCTTCTGGGTTGGAGAGGAGGGGTATGCTCGTGTTATGTTTGGGAAGGTAATATCTATTTCGAATGTTACTTGAGCTCTCTATCAAAAGGAGGCAATTCTTTTGTCAGCCTATTTCTGGTGTATTATACCTTCACGCGACACGCAATGCCTTTGATCTGTCAGGGTAAGGTTGATCAACACTTCTATACTGAGATGAGTAATTTAACAGTTGAGGAAAATAAAAAAATTTCCATTAGTAGACGGGACGAAAACGCAATTGTTTCGTCGGATTTGACTTGGTTGGGGGTTTTCGCGAAATATGTTAGGTATTTATTAACTGCTTCTTGTTTTGAGGAAATGGGTACCTAGTGTAAGAAAAACGTTTGCATTAGTTTAAGAAGTGGGTGTATCACTTCGGTCTGTCTTCAAATATAGTCGAACGTTCAAACTCTGTTACTTGACCCATTCTATGGGTGACACAACGTTTTCAATGGCCTAGATTGGTTACGTTACCATTTTTTAGCTTGGCGTTAATGGTGGTCCTGTTGTCAGCTCGACAAGTAATTCAATATAAACACTGCCGAAATTTACCAGGTTCTTTGACGTGGCGATTTCTGTTTCGCATTTCGCATGAGAGCGATCCCAAGATTTCGCCATTTTTTTATTTTTTGAGCTGATGCTCAAAATTCTTTCGTATAAATAAAGTGCGATATTGGACGTGTTCTATTCTTATAAATAAATAAAATGTTCGCCCGTAGCAACCCTAGGCCTAGCTTCTCACAACCATTCGTCTGTCTGAGTTCTTCATTTTTGGGACGAATGGAGGGAATTTACAATTTTATGCCAAGTCCAAATGCAAACGGCCAATTGAGAAGCGCTTTCATAACAAAATATACTCTCTTTGTCAGACGTTCGCGAGAGGTGGCACAGTGGGAAAAAACCTTAATTTAATATTTCGGGATTCGAACCTGGGACCCCTCGCTTATTAGTACAAAACACAAACCACTAATAACACTGCACCGACGAATGTTATTCTAGGGTTATGTTATTATTGACATTTAGTTAAGTTTTAGACACTACGATTTCCGATTTTATGTGTCCAATCAAAAATGCAAACCCAAATTATTTTCGTTTGTTTGGAATATGTCAAACTGACACCATTTAAGAAATACGTATCTTCCGGCTTAGAGCTTTCAATTTAGGTTTCAACGTGTTTTTGACATTTTGAATATAAAGTTGTCATTCTTTAACAGTCAAATTTAGGGTTAAAGAAAATAAAAATAAAACATGTTGTCAATACAGTAAATTGACGCAATTCTATTTATGCAGCTGACATTTTGCTTAAAATTAAAAAAAAAAAAAACAGGATGTCACCTCAAAAGGCTCTTTGTAAACTCAAATGAGTTTCAAAGCGCACCTCTTATTACCGGTGGAGTAAAAGTAATCTTTATTTCTTCCAAAAACACTTGAGTAACACAATCGCTGTTTGAAGGAAACCCAACAACAAAATCATCCAAAATTGGTGAGCGAATCCAAGTACAAACTGATTTTACCAATAAACAATGTGTTTAACTAACAAAAAAAAAATTATTATTTCTATTTTCGCTTGTTTGTTTATTTAAGAATTTTTCAGATTTCTTGTTCCCCACATTAGGAATCGACATTTCTTTTGTTTATTTATCGCTTGGATATTGGCCAAAATTTCATTCAGATAATTACGCAACGCGAAATTGAGGATAAAAGTTTGGGCACTGACGGTTTAAGAAGTATGTTATGTATTATGGCAAGAGGAGAAACAACATTTATTTGGTGTTGCTACTGTTCTGACGGGTGAACTCTCCACTTGATTCCACGCCACCCGAGTATCTGATATTCGCTAAATACACCTGACGACCGACAACACCTCATGGAACTCTGGGGAGACGCGCCGTCCCTGGGAAAGATTTATTCATATCAAATGTCGTGCGAATAAAGTGAAAGATCAAGAAAATAGCAAAGCTGTAGCTGCTTGTGGCATTTGTAGGTCAATGACACGAAATCACCTGGTCTACTGCATGGAACTGTCCATGTGATCGAGTCGAGAGAAACAACGAAAAGGAAATCCAAATTGCTCTAACAACAAAGAACACACACGCATAATTTACTCGTATACCGGCTACAGAATTTGTACATCATTTGCGCGCTTGATTTATATTGTTTTAGCCAATTGAGCAGCGTCAGGCTGATCTGATCACCGCCATATTAAATAAGTGACGGAAATGAAACGAAAAGAAGCAGAAGTAGAAATAAGTCTAGCAGGTCTTTGTCGAGTTCGAGAAGTTACCTCTATACATGGTCTTCTGAGAATCTCTCGTTATTATCTTTCGTTATTATGAAAGCGAAGTAAAGATTTAGACATTTTAGAGAGAACAGAAGCCCCGGTGCTACGCCATTAAGTGTGAAAAGGCTTAGAGTAGTGATGTTTATCTTTATCGCTTTCAATTGATTAGATACAAGCTCTTCTTGGGCTGTTTCTCTGTGCAAGATATTCGTGAGAAAAAAGATTTAATGAATTTGCCACGGAGCATGAACACAATGGTTATGTAGGAAACGAATGGCTTCGGCTAATTTCTCTGTGTAACATAGTGATGATGAAATGTTTTAGGCAACGAATATTATATGCGCATCAGTTAAGAAACTTTTATGACAACTTTCCCGGGAAACTAAAGATTTATATATAAAATCTCTGGGCAGAAGTTAAATGTCCGTCGTGAACGTCGTTTCCAGGCATTTTCAGTGAATGTACTTTGGTTAATTGACAACAGATGTGCACTACAAGTTGGTTGATGTTGTTAATTTTTGTGCGAGCGCCCTCACGCGAGGTACAACAAATAAAGCTTTTCAATGAGTGTTCGACCCTTAAAATGTTTAAAAAACGTCACTGTGGCTGCAGTGGTGGGAAAATTTATGAAGACACTCCCATTCCCAACATGCATACAGTTAGATCCATAGTTATGAGTATGAAACATTTATTATTAGATCTTTATACATTAAAGCTAATATCAATTGTGGACAGAGCCTTGACGAAATCAATGCGTTGTGCAGATCCATACTCACTGATAGCTCATAGTTTACGGTTTAACCCTTTAGTATAGACTGTCTTGAACTTAAGGCGAACTTGCAATGAAAAAGAAAGTTTCACGAGACTCTGTGGTGCCTTTTGCTGTCTATTCGCGCATTTTCACTTAACTTCAATGTCGGCCGATCCAATAAAACGCTTTTGCGGTGACAAACAGTCTGTCAATATTGTGTTGCACTCGATCATACTGGATAGCTAAAAATTCAAACTATGTTTCCTGTCTGTTTTACCCCGCCTGTTAGAGAAAAGCTAAAATATGAATAAAAGACTTAATCAATTTTGCAAGAAATAATAAGCACTTAGGTCGCCGTCATCATTTTTTTCGTCAAAAGTCAATTTTGCTCGGCCTTACCTATTTTTAGAGCTCTTTTGTACACCCATCGGAAGTAAACTCAATAAAAACTGTCAATCTAAGGAATATCCTTCCGGAAAATGTAAATATACCCAATTAAAAACAAAGGTCGGCAATCCCATGCAGTCGGTCTATTTTTGTATAATACAAATAATAAGTAAACATCCTTAATCGCATTTAAAGTAAACAATGTCGCAGCCATTTATTTTAAAATATTCGCAGACATTGAGGACTATTTGTACAAAAAAAGTAATAAATTTCTCGGAAATTGTTCTGCGTCATTGTTAAACGCAACAAGTTATAGTATAATCTTCGCATGAAGATTCAGTATATTACTCTGGTGAATTGAACAGCGTGCAACAGTCAAACGCATACGGCATGCAAAACAACAATGCAAATGCCAACACAATCCATTTCCATTCCATTACTTATTAACGCATTCAACCGTTTCAATTAGATATACAAATAAGTTCGCATTTCGTACTTTGCTTTCACAGAATTTCTTTGGAAATGTTTTGCGTTGGCTGCTTTATTGTAGTTGGAAGACTTGACTTGACAGTTATGGCTAGGAAATCTGAAAAGAAAATTATATCATCTGTCTGCCAAAATGGACTTGAAAAGTAGCTGAGTAGCAGTGCGTGGGAATGGCAAATAGAAAATGTAGAACATTTCCGTAATGGACGTTCATTCGTATTGACATGAAAGAGAATTGTATTGTCTTTGCAAACTTAGTGGGCTTCGGGAAAAGTATATAGTCTTGTTTATGTATATGCGCAATTTGTCATCGTTAAGAGGTGCTTCTGATAGGTTTACCACTCAAAAGAGGAGAAGTTTTTATTAGACTGATCAGACAAAACGCAATCAAGCAATGTTTGGTAAAAATAAAAATAAAGTGCCCCAGGCACAAACAAAAAGAGCAATATCATTTAAAAGTGTACTTTGACTTGATAAAATAAATAACAAACAATGTGAATTTTAGTTGAAATAAAATAATTGGTTTTGAAAACTTTCCAATGTTAATTCCAAGACATTGGGGACGTTTGGATACCTTGAATTGATTTGTCTGGTAAATCAACGCGTTGAATAGTCCACTTGATTTGTTTTTTGTATTCTCGCGGTTTATTTTGAATTTAGCTACTTCGAAATGTCAACTGAGTGTCTGCAGGCAGGATTTTCTTGACTAGATTTGTCTAGTCTATGTCTATTCACGTGTCCAATCTGGGCCAAACAAATCTCAATTACATCAAGTTAGCTGTCAGACTTTTGGCCGTATGACACTACATTTTTGTTTGCATTTTTTATATTTTTTTAAAATGAAACAACGAAAATTCCCCATAAAGTCCGAGGAAAATAAAAATAGAGAATAAACTAAAGAAATCCAAACGTCTCCATTAAGAACTTAAAAAAGCAAAGCAAACATGTACCAATTCATTTCCGTTGACATTATGGCCGCGTATAGTGAAGCGCTAGATGACTCCGTAAATCAATTTTTAATTTGCTCCATAAAAACAATTGGCATTTTAAAAAGGCCAATTTATTTAAAAATATAACATGACTTTAAAAAATGAGTACTTCCGTTCGCCTAGTGAAGGCGTTCAACTAAGCGCTAGATGACTAGCGATACGCCAAAACTACAAAAAAAATCGGTTTCTGAAACTGACCATTTTTTGCTCAAATACTCAAATTAGTGTAGAATAGGTCCGTCGGTGGAACAATACGAGAAACAAAATTCATCTGTCAATACGACAGCAATCCCAAGAAACTGAAATGAAATGAATACAATTTCAAGTGCATGGCAATGCATTTTGTCCTCTATTTAAGAGCGAACAAGCCAGGCTGTCAGTGTAGAAAGGTAGTTTCAAAAGAAACCAATAGATCTAGTTACTTAAATTGTTAGGTTTGATCTTCAAATTCAAGTTACAAAATTCCATAATAGTCTTTGCTTAGGCCTGAAGCACAATTGACTGTGTTGAGTAGTGACGCTGTTTGTTGAATGCCCGTACGGTTTAACGTCGCAAAAGGGTTGCCAAATCATTTTTTTTTATTTTACCGAACGCGTCACATTACTGATATTATTTGGAAACTCTTTGCCTGCTACACACATATTGTATGCTTAATTAATTATTTGAAACACTCCAGTAAGCAGTTATATAATATTTTGCCGCCGATGGTCTACAATGCGTGTAGCACGTTCCACTAGAAATAAATAAAAAATATATTTCTAAACCAAACCATGATATATGTATGTATGTCATTATAAAGTGTGTCTCTCGAACACAAATCATTGTTTTGTCGTTCGCCCCCCGCGCGAATCTAACATCCGCCATTCTATGACGAGTGCGCGCTTATTTGCCGTTGTCGCACGTATCTGTCTGAGCTAAATTCCTCAATGACCCGAAAATAGATAAAATAACATGGAGCATCATTACGTAATGGAAATTTGCCGCTCGCATCAGCGGCAACCAGTAATAAAAACTATCCCACGGATAGAAAAAAAAATACCCTGCGTTATTCCAAAAGCTAATAAACTAACTCATGCGTTGAGAGAAAAAAAAATCTGCAACCTAAACCTACCAACGATACAAGATACTTATCTGTTGTTGCGTCCCAAATTATTATTTCACATTTAATGGGTAATTTTTATATTTTTCGACCAAAGACCTGCGTTGGCAGAGAACGCAGAATACTTGATAAACAAATGAATGAACACGAGCGACCTTGCATATTCAGAAACATCTCTCATCGGAACGAAAAAATAAAACCAACCGGTACCCAGTAACCACTTTAATTTAATTGACTTAGCGACTTGTGACGACGATGGCGTCATCTAGTTCTATCTATCGCCGCCACTTGATTATGAAAACGTGTTGTAGGTCGAAAACAAGAAATCAAGCACAAAATCAAGCCAAAAAAAAACAAATTTATTCTAAAAGTGACTTCTGAAACCTAAACCAAGATATTGTGAAAACTCGGTGCACAGTATCAGGGTTAAGTTTAAACTGGATTACTGGTTAGCCTTGGAAAGGCTAACTGACAAAGGCCGAACAATCAGAACGCCGAATAACTCGTTCCTTTTTCGACAACAAAACATTATTCCCGCCAAGCTATTGTCTTGGGACGCCTTCAGGTTGGTGTCAACTATGTGGGGTAATTCAATTTTCTTTAATTCAATAGATTCGATTACTCGCAACATTATATTGATTCGATGCGTTCGGCGTATACTCACTCGCCGCAGTCTGCAGTCAGATCTCAGATGATGTCATGTTGACTTACTTCACTCGTGCGTATGTGCTTTAACTCGATTTTGATAACGACCAATTCAATTTTAAATGATTCGATATCTGAATGCGGTTTTCTGCCGTTCTCGGTCAACTGATTGTGGGTCAAACTGCTTGCGTAACACGTAGTAACGACACGACATGCGATTTACATTTTAGTTCGTGCCAGCTATATGGATGGAGTGCCTAGGAAGTGTCAAATGATATTATTCTTACGTATACATATATGAATAGGGTACTTACTACATTGGAAAACATATTACAAAGGCGATACATGATTTCATTTGCATTTTTTTGTATGATTATTAATTGATTAGAATGGCTGTACAGTGTACATTTTGCAATTGGTAACTGATTGTTGAAAACTTTTGGTTGGTGGCACAATAATTATGTCATAAGTGCGTTTGCGTTAAACTATAAATCAAACTCTAATGCCACACGCTCTAACGGAGTAACAAATAGAAACGTCAGCTCCGCACCGTAACTATCGCATACCGTCACATACCTACTAGCTGGAAGGTAAACTGGAATTATTGTGCTTTTGGTTTTGGAGAGTTAGGCGAGCGTGACGGAAAAATCAATTTTATCACACGATGAGTCAGGGTTAAGAATAACTATACAATGCTGCGGTTAAGTTTGTATCCGTTTCTTTAGCTTTTTGTTAGCATAGATACATGGAATTATTAAATGGATCACTGTCGTCATTTGGGTGGTCTAGGCGGATTTTTTTTTTGTGGTAAATTTATTTTTCCATTTATCAATTAAATCGAAATTTCATATGAAGGCAAGTTCGGCTCTATTAAGTGGGCATGTACATGTACACGTATACAGATTTTTCAGTCCTGGTTCTCATTAAATTACATTACAAGCCATTTTGACAGTTAATGCTTTATCTCGAAGAAAGAAGTAACAGAAACAGCATACACCAAATATAGGACATACACTAAAGTCAAAACCACAGCTAGACCTGAAAAACAGTTGTGAACCTACAAACCATCGAACTATTTAGCCAAAGCTATAGCAGATTACTTAAAAATGTGCACGGAAATAAATTAAGTGACCAGACAGATTAGTAGATATTTTTTAAAGAAAGTTAAGACTGTTCAAACATCTGTATCAAAAAAATTGCTTCACACAAGATGGAATTGGAAGGTAGGTATGGCTAAATATAGACCTTTGTAAAGGTTCTTAACGTGGTATCTTTCCTGGTCCGTACCAAAAACGTGTTTAAACGTTTTCGTGTGCACAAACAATTGGCTTTTGTAACATAGAGCAAATCGTTCGTGCGCACGAAAACGTTTGAACGGTTTTGCCTTACAGAATGCCGACATAGGACACAAAAAAATTAAGCACGATTCTACCAAGCTTTTTAAAGCTTGGCCTTTTACCCTAATAAAAAAGTTCGCCCTATAAAATATTTAATGTACGAGTATAACCAACACTACTCTTGGGAAAGGCGAACCTTTAATACTTGAAAAACTCCCCGATGTAGCGGCAGATAAATGTAAAATAAAAATTCTCACAAGATTATAATAGTAATCCTTGAACCTTAATTATTCTGAAACAATTTCTATTTCTTTAAACTATTTTTATATATTTATAGAATTTGGCATCAGTGAATTATTTTTTCTTTCTCTGCAAATTAAAAGGTCGTTGCTATGTTTATATATAATGAGGGCAACAACCAGACGCCAGCTCATAGTGATGAAAGGATTTCTAAATTTATATAGGAATAGGTTTATATACATAAACATATGTTCAAATACAGGGTGTAGTGTATTTTTTAAGAATACTTGCACATTTTCTTGGAATAGAAGTTAAAAAAAAAAGATGTACAACATTTTCGCGCTTCCAAATAAGCATAGCGACATTTCGTGATGCAAAAAAAAGTTCATTACCCCTGTGAAAGAATTCAAGACCACTCAAATCTGTGACAAATTCATTGCCGCGCAGCTGTTATAAAAATAGGGTCATCGACTTGACAGCATTTCATTGATTTACGAAAAAAAAACAAATCCTCTCCGTTTCTTTTATTCAAAAAAAAAAAACACGTAAAAGAATAACAAAACGTTTCAAGCTCACAGCCCTTTGACGTGTCATTCAAGACTTCCGAACAAAAAAAAAAACAATCTCCATGGTCATTCTTTGTACTCAATATATCCACCTCAAGCGATATCTCGTGGTTCGAGGCCGTACACAAAAAGGAAGTTCGAATCAGGAATTCCATTCAATAGAGATTTTGGCGAAGCTCCAAATAGACTAGACACAACATAAATTGTTCAATTGCTCAACTGGTTTTGATTTTTTACCAAATTGTCTTGAAGAGCAATTAAATTTATGCAACGTTTTTTAGGGATTATCTATTTTTTTTCAAGCACGCCAAACTGACTTTCATTTGATGTTAAGATACTTTGGTCTTATCGATACTTATTATTCATTGATTAGATGGCATGAGTATCAAGAGATTATAATTCATTTCGATGTGGTAACAAGCCAAAGAAGAATATGTTTGTAATTTAATAAAAAAAATTGGTAGGTATTATGCCAATTCGTTAAAAATTTGTTTTCAGCAAGATGCATTCCATTTGGCGGGTAGGCGATTGTTTAAAATAAATTCAAATGGGAAAAGGCATAAAGTCAAAGGAACGTATGTACATTGTTTTAAAAAAGATTTCTCGGTTTCTTATAGTATAATTGGTTGATCGAAAATTGAAGCGATCGGCAATGTAAAAAAAAAGGACTGCCTGTGGACTCAAGAAAAATGTCTTCAACTTTAGAGGATTAATGCAAAACAAATTGCTATTGATTTGTAAAACAAATGGTATTCAAGTCAGTGTCCCACTCTTTCCTGCCTTTACCTACCCAACGCACATTTAACTTGATACACCCTTTACGACCAACCCCAACGTGACTGACCGATTGATGGCCATATAAATATACACAGTAAACTAGTTACAGTTGAAGGCAGATTCACTCCGAATGAAGAAATTGGATATACAAGTTAAGTATCGATTAAAACATCCAGGTAATACAACCAACCGCATTAAGATTAGGTATATCATTAGATGGTTACATGAACACGTATTTGTTGTATCAAATAGCAAATGTTTCAACAGCAAGAAGAATTTTCTAAAAATATCTTCGTTTTGTTATTCAATACGGAGTGTAATGGATTTGGTGACCTGAAGTCCGGGAAGTTCACAGTGGGATCAAAATGAAGCTCATGCGAGTGTAACGAAAACTGAAGTGGTTGAGAAATGTTAGCCTAATACTAGTGAAGTGTATCGATTATTTTCGTCCGGCGAAGAAACAGATTTCTTCCAATACTCGCCGATACCCAGAAGAGGTTCCAGTTATAGTTCTCAGTATGGAAGTCTGTACAAAAATACAAACAAATTAATATTTTTCTAGCTGTCACAAAAGTATTACAACAACACAAAATCTTGCAGCAATTCAATGTACCTTAGTAGAGCATTTACCCTAAGCCGATGATCGGTTTATCTATTTCATATACCTACCTACATAGTGAGAGAAAGATACTGTCTGATGTGGTGGGCAGCCTATTTTTATATACCTACATTATCAAAATATCAAAACCTTGAATCATAATTTTCGATACAACTAAAAAGTTTCTAATTTATTGTTATCAACTCACGGCGTCTGAGGTCATGCACCGAATCAAATTTATTTTCTTTAGGCACTGATAAAAAATTTGTTTCATTAATTGATTAACACACACTTTCCTACGAGTGGCATATTCTAGTTGGACGGCACAGTGATTTCAAACATGCAAACGGCCAATGTGAAGCCTATGTGAAAATCCCCAACGACAGTATCCACTTGAAAATTTTAAATAGACAATGAGTCAGATTATTCGACTTTTTTGCCTGTTAAGTCTCAGTTGTTTTGTTACTAATTGAAATAAAAAACATTCATTGGTGCAAATTGAAATACAGAAATGTTTAGATATTGACAAAAAATATTAGAAATGTTCAATGAAATTCACGTAAAGCGCATTCATTTGTTGAAACATTGAAAAGTCAGTAACAGGTTTGGAAAAAAATTCTCGGTATGTTAAATACATCAGCGTTACCATTTTTGTCAACACAACGAATGTGATGCATTCTATGGGTTATCCTCACTTTTAGTCGCTACTTACCAGCGAGAAACATGACAGTTTAATCTTTGGGCTCTTGGATGAATGGTCTATACAATTAATGTAATGTGAACAACGCAGTCAGCTGTTTGCCTTTTATGAATGTCGATTAGATTCATATGATACAGTGCAGCGAAAGAGGAGTATTCCGAAGACTCCACTGGCAGATAAGTTTTTTTTACATTTCTTAGCTTTGTCCAAAATAAACCAACAACAACCTAGTGTTGTTTACCAGTGAGTAAGTATCCTTAAAGTGTTCTTGCCAGAGAAAAGTAGGTATAGTTAGGTATAAGTAGGCTCAACGCGCAAGTACGTAGGTACACATTGAAGAAAATAACAATGTGTGAGATTTTGTACTTCCTGGAGAATAGGATATGTTGAGTTTTGTGCGAAATTAACATCAAAATTTACAACGACGTCAACTAATTCATGAATCAGGTAGCTAGGCATCGCCTGGGATTTTTCCTCCCCGAAATGCGAGACCAACGTAATTTGAATAATCTGGTTTCCTAAGAATAGCCTAAGTCGGTTCTTATAATCTTCCTAATAAAACCCAAATCGCTTTACCCTACATTCCAAAAAACAAAACAAACACTAATCCTCAGACCACATGGCAACTCTATTTATTGAACCCTCTTGTGAATTGAACATGCACACCCAGAATGCCCCCAATGCAAATTAAATCGACATAAATAGGAAGAAACTGCTCCACATCTGCGTTGTTCTGCTCCTACATTCCCTAAATACGTAATATCTTCCTCCGATTGTCAATGTTTCCAGAAATTACAGCAAAAAAAGGGGGAAATAAAATCGAAAGTAGGCGGTAGTAGAGGTAAATAATCAGTTGACCTTGTTCAGAAACCGAAAATGCTCAATAACTTATTGTTTTCTCTTTCACAATTCATATACATACATACACTTCAAAGTTAAATATACTTACTGGATTCAGAATGCAGATTCCAATCCAATTTGCGTTAATTTGCACCAATTTTTGAATTCGAATCTCAGACTTCACATTGAATATTGCCCAGCACTTATTTCCAAAATCCAATTTATTAATCTTTCTGTTTTAAAGATACAAAAAACACTCGTTTTTCCCGTGATATCTTACTACGTATTTAGAAAATACAATTGCAACAAGGTGCTAGATCGAACACTTGGTCACACACAAAAAAAAAGGACAATTGATTTTGAAATGTCAAAGGACACGCGCGGACTTCGGCGAACAGTTCAGAACAACAATAATTCTGGAGCGTAGAAAATAGCACTGCTTTTCCTTTTCAAAAACAATTCATTTGCACATTCTATCTGGAGGGGCTTCTTTTTCGTTTCGTTATTATTTATATTTATTTATTTTTTACTGGCTATGACATCACCCTGGAGTATAGGAAACAGGAATCGAAATATCTGTGTTAGTTTGGTTTGGAATCACACACCACTCTATACAGCGAGCATACAGCGAAAATTGCCAAAAGTATAAATTGACGACGAACAGAACGACAATTGAAATGGCGAACAGAGCAAGAGCAGAGATAAATTCGACGAAGACGAGCTAAAGGCATGCGCGTTGGAAAACAAGACGACGACGATGATGATGACAACACACGGTGCCGCGTACAGTAACAGTACAGTACAGATAGCTCTCTGTAGCGAGAACGAATGCAAACATTAAACACCACACGACCGCACCAGACATCACTCCACTCCACACCAAGGCACGGCCACAGCTAGCCGTAGATAGATAGTTTAGCTAGTATGTTTGTATAGTATATTGCAGCCGCTTGTGTGCGTGTATCTATGACTGGAAGGTATTCGTGCACGAGGAGCCTGCGGCCAGGCGGATTTTCTAACTGGAGAACGAGTTTGTGTTGCACGTTTTCAAATACACATGCAATCGCACTGAAAGTGTAGTGGTTAATCCAAAATAAAATAAAAATAAAAAGTGTTTACATCTCTTCTCTTACAAAAGGTAAATCCAAAATCCAATAGATTCGAATTACGAATACGCAAACGAAGAGCTTGCTCGAACTCCAACTCTATTCAAAGAGAGCTAATAAATTGTGTGTTGCTGCCATCCCTCTTAGAAGCCCAGCGAAAATGACAACAAAAAGATACTTCTGTCGCTTCGATATTTAAGAGAGTGCGACGTCATTACAATTCGCAAAACTTAATTATCTCGTAAGTCGTAACTCGTAAGTATGTTCTCCGAACGCGTACAGTTATAGTACATATATAGCATAAACCATAAAACACCCTAACGCGCAACACATTTTTTATGCTCGCATTTAGTCGTTACGCTAAGCATAGGGTAGATAATGAAATTGTGGAACACGACTACACGAAACTACACTAAATTTTATTGAAACGCAGATAAATCAAGACCGAAAATAACTACAACAACAGACAGTCATTTACTATTTAATTGGATAACTTATAGGCGGGTAATTTTGACAAACAGATTTGTATTTTCGTTTTTAATTTGTTTTAGCATAGTTTTTGTATCTACATGGAGAGAAGGTGCAAATAAATATGGCGCAGTAATAAATTGGACATCAAACGTGCATTCAACTTAACCTTTAGGTTCAGGATGGTAACACGATTAATAGGTAATTAAAATAGTCCGTACCTACCTATTTTGGGAATAGATTTCAACTCTTCTATTCCGATTATGACACTCGGACAAATCGCATGGGAAACTATGTAGGTTATATGTAGTTATGTTGGGTATCAAGCTTCTAGGTACAATCCACAGACCTTAAGGCGGTGTTTGCGTTTTTTGCGCGTTTGAAGCCGAAAACTCTCGTAGTAGGTAGCCCACGACACTATTGCCCTCCCTAAATGGTGAAACCAACTTTCGAGTTATTTTTATTAGTATGTATAGGGGCCAAACGCCGCAAATATGATCTTGATTACCCACTAAAAACTGGGTTATCATGTCACGATACGAACGCCATTAATATTTATTGCCTGACAAGCCAATTTGATGTTCCTGGACTGTCAGCTATACTGTCGCGAACTACTTCGATGATTTTTGTTGAACGAATTGTGACAGGACACCCAGAGTATTTAAGATCACTAATTGATCCAGTCTCCCTGAATTTTTCAATTATTCTCTTCACAGTTGATGGTTTTTTAAATCACTATGACATCCATATTTTGTGCAAAAATTGCGGACTTTAGCTGACAAACAAACCTTCATTATTTTGAAAATATTGCTCGATAATGAAATGTGATGTTCTTTCGTAAAGCGGCCCATTTTTACTAAACCCGAACTTTCAGCTTTCACATACTTATCATTTTTTTTTGTCGGCATCACTGTACTATTAAATGTCGCAAAATTAAAATTTTGCGTGAATTATGGCACACCCTTTATTAATTCCCAGTTCCTTACCCGTAACGTTTAACAAGGGCAAACCTAGTGTTGTAGTGTAGCCCTTCAAACAAAATTTGTAAAATCTAAATTTTTGGATAATGAACGCCGACTCCTAATCGACTACCACAATATTAAATTTAACATTAAGCGCTATTCGTATTATTCACGCTAATATTTTGTGAATAAGGGAAATCTTACAATTAAAATGCACAAAATTTTTCACACAAACGTCCCATCATCTCGAGAAACTGCATTATATGGGAAAAAAAGTCGAACTAGAATAAGAAATAAGAAAATAAGATTAAAGTTAAACCATATTATCGAAAAGGAACAGTCCATTAATAACGTAACACATTGCCATTTAATAACCCTTCGGAAAACTACCTAACTATAGGAATCAATAGTTAATAACAATAAGTATGAGTAAGAGGTTCCATTAGGAACATAGGAACACTCAGTAATAATGCCGGTGGGAATTAACACAGTTTGATAGCCCCAAACTATCAACTGAAAAATAGATTTTCAGCATTACAAAAAAATATATATATAATCAATTATTTCTTCTCTAGGCTTAATGAAAACTTAAGCTGTTAATAGTATGACGATTAATGGATTTATCGAACCATAAATTAAACTTTATAACAGGTACCTCCCTTAAATGTATCGAGCCTCATGTTCAGAGCCGATTAATTGAATTTATTAAAAAAGAAAAGCCAAATTTTGAGTATAGTCCTCTACATTAATAAAAAGGAAGCCTTAAGGATCATCTCTTGCCCAGCTTGATACAATTCATTCATACAATTCTTTAGAAGATGTAGTACCAACGCCAAGTGTTAATTAAACTATTTAGCTAAATAATAATATTATACATAATAAAACACGTCTGGACAATAAAAATCGCTTTCCTGACATATAATTTAATGCGCATCATCTTCTCAGAACAGCATTTTGTTAACAAAAACAAATAGATATAAAAAATGCAAATCGCAAACAACAATAACAAATGCTATGACGCTAGAGTAAGAATAAGTGTGATGAACGAATGCCGTCTTGCTATAAGGCTGTGGTTCCGGTGGAAGCGAATTTCAATCGCGCGAATTTGTGAATGTCGCTAAACTCATTCAAAAATACGCAACAATTTACTCGCGCATTCAAATCGATTTTTTGCTTTGTTGTATATTATTGAATTTCGTGTAAAATGGATTCGTGGAAGATAATTTGTGAAGTTATAAGTCGATCATCGATATGGGACATGAATGAGAAACACTTTTGCAGAACTGCAAAATCATTGGATGAAATAGCTGTGGTAATGAGATTTGTATTTCAAAAGGCTATTTCCTAACAAAAATTGTTTTTTTTTTCACAAAACGAGTGATATGACTAGGTAAACTTTCCCAAAAGCACGACATCTCACAACGTACCTACTAAGGACTGCTACATTTATGTATAATTTATTTATTTATAATTTACTAACTTCGCCTGACTAAAACTAGCATGCACCGCTAAAATACGCTAAAATGTATTGGTGTTCACTTACATTCGCTAGCCCCGGAATCACAGCCTTATGTGGTTTTCGATTGGGCTTCTCCAGATTCGCTCTCAGATTTCAGATTTCGTGTGTCTAATCGAACATAAAAACGTCACTTGCTCTTTTTTGTGTTGATATTAGCGCGGTTCGAATATGTGTAGCCTTCGACACTTTTCTAAGCGTTTTTCATTCACTGGTTAAACTTTATATTAAAACATTCGAAGTTTGCGCCCAAATTGATTTCTAAACATTTGTACGTAAATAATTAACAAAAATAGATTCTCCCGATGCAGTGCATTTCTTTGCAGATGAAAATTTTCAAGAAAACGTAAACAAACTCCAATAGTTGTCAAACTCAAACGTATTTGTATTGGTAAATCTGAACAAATCTGAGAAAAAATCCAGATTCGCAAAAGTGCTCTGAAATCTGAAAAAGATTGCTTTTTTTTGGTACCAAACGGACATTAAAGTGCTCTGAGAGCGCCCAATCGAATTCCACATAAGGCAAAACTACAATACAATGACATTTTATTCAACATCAGGCATGGAGTGAAAAATATGACAATAACTAGTTGTATTAATAATAATAAATTGAATTGAATTGAATTAATTGTTGAAATACAATTACAGCCTTCAGTAGATCAATCAAAATTGCATTCACAAAATCTATAAATAGTAGATTTAAAAGTGTATATCTAATGACATACGTCAAAGAAGGAGAAATGCAACTTGATCAATGGCAGGTATACTTTGTAAGGGCCTATGCTGTTTATGATCAAAAGCGGAAAGAACAAAATTCACGACAGAAACTATGGGCCTTACCAATAAACATTTTGAATTTCGTCTCTAAAATTTAATAGTTCACAGTGGCCATATTTTCCATTAAAATTTCGCAATTGTGATTTTTCGACGATTTAAAGTCGAGACTAAAGTTTGTTATTAGTACGGCGCTATTTCAACAAATGTGTAATAAAGTTCTCTGAAGGTGGGGCAACATGTAATATTGACACAGTAAATGCATTGGGCCTTACT
Source organism: Cheilosia vulpina (assembly GCA_916610125.1). Lineage (NCBI taxonomy): Eukaryota > Metazoa > Arthropoda > Insecta > Diptera > Syrphidae > Cheilosia > Cheilosia vulpina. Next base: position 63,252,319 of record OU744277.1, read on the forward strand.
GATAATCATTTTGAACCTTCACAGTTAATATTTTGTAGGTCACAATGGGTAATTTTATATGGAAAATGTTGCCATTGTGAGTTCGAATAATTAAGCCTGATGGACACTAAAAATGGTTCATCCCTTTATTCATGTAAGACAATAATAGAAAATGCAGGTAATAGCTATTTAGCTGACACTTTTATAATTCAAAACATATTTCACTTTCGGAAATTTATAATTGATACCATCCATTCATAATAACATTGGCTCTACCAAGGACAGTACAGAGATTATGACAAAAGTTTAATGACATAAGCAATACAAAGAGGAGAAAAAGATATTCTCACAACAGGTGAGAATATATCGGTGGTGTTTATATTGCTACATGCACCCTTCTATCAAGCATTTCAGGCTGTTCCCAGTTCGTTTCCTGTGAGAAAAAGATTTCGTTTACCCGTAACTTCATCTAAGAATCCCGTGCGATACATGAGGAGCTCGCCGGCAATTCGGTTAAATCTGTTTTTGTGAATTTAGGATATTTTGGAATTAATAACATGAATGTGTCTCAATATTCTTACATCTTCTAAGACTCGTCACATCATATCAGAAAAGCAGTCACAAGCTCTACATGCACTACCGTCAAAATGGGGCTAGTAATTTGAAACGGTGCTAGATTCTTGAAAACTTATACAGCTAACAGACATAGCCAAGAAATGTCAGCCGAAGTATTCAGTTCAAATCTGTGAAATTTCTATATCTGTTTTGGAAGTTATTTCAAAACAAAAAGTTATAGAAGCTGACTTCCTTTATTTTTTGACACCAAAATAATGAAAAATCAAGTGAATCGTTATACCCACATACTCGATCATTAAAACTAACGAGTCTATTTCCTATTTTTTATTTCTATTTTCATTCACAAAATGTCAATCGTATAAAATCTAACAAATATGCATGTCACTTACTCTTCTTGCAATTCGATACCACTGTCATCTAGCGATGAGTTTATTCTACTGCAAGTTGTGTTGACGTTACTATTACATGTTGACTGCATACCGTTGAAACCATTTTCCACAGAAAATCCAAATTCACGTTCAGCATGCTCTGGTAGGGGAGTGGGAGTTTCGAATACTAGGGTTTCAACCATTGAACCTTTCGATGAACCAAACGATACTCTGAAATGAAAAAAAAAATAGCGTCATTTGAAATATTTAATTGAATACAAATAATCTCTTCGAAAGTTTTAAGGATCATTTCCAAATTAGTATTATTCAACAAATTAAACATAACAAGTGTGTTTTCATTTTGAACAGTGGTTATCACTTGTCACTCTACAATCGAAATAAAATAAAAAACAAGGGACTTCCCGGTTAAGCTTAATATGCTGCGCGAGCTAAATTTTCGCTCCCATACAAAATTCTCTCCAAAATTTAGTTGAGCTAAATTTAAGCGAACCCATTTAGCTGAGTGGTACGCAGCTCGAGCTAAATAATCAAACTTGTATTTCAGAATATACTTCATGTGTCTGTCAAAATTTAGCGTGGCCAGTTAATGGGTCGGCACATTTTCTCAACATAAATCGTGACAGATCGTTTTGTTGCTCTGATGCGAAAGAGTATGCAAGGATGAGCTTTTTTAATTATTACATGGACGAGAAGTATCTACCTAGAATCTGAATTCTGAAATAGTTGAAATAAGGGAGAATTCAAATTTTGAAGGAAGTTTTTCCAAAGAGCAGCTGTTTTCTGTGACACGTATCCAAGGCGTAGTCTATGTCAAAACTTTAACAAAAAACATTGTAGGTACGAAATTATTTTGAATTGGCAAAACATATCTCTTAATAATTTGTATTTTACAGTCAAAGGTGAAATTTTCTCCCTCATTTTTGAATCCATTAAAAATTAGTATGTTGTTAAATGTCAAGATTTCCTCAACTTTATCCTGAGTTGATATCATAAAAGTAATAAAAATAAAAGCAAACATTTTAATGCAACACATTGCTAACAAAATCTGGGTCCGAAATGTTCTCTATCCAACAGATAAAAGAAACAATTTTTGAGCGCTTCAAAATAAGCTTTTTCTATTATTCCCTATGTTGAAAGAAATAGTAATTACTCCACATAAATAGAAACACGTTGTTATTGATGAAGATTTATTGATATGTTTCTTCAATCTCATTAGGAAAAAGGGAAACCTCTCGTTAAGTTGAGAATTCAAAAGGAATATCGAAGTACGTAGTTTAAAGCGTCTTGGTGAGCAGCTTTCCAGAGATGTTTATTGTAAATTACTCCAATAGATATTTGAGGGAAGTCGCGATGAACTAAAAACAAAATATCGTGAAACCTTTCTTTGACGAGCCCCACTTAGATTGGGTGTTGTCTGCGTGTCAGTAGCCGCATACCGTATACTCATTTAGTGCTGACAGTTTGATGAGAGAGTGCAGTATATTTGATGTAGCCGATGTCGGCTACTTTTAATTGCAATACCGAGGTCGTGTTCTTCTTTTTCGTTTTCTTAATTAAGTATATGAGATGAGTTCACTATTGCGTCGTACCTACTCACTAATACCACATCTGCTTGTCTATAGCCTCGCCTGATTACTATGAGCCATATGTGTGTTAGACGTTGCATTGTGCACGGCATTTAATTGATAAATAAAAGCTGCCGCCTTTTGCTTTTCACTTACCAGGTTCTTTATACACTTTATAATGGTAAATTAAAAGTTATTGTCCAAAATTGGGATGGCCAATCATTCTTATAGCATGTCGTAGTTAGTTTCGGTGAGTTTTAAATGTAAAAGAAATCGTATAACTGAAGATCATTCAAATACAGTCAAAATCGGTTATAACGAACTGGATGGGACTGGAGAATTGTTCGTATCCGATTTTCCATTTTTTGTTCTTTATTAAGAAGTGATTCAACCTTCTTTTATTTTAGTAAATCTTTTATTTTATTTATGATTGTATGTAGATGAAAGTAGGGATTTCGAGGGAGGATTTCATAAAAACATTTGTGGGGAAAGCTGATAGTCTATTTGTTATTAGTTTATGTCCTGCACTATGAAACACCATTGTCTGTATTTTATAAGGTGAAACGCTCAAACGTTTCCTTCAGCACGAATGATTTACATCTGCACCTTAGAGCAAATCATTCGTTCACACGAAGACGTTTCAACGTTTTCGCCTTATAGAATTTGATGCTAGGTTTTTGATTTTATCTACATGATCATTGATTTCCATGGCTTACAACTTGATCATAAAATAAAGAAACAACTAATAAAAATAACGAATATAAACAAATTTATAACAATTCCACTTAAAAAAAAACGAACGTGTTCGTGTTGAACGGGTAGCGTGAACAACTCCAACCAATTGTTGAACCACCTCGTACAGCTGGTTGTGGTTGATCAACTTGCGTGACCTTAGCAAAAAAAAATCTGCTGTTCGGGTACAGTACACATCGCACCAGAAACGATCATATGAGAAATGAGGGCGGTAAAAGGCCACCGGCATAATTTGATCACTGAACTTATGTCGGCACGCATATGTTGTCGCACTCAACACAACTCCAAGGCAATATAATTGTTCGGTGCATTTAAGTTCATTATTTTAAAATCGTTGCTCAGCCCCATACTCAACAAGGACCAACAAGCCGAAGCGTATAAACTACCATTATATTTGTTGAGCAACGCATTGATTAACAATATCCAATCATCCAACGATTGGGCAGAATTTAAAACGTCTTACATCAGAATTAAATGTCTTGAATTCCAATTGGCTGCTGCCATGTGAGGAACTTGATCAACTTCGACTTCAGTCTTCAATGTGTCACAAAGTATACTTTACTCACCAGTGCACCTACCAAAGCAAACCTAACTTATTCGCAAGTAGTGTACAACCGGCATAACAGAACAACTACTTATTGGGTTGGATAAACATCACCTTCGCACAGCTCATCCATGGCCAACTCATTCCGATACAACTCATCTATGAGACAAGTGCAACTCATCTTTCAGACATTTTACCAACATTTTTACGGTGAGCGTGATGTTTCATCTGACATCATCCAGCATAATTAGGACACAACCGTTTCTTCAAAAACGTTTTTTTTTTTTCATGGAATTAGATTGCAATTATTGAAACTTTTTTCGCAAGTGTTTCTTTGAGATTAATGATGACTAGCATGCAAAACAGGTGGTGTTCTATACTAACTAATAAAGGAATGCATTCTTGCATAATCGATTGGAAACCATCTTTCAATGCAGAGAATTTAATTACTGGTGCAAACTGTCTTCCTTGATCAATCATTTTAATCAAAATTAGTTCTAAAATCTCCCGGAAATGTCAATAATTGAAAACGATTTCCAACCATGCACAACCACAACGGTTTTGCTTTTATCCGATTTTGTGCGTTAAATATACCCATTTCAGCTATTAATAACTTCTACTCTGTCACAGGTAGTTAGCAGTTGTTGGCCCAATTCTTACATTCTGCAGCAACTGTAAACCATTCAATACGTGTCGTATCTACACATGTTTTAGCAGAAAGCAATAAATCATTTATATGCTATAAAGCCAAGTCACCATCTTCCATCATCATTTAAAAATACCTACATAATTTGCAATTTAAATGCGACAATCTATTTAAATGCGAGTGAAATAATTCTTCGTCGATAGAACAAATCGGCAAACTAATAAATCATCAATATAGCCTTATTCATATTAAGTTTGTTATTCTGCTCGTACATGTTCGTCTTCATATACCTACCTTATAAATGTATTGATTCCTCTTTTTGGCCATAGACTAGTCATAAAATGTTGCTAAAAGAAACGATTGCCTTATGGCAAATACAACTCATAGTTCGTTGAACTAGCTAAGAGTAAGATGTTGAATTTTCAATTAAAAGTCAGACACGACACGTGTTTGAAACTCGTTTTAAAATAACGATTATATCGGCCCTAGAGTATACTTAGTGGCTTAAGTAAATACACACCGCATTCTGAGGCGCCATTTCGAATCAAAATCAATTTGCCAAAAACAGATTACAATTACATTTCATTTTATATTATTCAGCAACTCATTTATGCGGCAAATTCAATTACAGACACAATGCAAAGTTCTTTAATAGTTTACGAAGATGATTCGTTGTTCTTTACAGGCAGTCTGGAAATAATAAAAACGTCATAACGAGCGCAAAGTTTCGTTTTAAAAATCGCGACAAGGCTGTGTGTATTTCATCACTCATTCATTACCATCATAAACTATTAAGAAAATACAAAGGAACAAGATCGTTAAACGTTTTTGTTTAAAAAGCGAACAACCAAGCCAGCGATACAATAAAACGTACTCATCATGTTTACGTCAAAAAGATATCACATATGATGTCACCGTAGATACTTAAGCAGTTAAAATGCGATAGTGGTGATGGTGAAGCACATTTACAGATGCTTGCAATATAGAACTTCATATAGGTACCTGCTACGAGTATCTAGCTCCTACCTTCAATTTCAATTCGACACTTTCTTAAATAGTTGATTGGTAGCTAAGGCTTTTGTTGAACCAAGAGAATAACTGTTGTTAGCGGGTTGGTTGCAGTGACATCAAAATCAACATCTTAGATGTTGATTTGAAAAAATTCGCTATTGCGCAATCTTTAGCCGTCATGCTCATGGATATGAGGTGGCCAAACATGCCGATAAAGCGTGTTGAACTTGTAAGCCTTAATTTTGCTTCGTAGTACTACTATCCGCCGTATGTAGGCGTTAACCTTGACAAAGGTTTGTCACTACACAACGAAAACGAAAACCCTCTTTTGAATCTGTAGATTATTGCGAACATTGTTTCATGTATGACATCATTTGTCCATTGGCATTCGTCCATAAGCTCAACTTAACAGTGTAAGTTTGTCAGCAATGTAAACTTCGTTATTCGCAGATTAAATATGACAAAGTTTTATTTCGATACCTGCGAGTATACAATTTACAGTTGTGCCAGTTAACTTGCGCGAATTAGTTTTCGCCAATCCGATTACGCTTGACATGGATTTTTAAACTGTTTTGGCATTCAGATAACGTTGCTCGAGATGTTCGTGCGTTGGAAATATTTGTATATGTTGCGCTTCTCTTTTCCATCTTGCATGTTTACCAGACCTTAGTGAAAGAAATACATAAGGAAACAAGGGAAAGTTCAGTGAAAATTTACCAACAAACAGATTGCTGCCAAGTTAATGACAGGCAGGTTGCTGTAATGATGACATTATGCTTAGTTTTATAGTTTCCTCTGTTCAATTAGGTTCCCTTTGTCTTGTATGCATTTTTTTCTCACAAGTGTGTTTATATTGCACTTGAGCACGAAGAAACAAAATGTTCATTAAACATAGATTTAAATTGGTAGGGCACAAAACTTTCTACAAAATTTCAATTTTCCGGGAGTTGTTGGTTATAAGTTCATAGTATGATCATTCTTATGCATCATTTATTTGTTTTGTCGTACATTCATCAAAGGAGCGCGAGAAAATGTGCATCCCAAATTGGAAAATGAAATTAAGTGAGTTGTGTATGGGTGCATTGGAGAGATATACTTGCTACACCGGATAAAATGGTATGGATAGCCCATCAAGCTACCAACAACAGAATAACAATTGAGTGTATTGGAAGAATACAGCCGAGATAACATCCGCGATAACTGTCGACAGAATGGAGACAGATTTTGTGCACGTTCTTCCTTCTCGGACAAGCCGTCATAGTTGTGGGATTTAACTTTAGATTTGGCAACACACATTTGATAAAGAGGTTCTTTTCAATCGTATAGGTAGTAAACATGCAGTGGCTTATGCTGCCAGTCAGCGAGATCAAAACTGCAAAAGTACTCGAAGGCCTTCCAAATTTTCAGCATCAATTCTGATTTTTGAAGTGAAAACTTCTTTAGGCGCGTTGGGCATTTTTGAGATGGGGTAAAACCATTGAACTCGCAACACCAATGTTCCGAAACCAGTGATCGCGTTGCCATCCACTTCTGACGAAAAAATATTTGAAAAATACTTTAATAAAATGCCTAAAATATTTTTTTTTGGTAAAGTCAAAGTTAAATCAAATATTAAACACAAACATAAAAAAAACAAACAAAAACAATTTTTATTTATATAACTAACAGCTTTCAAATTTATTTCCGATTTCATTTCACCTACTGGAAGTGGAAGCTGGAGTTAGTTTTAATGAATGACAGATAGAGTGTTCATAAGTTAAACATATTTTTTTGCAAAGATTATTTAAGAATGTTTAAAAAATTAAAAAGTCAGTAGTTGAATCCAAAAAAAAAAACAATCCTTAGGTAATGAAATAATGCCTAAAAGACATGAAAAAGCCTTAGCATTTTTTTTGTAGTAGTAGTTTATAATAATGAATAATAAAACACTTCATTTAAAAGTATTTCCTACGCAATAAAATATTTCCTGACGATTCAAAAAATACACACGCAATTGTTCAAGTTTTCACTTCTGTCGGCATTCCCGGAACCCAGAGTTTGGGATTTGCATGTTTTCGATCGCAGTTGAAGTAATAATTTAGTGGAGTGTTGACGTTTCGGGTGATTTTTGCAGTGTTTTTAAAGTTTTAGCGGTGAAACAAGCAGGATATTATAAAATTAAGTGAATACATCTAAATTTGTCTTATAAGGAAAGTGTTTGTTATTGTATAATTCATGGCTTTTGGCAAGTGGTATATGTACCAATCGTTCTTTTTACTGTCATGTATACACCAACATTACTCTGGAATTCTTGCTATATTCTATCACATAACATCTCGGATGGTACATTTACATGAGGACTGTTATGCATTTGTACAATGCGCTAAAAAACCTTAGCCATCCCAGGCTATGCAGGGAGCCCTCAGGCTCCCCACATATGCTTACGCTAACGTCGTCATTTTTTTTTCTTCTTTCAGGCGGTTTCGGATCGATGCTTTTGTTTTTTTTTTTTTGACAGTGTTCTAGATTACGAACTTGACAGTGCACCACATGAACATGAAGTTTTCTGCCGAACTTTTGTAACAAATGCAAATCGCTGAAAAAGGTTCACTTGTACGTGAATTTTTTTTGTTAATTTCGTCAACTGGCTGCCTGCCATAGCCAGACAGTCTGCTGGGTGTCGCGCCATTCACGGGACAACTGCCAAATCTCCGATTAAACTGACAGCTGCCTGACAAAATTGTGATAAAACTTGTTGATGACTGTCGGAAGTCAGAACTGCAGTCACACAAGATGCAAATTGTTTAGTCTCACAGGCCCCCTACTTTCACTTTGAAGCGCCTCCATCTTGTCCATTTGGCGCGCTTTTCTTCGTATGAGCAAAGTGTGCCTTTTGGAAAAGTTCTACAATCGCCAGTTTAACTGCGCACCAAAAAGAAGCTCATTAGCTTTGTCTGATATAAAGTGCAATCCATTAAAAATATCTATTTATAGTCCTTGCAAAATGAATCTGCTTAATGGGTAAATAAAACACACCGACAACCGACGTACTTTCAGACTGCCAGGTCGCTTTTAATCCAAACAAAAATATCAATCTACACACAAACCTAGTACCGTCATAACCGAAAGTCTGCATGGGTGCACATTTTGGTCAGAAATAAAGTAACATAAATCAAATTAAGAAAATCGCCAAACAAATATTGTTCAAAGGAAACCATTTGCAATTGCAAATGGCAAACCACACAAAGGCACATCATAAATGCAGTTTTTCTATTTTCAAAACGTTCCGTATCCATGGCTCATCAATTCAAATGTAGGGTATCTATGTGCAGATGCAGTTGCAGTTTGCAGAGACACTCCCGCTCAATAGAATTCAGTGGGGAGGGAAATAATACCAAACCGGTGGAAAATTTATTGGGGCAATAACAACAACAGACCCAGCGAAAGACCAGCTCATCCCATCGGCATTTAATTAAATAATTAAACTTTCCGCCATGACATTCGTCGTGTGGTGCAGCTAAAGCGATGGCATATGCATTGTGAATATCCGGGCTACAAATGCAATTGTGTGTCACGCAGTCAATTGTTTTGTTCCTTTTGATTGGACATAATTTAGCAGCAACATTTCTATACGCGTCTTCAATTTAAAGCGTGGGTCATTGACCTAGAGGTGCATGGATTTGTCGCCTCTCTTCTATATGGGAGTATTTTCGGAGCACCAAGTATACGAATATCCCAGTGCCCAGTTCGTTGTATTCGGTTTAATTTAATTTTTATTGAAAAGAAACAAGAAACAAAAAAAAACGTACATATGCGACGTCCATGTTGCAGAAGTGTTGTCTATTTTGGACTCTTGTATAGACACAAGTTTTTGACGTCACTCGATATTTTGTACACACCATCTGTCTAATGGACTCAGATTAGAATAGCCAACTCGAGAAAGATTGTTTCCTGTGCAAAGATGTGTATATTGATATTGAGGGGCAGTTTCTATTTTTAACCTTCCAGCCTAGTAGCCTCATGTGTACGTATTCGCAATAGAAAATTCAATGTTTTGTTAAATATAATTCAATTTGTACCTATACACCGATGGGCGAGTACTATATCTTTGCAGAGGTGAACTGCATTGGCGCAGAGCCAATTGGAAAATGCAATCATTTTTGGCGAAAGACGAATTAAAGACGCAAATCGCCTTCGAACAGGGGTTGTACACCTAGGTGCAGATCTCTATGGAGATCAAATTCTGCTATTTTGCACACATATTTCATTTGGTTTCGTTTATTTAAGAAATTCTAAGGTGTTTCGCAGAAATGTGGCAATGAATGTAATGAGAGCAGTTTTGCATTTTTTTTCAACGGAATTCATACTGCGGTAATGGATTGCATTTTCCGCTGAATTTTTGCACGCCACAATGTATTCACAAAGATTAAAATGTTAATGCGAAGTCGTTTCGTAAATTTTATTCTCAGCTGTAACTATGTATATAGCGGGGTGTTCGACTCGGGAGAAAGGCGAGCACATTCAACACTAAAGTTTTCATTTATATCATCAGACGAATCTGATTTTATTATCGTTCATTGTTTTTATGTCGCAGAGTTTTATGGGTGCGTTTATTCAGATTTAATATTTATGATTTTGGTTGAACACATTTTCACACAGATCGGAATTGTGATAGTGGTTGGATATTGTTTGATCATTAAAATTTTCAAAATTTTCGTTTTTATCGCTTGTTTTTTGGTTGAAGTTTTCGTTTTAAACCAATTGGAATGATCTACATTCAACTCCATGCAGCACGTTTAGAATATGACACTTAAGGACAATTACATTACGATTGGATGGTAGTAAGCTCACTGAAGTCAGTGTTAAAAAAAGGATTAAACTGGTCTATTTAAAGCATTTGGCAAAAGTTAAGTGAACTACACAATATACATATTTGACAATAACTTAAGTCGACGAAAGTCTTTGGCTTTTTGGTTATATTTGAATTTAATGAGTAGCCAGCTTAGCGATTGTCGGAATCCTATCTGATATTGTTAAAATGAAATCATTTGCTATAATTGAAAACGACTAACGTCGTTATTTATATATTTGACACTTGCTTAAGCCGACGTAAGTCGATGGATTTTTGGTTCCACTTGAAAGTATCAAGAATTGAGTTTGATTAACTGCAATCGGTATTCGACCCACATTCGTGTTCTTTATATTTGTGAACAGAGGTGTCAATTGTTAAATTAGAAAATAGAAACATCTGACACTAATCATGTTCTGCCAATTACTGAGCTTGGCAATCTAACGAAAAGGAGAAAGAAATTCAACTTCGAAGCACAGCTGGAGTAGTCAGAGTATATACAGAACAAACAATTTAATACGCAGCAGTACAAAACGAGGACAAAAAGGGCGTAGCATCGAAGATAAGTCATAAGTGTATTCGGAAAAGAAGTGCACTCCCGCTTTTTAATTTAAATGCAAGTAGTGCCTGAGGGCTCTTTTTGTACCAACCGTCTTTACCATATAAGACTGCACTGTAAATAAATCGATTTCAGTCGATATTTTAAATTTGTATCGATAAAATTTCATTCTGTAAATTTTCGTTAATTGGCGGATTTAGCCTTTTGTTGGCATGTTCCTCGCCCGGCTTTTCTTTTGGGCAAGATGGAATTTTCTGAAATCCATATAACGCTGAAAGCAAAACTTCTCCTTTTCCTAAACACTCTTTAAACAATTTTCCACAGTTTTTCCTCTTAACAAAATAAAAACCAATTGCCACAATTGTTGTGTTTTTTTTCAAAAGCAAAGGAATTCGTTGTTTTGCAGTTAATGTCAAAGTCAAGCATTTCCTATGACTATAAGAAGCATGTGTCGAATATATACTTTGTTATAAATTGATTCCCTGGTTTATGTCGAGCAAGAAGTTTTTGTCAGTTAAATGTGTCTTATATAGATTTGTAGGACATTTTTTACCTATGGTCGACAGAAATCTATTGAATATTTGTCGCAAAAGCTATAGGTGATAATGATAAATTATTAAAGTTAGAGACAAGTTCTATGCAGCTCCAACTCCATACAAATTTCGTTGGATTTGTGACTTAGTTTGTCACGGTCCCTAAAATAGTAAAATCAACTTCTGTTTAAGAACCACAACACGACGGAGAAAGTACTTATAATAGCTATCTCATCTTTTCAATCAAATCATTTTTTTTTAAGTCCATTCAAGGCTATTTTATTTCGCTAACATCGTTTGGCATGGAATGTCCTAGATTTCCTTTTTTTATGTATTTATATAGCTACGCTTAATAGTATCATAACCACTCCTTCAGCAATGTTTTGTTGTGAAGCACAATTTATGTGGGCATGTGGGCAAATATCGATTAATTTCGGACATTTCCATTTCGATATCAGCTTTAATATATATGTATGTCCGTTCCTGCTCCAGATAACTACCAGTATAAAAGAAGGGATGGAACTTTTTCATTAATGATTCTGCGATTCGCATGCTCACCCCCATTAGCTCGCAAAAATCGATTCTTTTTTGCTTGTGTTAATTCAACACACCCAGCAAGTTGAGGAGATTCAAAAATGAAAACAAACATTCTTCCACACAATAAATACTCTTTTGGTTGCCGGAAGTAAAACAGTTATTACGGAGTTACCTATGTTTATATTAGAAATCCTTTTCCAAACAAAGAACTTAATTATTTCGAGAAGTCCAAACCTTAATATCACTTTTCTAAAATGCGCACCAAGGGCAAACTTCCGCTTAACCTATTTTGCATTAAAAAACAAATAACAGCCAAGTCATAATATACGAGAAATTAAGGGCAAGCCCCTTTTTCAACAGCAAAGAAAAACCAAATCAGATATGAAAGAAATTTAGACAGGGAGCCGCCTTCCCTTATACCAAAAATAGAAGCAAAACCCCAAAAAAAATACAACATTAGACGTGTCTGAGCGAATCAACGGTTTTTTTTTTTGTGATAGATACAAATAGTCTACGTGCGCATGTTTACGTTATACCTTTCACATTTTTGTGTTACCTCAACTCTGGGGCTTCAACTGCATATAGACGTTGTGATTGAAATCCAAATGGGGAAAAGTAAATTAAATTTAATGAACAGCAATTATATATATCGGCTCTTTACTTTGGGTTGCTAACTTTTCAATAAAGATAGGCACTTGATTGGGTTCGGGGATTGGTCAAATTTTGGTAAGTCCATATTGGATATGTCCTCATTAAAATATTCGGCGCTGTTGTCGATAAAGAGTGCGTTTATTTTTAAAACAATCACAGCCTGTCAGCGGTATTTGTATTGAAATATGGATGCGGCTTTCAGGGGGCTGTAATTTATGGCGACGATTTGAAATGCCTTGTAATTTTGGGACTCCCCTCATCTGTTCTGCTTTATTTGTTTCTGGGGGCTCCAGACTTCCGATACAGTATTAGAGATATTTAACTGCGCTGAAATGTATGTCTGCTAGATTTCTTTTCTTGATTTATATGCTTTCGTTGCCCATAAAGCACTTGCCTCTGTACCTTCTTAAGAAAGACATATGAGTGAACCAATTTGTTTTTAAAATGCGATTGGGGGTCTTAATATTTCCCACTTAGTGAAAGACCCGATGTAGTAGAGCTTTAGTACATACGGTGCCTCGCACAGTCCACTCACTGGTACCTCAAAATAGATAAAATAAAAACTCTATTTCCGACTTTTTGAATGTTTCAAAAAAGTAGTATCTAGTTTATCCCATACAACTTCGATTGAACTTGTAGGCAAAAGTGGTAATCTCTTTTATCTGAGTATTTGGAACCGTGGGTGAGTCCTGTTTGTATAGAACTAATATTGCATTCATATACATAACAGACTTTAAGAGAAAAGCACATAATAAGCAAAATAAAAGTGAGTCTGTTCGATTATTAAAACGGGAACAGTTTCGTTGCATATATGCACATGATGAATGCAACATTTTATTTTTAGAGTCAGCGGTTAGTTGGATGCAGATTTGCGGTTCGAAAAAGACTTAAACCAAAATGATCATACAATGCATGCGAACGCCTCGTTAATATTCGCGTTTTAAAACATTTAGAGTAAAAAGGCTATCGACATGAAAAGACCACGGAATAAACTTGGCAAGGTATCCCCCTAATTAGCACGCAGTCCGCATAGCACGGTGTCGAAAAGATAATATTTGAGAATGCGGACCAGATTACGTAGACCTCAATTGACATAAATAAATTTAGAAGGGATCTTCAATATACAATTTTCAGAATCGTTTAACTTCAAGGTTCAAGGTTTCCATCTAAGCGATATTGAACTTTCTTTAAATACTTCGCTTTGCCACCAAATATTGTTTCAATAAACTAAGAAGTTTCAGCTAGAAAGATTCAGGTCATCATCAAAATTTACCAAACTGGATAGTCTATATAGTTATACCAAAATCCACGTCATTTTTTTGCAAAATTACAAATACTCGTAGTGGCTTTTATCATTCTTATTTTTTACTTCTAGCTATTCAAAGAAAGCAAAAACCATACCAGGGAAAAAGTACAGTCTACAGTTTAAACAATACAGCGCTTACACTGTGCAACCTAACCAATTCCTCTCAAAGTATGCCACATCCTTCCCTTACCGCCCCCCCCCCCCCTCAACCTAATTAAATTCCACCCTTCCACTAACAATGTATAGTAGAAATGTCAAGATAAGAGCAGAGAAACACTCACGGAGCCCTTTACATAAGAAGTTACCGTGATTCTGTCTCGCACTGCTAAAAATCAATATTACAATCACGGCAAAGTTAGATTTTAATAATGACAAAGAAAGGTGTACAGACATTTTTTTAAATTTGTATTTGTGTTGCTAAAGCTCTACATTGTCTGAGTAATTGAAGCTGATTGTCAGCAAGTTTTGTGCGAGTATGAATATTTGTTTTAATGTGTGTCTACTTTTAGAGCGGTGTCAAATGTCGTCTACCACTCATTCCAAAGATAAGGAGGGAATCTCGGACACGATGTTTACTATAGCGTCGTTGTTGTTTTAATTCATGAATACAAGTTGTTGTTATGACAAAAATGCTTGCTACGTAGAGCAAACTAAAAAGGCAACCCGATGGGATAATAATTCCAATTGACTTGATTTGCGTAATAATAAATGCAAATTCTAAACAAATAAGCTATGTGCATGTTTGAGAATAATGGAAGTACATAGTTAGAGAACCCTCTTGGGGTTTCTTCAAAGGTCAGATCAGTATGGAGATATTTTAACTGAATATATTTTTCGACAGGGGTCGAAAATGAAATGTCCCCAGTGACAACATTTTTAGCTATCACAGACTGTCGTATAATTTAATTGTTACAGGATTTGTTTACACAAAGCTTAACTGAGGTTACAAATTGATGATATTTTTCTGCTATCCAACTCTAATACCAGCCTGCGTACTACCAGGAAGACAGCCTTTAACTCTAGTACCCAGTATTTCTAGTGCATAAATTGTCCGTCCGAAGCTTAGCTTTAGCTAAAACTGCAGACGGATACATCTTCGTATTTAACTCAAATTTGAATGTATATTAATTAACACTAAGAAGCCATATATTGAAATCATTTTTCAAACCAAAAGGTAAAGATACAAATAGATGACCCATACTACGGAGAGAATGTATTTTGCATTCGACAAATCGATTTTACGTCACCTTTTTGTTATTGTGCGGCGCTTTGTGACTTATGTAGTAATGTTCTCCATAAATACCGAACATTGTAATTCAAGACCAATAGTTCAAGAATGAGATGGTACCAATCTATTAAAGAGTTAGAAATATCCGGCATTTCAACGCAACAGATTTGATTATAACCTCAATATCGATTTGATGTACCAAAAAAGTCAAATAAATCGCCTTGTGAAGACGAAGTAGTACCATATCCCATGAACAGTAAGTTTTGTTAGAAACTCTGTAACAAATTTAGCTAACTAAAAAATGCACTCCCAACTGTCAACTGTCAATTCAGCTCCATTTAGCTCCACGTTTTGTAATAGACAGACGAATGAACTAGTTTTCTGATCCGAAATTATATGAGCATACTCTTATAAGAGGTCAAATGTAATTATTTATTTCACTTCCACTTGTTTTTGCCCATTTCAGCACACCCATTCGTAAAGGAGTAAAAACATCCCCTCTGTGATTTATATGTCAAGAGCTCTTTCAGCATACTTGAACTTATATCTTACCCCCACTTGCATCTGTGATCTGCTGGTCTGTTAGACTTCCATTTGAATTTAATTTTTCTCCCATTCTACCATTAGTCTTATTTTCACCTCTCCAAATGTTAAAGTGACATAACCGGAGGCAAATAAATAATTGTAACCAGCTGCTGGTCGTATATTTTAAACATAATAATTACCAATGCAATCACTAACTTGGTTATAGCTTTTGCACATACTTTGGTCTGACAGTAAAAGTATCAGATTGCTTTTTGTTTTCATTATTTTTATGATACTTTTATTGCATTTTGACATTAGCTCCTTCAGACGCTCCGTGCTACTTCACCTTACGTTCTATTTTCGCTGAAGCTATTCAATTCGAATTCTGTTTACGATGTGTACACACACAAAAATAGGAATGTTAATTTTCCTCAAACTATCGGAGTAAATAGAGCAGATCAACCCGTTACAAATTACAATAAAATGGGCGATCGAATCTACGATGCACTCATGAGGCAAACAGTGTTGTCGTTTGTAAATTTTCATTGCGGTTAGTATAATATTATCTTATAATTCTAGAGTGCGTTTTTTTTTAAGTTGTATAATATGGAATATTTATGTGACTTTGTAATTCGATGAACGTGGTCAAAAAATAATAAGAAACGGCTATGTGAGACCAATAATTTTGCCAATCTGTATGTAATAATCAAAATTTAATAACTAGGCGCCACTCTCGACAAATGCATATAACTTTAGCGCTGTGGTTCCATTAATTTTAATTAATCGACCCGAATATGAGAATTCACAGCGCAGATCTCTACTAGATCATAGTGTGTACCCACTATCCATCTGAAGTAACCACATGTGGCAAATGTCATCAAAACAAACAAGACTTACATTTAATTTTGTTTTCGTTTCTTTCATATTTTCGTAAAATGAATTTGTAACGAAACTGTTTATTGCACTAGGTCTGTGTGTAAAAAAAAAAATTTTATAAGTCATAACCATGTATCTGTTGGACTCGTGCAAATTTCTTTAATTAAAATTTATACCTCAAGGCGTACCTGCGTATAATTGAAATAATTTGCTTACTTGATTTCCGCCGACCAGGCTGCGTGCGTTTTTTTTTCTCATTTCCGCTCCAATGAGTCATCTATGTTGTTTGGCAAAACATAACCTCGACTTGTCGCACCTTCTATGATGTAACTCTTAGATTTTCTAACCACGCAATATTTTATTTTGTATCGTACGAATTTTGGAATAGATCTAAGATTGCGTACAGCTACATCCCCGACGCATTTTGGGCTTGCAAATTGCAATTTAGCAAAGGTGTTTGCATGTCGTAGCAAAATAGTTATGCGTAAGAGCATTGCATTACAACTCTGGTTATGTGCACGTCACCCTCTTGTAAGAATCGGAGCTTGCTCAGTAACGTATCAGTGTCAGATCAGTGCCAATGTCAGATAATTCAAGTGGGTCTTTCTGTTGGGCCGACATGAGCCCGATTTTAAAGCGGCTATAATTCTTAGAGGCATTGACTAATAATGCAAAATATTGTAGATAAATGTAAAAGTTGACACAAAAGTAGAACAGGCATAAACATATGCGTTTCAGGGCTTTTCGAGATTCGATAGTACTCCATGTGTGCGGCCCGGCGCGAGCCAGTAGAAGATTTAACGAAAAGCTGACAGTAGAAAATGCGAAATTCCAATTGCACATTTTAGTTCAAGAAGTAAGTTTGGTCTACCTTTAATTCAGTTGAAGTCATATCGATGTTCAATCTCTCAAGTGTCAATTTGAAAGTATATGTATTTCCTATATTTTATTTTTTACGTTTGCACCCTGTCGTCTTTTCTTCCGCTGTTTTCATTATTAATTCTTTAATATGAATGTCGTCACTCAGTGATCTAAGCACCGCATTGTATGACTGACAAAACATCGGGTATAAAATAAATGTGCCACAGTAGAAGCTGTAGCTTGAGTACATAAAAAAAGTTAACTCTCGGCTTTTAACAGACAAACAATAATGTTTGTCGCATGCAAACATATTTACAATAAATTAAATAGGTTTTTCACTAAACGTGTGATACCTCAAGCGTTCCACCCTCAGTTCCGTTCCAACAATTAGGTGATATTTACATATCGGTGTAGATACATTTGCATACAATGCACCCAATTGCTATCTTCTTTGAGCATTTCCTCAACAAGAAAATATTCAATCGTCGCGTTTGTTTGCCTAACCGTTGAAGTAAGCTGAAAAAGCGTTTTGGAAATCAACGACCCTCGCCTTTCAGTCATAGTTACGGTTGTTTGGCTTTTTTACATAACTGCTTATTTCGGTTATATCTGGAACACTATTTACAACAGAAAAACAGTGACGATTTATGAGCCTAGGTATTCAAGTTAAGCAGTCTTTCGAAATTATATTAATTTTCAAGGATAAATGTCTTTCGCAAGCGAATTAAAATCCATAGAATAGTTCAAGTAAGCTACACAACGGGCTTAACCATTCATAAGAGACGGATACCTACTATCAATAGACCAACTGCGACTTAAGTCCATTTAGGGATTTTGATCTACAATTATTACATCTCAAGGGGTACACAATGTGATAATTCTTGCGTTGCATCTGTCATTCAATTAACTAACGAATCGCATAAAATTTCGTGATTGTGGGTTTTTTGCAGCGGTCTACCAACAATCTTTTACCGAATTTGCATTAGTTTTTTAATTTATTCTGAAAGTAGGTGCAATTTTGAATTGAAAATACGATATATATATATAATTGGCGCAACAGCTCCGTATGGACCCAAGCCTAGCTTCTCACAACAATTCGTCTTGTGTGAGTTTTTATTTTTGGGACGAATGGAAGGGATCTACAATTTTATGCCGAGTCCAAACGGCCAATTGAGAAGCTCTTTCATGACAGTTATACTCTCGGATGTTTGTCCGACGTTCGCGAGAGGTGGCGCAGTGAAAAAAACCTTAAGTTGGAATTTGGGTTTTTCTCGGGATTCGAACCTGGGACCCCTCGCTTAGTAGTCCAACACACTAACCACTAAGCCACTGCGCCGACTTGAAAAATACGATACCGATTCGAATATTTGGACATTCTTTCCAGCGGAAGAACCCAAATACAGCGGGATGTATATAAGAAAGTCCTCCCTTCCTCTGTTTTACAATAATCTTAGTTGCAAACAAAATGAACTATAGACCAGTGTATTTCGCTGTCATGTCAGCATGTTCATTGCCGCATATTGGGGACGTTGAAGTACCTATCTAGTTTATTAAGTCTGTCAGCTGCCTGACTTGATATAATATGTAAGTTTTGATTGGCTTATATCGGTCATATGAACAGCTGTTTCAGTTGACGTTAATGGAGGGGTAGCCGACGAATCTAGTCAAAAAATTGGTAACTAAGTACTAACTTGCCAGTTAGCATATGTGACTGACTTGTGACGTTCCCAACCAATCTAGTTATTGCGTTCAGGTTACATTTAATCTAGTCGACTTTAGATAACTAGCCCAACGCATAAATCCTGAGCATTCGAGTCTCGAATGCCGGTCCATTTTTCTAGTGAAGAAGTGAATATTATTCGTTTCTCTTTTCACTGCACTGAACCTATATTGTTATTTAATGTAACAAATTATATTATATATTGTTTTTTTGAGCTTCGTTCTCAGCAAAGAAAAGTAAAGTAGGATTTTCCGCACGCAATTACAACAACTACGCTCTACTTGACACTTCGAGACTCGCAGTAGTTATTGTAAATTGTGTGCTGAAAATCCTACTTCACTTTGCTTTGCTAAGAACGAAGCTCAAAAAAGCAGGCCTATAGTTTATGCTCGGAACAGCTCAGAGAATTTCAGCCGACAAATTACTACTAATAAATATGTCAAATGCACAAAATTGACAAGAAACAAATTCAAAATCTTTCTTAAAAATAAACTCTGTAAAAAAAAGAAAAGAAAATTCGGCGGTGGTCGAATGTTCTCCCAGAAAGATTTTTATGTTACAAAAAGGTATAAGTTATATAGGTATTTATTTGTGATATGGATTAGTGGCTCAAAGTCTATCCACGATCTTTGGAGTATATTTTCAAGTCCCTGATGAGACAGTTTCTCTTAATTTTTTTAGATTGATCGATTTTTAGTGATTTGCTGGGAAAAGTACACAAATTATACCCCATTTTAGGGAACGTGTGTTTCAGACCTTTAATTGAGAATTTGTCATCTAATCTGACACTTATGCCTACGAACACAGTGCGCGATACTAATAACCAATTATAGTATCCAGGACAAGTTTTACGATATCACAATAACGAACGCATCCATATAATATATTGTGACGTACATAATATTAAAGATAAAGCCTTGAAATGATTATTGAAATGGAGTCCCCCTTCATTGAATTAAGTGGACACGACTTATTGTCACCATTCTACTAATCTGTAGCCTAATATTTTGTGAGTACCTATAACGGGACCAAAAATTGTCGCGTTTATTTTACTTCTGTTTTTTTTACATTTACACATGTATATATCTATAAGTTGAGACATATTTGTCAAGTCAAGATGGATATTCTCAGCCACGTGTGACACAGTTTGTATGTAATAATTAATAACTGTCTACATAATTTTAAGCACTTGTGTAAATTCTCTCGAATTGTCTTTGGCGCGACTTCTTTGGCGTAATTTCTTTAGGAATTTACAAATTGCCTCGCCACCATTCTTCAATCAGCGAGAAAAGTTTGCTGATAAAGCATTTCGGAACTCATCGACCTTTGCTTTTCTTTAGTCATTGTCATGACTCTTTGTTTTTGTTGTCATTTTGTATTTCTGTTTCGTTTTTTTCCCATTCAATGTGAGTTCGTGATATAAATTCAAATGAAGAAGCTAAAGCATTCGTTCCAATGTATATTTCGCTTTCCCATTGTCGTACCCTAAACATTTAATTAATTCGTCAATTAGCCTTATATCTAATAAGAAATTCGCTAAATAATTGATTGATATGCCTACTAGCATAAATTGCTTTTTTTTTTTTTTCTTTAGATGTGATAAGCCGGAACTGAATTAGGTAGGTTAAATGTTAAGGCAGCCATAATCCATAATAGGAACTAGAAAAAAGTGAAGAGGATCTTTAACTTTCTACATTGCTAAATATTTGAATGCATGGTAGTTGGAAGCAGTCTTGTTCTCGATTAATAGGCAGGGGAAAGTCCCCGTTATTGGTAGCGCTTTGCCATTATCATGTGGCTTCTACCTTAGATACTCTGCTTGTAAACTTATCTTGGGTTTTACTTTACCAAATTCAATTATCGAAGATTGCCATATCCCAACTGGCTGCATGACGTCTTAATACAGCGGATATTTTGGAAAATTTTGCGTCTGTAGTATCAAATTATGTAGATATATGTACCTTAGATTTTGAGCCAATATACAATACCAATTGAACCATATCTTTGTATGTTTCTAAACTTTCATTTACATGGATAAAATACTTCACATTGACAAAAGATAAAGGGTGTCCCATGCGCCCCAAATTAATAGAGCCAAACAATCACAACAGCATGCGATGAAGCAGCGTCTATAAGTTAGGCTAGTTCCAGTGGTTTCCAACCTTTTTAAGTTTGTTCCAAAATAGCGTCCAAACTACAAACATAAGCCGAAACCTATATACACTCATGTATATAGGTATATTGTAACGCGATCTGATATGTATTACAAAATCTGTATCTTAAATTTGCGAAAAGTCAGCCGGGTCAAAAACCAACCCTACGAGTAAAATTGATTGCCAATTAAAAATACGTTTGGTATGACTGTAATAAAATCGATATATTATGTCAATTGATGCGGTAATTGCTACCTGAGCGGATCTTAATGTGTGCATAGCCATCAGTTGTCACACCGAGCGACTGAGGTTAAACCAATGATATCTCTCACTTCATTCGACTGTGGGAATATTAATTTGTCGCTGTCACGTAATATTTCGGAAGACAAACCTATTCCGAATAAAGTAGAAGTAGAAAAATAATATTTAAATAGTACCGAATAGAATACTGACCCTAGGGCAAAGTTCCTGCTATGGGTAGTGATACTTGCAGTTTTATTTAAGAATGCTAGTGTAGAATGCTGGGCGAAAGCAAACATTTCGCCCTTGGTTTTACTGCAGTTTGACATCTGTCTCGCCACCCCAGGCAATACGGAGCAGAGTAAATTTGAGGGTGCGGTGAATTTGGGGAGTGTGCACCATGATTTATGAAAGAGCTGGATATTGTTTTCGATAACTGAGCTAATTTCCTTTTAACTTTGCGCTTGGGTTCGGTATTCTTTCATAAACTTTAGAGTTTTTGGAACACAGGGGATCGACAACTTTTATAGAATCTTCTACTCACAGAGGGTACCATGCTGACAATTATTTGCAGAAGCGCAGGGTCTAAGAAATCAGAGAGAGATTGAACTCTATTTATATTGGGGTGCGGTTGTATGATTTTTTTTAATTAAGAGCGATGAATCGGTGGTTGCAATAAAGTATATAATATTAATAGGCACGATTGTTATTGAATTTTTCTGACTCAAGAGCATAAAACATAATATTGCTTCGGATATTACATTTATTGCTAAACGCTCTGTCAAATGAGGAATCGGCGAAAGAAAAGAACTAGAACAGCTTATACTTCACATTCATGACATTTCCATGCAAGTTATCGATAACATACAAAAACTTGTATTGACTACACATTTCTTTACCGCCTGCAGCTACAAATCCCTATAATTATTCCAATCAAGTCTTTGATGAACATAATTGAAATTGGCACTCAAATTGATTTATAACCATTTGTAAATGACGAGTAATAATTGTCAACAATTGATCCACCCGTTGCAGTGTTTCGATGATGTTCAAATATTTTACGAAAACCTAAACAAACTACCTACAATATTTTTTGTGTTTTCTGTCTGTCAGTCGTACCAAGCATTTATGTTACACTTTCGCTTTTCACGACACCTTTCAGAGGTGACATTTCTTTGTAGTCATACAAAAGTATAGTGAAACAAAGCAAGTTTCCTACCGAATTCAGAGCAGGCTCTTGTTAAAATGATGTCAAACAGTGCACAGTCCCTATTTCTTCAACTATTCAGCTTTTACAAATACACTTGAAATGCATCAACTTTTCAACAATCAAAAAACAAAACTATGCTCCACTTCAAGTCGTATAATTAATATCTGCGTTTAATTTTTTTGCTACAAATTTTTCTGTAATTGTTTTTTTTTCATTTGACATCGACGTTGTCAGGAACTGCTCTATTTATTGCCAAAATTATTTGTGACAAACGTCATATAGTTTGATTTGACTCATCTATGGTTAAATAAAATCAAAAGTGTCGGTCGGGACTTGTTTTTTTTGTTGAAGAAAGTTTTGGACGATACAATTAATTAAGGTTTACAATGACGAAATGATTCACAATAGAGAAGAAAATTTAAAATAACTGAACTTCAGAATCGAATGCCATAATATCTATGACAGTTTTGACAGCGCTGGAAATTTACTAAAATGACAACTAAATGAAGTTAAAAATTTTATGTTTAATGTCAGTTATTTTTCCCCCAATTTCAAAAAAAAAATCTCAGATGAAAATCTAATGTCGTTTTCCATTGGGACCACCATCAGATCTCAGATTTTATGCGGCTCATGGAACATGCAATGAAATTGATCTGCTTTTGTAAATGGATTAGTGCGTTATTTGACAACAATATTAGCTGTTCAAATTGCGTTTATTTTTGGTAAAATCGACCATGGAAACCGGCCTGAAAAATATTTGCTCTATTGTAGCTACAAATGGAGTAGTTTTGGTGATTCGTATTTTCCAGATGATGAGGAATACAATGAAGATAATAATTCCTATTATCTATGTCCATTGCTGTTTATGAATGTCTTTATTTTGGTTTTCACGAAACTTTGCACATTTATTTTAAAACAAACTTCTTTAAATGACGTAAAACAGCTGTGCTGTATTTGAGGTACTATGTGTGAATCTGGAAAAATATCGAGATTTGCAAAAAGTGATCCGTATCAAAAAAAAAATTTATTTTTTTTCCCAATGGAACGCGAAAAGTGATGTAGATCAAAAAATAGATTGATTTTTTGTCTCAATGGAAAACGACATAAAATTCCAAGGAGCTATTATGACTTTTCTCCAGTTAATTGCAGGATCGATTTAATGGTTAAAAGACACAGTTCACCCAACTCACCTCTTTAATGTAACACTCTTGGTGCCACCCACTTTACTCAGTTTGACTTTCTTGAGTTGTTTGCGCCTATCACCTTCGCTGGTCGTTCCACCCGTCTCTGTATCCTCATCACAGGTGTCTGGAACCTCTTCCTCCTCAATACAACTGTGGTAGGTTTCACCCCCCTTCAGACTGCTGCTAATGGTATTGTTATTGCCGTTACTTCTCAACGCTGTCCTATTGCTATTGTGGTTACTGCCATGCAAACAAATGGCACTGTCTGTTGACGTGGTGATGATGGAGCCACCAGACGCTAAATTTTTGCCATTTGCACAAATCTTCTCACTGGCGTCGAGTAGTTTTGTGTTCTCATCACAGTTGTCAATGCTGTGGCAGCCGTCATCGTCATTGTCATCGCTGTTATTCATTGCGTTGTTTTCAATTATCGCAGATAGCAGGGCATTACCGCTCTGATTTATTTTGTTGCTTAAATTTAAATTTAAGTTCAGGTTTCGTGCCGCCCCCCCTGGCTGCTGGTAAGCAGTGATACCAGGGGGCGACGATACTGCTAATGCGTTGGAAGATCCTTTGGAAACAGGTGTCTGTTGCAGGCTTCGTATTGCACCATCACCACCATGTATGGATGGAGGCGACGATGCCATAGTGGTTGTCGTTGTTGTCGTTATCGTCGCTGATGGCTTCCCTTCTACAGGTAGCATATAAGAGAGCATAGTGAACGAAACGAAATGTTGGATTCGAATAGTAACTAATAGATTTAATACTTTTTTTTATCTTGCACTTATATCAAAACAAAGGAAACGATATAAGGAGTTTAGGTTTAGATTCTATCACATGCACGTATCTTTTGTCATCACCTTTGCACGGGCCTACGCACGTATACGCAACATTTCACTCAAAAGATACAAGAACTTTAGACAGACTTTAAGTTATGACTAAGGAGAGAAATAGCTGGGTATATCCCAGTTGGAATATTCAACAAATTTCCACAAAAGATGCTTTTCACAATTGATTTTGTATACACATATTGATTTTTCTACTTTATTTTCGTATCCTTTTAATCGAATTAAGCACTATTTTTCGAAATCGCATTCAGAATAAACGGAGTGCATCCAACCGGAACCATCTATTAGTTATCACTATTCAACATTAAACAAATAACTCTATTTACAAAAACGGGCTGCACCGTGCACAGTAGCTATACTTGTGCAAATATACGACGTAGGTGTATCTCAGACAAGGTGTCAGATAGTAGACCACTTTCGTGGGTAGCTATACTGTGTTCCAATGCAATGACATTTGGAACTATATACAACTTTATGCAAGATTATATTTCAAAAAACAAAATTAATTTGCACTAACAAAGCCGAATTCGCGTCACGATCTAAAATGTATGCAGTAAATAAATAAAATACAATAATTTCTTCTTCGGTATTTTTTTTTTTTTTTTTTTTATCTCCAACTTGGTGTACGGTGTACCGAACTGTGCGCTGTTTTGCCGTGAATCGCCCTCGATATAGTTTTGTATGCGGCGAATAGATTTTGACGCCGCGCACCACACCGGAATTTACTTATTTCGTTTTGCTTCCTCTGCTTCTGTGGTGTGGAAGAGAGATTAATGATGGGCACTGTTTCTGTTAGTATCTGATGGGAGATAGTCTCTTTTACTCCTCGCAAGTGGCACTGGCGCACGGCATCAGGGGCCACGGCGCTCTTTAGCCCCTGCAATTAATGAAAATGTGTGTATTTTTCAAACGACAAGAGTTTACCAACACACCCACACCCTCATTGCGCTACGCTTAAATCACGTTTTGCGTTGTTTTTTTGACTGCCTGTGGTTTTTGAACGTTTGCTCTTTAGTCGGCCGTCACTTCACCATCACCACATACTATAGCCAAACAAAGTAAGTATCTAGCTGTTTGCATAACGAAATACAATCCCGCGGACATTACGTATCTGGTAGGCAGCAATTCAAATTCAATTGCTGTTGGCAAAGCAAAATCAGTGGCGGCGAAGAGCGATGGGTAGAATAACGATTTTTCTGTTTGAATGTGAGTGTGAGTTTTCGTACCTTCATAGTAGCAGAGAACACGGGAGCGAATACGTAATATATTTACGGAAAAGTGAGAAAAATCACCGCATGCGCTCTGCATAAGTACACTTTACTGTACTCAACTCCGCATCTGTACGCTATACGGTATATCTATTATCTTCTTACGAATACGAACGTCTTATTGCGTTTCAACTTAAAATAAAGAGGGGTTTTCTATCTCTTCTGCTGTCTTCATGGAAAGAGTTTTTTGGACGGTGCATATTTCGCGTTTCATTCTCTTCCATAGTAAGATATATTTTATTTCATCGCAAAGGGGATTCACGTTGTTAAGACTATGAGTAGTAGTAACAGTGGTGAGCAAAAACTTTGGTTCATAAAGAAAAACATACGTTTCTCACATAATTTAAGAATTTTAGATTTATCTTTGCAGATAATTGTGGCCCTTTCTCTTTTGTGATCGCACAAAAGCTTATCAAATGAAAAATCAAACCAAAATAAGCAAATAACTTATATTAAATAGGTAGGTAGTTTTTAGGTCAAATGGGAGCGCGTCGAAATTCAGCTTTCAAAATTCGGCTTTGGAAAGTTCTGTCTTCTCACACCAAAATTCTGCTTTTCAAATTTAAATCAATAAAATTCTGCTCTTTGCCAACTAAAAATCATAATAAAGAAGAAATAGAATAGATTTTAAAAATCAATTTTAAATTTATAAAATAATAAAAATTAACGGCCATATTATTCACTCCTTTTAATCCGGGCTAAACGTTACAGCCGGGTTTAAGTGAGTTTTACCCACAAATTAAGCCCAAGTCTATAATTTTCAGTCGTTAAACCCAAACATAACCAAGTTTTTTAAGCTTGACAGCCTTTAACCCGATTGGATTTAAACTGCACTTCAGAGACCAGTTTAAGTACTTTACCTCGGGTTAAAACGCGATTTCATAATATTCACATTTTCTTGCCTGAGAAAAGTAAAAAAGTGAAGTAGAAAAAAAAAGGAGCAAACAAAATGGATATCACTCGTGAAATGGATGAAATGTTGATATCTTCGTCACCAGAAGACGAATTTGGTGGTAAATCAACGTCGTCCTCGTCGCCGAATATATCGAAGGAAAAAAACGAGGTTGGGTCGACGATTACGATGTAGTGGCTTTTTGGAAATATTTCCGACTGAAGAAAGGCGCATTTTTGAGGCTACATTCCATGATTCGACTAATGCACTAAAAACTAAAATCGCCGCACTACAAATCAAATGAATGACCAATTGGGAAACAACGAAAACAACAAAAAACAATTGTCATTATTTCTGAAATTTGACATTACGTATGTAGGTTCAAAACGGATCAGAAAGTGTTTTTAATTCGCATTTAAATCCATATTTAGTGAATAAAATGGACATAGGTTTAAATTGTCGGGTTTAAAAAATGCGGGTTAATGATCGGGTCCAAAATTAATTTAAATCTGAGTTATATGAATAATATAGCCGTAAAAGTTAAATAATAGAAATAAAATTTAAATTAAACAGAAACACTACGAATTTGATATGTATTGAAAAAAAAACAGTAGGTATCAATTCAAAAAAAAATAAATAACTTATTATAAAAAAGGAGTTAAAATTAAAAAAAAAGCAAATTAAAAAAGAAAATGTTATCTCCATCCAGAACTTTGACCCCAACCCTATTCTAATATGAAAAAAATATGAGGTCGTAAAATCTAGCCAAGACACTAAATAAAAATCGCGAGAAACGGACCCGTCTATTGGCCGTCGAAAGTCTCTAGACTTTTTTTTATGTGGCTACATTTAATTATTGGTCAACGCCAATATTGAATGAGAAATAGATCAAAATCTGAAAAGCCAAATCGAAAACGACATGATAAACTCTTTTATGACAGTTATGCTTTCGGATGTTTATCAGACCCAGACGTTCGCGAGAGGTTACGCAGTGGAAAAAAAATTGGTGTGATAGGTGTTTAAGCAAACACGCCTATTGAATGAAACGATAATTTAACTGGCAATTATTTTATCTGGTTATGTGATAATTTCGGCACAATTACTTCCGAAGATCTTTTGGGGAATTAACCAACAGAAAGTGCCACATTACCTTCATTATTGTCTACCTGAAATTTAGCAAACACCCATCAAGATTAAATCGACGTACAAGACACTAACAGCGAAAGTTAGATGTTTCTGTCGAGCATATTAAAATGTATAATGGATGGCTGGTCAAAAACCTCGGAAATGCCAGGTATCATTAGCATCTAGTTAATGACTTGTAATTTCCATGGCACAATGTAATTGGCATCATTAAAATGCTTACAGAATTAGAATGTGGTTCTCTGTTCTTGGTTATACTTTCAAGAATCGTTTACCTCAAATATGTCATCGTTCTCTGGATACACGAGGCATAAAAACAAGAGGAATCCAATGCCTCATGAAAGTATCGCATTCCAGTCACAGTCTAATAGCTGATAGTTCCTTTCTATTTCGATTAGTGAACTGCGAAGCAATAATATCTACTGATACCCTTTCTAGAAATGCGGATTCGGCTAGCTGCATGATTGGTTTGCATTTTCTCTGTTACATGGATGTATCTATACACATCTGTCAATCGAGAAATCAAATCACAGGCGGATTTCTGTGCGATCATTGATCTTAATGCCGCCGACGATAGATAGAACTGATACTATTGCAAAGTATTAGATTGCATCCTCTACAGGTATTCCACTATGTACACTTATGAGCGGATAAACATTGGATTACATTCACTACCGGTGCAATGGGAGGTTTCTTTTTAGAAGTTAGCATGGTGTTGACTTTTAAACTGATCAATGATGAGTGCAAATGCGGCGTAGTGAAGGATGGAGCTCTAAACTAATGACTAGTGCAATGTATTTATTTATCCATTGGATGTCGTGTTAAAGTTTTCCTTCGTATTTGATGCGCTTTGAATTGCAACAAAGTTTATATATATGTGACATAGGAATAGCATTCCATGTTATGCCGGAAGTATTAAGCACACCGCTTGCTAACGGGCATAGACGTAGATTGATTGAAGCATGAAAATGATATCAAAGCATAATCAGGAACGAGATTTGAGAGGAAATCTATTAAGTGCCAGAGCGAGATGTTTTACCATCGTTTTTTTCAGGTCTCTGGTCTGCAGGTCAAAACTAAACAAACAAGTGAGGTAATACTGATGCCAAAAATTCGGTGCATCACGAGTATGCCTTAAATAGATGCGTAGAAACCAGTTGTGCAAATAATCCTAAAGTGACAATTTAAAGACTGTCACCATTGTAAATGTTTGTTGTTTGCTTTTTTTCAACTATAGGTATATGTACTACATACTACAAATCGTCGAAAAGTCCCCATTTAAAAGTACTTCAAGTAAATGTTCATGGGTAGATACAAATATTGGGCATGTCTATTTTATAATTTTAATAATTCAGTGAGAATATTGGAAGAAAAGCAAATTATAAATCTGATTTCAACCTTAATTATTTTGAGTGAAAGTCCAAATCGCTTACCCAAATGACGAAATGTAAATGAAATGAGTAAATTCATAAAGGTCCTTTCATCAACGTCATCCTCAGTGCTACCGAGAGTACTACAATAGGAGAATTGTACTCCTATTTCGTCCGCCGTAAACTCCCGTACTCCCCAAAGACAAATTCTACTCCTATTTCAACCCGACTGGTTAGTTTCGGAGTTAAATATTTTCACTTGTCCTTACATTTCTCTATAGGTAGTGGATTGCAAAACAAATTTTATGTGTTTCATTAAGATTTTATGTGTTCGATTTTGTTAATAAACTTGCCCGCGGCTCCTCACGGTGACACGGACCCGTTTGGTCCAATTTATGGCTGATATCTTACCAAACTATTTCTCTCGAATATTGCCACCAAATACTGGAGACTCGACTTTGAAGAGCAATTAAGATTGCCAAAAAATGGATGCAAAGTTCGCAATTCTGTAACTTGTCATTTGGCATTAGTTACTGAGTTACTGACCAATAAATTCGTCTAGAATGCCACCAAAACAATATGGCCGCCACAAGCTGCCAACATAAACCCGTCCAGTTGAAAAACCTGTTGCAACAAATGTAATTTCTTAATTTTTGTTTTGTACTCCCCGATACTCCCCACAAAACTTCAACGAAAATGAAACGGTAGCCCTGGCTCATCCTATCGATGGCAGTGACAGCATTAGGTATGCCAATTGCAGGGTACATTCATTTCGAATTTTTTTTTCGTGTTCGAGTGCGCTTTTCAAATTTCGATCTGATTTTTTTAAATTTTCTATCGTAATCGGGAAAAAAAAATGAAATAATTTTTTTTCAATTGATGGGTATGTAGAATACCTAAAATTTTATTGGTTTACCTATACTTTCATTAATACCAATAATACAGCTTTTACACGTTATTCAGTTGAAAAAAAAAAATGGATTCGCATAATTTTGCTTTAGCAAGTGCTGTGGTTGGCACAGAGTGTAGATGCATAGCTGTTCAATTACAAAATCAGATCAATATCCATCTATTATACACCACGAAAAATATGAGATCTGATATAAAATTCCGAGTTTCTGCTAAAACACGTCTACTTGTTCCATGTACACTTACGTATTTAAACATCAATATTCATCACTTCATCTGGTTCAGAACACAAGTAGATCGTGTATTTTGAAAATGGTTTCCGTCATACCTATGAATGTTAGAAAAAGGTTTCTACCAGCTAACGTCTGAAATATATCCTTACTACAACCCTTTCTTTTAGAGAAATAACAAATTTTTATCAAATTCCTTCAACACTTAAAAAAAATATTATTTTTTTTTTTGATCGAGATTGTTTTTCATGTTCGATCTGCCAAAAAAATTGTTTTTTGATTTCAGATTTCACACATTCGAATTAATTGGAAGGATTATTTTTTTTAATTGGATTACTAATTTTTCGAGTACGGAAACAATTTTTTATATTAAATTATTTCGAAATGAATTGAGGCCTTTTTTGAGCTTCGTTCTTAGCAAAGCAAGTAAAGTAGGATTTTCGAGACTCGCAATAGTTATTGTAATTTGTGTGCTGAAAATCCTACTTTACTTTGCTTTGCTGAGAACGAAGCTCAAAAAAACAGGCCTATTAATGTGTTTTTTTTGCGGCCAACGAAATACACACAAGAAGCAATAAAATTCGGATTTTATGTTCGAATTGGCAGCAGAAATCTGAAATCTCAGATCAAAATCTGAAAAGCCATATCGAAAAAGACATAATAACCCACCTGAAAATGTGTGCAGAACCTAAATGTATACAATAATCTATTACATTCAATCGAGCAGTTCTTCTATTACGATATGCGCCACTACAACTCGAGTCTCGAACAATTCACTATCTATCCTTTTCCACCAATGGACTTTTAGATGTTCTTTTTTTATTTTTAACTGCCTATCCCTTTTTCCATCTCTTTTGTCTTTATTTGTAACTGACATTTCTGATTTGACGTTGCTCAGCTCAGCCCCATTCATACATTTTTTGTCGGAGGAAGTTAGTTTTTCTCTGCGGTGGTTTAAAAAATAAATAATTATTCACAGATCTTATCAACTGAAAACAAAGGTGAGTTACAATTCAATTACTCTAAAGATGTAAAGGCTTCTTGGAACACCATGTTCTCATAAGAATGCCTTCTAACCCGTAAAAGTATTTCAAACGAAAAAAAAAGAATTCCAATAGTGTTTTTTCAGTGATTCATGTTTTTATCTTATGTGACCTGAAAAGTTAATTAAACGAAATGAAATCATTCCCAGAAAATAATATTTAAATTGTGTGTTTAAGAACATAAAAACAAAATAATTTAATAAAGGAATTCCATTGTGCAAGCACCATCTGTTGCAATTGAGTTCAATTATGTACGTACTTGCATCATAAGTCAATGTTTTATGTAAGCTTTCGTCTTATATGGACATAAAAACTCTCAATCCCTACTTGATTTACAAATATGGCTTTTATCAGCAAATACTCACCAAATGGCAAGCACAAATCGCTGCGTTTTGGAGAAACTCTGACTGCGGGCGAGCAAAATGATTAACCTCTGAGTCATCAGTTTGGTTTCGTTGGTGGTTCGTTAGTAAAAGAAATACCATCAAACAAAAGTAATTCATAAGCAATTTCAATTCGAAGAAGCTGATCTGA
Source organism: Cheilosia vulpina (assembly GCA_916610125.1). Classification (NCBI taxonomy): domain Eukaryota; kingdom Metazoa; phylum Arthropoda; class Insecta; order Diptera; family Syrphidae; genus Cheilosia; species Cheilosia vulpina. Next base: position 63,284,430 of record OU744277.1, read on the forward strand.
TAGTACTTTTTGGAAGCTTGCTTTGTGACAATTTGGGTGTGTTTTGCACCGCGCCGATGATGAGTGTTTTGTACAGATTTGGCGTTTGCATGTGTGTTCAGTTGGATTTTCGTATGGCAATGGAAGCGCGACCATAGTAGCTTTACGAATGTAAACTTTTTTTATTATCTCTTGTCTTTTCACGCACAATGTTTTTATTTTTGTTCAAACTGATATGAATCACTAAATTGGTTCGATTGTCACCAATGAGATAAAAGCAGCTTTCACGATACTGGAAACCTCACTACTTTTAGCGTGTATGGCTGTTTATATTCTATTTAAACATACAAACCCTATTAATTTGTCAAGTACCTTCTTTGGACTTAGGGCGGCTATGGTTTTGTCTTTGTTTAAATTCATAATCTTCATTAATTCTGACAGAGGTTTAGTAAGTTGTCTCCAATAACGAAAATTCTTTTAAAATAGCAAGGTAGCTGGATTTAACTGTTTTCTCTCTCTAGCAAAATGTCTTCCCGTAAAACTGCCGGCCGTCGTGCTACCACCAAAAAACGCGCACAGCGTGCCACCTCAAATGTGTTTGCCATGTTCGATCAGGCCCAGATTGCCGAATTCAAAGAGGCATTCAACATGATCGACCAGAACCGTGATGGTTTCGTTGAGAAAGAGGATTTGCATGACATGCTCGCATCGCTCGGCAAGAATCCTACCGATGAGTATCTGGAGGCCATGATGAACGAAGCTCCGGGACCAATTAACTTCACTATGTTCCTGACGCTGTTTGGCGAACGCCTGCAGGGAACCGATCCCGAAGATGTTATCAAAAACGCCTTCGGATGTTTCGACGAGGAGAACAATGGCGTCATGCCAGAAGACCGTCTGCGAGAGCTACTTACCACCATGGGCGACAGATTCACCGACGAAGATGTTAGTAACATTTTTTTCCAAAATCAAACAACCAGTAAATTGTTTTTCCCTAACCTTAGGTCGATGAAATGTACCGCGAAGCCCCGATTAAAAACGGACTCTTCGACTACATCGAATTTACAAGAATCCTCAAGCACGGTGCCAAGGATAAGGATGAGCAATAACTCCATTGCACTGCGTAAAATACCTTTTTTTAGCCAGCTACTTCTTGCTGTGTCATTAGACGAATATTGGTTATTAAAACAAGAAATGCATTTTATTTACCTAATTTCAGAATCATTTATTTATATTTGAATTGATGGTACATACTTTTGTTTTGTTTAATTTCGGAAACAGAGTATCTACAAGGAGTGTTAATGTAACCATATGAAAGAAAGAAAATATATAATTATACGTTATTCGGTGCTGGGCCCTCGGTCAGAGTAACGACAGAGTTGAGTTATTAACACTTACATATATATTTCCAAGTATTATTGTATGCGGATTGTTATGATCCCCTTCTAAACTAAACAACTAACCCTTATTTATGTATGTCCTCTCCTTACGTTTTGTCAAATATTTCCATTTTTACATGAAATAAATTTCATATATACCTTTTATACGAATTCAAATGTGGTGTTGTCATTAATTTATTTGCTCTTGCAAAGGGATAATACCTAGAAAACCTTGGGAAGGTGTGAACTTTTTAACATTCCGGACATTGCGGATGGAAAACCACTAACACGAAACAGGACGTATAAATAAATAAATAATTGGCGCAACAGGTCCGTATGGACCCAAGCCTAGCTTCTCACAACCATTCGTCTTGTGTGAATTTTTTATTTTTGGGACGAATGGAAGGGATCTACAATTTTATGCCGAGTCCAAACGGCCAATTGAGAAGCTCTTTCATGACAGTTATACTCTCGGATGTTTGTCAGACGTTCGCGAGAGGTGGCGCAGCGAAAAAAACCTTAAGTTGGACGTATACACATGTGTAAATATGCTGACGTGATTGGCCGATTGACTTAAAAAAAGCTTTCACGACGGTGGAAGAGGAGGCGAAATTGGTTAAAACACCAGTCCAACCAACGCCTTGGACGAAGCTTCACTGCTGATGCAGAGTATCATCAAAAGTTGTGACAAAGAGCCATGCATTCACAGAGTAGTATGTGTAAAAGACACTATTTAGATAGAATGATGAGATGGTTTGAAAAAAGAAAATTTTATCTATATACATATATTAATTTAAAAAAGGTAAACTATACAATTAAGTATGTAGTTTATTAAACTAAATGAATAAAACGACGATGCATCTCAGTGTTGGTTTTGCTTTAACATTATGCCTGTTTTGAGCTTCGATCTTAGCAAAGCAACATAAAGTAGGATTTTCAGCACGCAATTACAATAAATACGCTCTACTTGACACTTTGAGGACACGCAGTAGTTGTTGTAATTGCCTGCTGAAAATCCTACTTTACTTTGCTTTGCTGTGATCAAAGCTCAAAAAAATACTCCTAGTTTCCCTTGTTATGTGACATGCCATGTACAAGGTGGGCCAAAAGAAGTCATCAGATGTTGTTTGGCTCTCATTTTTTTTCTAAATGAAAAACTTCGATTTGTTTATTTGAACCTTTAGAATTTTATTGGTCAAGTCGAGAAGATGATATCGCCAAAGGTCACAATTGATTGCCATACGGGCTCGTTTTATGGCATTTTTCATCACTTCGGGCGACAGATTATCGCACTCGTGTTGAATGTTGTCCTTGAGGGCTTCTAGGGTCTCGGGCTTGTTCACTTAAACACGGGACTTCAAAAAACCCCACAAGAAAAAGTCCGGAACGGTTAAATAGGGCGATCTTGCGGGCCAGTGCAAATCGCCAAAACGAGAGTTGAGACGACCCGGGAATGCCGCCTTTAGAATATCGGTTGTGGCTCGCGCAGTGTGTATGCCGTAGCTCCATCCTGTTGGAACCACATGTCCTCCAGTCCCAATTCGTCCAATTGCAGCAGAAAACACTCGGTTAACATGGTCCTATAGCGCGCACCGTCCACTGTTGTCGTTTGACCAGCGGCGTCCTCGAAAAAAAGGGCCTCGTCAACAGCGATATTCTCGGCACAACGGGCAATGTTTCGTGATGATGACGCTGTTAGCAACTTTATGGCAACATTGATAAACCATTGACATTGCCGACGACGAGTTCAACAGAAAATGTGACATTGTTATTATTAGAATTACCGTCAACATTTCTAAATTAAAATATCAATTAGATAACAAATCAGTTTCGTTATTATTTTCTTAACATCGAATATTTGTATACTCATAGCAATACCTCAAAAGTACATACCTAGAAAGTAAGACTATTTAAAAATATTTTTAAACCTGGAAACTCTTATTTCTTTGATGTCTTCGTTAACTGCCAGAAATATTCTGACACTTGTAGGTATTTTAATACCAACAAATTAAGATTAATAGAAAATTATAATTTGTTACGCACTGCCATAAATTCTGTTACACAATTATCAGCGCCCATCTCTTAAAATTTTCACTTGGAATAGACACGTTAACTTTTGTTGCTTAAGCCGCGCTAAATTTGATTTTTGTAGACATTTTTGTATGGGAGATAAAATTTAGCGCGAGCAGGATACTCAGATTTAGCATGTGCATTGTTAACTATAAAAAGAATAGAAGCTAAAGAAAACAGAATCGCGGTTATGGCGTTGCGGAAAAAGCGGAAAGAATCAATCCAAATCTTCAATTTGCTAAGACTTCTCGAAATATCGAAAATGTTCGTTTATCGAAGTATTGGCCGTTGAGTTGTGGTCGCCCACGTGTCGCACGTACGAAGGCGGTAGTAAAAGCTGTGCGTGAACGTATTCGAAGAAATCCCCTTCGGAAGCAGAAGATTACGTCCAGGGAATTGAACATATCCGCCAGATCGATGTCCAGGCTAGATCTTCACATGAAAGCCTATCGTCGATCAGCAGGCCATCTTTTAACTCCTCAACTAAAAAAAATTAGGGCGGAGTGATGCAAGAGACACTTGCTGTGGCACGCGAACATAGGGCATGAAAACATTCTTTTTACGGATGAAAAAATGTTTACCATGGGAGAAGTTTTAAACAAACAAAGTGATCGGGCTTATGCTTTGTCATTAAAGGAAGCGAAAAAAGTAATTCCAAGAGTTCAGCGTGGTCATCATCCCGCTTCAGTAATGGTTTGGTGCGGGGTCTCTCACCAAGGTATCACATCTCTCCATTTCTGTGAAAGAGGTATAAAAACAGGTACTAAAGTCTTTCAGCAAGATATGCTAGAGGTTGTTGTAAAAACGCTAACAAATACTCTATTTGATGAAGAAAGAAGGATCTTTCAACAAGACGCTGCTCCGGCGTATAAAGACAAAACCACGCAGGAATGGCTCAGGGTCAATATTCCTGCTTTTATAACCGCAGAGGATTTGCCGTCGGGAAGTCCAGATCTGAACCCATTGCTTGCCAAACACCACACAGAAATTTGGAGAGCCTAAACAAATCTTCAAGTGTGGCAGCGTCAACAATTACCATGGAAACAGTACGTGCCGCAATGGCCAACACGTTTGAGAGCTTGTGTTAAAGCAAAAGGTGGTCATTTCATGTATTTTTTTTTTTTTTTATTGGTATTATTATTTAATAAATGCAGAAGAAAAACAAAATGTTTACTCTTTTTTTTTATGCCGCTTTATATTTGTAACAGAATTTATGGCTGGACTAGGTATTTAAATTTTAAAGCGATCTAATAAGAAATAATAGGGTTAAAATAAAATGTGTGATAACTCTATCATTACTAGGCAATGAAATTCAATCAGTCAGTCAAAAAATGTTTTGATATTTTAAAGATGGGGCAAACCTACGCGCCTTTTTACGTTTTAATTAGTTTGCCGTTTGGGTAGTGCCACGTTATATTGTCTTGTCAGCCAACACGCCTGGATGCTGGTAACCACAAACAATATACTTCCATGTAGGTACGGCATTTCGCAACTAGGACGTATGGGAAATACCTACCTCGTTTTTGTGTTGTTCAATCCGCCCACATTTTGCACTGAGTCCGACAATATCCTCAAGTTTATCAAATTAGGGTCATAAGTTACAGGGTTTTAAGCAAAGACAATACAATACAATAGTATGATTTGTCTCTGGTTTTAAGTGTCTGTTTTATGGAAGATGTGTTTTCGACCTCTTCTATAGTCTAGCGGACTTACGACCTTTTATCGATGTGGAAATGTTTAAGGACGTAACAAGTAGGCGATCCATATTAAATGCTAATTAGGGAGAAGAAGAATATAAAATCTGAAATGGGTTATAATTCTGATTGTTCAAAGCGTGCCTAGATATATAGCATCATCATCACCACGCCCAGTTTCCATCAACTATAGGTATCACACCAATAACATGTGACATGACAGCATGTGCTGTGTGCTTAAGCAGGACAAATATTTTCCTGCGACAAATGCACTATGTAGGAATGTTTGCATATATAGCACAGCTTTTGCCTTTTCCCCCCATTTCGTCTAAAAGGAAATGAAGCTGTCTGAGCCAAAGTTGATAGATTCAACCAGAAATGACGGTTATACCCTCCGGGATGGTGACCGGACGTTCGCAACCAAATACAAGCAGCATCCTTCGCATATATGTATAGGTTTATACGTAGGTATGTATCGTTGTTCTCTAGCTCCAACAGGATAAAAACTTGCCACTTTCCCTCTGTACTCCATCCTTTCTTTCGCCATCACTAACGATTTGGGTTGGCATGGCGGTATTATGAGGGTAGCATTGTTATAATCCCTTGAGCTCTAACTGAATTATGACAAAAAGGAAACGAGGAATGCGAAATTTAGGTAGGTAGGTTAGGTATAAGTATTATAACAAACGGATCTTTAGATGGACTTTGTTGTCGATTCCATTTGTGCAACTCTTGTCTTGGAGACATATATACCGACTATGTACATATTTGTAAAACAATTTGGAATGCGGGTGTTGTCTGTATAACATTTAAAACTATTGGGTTACCTCATACCCATATTTCTAATAAACATCCCCTAGATCACTTGCCATCATGAACCTACGATAAACCACGATTACTACCCTGCCAGCTGGAAATTGATAACTCAACGTTTCGGCTCATACATAAAACTGTTGCCAAAAGCATCAACCTTGTGTATCGCCCATCTGCAACCATTCCCCATTCCTTTGCTAGCGTGGTACATTTGAATAACCCAGAATGTACCATGTATTTATGTATGTATCCGGCAGCCAGGCCAAAATTGACACCCAACTCCAGAAATGGTGGACGGTCGTATAGTCCATACCAGTACCTAGGTACCTATACACACTTTCTATTTATGTAGCAGTGTTGTAACTGCTGTGGCACATAAAAGCAGCATCGGCAGCCAACAGCCAACAGCTTTCAAAAACAAGGAAGAAAAAGACCATTGTATCGATTCGGTTCTCGAGAGGCTGGTTTTGTGATTCAAGAGGTCGTTTTTGCTTCTCATTCATTTCTGCCCGCTTTGTGTGAAGTTGGCTGCCAGTGGCATTGTGTGCATTTAACGAATGTACTATATCTATAAACTTGCATAGCTATACATAAAAGATTATACGAGCTACGACTACGAGCCAAAGCCATAACTGATTCGGCATTATACGATAAATGGTTCGGTGTAGCATTTTATTTTGTAGTACACTCCATTTTTGTTAAGGTAGAACAATTTTGGAGCAACTACGCAGTAAAAATGAGAACCATAAACGGTTGCCTAAAAAATCTAAAAATTAAAGTCCACATCGGTCACCGCGTACGCGTATACGATCTATTATCGCTCAAAATAAACAAGCGCCAAAGCGGCGCGGATTTAATCACGCTTCCGAAAAGTCTCCACAACAAATTAGTATAGGGAATTTATTTATAGGGCGAAATGCGCGTGACTGAATTCGTCGGCACAGCACCATTCAGCCATTGATTATCAGGCTGAGGCAACATACAGTTTTCGCCTTGGAGCTTACAGCTGCTGTTGCTGTGTACCAGCCACACAAATAGCTGAATACAACCACACAAACCAGAGTTTTTGTAGAGTTTGTTTTTTTTTTTGCATTTGCCGCAGTCACAGCGAGAGAAACATTCGCTATCGCAATCGCTGTTTCCTCCTTATATTCTGAACCACGTCTCGAACATAGTTCGATGAGCGGAAGCGCATTTTATTCGGAAAGTGAAGTGATTAGCGTAGAAAGAAGTGACTCGCATTCGACATTCGTCGGTTTAATTAAGGGTGGGTTCTCATTCACTTAGAATTAAATTGTGAATTTGGATTTGAATTGGGAGAGATTTATTCGTAATGGGGTTTTGCATTGTCCGTGGGTGTAAATCGCGATCAGATAGTAATAACCGCGGAAGGAAATTTCATGTTGTGCCGAGAGATACAGATTTGAGGGAGAAGTGGATTGTAGCAATTGGTCGTTCGAATTTACCGAAAAGCGGAAGTGTGTGTAGCAGGCATTTTTTGCCACAGGATTATCAATTGTCACGCTCAGGTAGATTTTTTAATTGCACGTTGGTTTATTTTCTTGATGATATTATTTGTTGTGTGTGAATAGGTAGCGTATTGTTTGTGTTTTTTGGCACATGCCTTACTATAATATTATTGTTGTGCGGCTATTTTTATTGTTGCGACATACCTAGGTATCTAGCTCTAAGTAATGGGTACATAAGAAGAAATAACCAAGTCAAACATAATCTGTCAATGAGCAGTTAAGTTAATGCTTCTTATTTCAATATTTTAAAAGTAAAATACCTATTGAACATACTAATAATAATAATCAAACATCATTTAGAGAGCCCATATTCACCCCAACCCAACCTCGAAATTTTGTAATATTGTCTCCCCTATTAGCCAGTGTGCTGTGTCTAGGTAGTTGTCGACCTCCGATTAAAGCAATAGCCATTGATGAGTGATGACGTGAATGGTTAGAGTGTTTCATTTCGCTGAGCTGATGAATGGATTCGTTTTTATTTTAATAGAGAAAAACTCGTCAAGATTGTTCACCAGTAAGACTTAACGGACTAATTTCTCCCCGTCGATTATCACAAATACCCTGCCGACAAAATGCCCTTTCTTCGCCCTTTTAGCATATTTGAAAATGCAAATTGCAGGAAATGGGTTATTGCCCATGATCTGGTATCACTGTTGTACACTCGGTTTTCATTTTTTTCATTAGTATTAGTCTTTGCATTCGCATATGCTAATTAAGATGTTTGCATTTCGTTCTTCCTCGTGGATTTTGGAATACCGTTGGCGATTTTTTCGAAATGTGAGACGAAGTTTTTTTGATATACCTAGGTAGTTTGGGAGAAGAAGATGGATATCAATTGTTTCGTAGAACTCGTAGTGAATTAAATGTGTTTCGCCTTTTCGATTAATTCCCTTTCAGATATACACAGGTAATCAGCTTTGGTAGGTATTTTGAGAAAAAAAGTTTAAAAAAAGTCTATGGCTATCCGCAGATTTTTGAAATTTATATAAAAAGTAAATAAATAAATATTTGGCGCAACAGGTCCGTAGGCCTAGCTTCTCACAACCATTCGTTTTGTGTGAGTTTTTCATATTTGGAACAAATGGAAGGGATCTACTATTTTATGCCGAGTTCAAACGGCTAATTGAGAAGCTCTTTCATGAAAGTTACACTCTCGGATGTTCGCGTGAGATGGCACAGTGGAAAAAACCTAAAGTTGGAAGCTACCTAATTCGGTATTCGAACCTGGCTTTGCAGGGGAAAATAAAATTTGTACCAATATGATACACAAACACAGATAGTAATTACGCCAAAGTTCCACCATAAAAGCCTTAGTAACGCGGCCAAGCAGTAGTGAAGAGGTGCTACATTAAGGATTCAGGCGACTCGCTTAAACGAATTTATGGAGACCTTCGATGGTTCATATAATTAATCAAAAGATCACTTCAAAATGTAACTTTGCATTTGAAATCATTTCGTTACATACCTATCTACTATAAATAAATGTATCTATCTATCATCATATGGCCTGTTTTTTTGAGCTTCGTTCTCAGCAAAGCAAAGTAAAGTAGGATTTTCAGCACGCAATTACAACAACTACGCTCTACTTGACACTTCGAGACTCGCAGTAGTTATTGTAAATTGTGTGCTGAAAATCGTACTTTACTGTGCTTTGCTGAGGAAGAAGCTCAAACAAACACGACTATATAAATAAAATTGGTGTAGTTCTTTTCGACTAAGATTGAATTTGACTGCATGTCCTTAAATGCAAAATTTTAGAAACTGCTCAATTTTTCTGGTGCATTTTTCACAGGCCTATAGAGGATACCTAGGCCTACAATATCTACTTTGTTTCAACTTTATAACTTTATAAATTTTGGAAAAAATTGGACAAGAGTAATTAATTTTTGTCGTTTCGTTTCGCTTTTTTTTTGTAACGCTTTGCTTATAGAGGACATCTGCAGGTACAACTAAGGATCTCCAATAACTCAATAACTTAAATGGTTTTTAAAAAAATAGGCAAAATTTGAAACATTTCTAAAGGTCCCAACCCATAGAATCCGTTGCGGCAACGTATTTGACTGCCAGGTAGATAGAATACACAGCACCTTATGGAAGCTGACCCATAAGCAGCGCACCCGCCGGATGCGACGGATAAAGTAAGTTTACTTTCTACTTTACTGTCCGTCGATCCGTTGACGGTTCTCAGAGCGAGAGTGGCAGCGCTTTCATTGGTGGAAATATTGAGAGCATGCGAGAACAGAGAAACTGTCATTGGCTATCACCAGTGTTCTTATATCGTGGGATTTCTTCCTTTTTGTGAAAATTTCGCCTTCCATGGGAAAAAGTAAAAAGCCGCAAAAAACATTAATATTATACATTTTTGCTGAAATTTCATCAAAATTGGTATCTACATTTCACCATGATTATTAAGACACTAATGTACATTCCAAAATCGCATTTTGGCAAGATTTTCTAATACATAAAGGCTATCATTATAATATTAACAAACTATTATTTAATGTGATTTTATTTCCGTAAAATATAAAAATAAGATGTTTTCACAAAAAAAACCTATCAAGGTAATTATTTTAGAGGGAATTTGAATACGGTAAATAAGGAAATATTATTACGTTTCGTGGGAAATATGAGGACAGAGTACTTAAAACACTGTCTTTCACCGTATGCGACAGATTCTATGGGACTGCTCGTTTCGTCGAATACGTCAATATTGACGGATCCGTCGACGCAACGAATGCAATGGATTCTTTGGGTTGGACCCTTAAGACGGAGAGACAGAGGAAGGCAGTACGCTGTGTGGTTTGCTACAAAAAAAAAATGGCAAATATGTAGGAAAGGTTTGTTTATCTCTGTTTTGCTTACATAAAAAAAGTGTAGAAAGAAATCTCAAAAAGGTATAGGTACCAGTGATATCAGATCGTGGTATTATTACATCAGAGGATTTATATTAGGGATAATTCCTGATGATACACGTCGTACAAGTTTATAAATGCTATTTCCAATCACGATGAGGCTGTAAATTAGCCAATAGAGTATTTAAATAGCATTACAGCCCATGGCCTTTTTGCTCATAAATATGAATTAAAAGTTGGAGTTCACATTATGTTGCTTCGCAATTTGAATCCCCCAAGCTTCGTAATGGTACCAGAATGTGAGTGATTTCGTTACAGAAAAACGTTATAGATGCGTTAATTTTATCTGGGTGTGGTAAAGGAGATACGGTATTTATATCAAGAATACAAATAATTCCCAGCAATTATCAATTTCAGTTTAAACGGATTCAATTTTAAAACTTTGTGAAAAACTGGAGTTTAATTAAGCAAGAATTGCTTCAGGCACGGGCAGTTATAAGGAAAATGTATTGTAGCAAATATCACTATCTTAGCCGACAGAAACAAAACGGCTAATAATGTATACAAAAAAGCATCACATTAATAAAAAAGTGAGTTAAATATAATAAAATTATTTTCTTTCATTTTCATTGTCCAATGAATATTAAATTATTGCCGATTAGTCCAACGACAAGGTGCAATGCCATGAAGATGAAGGCAAAGTGGACTCAGACTTTGGGAGGTTTTTTTAATACGGGTTCAAGTCCCTCACTATTACAGAACGCTCCCTCGCGTTATACCTCTGCAATGTCTATTGATGATTTTTCCTTCGAGCGATTATAAGCAAAAAAAATGTGTCCCCTACAAAACAGCAAATTTAAAAAAAAAAATCCATCAATTGTTCCGAAACCACCTTTTGCACGGGCGAAGCCGGGCGGGTACAGCTACATAGCTAAAAATAAAAATTAATTTTTTTGAACCTCGTCGAGGCACATGCCTTGCTGTAAAAATATTGGTTTCACAGACATGAACTCTTCGATGTATTTTAAATATATTCAGTAAACATTTTAAGACAATAGGTGTAAAAGCCCAAAATAGGTTTAAATATGTGAATGCGAAACATCGAATTGGTGTGTAATCAACATTTGGCAGCTTCTACTAGCTTTAATGTTCATTGTACATAATTATCCCAGCTTTGGTTTTCAAAAACGAAAGAAAAAACGTATTGCTGTTGGTGCAGAAACAGCTTAAAATTTCGGTCACAAATAAAATCGGTATGTATAAAAAAAAAACTGTATAAATTCGTAGACTGATGTCTTGAAACTCAAAAGGGGGCTGCTGTACGTAAAAGTAAGGAGACAATGTCTCTTATGTAAATTAAAACAATGCTCATTATGTAGATCTCCAGGCGCTTTGTCTATAAATTGTGTGCAATGTCACTTTATTTATGATAAATAAAAACTGAAAACAGTAGTAAACTGAAATTTTAGGGGTTCAAATTACGCGCATTTTTTTTGCAAAGATTGGTCAAAAAATATAATGGGAACATTCGAAACTCTAGTTATCTTAAGTCGACTAGATCTTTACACAAGTAACCTGAACGCAAAAACTAAATTGGTCTGTAACGACACATTTTCTACGTCAGCCACATATGCAAACTGTCAACTCAGTTACGAATTTCTCGACTAGATTCGTCGGCTACACGTCCATAAATGTCAACGGAAAAAGCTGTTGATGTGACCGAGTCAGGCAAATCAAAACTGATCAAGTCAACCCGCTGGTTTCCGTAAAATGTTCCGCCTTTCAACTTGTCGACCTGTTATAACTTCATTATTAAATAAAATAAATAACAATTAATAATACATAGAAATTAAATGAATTAAATTAAATTAACTTACAAAGTACCTATGTGAATCTGATGCAGATAGTTCTGTGGTCTGGGTCTCCGAACTCAAAAAGTTAGTTAGAACAATTGTATTAAAGTGTGATAATGATGCAATTGTCAATCAATTTATAGAGAAATAGATACATTCTATGAGAGTGCTCTTAGTTATTTAAAACAACATTTCAACTTTAACTCCAAACTTCAGTACTTATCATCGATGAACTTTCGAAATATGTAATCCAAATTTTAAAAATTACATCAAAATTATTGAGCTTTTTAAAATTCAAAATATAAATAATGATATAGAATTTATTGCATTAAAGAGTTTTTTGGAATGCGAGCTAAGAGATTTGGATGAAAAAAATGATGTGAAAAATTGGGTTGGTTTTTTTTTAAATCCTCAACATTTTTCGAAATTCCTTGAAATTTTGTATTAACGGTGGCTATTTCTAATGCAAGCTCTGAGCGAAATCAACTTTCTATGGAATTATTGAAAGCAGAGCTTCTTCTTCGATTTAAGGATTTTTGCAAATCTGTCTTTGGAAAAAAGGAAATAGTTTCTAAAATAACTTCATCCGATAAGTACTGAAATTTTGAGTCTGGCTTTTTTATATAAAAATCTTTGATGTGTTTAATTTAACTTACATATAAATTGCAATTAAAACGAAGACTGGTACTATAAATTAGAAGTACATAATATATTATTATGTGAGATAGTTCCTCGTTAGTTTTATAGTGTTTAGCTATGTTGCTACTTCAATTTTTACTTCTTAAACATGGTGCTTATCGGGAAAAGCAGAAAACTTAATATCTACGTTGTAAGTATTTGCTTTAAAATAGTTACAAATATGAATTAAAATACAACAATAAATAAAATGTTAACTAAAAAAAAAACGTTTTTTTCACTTTAAATGCAAAAATGTCCCGCCAGCTAATTTTTTAGATCTGGAATCCCTATGCATAGGTAAGTTCGGGCAATATGGCGCAGCGGGCACTGGAATTAAAATAAAAACAATGCAAAAACTTTAGTCTCTGCCGAACACGTGAGCAGTAAACATCTAGTTAGTCGGTACGAGGAGTTTCGCTAAACAAAAATAGAAACAAAAAAATTAGGTTGATTGTGTTTTTTTATAATTTTGCTTTGTGTTTGGATTCGTTTTCTGTAAGTATTACCTATACGTTTATACATCGTAGGTGTTCGGTGTGAAGAGAGGAATGCAGAATACAGTTTCAATATTTTGTGTAACGGGAAATAGGTATTTGAAAAAAGAGAACTTAGTTTGATTTTTTAATGCGTTGTGAATAAGTGGTTTTTGTGTAATATGGCCATAAACAAAGTATTAAATAAACCGTCAGCTCAGACAACTTAAGAGAATTTGCCTGCAAGCTGTTTTCCGTATTACTATGTGGGATAGTGTGTGTGCCATGTTAAAGTAAATTAACCGCACGCATACCTATTTGCGCATGGCAACCTGACAGTTAGTTGGGTTTTTTCTTTTATTATAACTCGGCGCGGGCGCGGGTGCGGGTGCGCCATAATGCCCTTATGGAGTTTTGATGTAAATTATAGTTTCATACCTATGTCTCTTCGTTTTTGCGTTCTGTATAGTTATGTTATGTTATGCATATTATGTAGGTAATTATCCAAATTATAGTATATTTACTGTAAGTTATTTATAATTATTTCAGAAATGCCAAATATCCGCAAAACAAATAAAGGTATCCGAAGCAAATGGGAAGAACCGGATTTAATTGCTGCAATTAATCAGGTTAAGGCGAACCTACTCTCAATAAATGTTGCTGCCAAGCATTATAAAGTTCCAGCATCTACCATTAGACGAAGGCTTAAGACTGAGGACTACAAGAAACATGTCTTAGGTGCTCCTACAAGCCTTAATGCAGAAAACGAAAGAAAAATTGTTCAACACATTCTGAAATTGCAGGAGCATGGATTTTTTCCGACTAGAAAAGAGGTGTGCCGTATGGCTTTTGAATTAGCAGAGAAGTACAATCCAAATCACAATTTCAATAGGAGTTCCGGGAAAGCTGGACACGGATGGCTTCTGCTATTTTTAAAACGCCATCCTGTGCTTTCTATACGCAAATCTGAAGGGGTTTCTAAGTCACGTGCAAATGGTACGTCAAAAGAAGTTGTTACAAGGTATTTTCGTTTGTTGGAAACAAGTTTACAGCAAAGTGATTTATTTAACAAACCTTGCAAAATTTTCAACATGGACGAAACTGCTTGTCAATTGAATTACATATCCGTGTATGTCATTGCTGTTAAACTCGCTGCGGTGACGTCAACCGAAAGAGGAGAAACTGTAATAGTAGTCGCCTCTTGCAATGCGGAGGGCAGTTTCCTTCCTCCAGCTAGTATTTTCTAAGGCAAAAGAAAGAAGGATGAATGGGCACAGGTAATGCCACCCGGCTCAGTAGTTTATATGGGTGAAAGATCAGCTTATATAAACAAAGAAATTTTCTTTTCATGGTTAAAAGAACATTTAATTCCAAGAAAGTCCAATGGCTTGGTTCTTCTTATACTTGACGTCCGCTCATCTCACACCGACTTGGCAATGCTTTAATATGACACACAAAACAATATCATCCTATTTTGCCTTCCACCTCATACAACTCCATTTCTTCAACCTTTAGACTGGTCGTTTTTTAAACCGTTGAAGGCATACTTTTTTGAGGCTTGCAATTTGTTCATAAGCACCAATCCTCATACAAAATATTAACAGACTTCAGTTTGGAAAGCTGCTGTCAAGTGCTTGGGTCAAAGCCGCCAATTCCAAAAACGGAATTTCGGGATTTAGTCGATCAGGTATTTATCCTTTTAACCCAGAAATAATACCGGGTTTCGCATGCATTGACCAACAAAACAAGAAAGCTGTTCAAATTCCTCTAGCAACTCCGCCTCCCATTGAAGGAAGCTTTTAGCGATATTACGCCTGGAAAAAAGCTTATCTAATATCCCCCGTCCCATCTTGTTCAAGGCCGGTGATAAATAATCTAAGAAAACAAAAGGCAAGAGTATTAACTTCGTTGGGTAACAAGTTAACCCAAATATGACTTAAGACTAAAATTGCAGGACTAAGAAAAAGTAAGATAGTGCGTCAGTCATCGACGTCATCCGACGAAGAAAATCGGATAAAGTCGGATGGGTCGAAAATTTTGGGGAGAACATTTGCGCTTGCTGTGGTGAAGATCACACCACTACAACCAAAAGCGACAAATAGATGCAGTGTGTTCTTTGAGGAAAACGGTCCCACGACTCCTGTACTGTATTCAGAAACACCTGCGATGGATGCGGGTGTTTAAATAAAATATAA
This sequence comes from Cheilosia vulpina, assembly GCA_916610125.1. Taxonomy (NCBI): domain Eukaryota; kingdom Metazoa; phylum Arthropoda; class Insecta; order Diptera; family Syrphidae; genus Cheilosia; species Cheilosia vulpina. Next base: position 63,299,945 of record OU744277.1, read on the forward strand.
ATGCTGCCCGCCATATTGCCCGCAGGTAGCGCAATCTAGGTATATTCGGGTCTTAACTGAATTCTGCATATGTATTCAGAAAAAAGATTGTAATTTTGAACCTGCTTATACCTACACCATGAGCCAAAATTTAACAAACAAAAACATACCTTAAACCAAACAGCAAAAAGAAAAGAGAGTAGAATTGGTGACTCATTTACTTTCATAATTGAGTGTAATTAGTTCTTATCATAGCGCTTAGTTAATGTTAATTAATTTACCTCGATAGTGTGAGTGGATACCTTGCGTTTTCAGCATGTGTATAGGTAAATAATATGAAAGCACCAAATCTCAAAGCACCGCAAACAAATACTAGGTTTCACTTATACTAAACCGAAAATATTTAATTTTATTTTAAGGACTTTCGGAGAGTTTATTGAGATCAGCTGTTCCTTCTCAAAATCTCGTACCAAAACATGACGATGACAGCGACGACGATTTTGATCTTGACAATGGTGAAGACGATGATGCTAGCTTAAAGCAGTATGTGAGTATATCTAATATTTAGTTTCTAGTCTGAACAAAACCAAAATCATTATTAAAATTGACTCAAAGTAAAGATTATATTTATTTGGATGAAATACATATCTGTTTTTAAAAGCTTAGTGGTTAGTATGTTGGACTACTAAGCGAGGAGTCCCGGGTTCGAATTCCGAAAAAAAAAACAAATTCCAAATTTATGTTTTTTTCCACTGCGCCACATCTCGCAAAGGTCTGACAAACCATCGAGTCCAGGCCGTTTGGACTCATAAAATTATATTCCATTCGTCCCAAAAAATGAAAAACTCACACAAGTCGAATGCATGTGAGAAGCCGGCTAAAAGTAATATAAATACTTAATTTCCCAACATACGATTTATATACGAAGATTACCAAAGGAGGACAAAGATTTTGTAAAAGTATGCCCAATGAATAAAATCTCAGCATCCTCTCATTAAAAATGAGACTTATTAAATGTCATCATACTCAAGATTCCTCTGCAATAACATTTGAAGGTCAAAATCTACGATTTTATGCCGTAATCTAAACATCAACATTATTTCAGATTTTGGTAAAGGCGCGAGGACTCCAAATCAATAAACTACTTACCAACTTAGCTCATTTGTAACGCTAAGAAGGAGTTACCGGAGACCTCATAAAATATATAAATTCTGAACCAGGATCACATTCTGAATCAATCTAGCCATGTCTGTCTGTCTTTTGAAAACACGATAGCGCCCAAAGGAATTGACATAGGCGAATGAAATTTGGTGAAAGAACTTCATTTTATCGTCGTCAGGTTGGTATTGAAAATGGGCTATGTCGGTCACTTAGTTCTGGTACCTCCGATACAAAATCAATATTAGAAAACACATTTTAAAAACAGGATAGCGTCGAAAAAAACCGACCTAAGCAAGTGAAATTTTGTGAGAGGACTTCTTTTTATCGTGGTCAGGTCTATGTCGGTCAAGTAGTACTTGTACCTCCCATACAAAACCAATTTTGCATGACTTGTATGCAGTGGATGGTATCAAAGCATTGGCCAGGCCGATGATAACACTTTTACTTGTTATTACCTGTGGTTGTTTGACATTATCATTAATATGAAGGTGAAGCATTTTCATTGTCGAAAAGACTTGTTAAACTGGCTCAACGCCCAAACTGGTTTAAACATTTCAAAAAGTCTTTGTCATTAGGTGTTCTGTACACTATTCAACAATACTCTCCTACGAGTATATTTTAATTGTTTTTTAATGACGTATTTATTAAATACATACAAAATTTCATTATTTTTTGTACCCACGTTGGTAAAAGGTAATAAATTGTAGAAGCAAATGGGTAGGTAATTATTATTTATACTTCGGAAAACTTTGGCAAACTTTCCTTTCTGTTTTTTTTTTTTATTTGTATCAGTAAGGGTAAAACTTTCATTTTTTCATAGCGCCATTTTCCTTTTACCAGAGCGCATGTACCATTTTTATTATAATCTCTTTTTCATGTTTATTTATAATAAAAATAAATTTATACGTATCTGCCTGCTAAATAAATATGCATGCCTAAATTTGGACACGCAATATCGCTGCGCAATCAATAATTCATGCAATCGTCGAAAATAACCATAAAAAGTCTCCACTCAACCTTAAAGAATTGAGAAATCGTATACACTAGAAACGAAGCCACAGCCCTCTTAATCAGCATACAGTAGAAGTGGAGACTCATCAAAGTCTGCCATACTTTCAAGCTATATATACAGCGCCAACAAGCGTATAGTAGCCACAGCCACCACCAATTTTCAAACAGGGCAACATGCCAATAACCTCGTTATTGTGCTGAAAAGTTGTGCGCTATGAAACGGGCGGACACTCAGCGCTCGACGTTGCGATTGCGATGGAAAACTAGTGTGATACGTCTGTCCCCACAGCTCCCTCCTACAGAAAGCATGCCAATTCAAAATCATGCCATTCATCTAGATACAAACATAGCTATATACAGTACTGAAAGCAAAATAAATAAAAAGTATCTTCGTTCGCTACGTACTCGTATACTTGTATAACTTGGCTTGCTGAACTCGTGCTGACTTTCGTTTTGAGTAGCTGACGTTGTTTTCTTCGTTCATTTTAATTTTTTTGTATATTTTCCATTTTGTGTGCTTAATATAACGACGCAATTTCGCTTATAGGCATTTCGGCCGAGCGACTCTGGCATTTATGGCATTCATCATAAGGAATGTCAATTAGTTTGACTTGGAAGAAGTATTGCTGTACTAAATTTGGAAACGTGTTCAAAATTGTTTAACAAATAGGTAATGGTTTTGACCAACTAGAGGATATTTTTAAAAATAATATTGTATAAATGTTCATACTTAGGTACCTACCTAATTGGATCCATAGGTTTCCATGTTGGGGAGGTAGGTAGTTGTTCTTGATTGCGCGACTTGGTCCAACCTTTTTGCGTATATAGGTAGCAGCTGCTACAATACCCTTATCCTTCTGTGCCTGAATTTGAGCTTTTTTCTCATCATTTAGGGAACTAGCTTTTGAATAGTTGAACTGAGACTGATGCCGAATCAGACATATTTCGTTGTCAAATTTATGTGTCTACATTTTGTCAAATGTTCGACTATACTGCATAATGGTTTTGTAATTAAGGCACCTTAAGGCTATTCCACTGAGTCACTTCTCACGAAAGTCTGAAAACATTCGAGAGTGTAATTGTTCTGAGAAAGCTTTATACGTAAGACCTTCGGCTGTGGGGTAAAATAGTAAAGATCCCTTCCGTTTGTCACAAAAATAAAATAATGTACTGAGTCTACATTTTCATTTATTTAAATTGCTCTTCTGTAAGCCAAAGTAACGAGTCCATATGTAGAAAACCAACATCGGCATAGTAAAGATGGATAATAACCTGTCTGAATGGAATCGCAGCATCGTTGGCACGATCGACATGTTAGGATACCCCAGCAACTTCATGAAATACAGATGAATCTAATTCACATACTAAAGGTCTTCTTCAGCAAAGCAAAGTAAAGTAAGATTTTCAGCACACAAATTACAATAACTACTCTCGAAATGTGAAGTACAGCGTAGTTGTTGTAATTGCGTGCTGAACAAAACACTTTGCTTTGCTGAGAACGAAGCTAAAAAAAAACAGGCCTTATGTATGAACGGAACACCAAAACTCTTTATAATAAGAGAGTTCAACTCTGATCAAATTTGTAAACTTGAACGAGTGCTTGAAAAAATCCAACAATTCCAAATCGGTGGGTAGCTAGATAGGGAAATGTTAGACCTTGTGACACAGATTGATATAAGGCTACCAGTTGGGTCCATTTTGTGTTCATTACGGTAACATCATTGAATAGCCAGTTGGCAACAAAATGTAACCGGTGTTTTTCTAGCACCAGACATCAGCTCATCATTTTTTAACTTAAAGCTCATTTTTATCAAGATATTCCATTTGAAGTATAGTATTAACTAGTATCGCTTGTGGTCGAAAATCGACCATTCCTTTTATAAGTATGAAAAATGTAATACGAAAATACGTACCACAATTATTTTCGTCATTTATGTTTTATTGTTTTTATTTTTCTATTTGTCGCTCTTTCGCGACATCTAGGTATCGAAACAATACGTAAATGAGCTGCTCCATTGGAAACAGGTTGCAATCTAAGATGATATGTCGGCGACAAATTGAATGTCGCCAAAATCCTTTCAATTACCTGTTTTGTATGGGGAATTCATAACTTAATTTTAAGAGGGTTAATGGCGACATATACCTGCCCACGATTTTTGGTTTGTGCACATTATGGCACAGTACCTTTCGAACGATGTAAGTTTTATTCTCCTCATTTCATAATAAATACTTAAAAAGTGTACCGGAACTTTTGATGTATTAATATAATAATCTCGAAAATCATTTTAAATAAATCGCGATATACCCACCATCTTTCCTTCTATTTTAAAGCATAAGAGCGACAACATTTATATAGAAACGATTTATAAGGAGCGCAGGACTCAGTTTTAGTTTGTACATTCTTGCCTTTGTACGTTCTGCCTGCATGGAATGGCGGAGGTGATCGATAAAGTACGCTCCAAGTTTGGTATTTGAATTAAAAGTGAATATTTCTTCACCACCTTGAGCAGCCACGATTAAAATTTGCTTTTGGTCAATAATAGAAAATAAACAACTTGTCAGACACTCTGTTACAAAAGTAACTGATGATTTGAAATAAATAATTCTATCAGTGCCTTCAGCTATGGAAAGCTTATAGGCTAGTATTGAAAAAAAAAAACTGAGTCTGAGTCCTAATCTTATGTTTCCTGAATTTATTAACACGATTCCCGTACCCAAAAGTCGCCCAAAAGAGACCCATAAAAAGGCACACGTATACTTACAAATAACTGACTGCTGTCAAGACGCCAATATGTCACTACATAAATATTTTTTATTTTTTTCTTATTTCAATGATGCAGAGTAAACACTAAACTGCACAAAAACTAAGTCCCCATACAAATATGTCTCCGATGATAAAATTTAACAAAGCATTTTAGCAGTAAGCAAGAAGATCAAGCTAAATTTAAGTTTAATTCCCATTATAAAAAAGGTGCCTTCACAATCCAAGCAGTCGAATCTTCCTATCTACCCATTTACAAAATAGATTTTCCTTCGTTTAATTGTAACAGATCACAACTTGTTCTAGTTGTCGTTTGTCGTAAACGACTATAGCCGTGTTTTTTGAGCTTCGTTCTCAGCAAAGCAAAGTAAAGTAAGATTTTCAGCACACCAATTACAATAACTATTGCGAGTCTCGAAGTGTCACGAAGTTACTTTGCTTTGCTGAGAACGAAGCTAAAAAAAAACAGACAATATAAAGGGTTTCCCTTTTTATTTTTCTGTTTAATTAATTAACAAGAATAAAAGGAAATAGAATCATTTTTTTAAATAGATAACATTTTAAAAAAATAACCTGGAGAAGAAATAGTTTTCAACGGGAATTATGTAGGTATAGGCTTTAGTAGAGGAAGAACCCGATTTATGTTTCGCTGGTTTTGTCGCAAAACGTTTCGATGTCAAAATCAAGTTGACAATTGCGAAGGCTTTTAGTCTTAGTTTCGCTGAAATTGTGTAGATATACTTGGCTTAAAAGGTTTGCAACTACAACTGCAAGACAAACAATTAATCTACAAAGGAAACGAGCATGTAAGCTGTTCTTTGTTTTATTGATGTATGGATTTTCTCGAATATTTTGTAAATAAATAATTCAACGCGTTCCTGTAGAGTACATAACTTTTCACCGCGGTGAGATAATTCTCTCGTATTGTGAGGAATATAAATGCTACCAATATTATCCGGAGAACAACAGAAAAGGACTACTGCTGTTGATCTCTGTCTTCCTTCTCTAATACTATTAGTAATTATATATTTTTAAAAGACAAATAATTTGATATACTAGAAAATTAGCTCAAAATAGCCTCAACCAATCTGCATTGTTAATTTTTTATAAATATTTTAAGCAATAATAATACACTTATTCCTAAGAAAAATTACTATTCTTACGTAATGAATAACTTCAAATTTAGCGGATAAAATTGTATGAACGCTGCCAGCAACTTCGGCCCACATTGGTTCATTTTTTATGCCGTGATCCGACATTTTCGAAGTTACGCAAAATTTGTTAATGCGAAAATGCAATACTAGCCACCCAGTAAAAATATAGCTTGTAGGCAAGTATCGAAAAATCGGCCGAAGTTGCTGGTCTCAGTATGATTTGTGTATGTTTCTTATACTATGTTCCCACCGACGTAATTTAGCTAAAGTGATTTATAAATCACGAAAGGCGTCTCCACCGAACTTTAAGTGATTTAGTTTGACATTTTTGTCGACTTTGACATTAGGTGTCCAACACCAGATAGTTAGTTTTTTGTTGTTCTTTCTCTTTTTTTGCTATACCTGCCAAGAATAAAACAATTTTTCATTGCATGAATTTAATAAAAATATCAAAAACTCACCGAAACCCGAACAAAATTAGAAAATTGAATTTGAAATACTTTTTTTGACAGTTTTTCTTTCTTTTTTGTTTGCTGAATAAAGTGCTGAAGTCAAGACAAGGTATGTTCGATTTTATTTTGTGTGGATTTGCGATGACAGATACGTAATTAAAATTTAAACACGTATAAATCACGTAATTATAAATCACGAAAATGTATGATAAATCACGTAATTTATGAGATGATTTAGCTAAATCAAGTTGATTTAGCTAAATCACGTTGGTGGGAACATGGTATTATAAGCAGCAATTTGTTGAACAGTTGTTCGAATTTAAATTATTGCAGTGGTAGGTATATAGGTTTTTAGGGAAAACTCACCAACAACAGAGTTTACGAACACGATATATCAGGAATGTAGGTGTAGGGTGGGTGCCTATAAGTTCCCCAAAATTTGGAATTAATTAGAACTAGCACAGACCAGAAAGAAAGAGCTTGGCCTTGTCAATGAGGGATATTCCTATATGTTCATAACTTTCGGTTAACTGCTCAAATAATCAACAGTAGGGATTTGTCAATCATGCTTTCGAATATTTCAGGTATGGGATGCTGGTGCAAAGGTACCTATACAAAATCGAAAATATACAAATTTACTTAAGTGTAATTCTGCCATAAATACTTAAACCGCTTACCTATAACCAGCATAATCTGATAAAATTCCATTAAAGTGGGTACTATGCGAGTCCCCCTTGAAACATACGGCTGACGAGACACGCCTAACCCACCCAATGTCAATCAACATCACAGGCTTAAAGATAAGACTCTCCATCAACTGGTAGATAAACACACAATGCATGTGACCTCATTTAAGGAAAATACTATGCTTGTCACTCCGTCGGATACATTCATCTGACGTGGCAGTTCAGTATAATATGTATGTACCTACTATCTATTATTCAAAAAATGTAAACAGATATTTTGACACAACTTGAATTAAAAAAGTTTAGGTAAGTAGGTGTTAAAACTCATATCATATTTTAACCACGATTTCCCTCGATCACGCCCATAATATTTATAATCAGTCAACTTAATATATATACCTACCGTATACCTATACAAATTTCGTTCCTTTTTGCCCATCAAACGAATTTTTTTATCTCTTAAAGATCCTTTCAAGTGCCCATTTAGATTCGTCTCTATATACTCGTACATCATCATCTTATGTTGTACATAAATAAAGAGGTAGATAATATACCATGGGCAAAGCGGAATACCGAAAACTCTTGTTTTTGTCGACTTCCTCTCGGATTCTTTGTATACTTTCCACAGCTTTGTAGAGTTTATTTTTGCTTCTCGTTTTCTCTACCCATTGTAAACAGGTTTTATAAAATTTATTACGTTTCCCTTGGTTTTACGGCTTTGTGCTTGTTCCGAATTCAAATACGGAATACGGATACAGGCACCATGCTTATCTTTAAATTATTATATCCAGTTATTATCTAAATTGCATAGTCATATTAATTGCCTGTACCCTGCGTCTTGGCTCCTAAGACCAAGACTATCCAGATAGGATGGCTAGCCAAATAGTATCTATGTAGGCACCTACCTACCCACGCAATCTAATTTTAATAACGCAAATCCTTCAGATCAGATACCAATCTACTAATGCTGGCAGAAAGCAGAAACCTGGCAGATTAATTATACGAAATGCACATCATCGGTTCGGTCATAAGAATTTTAGTTTGGCAAAGTGAGATACTTTTGTCGAGTTATTCGAGAACAAGTCATTAAAAATGAGGAGGGTTAGCTTAAATAGAATTTGCCGTGCCAGCCGCAGCCATACCGAACCGATGCCACTTGTGCTATTTTTGTATACTTTGTAGAATGTAGAGTTTTTGCCACTGCCTTGCCTCTGTAGAGTTTTGCACCTCTCTTGCGTCTTGCTTCGCATGCATATAAATGCGGGTTGCCTTGCGAAGCGGTGCGGGTTGATTTTGTGCTGTGCTGTGTTGCCGTATGTCTCCACTCTAGTTCGGTGTGTACACTACACCAAACCAATTGTATCTACTCTACACTAGGGTATATTCAGACAGAGTGGTTTTGTATAACTCGCACCGCACAACTGGCTGACGTTGCTATCGGTTGTGTTCATCTGGCAACCGGAGCTGAATTCGAGTTTATGTTCAACTTTGCCCGAAGATTGTTGTTGTGAAAGAGACACCGAGATAAACGCGAGAGTAGAGGCTAAAATTCACATAGATACATACATATATTTTCATTTTAGTCTATTGTGCAAATGAGAACAAAAACCAGAATAAAAAAAATTGTTTATACCTATAGCTATCATGCAAGTAAACTTGCCGCTAAAGTTCTTCTGTGAAATGAGCGATTAATTGATTACTTTTAACGTGTGAAGAAGTGTGGTGATTTAAGAGTGTATTATAATAATAGGTAGTTAGTGATTTACTTTGACATCATCGCAAACAGTGGCACTGTTCGGTCCTGTGAAATTTTCGTCTATCCCCATGAAGCAATGAAAGTATGTATCGCTGGTTTAGAAAACAATATTCGGTTCGTTTTTTTGGGTTACTTCCTAAACAGTAGAAAATTAATTTGAATTACCGCTTTTTATGGTCTTCAATCAATCTGGCAATCTGACAGCTTTAATAATTACTCATGTGGATTTGGGAGAATAGGTGACAGTTGTCTCCAATTTTGTATGTGTATCTCTTTCTGTTATTCATTTATATTCAAAAAATGGTCCTCGCTCGATTGTTTGTGAAATGGATTTAGAGCAAACATAAGCAGTTGAATTACGGCGATGATTTAGATATGAGTTAACATGATTTGAGTGAACAAATGCGGTGCTGTCAGTATCAGTGGTTAGTGCTTACTGAGGCAACATTTTACTGACAGCTATTCATCACATTACTGCGTATGGTTAGTTAAATGTTTAATGAATAAAGCAACAATTATATCACCCTCTAAATTAAGTGGTTAACGTTTGTCAGTCACCCATAAGAAGATATTAAAAGTTTGACTAGGAAACGCAGACACGTAATAAGTTCCAATGCAGTTTGATCAAAATAAATGGAGGGATTCCGACTTGGAGTTCTTAGAATAGTTTCCCTTTGATAATATCAGTCACAATGGCAAATCATGCCTCCTAGCACTGGGCACATTCAAAAACCTAATTATCTAAGTCGACTAGATTGATCTGGACTATATGTACCCTGAGCGCAATTGGTCCTTAACGTCACTTTTCCTCCGTCAATTCTTGACCAGATTCGTCTATTCTCCATAGACTTTAACTGAAAACACTGTTGATTTGATTGATCTAGGCTAGGTTAATCAAAAATCAGACACATCCAGTCAGACAGTTGTCATAATCTGCTTCTCCCGTGTTTTTTTCGAGATCCGCTATTTTGTTTTTTCTTTTCCACTCCAATATCTTAATTATAAGGATTATAGCAAGCCTCTGATAATAGGCCTGCTTTTGTGAGCTTCGATCTCACCAAACAAAGTAAACTAGGGTTTTCATCACGCAATTACAACAACTACGCTCTACTTGGCACATCAAGGACTCACAGTAGTTATTTCAATTCCGTGCTGAGAATCCTATTTTACTTTGCTTTGCTGAGATGGAAGATCAAAAAAACACACCTTATGTTGAAATAATTCGTGAATTTATTACATTTTATCTCAGTACCGTAGATACCTACACCCATTTTAAATGAAAATAGGCTTACCATCGCGTCTCCACAAACAATATCTTATATCTTGTCATCTGTCGATTTTTATATAAAGAAAGATTGAAGGTCTAGGTATACGTAAACCTATGCCGCTTCCTTTACTTTTAAATTTTATGAAGTTTTCTGTCTCTGACTCATTTTAACTCAATTTACTCGAAAACTTCGTAAAAGAGAGCGGCTTCGGGAAAGCAAGACAATTTAATAAAATATTTTACGACTACTGCCAGGTGCCTCGTATAAAATACATAAACTACAATTTTGTGAATGCTTCTTGAGTGGATTCTGGCCATAAACTAAGTATTAAGTTACTTACTTAGTTTATGATTCTGGCTTCGAATCGAGGAGCGAAATTCTCTCCTCAGAATCATTAGAATAGTTTTTTTTTCGCCAATGGAATGGTTTACAATTTTTTTTTTTTATTTTCCGACTCCAGGAAGTTTTGATATTTTATAACTTACAGTTTTGTTTTTAAAAATACAAGCGTCAAAATAAAAGTGACAACATATATAGCATCTACTACCCATAGCATGAATGACGTTTCCTATGGACTGATGATTTATGGCGCAATTTCATAGAGCGATATTGGGCACATTCAAGAATTTAATTATCTTTAGTCGACTAGATTCGTCGGGAACATCACATTTTATAGGAACATCAGCCACATATGCCATTTGTCAACTTAGTACTCAGTCACGAATTTCTTGACTAGATTCGTCTGCTACCCCTCCATAAACGTCAACTGACACAGGTGCTTATACAACCGATTTTAGCCAATCAAAACCGAGATACATCTAGTCAAACAGCTGTTAAACTTACTAAACTAGATACTTAAACGTCCCCATTGATTTGATTCCACAAAAGTCTTATATTGTCATTTTGTATTGGTGAGAAATGTAAAACCTGAGAGCGAATTTGAAAATCACGATTGAATACATTTTAGCTATGTTAAAAACAATTGGAATTTTTTTTTTTAAATGAAACTTTTATATGAAAGATTAAGTTACTCAACTCTATTCGTCTCGTTTGATTTTTAAGCCGGTGTAAGTTAAAAACAATGACAATTCGAAAAGCAGTCGAAAACTCTATTCCTGGAACTCGGAAATGAGAATTGGTATGATTGGACACCCTTGGGCTTCTTTGTTTGGAGTTATTTCAAAAGTAAGGTATATGCCAAAAAGACAACAGCAATTCAAGAGTTTAAGGCTCAAATGACGAGGCATATCGGTACTATAAAGGAGCAGTTAAACCACGATATCATCCTAAAATATGGACAAACGGAATCATAGTTTCTGACGAAACCGTAAGCTTCATTTATAACAGCAACGATAATGGATTGCCCATAAACATGTTTACCAAAACTATGCACAGCTTGCAGCAGCAATAAAACAAGTGCAACCACAAAGGGCAACATATTGTAAATATGTTTACAAAATTGAAACACTGTGGTAAACATGTTTACCAAACTCAGCGACTGCCTGCAGCTGTATAACAGACTAGAAGAAGCAATAGAGACACAACACGTTGTTTATAATAATTTATCATATTCTGTTTCTGGGCTATTGTGGTTAATTGTTATTTTCACTTTGGTTTCAGCTCTTGGGTTTGTTAACCATTGTGAAATGAAATAAAACAAAACTATAAAATTATTACATTACAACATATTAAATGAAATGAATAAAATGTTAACAATGTTAACTATCTTAAATGTTTAAGCGATATTATCTTAAACTGTTATTTATCAAACCTTTTTAAATAAACAATGTGAAATCATTCTTATGCAATCATATTTCTTGTCTATGTGCAGTATCACATATGAAACCATATATGCCTGAGGCAGGAAAAATCATTTTAGATGACACCATTGCGCCAGTGATCCTTTTTTCCCCCAACACTTTTTTTTTTCATTTGAAAAAAAAAACTAAAAAATGTAAGGCATTTTTATTAACAAGCTTAAAATATAACATAAAAATGGCAACGATTTCCTTTCCTTTACACATAAGTAGTTAGTGTCAAAACGAGTGAATACATTCGGATTCGGATACATAAAAGTTCTTACGTAGACGTTCGATGCGCTGTTTTCTTTCATATGTACTGTGAACATTTCATTCTGAGTAAACTTTGACATTTGTTTGTAATGTAAATGCGTTTAATTTGTACTTTTAAGAAGTTCAAATTTCACAGACTTTTTTTTAAGCGTGTCCCTCTTTTTCCCCTTTTTCATTATAAAAGCCCCAATATTGACACTTTCCCCCTCAATCTGTGAGCTTTTGTTGTAGACAAGTGTAGGGTAAATGTTTGCAGCGTGTTTTGTTTCTATAGTGCATCGTGTGCAAAAAACCTAATCTTCAATAATGTACCTACAAAACAAAAACAAGGTGTCTGTAGACTTGCGAAGATTTAGTATATATTATTACCAGAACATTATACAATTTGGTGGCATATCCGGTTCTATGCGACATTTTCTTTAAACATTGGCAGCTGGTGTAAAATGGAAACTGTATGATTAACATCGGCAGGGAAATTAAGAAAGCTTAGGCAACACCTATCTGCAATGACTGTTCCATGGTTCTGATTACTTCTTAGAACTAATCATCAAAATAAAAAAAAAATTAACAACAGAGGGTCATGAGACAAACAAAACCTTTGTTGAACAACTTATCAAGCTGGAGAGCTCTTCAGCTTTAGCCAAAAATGTGGGGAATGATTTAAGACTTCTGGAGTAGCAACTGAACACTATATCTCTTTAAGAATAGATGGTCATTGCACTTTCCTTGGTTTCTGATCACGAAACTCGAATTTTTGTTAAGAGGTTGTACAGAATAACACAACAATTGTATATCATACGTGGTTGTTTAGAGGTTTCTTAAATGCATACTATAATTATATCCGAAGTACCTACTAATAACAAATTTTAGTCTCGACGTTAAATTTACGGAAGCTTACAATTGCGAAATTTGTATGGAAAATAAAGCCACTGTGAACTACTAAAATTTAGAGTCGAAACTTAAAATATTTATTGGTAAGGCCCTATGACTTCTGGCAGCTTTTTTTGTGCACGAGCACAACTTTTGTTAAAGCCAAGATAGTGCGAATTTTGAAAAGAAATTTGAGTTGGAATCATGCATTTCTACTTAGAAAGTTTGTAAGTTCGGTATGCTACTTGTACTCGACAGTGTTATACAAGGTGGGCCAAAAGAGATCACCCTATTGGAAGATGCTCTTATTTTTGCAAATGGCCGCCAATGTCAAATCTGTTTTGACATTTGTGGACTAGACAGATATAGAATACAATTGAACAAGCCATGGAGCGATACAATCCCCAAGAACGCAGAATAATCGTGTCTATTTTTTTGCGTAAGAATTCGTCGGTATAGTGTTGGCGCAGCGCGAATTCCGTCGCCGATTCAACGGCCGTCCGACACCGACTGCGCAAACACTGCGCCGTTTGGCCACCAACCTTGAAGAGTATGGGACCACACGAGACGTTGCTAAGAGCGCCCGTTGTGCCGAGAATATCGCCGCTGTTGGCGAGAATGTCGAGCTGTCGCCGGAAACATCGACCTCGCATTTAGCCGGTCATCCCTAAGGCGAAATTTGGTCAAAGACTTGCACATATTCCCGTACAAAGTCCAGTCCGTGCATCAGCTGCTGACTGTCGACCGTCAAGCGCTTGTAACCTACTCCCAAGCCATCCTCAATCTCGAGGCCGAAGTGGACGATTTTTCGACCAAAAGCATAATGAGCGATGAGGCTCATTTCCACCTCAGCGGGTACGTGAACAAGCAAAACTATCGCTTCTGGGGCACCTAAAATCTACGAGTAATGCACGAGGAGCCATTACACCCGCACACTTACTGTATGGTGCGCTGTTCACGCTGGAGGAGTCCAGGCCATTTTTTTTCGAGAACGCCGCTGGTCGAACGACAACAGTGGACGGTGTGCGCTATAGGGCGAGTTTTTTCTGCCGCAATTGGACGAATTAGGACTGTAGGACATGTGGTTCCAACATGACGGAGCTACGGCACACACTGCGCGAGCCACAATCGATATTCTGAAGGCGGCGTTCCAGGGTCGCCTCATCTCTCGTTCTGGCGATTTGCACTGGCCCGCAAGATCGCCCGATTTAACAGTTCCAGACTTTTTTTTGTGGGGTTTTTTGAAGTCGCGTGTTTACGTGAACAAGCCGAGACCCTAGAAGCCCTCAAGGACAACATTCGACACGAGTGCGAGAATCTGTCGCCCGAAGTTCTCGCCGAAGTGATGAAAAATGCCATCAAACGAGCCCGTATGGCAATCAATTGTGACGGCGCCCATTTGGCCGATATCATCTTCTCGACTTAACCAATCAAATTCTAAGGGTTCAAATAAACAGAATCGAAGTTCTTCATTTAGAAAAAAAAGAGAGGCAAACAACATCGGATGACGTTTTTTGGCCCACCTTGTATTTATATGCTCTCAGCAAATGTATCTTCAATTTGTGATGTTCTTCCCATGGGAACAACTCCATGGACAACGGAGAGCGCAACAGCTACGTATTTTTTTCTTTGATCATGATCGATGATCAAGGAGTTAATCGAGCATTTTGTTGATGTTGTTTGTCGTTCGTGGAACAGCAATTTGACCGCTACGCCGACATTTGTTTGAGCATAGCTTAATTATTAAAACGTGATCATATAACATTTTACAATGGCAATGTGTGGTGTTTTGCAGTTATTTTATGTACGACATAAGCCTAGTACGCAGTTGTTACGGAAGGAAATTTTTCAGTGGTTTCCAAACGGTCAGCGAAACGTCTGCGAAAGAAGCAGCAGCAGAGAGTTCCATTAGCTGCTACACAAGGAGCAGTGTTACCAGCACTGGCTATTTATATCTGATTTAGCTACTAGAACTTTCAACTGGCTCCATAAAATGATCATTTGGGTTTTAAACGAATTAAGGCAATTCACTTTAAAGTTTAACGATGTTTACGAATTTATAAAAAAAAACTGCATGCATACTTTTATTGCGAATGTACTCTTTTTGTATAACTTAAACTTTCTAAACAGTTAATTTCGAATGAGCCAACTCCATTCTCATACAGTTTTTGAACAGACTCTTACATTATAGCAGTGAATTTTTCTTAAAATATGAAAACACGCTGTCCCAGTATGCGTGTACGCCTCCTTCCAGCAAAAAGTTTTTATTTTTTTTTTTTTATTTGAAAATGGAAACAAAGGAAAGTGTCTCAAATACCAGTTTGTGTTGTATTGTTTTCTTTTTTTTTTTGACTTAATATTAGCCGTGTTTTTTGAGCTTCGTTCTCAGCAAAGCAAAGTAAAGTAAGTTTTTCAGCATACAAATTACAATAACTACTGCAAGTCTCGAAGTGTCAAGTAGAGCGTAGTTGTTGAAATTGCGTGCTGAAAATCCTACTTTACTTTGCTTTGCTGAGAACGAAGCTAAAAAAAAACAGGCCTATTGTCGTCTTTAAAAACAATTTAACCAAAATAAGTGTAACTAAAGAATAACAACAATTTTGTATCTTCATATTTGAGTTTGGCTACAAGATTTTTCAATTTGGCTCCATACCTCTTATGGCAACACTACAAGTGTCAAATTTTCGCAAGCAATTAGTGTCCCGGACAATAAATGTGTGCGAAATTACCCACTGTTCGCCATTATTTCACAGCAGCAGTTACTGCAAAAATAAAAGGAGAGCGAAATTTTCTCTCTCAAGATTTCGTTGTGCTACTTTTGTATGGGATTTTTTGTTCCGAAATAGGTGTATCCAAGACTTTGATGATGACGGTCAAAATTTGATTTAATTTCGCACCAAAAACTACGATTTAAAAACTTAAAATTTTGAGTTCAAATAGTGAAAACAAGTTGAATGGCGACTTCTTAAACATTTTCTTAAACACAAACTGAAGCTGAAAAGCGCACAACAGTTGCGATTCACGAAAACAGCCGTTGACTAGTTCGCTAGATTGCCGCGTCTTGGGTTATTTTGTCTCCAAAATACAGACCTTAGGTATATCAAACTTTGAAAGTTGTTCTCATTTCCTAAGGAATCCGTAAAAGATGCGATTATGGACCAAAACGTTAAAACTGAATAGCATCATAAAATGGCAAGGATATATTTATATGGCTTTGCTGGAAATTCGTTTCGTGGAATTAAGTATTTCCAAGTTTGTGACACGATAAGCTATAAGAGGAAACGAACTCGTAATCGTAAAAACAGAGTGCATTGTTTTTTTGTTTTTATTTTTTCATCGTCGCTATACGAAGACAGTCACTAATATAACTTCGAAATGTTTGGTTTTACGATACGTCCCATATAATTTTACTGTTTTGAAGAATTTTTGTCTGAACCGTACCAATTTTACGATCAAATTGATGCTTTACAGGATACTTCAAAAAGAGCGTTTGATACAAAGTGTCTTCTAACGGAGACCTCGAATATTTGGGTAAAAACTGCTGCGCTCCTAATTTTACATGAGTATTAGAAAGACTTTTTCACACGCGCGTTCAGATTATTATTACTTAGGGAACACAAAATATTTATTTATACCTAACATTTAATACCTAATATTTTAATTGAAAAATGTAAGCAAACATAGGCGAAGCGAAGACAAACGTTGCATAACTTATCTTCTCGATCTGCCAGTGCGAGTTAGAAAGTCATACGATTTAAGAAAATTAAGTTGCATATGATTTACAAAATTGTTTGATGAAAGCGTTTTCCTTCCGCTGAATAAGGTTGTGTTCTTATTAGGCGTTTTTCTTTTTTAGTTCAGAGCTGAGCTCTCAACCGAGGTCGAGCATTCTGAGCGCGAATTAAAACACTTGGTTCTTACTTTTAAAATTAAACAATATTTATTTGGAACTATGTCCTTTATTATTGAAATACTTTTTACTAATTCTAAAAGGAGCTTAAGGCTACTATGTAGTTACAATAAGACTGTCGATAAATTCATCATACAGTCGTATTTATATACTTTTCTTATCTATCTACAAGGAGACCCAAGCGTACAATCGTCTTGCTTGATAATGAAGAAGAGATAATATTCCAACATTGTATACAAACGATATTATCTCTTTTACATATGTTATCATTGTAGCGTTGTGTGCAAGACTGTACTAGAGACTAAAGATATCATTGAATACAAATAATGTTATCTTTTTTCTCAATATGTTTTGCTATGGATACTTAACTCCCCCCCTTGTTAAACGAAATCGTCCCGATTTTTCGACGCTATTTTTAACATCTCTCTTTCATAAGTTTTGTTATATGCGTCAATCTTTTTTTGTTTTTGACGATCTGTTATACATTGTATAGTTTTTATCATTACGTACGTAAATGCTAGAATAACAATCAGTGTTACAATTGTGTATATAGTTGATAATATCGGTTTTTCTTCAAAAGGAATAATTAGTTTTTTTAAAGTATCTATGTTATCGAATTTGTACATTGTATCTTCTTTAATTATTTGGTCGATGTAAGACTCTGAATTATGATTTCTTAATATAACTTCTTTAATTTGCTTATGCATGTTTTTGTATATTTTATCATCTAGATTTATAGTATTTTCATAAGTAACTAAGTTTATACCATTAATTGTTTGATTATTTAGCTTATGCTTACCGCTTAATAACATAACACCGGATTCAATTTCTAAGTCGTAATCGTATTCTTGTTTAATGTTGCATTTTGAAGTTATATTCTTTAAAAGTGGAATAAGACAATTTTCTTCTTCAAAGTTAATTTCACAAATGTTTTTACTTAGATGATTTTGACAATTTCTTGTTCTTAAATAAGTTTGGTTACATAAGGCAATTGTTTTATCTGTAATGATTTTTCCATGTTTTGATTTTAAGGGTGTTACTTTATACAATTTACATGATTTAATTAGAACTGGATATTTATATATTGTGATGAAGAATTCATCAGTTCTAGCTAATAATATTTTAGAGTACTCAAGTATATTTATTATGGGTACTTGAATTATTTCATGTTGAATAATATTTTTAATGTCATCTAAGTCTAGGCTTTCTGATAAATATTCATTATTTTTTGCTGCATTAATTGTTCTGGTCAATAATAATAATTGTTCGTACACTTGTTCTATTACTAAATGTTCTTTAAGGCTCTGACCTTCGAATTGTTGCAAAATTTGTTCGAATCTAGAATTTATAGTTTTTTGTTTATTATTGTTTTCTATGAGATTATTTATACTCGTTTCTATGTTAACTAAGTCATAATGGTCAGGATTACCAAACACATATTTGAAAGCTGTTCCTAAAAAGTTAATTGATCTAGTATGCCTAGTATGTTCTTGTAATTGGTCTGCTAAATTCTTAATTTTACTTAACCAAATTTTTTCTTCTTGTGTAGGTTGATAGTTACTAGTTACGATATTTACGTAAGGTTGAAATATCGAAGTCAGGTTGGTGGCATGTAACAAATAAGTTTGTTCTTTGAATAAATACACGTCATCTGTTTGCGTAAGTATAAACTTCTTGTTTAGTAACTCAGTTATTTGAACGTTTCCTTGCCCTTCTTGACTCTGTACAATTCCTAGTAATGTTAGGAATATTAATATTTTCGTCATCTAAAAAATGATAATTCTTTATGTTATCCTTGTGAATTTTTATTCCCTCTTTAGAGATTACAGTGTCTCCTTTATCTTCTTCTACTATTCTTGTTATGTATCTGGCGTTAGATTTCTTTCTAAGACCTGTGATTCTTACCATTATCTTATCTCCTTTTTTATATTCTCTGTGTCGAGTTCCTTTATTTAGACGTTCGATCACTTTTTTGGATGCTGAGTTTAGTTTATTTATTATAATTTCACTATTGCTATATTTATTTTGATTAAAGAAAATGTCTCTAGGTTTCAAACCGGTAACTGAGTGTATAGAATTATTTAATTCACGCACTGTTCTAAATATTTCTTCGATAAGTCTTGTTTTATTCTGAATTGTGAATATTCTAGACAGTTCAGTTATTGTACCGTTTACACGTTCTACCTGACCGTTCGCTGTCGATCTGTATACTGGAGTTTCTACTTTAGTTATGTTGTATTTCAAACACATTTGGTTCACCATTTCTGTTTTGAATCCCTTCTCGTTATCTGTCATGAGTCGTTCACATTTTGGGAAATAATTAGATAAGACCTCTTCCATAACGTCGTACAGTCTGTTTCGAGTTTCGATTTCCCGAAGGATTGTATATTTAGAATACTTATCTACTGTTACAAGGAAAGTATACTTGTCGTTGAAGTATATGTCCATATGAATGTGTGTTCCCACATGTGTTGGTATTTCTGAATTATTCAGAGGTTCTCTGATAGGTTTTCTTTCATATTTTCCAAATAGACATGCTATGCATTTTTTGTTGAAACTCTTTGCTTGTTTATTTAGATCGGGCCAGTAATATTTCTCTGAGATTTCTTGTATATTGTTACGTAACCCTCGGTGTGCTCTTTCGTGAGTTACCCTTACAAGTTTTAGTTGTTCCTCCAAATTTGTTACGTCTTGAAGTTTTCTTGGTGTGAATATAAATCTTACTAGTGGGAATTCTTTTTTTATGTTTTCACCATATTTGTATATGTTTTCAAATTTCGTATGCAAAGCTACAATCTTTTGGGGTTGTATAACTTCTTTCATCTGCCTTAGTAAAGAGTCTTTGTCCTTAAACTTTATTATGAGTCTTATTTTGTTACTAAAATAGATTTGTGTTTCGATATTATTTGTTATATCTTCAATAAGTTCGAACTGTGCAGTGTATGCATTAAAAGGCTGATTCACAGTTTTTATTATATCATTAGAAGAACTTTCAGCTGAATGTGCTGTTTCTATGGTAGAAGTATTTATGCGTTGACGTGATAATGCGTCAGCTACAAGATTTAGGTTTCCTGGTTTATAAACTAATTTTGCTCCAAAGTCTTCAATGATTCCCTTCCAACGTTTCAGCTTTGTGTTGGGATTTTTTTCTGATACAGAATATATAAGGCTCTGGTGATCGGTATATATGGTTAAGTCTGCTATACCATATATGTAGTTTCTGAGTTTTTGTAAGGACCATATGATCGCTAATAGCTCTTTCTCGTTTGTGCTATAGTTCTCTTCTGTCTTACTCAGTGTTCTTGACAAGAAGTGTATAGGTTGCTTATTCTGACTTAGTACGGCTCCAATAGCTATGTTGGATGCATCTGTAGTAAGCTCGAATGGTTTACTATAATCCGGTTGAAAAAGTTCGACTTGTTCTTTCAAATAATTTTTTAAAATTCTAATCGCTTCTAATGCTGAATCATTCAGATTTAACTTAATATTTTTACTTTGTTTTTTGTTTACTTTACCGTTATCTCCTCGTAAATATAATGTCAGGGGCTTGGCTATGCTTGCGTATCCTTTTATAAACTTACGATAGTAACCTGTAAGACCTAAAAATCCTCTCAAATCCTTTACCGTTTGTGGGACTGGAAAATTTTCTATAGCTGCTATTTTCTCAGGGTTCGTAGTGATTCTACCATGTCTGATTATGTGACCTAAGTATTCTATTTCTTCTTGAAAAAACTTACTTTTCTCATCAGATATTTTTAATGTGGCTTTATTGAGTACGTCGAATACTTGACTTATGTGCTGTATATGTTCTTCCTCAGATGAAGAATATATCAATACGTCATCAATGTAAACGTGTACGAATTTACCTACAAAGTCTCTCAAAATGTCGTCCACGCATCTCTGAAATATGCTTGGTGCATTTTTGAGCCCGAAAGGCATTCGTTTAAAATGATATTTTGCGCCATTTATAGCAAAAGCTGTTTTTTCTTTATCATCTGTTTTGATTTTAATTTGGTGGAAACCTGACTCCAAATCTAACGTTGTAAAGTACTTGGCTTTACCTAAATTTTGAATTGTCATGTTGACATCCGGAATGGGGTATCTGTCTGTTACAGTGTGAGCGTTAAGTTTTTGGAAATCAACAACCATGCGCCGTTTTGGTTTTCCTTTTTCGTCCAAACCTTTTTTAGGTACTGTCCATATGGGACTGTTATAAGGACTATGGCTTTTTTCTATTATATTGTCATGTAAGAGTTTCTGTATTTCTTTGTTTACGAATTCGTTATCTGCTATGGGATATGGATATTGTTTAACATAAACCGGATTATCATTGGTCGTCCTAATGCTTGCTTCTATAGTATCTGTAAAGGGTAACGGTCCTATGCTGTTATTAATCTTCATCAGTCTATCTATGTCTGCTTTATAAATATTATTTTCCCCAATTATGTAATTAATTTTCTGAATAGATTCGACACTGCTTATGGTAGTTAGAGTCATATTACTGAAATTTATTTCCGCGTTTAGAACTTTAAGTCCTTCATATCCTAATATCATATCAAAAGACTGAATATCCTCTAATTCAAAAAATGTTATATTTTTCTTTAATATCCTAACTACTTTCTTTGTATCTACCATAGAATAACCATGCATTGTTTTTATTTTTATAGGTTTAATTTTAATTTTTTCGCTAGAATCGCATTTTCTATTAATGTAATTATGGGTTGCACCAGTATCAATAAGAATTTTATAAATTTTCTTAGAAATAGTACTAGTTAAATTTAAGCAGGGCAACCCGTCTACTAGTTTAAATGATCTATTCTTATGTTATTATTTACCATACATTCCGTTTCATCTGCTTCTGCATATGTACTGCTGACATCGTCTCTGCGTTGTTGTCGGGAGTTATTTACTCTCTGCTGCTTGAAGTTCTGCTGATAAGATCGTTGCGGTCTGTTGTGTGTGTTGAAACTCCCGCTGTGTTCACGTTTCGCTGGTGGATTATATACATCGGGTTTGTATTGATTCCAATTTTGTCGCTGTGCATGTACAATTTGTCTCGAGTTTATCTCCATCGGCTGTGGTCCGTCATTTCTCTTGGAAGGGTTTAGGCGTGGTCCTTGATTGTGTTGCTGCATATTATCGTATTGCTTCTGGGGTTGATAATTCGTTGTTTGGCTCGAATAATTTGGTCTTCTTTCGTTTCTGTGTTCATGTGGCATATTTTTGTGGTGCTTATCTTGAGTGAGATGTAAATGCCTGTGCACATTATCATGTTCTATTCTGCGAGCAATTGCGAATGCGTGTTCTAGATCATTTATTGTAGCTGAATATAATGATCCTCTTGTAAAGTTGTCACTCATACCATCAATGAATATACGAACTGCGTCGTCGTTAGCATTTTTAATTAGTCTGTCGATTATATTCGGCGGATCACCTGACATAGTGATTTTTGATATTATTAAATTGAGATTTTTATTTATCTCGTCGTGGTATTCAGACAGTGTGCTTCTTTTTTGCGTGATGGCTTTCATCATGTCTTGTAGCACGTATAGAGGTTCTTGATTAGAGTACGTATAATCTAATCTGTTACGTATCGCCTCAAAATTAAAAATTGTGTTATAATTAGTTAACACATTCGCGGCTGCACCCTGTATTTTACTTTTCACTATAGTCAATGCTGCTGCGTACTTACTGTGTGTTTTGAGGTTTTTAATGCTGTCCATTAATCTGGATGCTTCTTCGCGCCACGACCGATAATTTGATTGATCGCCGTTGAAAATAGGTAGGCTTTTAAATGCGTCTAACTGTATTTCACTACCATCTGTATATGTGGTTCTTATTTCCTCTAGCACAGGTATGTTTGGTACTATGCCTAATCCAGATTTTACTTCATTTAGTTTTGTTTCTAAATTAGTGTTTATTTGATTTTGGTTAGTTATTATTGCTGCTAACCTTGCATTCTCTGTGCGTGTGTGCTCTAGGGTTTGTGTTACTGTGTTGCACCTGGTTTCTAAAGCTTCTAATCTTGCCATTAATACTGCGAGTTGTTCCATTTTGAACTCGTGTCTGTTGTCGTCGAATTTGTGTGTTTTTTTTTCCACATATACACTTTCACTGAATTGCTTTGCTGCTTCGTACGAAGGAGCTATATTTGTACCTGCTATGCTAGGTAATTCTTGTAACCGGTAACGCGAGTGTTCTGTTTATACTAGATTTCACTACTTGTTCCCGAGGTCCGCTCGATTGAAGTTAAAAAGTATATTTAACCTCCTGGCAGGATCGCCAATTAAAACACTTGGTTCTTACTTTTAAAATTAAACAATATTTATTTGGAACTATGTCCTTTATTATTGAAATACTTTTTACTAATTCTAAAAGGAGCTTAAGGCTACTATGTAGTTACAATAAGACTGTCGATAAATTCATCATACAGTCGTATTTATATACTTTTCTTATCTATCTACAAGGAGACCCAAGCGTACAATCGTCTTGCTTGATAATGAAGAAGAGATAATATTCCAACATTGTATACAAACGATATTATCTCTTTTACATATGTTATCATTGTAGCGTTGTGTGCAAGACTGTACTAGAGACTAAAGATATCATTGAATACAAATAATGTTATCTTTTTTCTCAATATGTTTTGCTATGGATACTTAACTCGCGCTCTGAACCGAGCGTACTCAGATCGTTCTGATGTAATAATGAAACACAATTGAGCACATAGCTGTCATTTTTAATAAATATATGTACAAATAGAATATTTATTAATTGTTATTCATTAAATCGAATAACCTTCAGTTCCACAACAACAGGTTCATCCGCCATTTCAACTATTTTGTTTATCCTGTTATTTTTTCTGTCAAATGTGACGGTAAGTGTGTAATCAGCTTTTAGTTCAGAGCAGAACCTGAAAAAGTTTGTGTTTCTTTTTTAGCTCAGACACATCATAGCTCAAAATTTGTGTTTCTTTTTTCGTTCAGAGCATGAGCAGAGCGCGCTCTTTGAGCTCGGGATAAATTAACTGAGCAGGCTGAGTAATTGAGTAATCACTCGAGAATTTCATTACTATTAGGTAGGTAAACGGAAAAATTACTCACGAGATCAATTTTGCCAATTCTCTGATAAATCACGTTAGCTGTAAGTTTCTACTGCTTTAAACCTCCCCTTTTTCATTTTTTACATTATACATTTATAATAATCATTGATTTTTTTTAATTTTCAGTACTCAGAAATGGAATTTGAAAATGAGAATACTTTTGATGAATTTACAACTACAATTGACAGATTGGACTTAGAGAAAGAAAAAGGTAACTCTAGAGCACATTTGTTACAGTTATTTCTGTCAAAACATATTGAACCAGTATATCAACTCACAATGAAATCATTTATGCAAATCAGCAAATGAACACTCTCAGGGAATGATACCTCATGAGAAAACTAGGTATACCAACCCAGCCGATTGTAAGGCTTGTAAACTTTGAAACACTTAATTGTAATTGGAATGTGGTTCTGTAACTTGTTGTTACGTATAATATTTGCTGGTGAATTTTGAATGCCCGCGAAATTGCAAGCTCGATCGGTTCTTCAGTGAAGATCATTTCAAGTGGGTACACAAAATTTTAACTGCATTTTAAAGGAGGGTAGAAAAAATATCTGATTTCGAAAGGTTTTATGAATGACCTATTTGAATCGCATTAATTTGAATGTTAAATGTATGATTAAAAGCAGTGACACACAGCCTTTGTTCCTTTCGTTATTTCTTAAATTTACATTTGAGTATTTGTGTCGAAAAGGGTGAACTATACAGCAATCTTAGCTTGCAGATTAAGAGTTAGTTCTGTACTAAGATTATTGTAAAATATGGGACTCTATTCATAATGTTTAACCTTGGCCTTCTGATCATAAATATGTTTCTTTTTTTCTA
Organism: Cheilosia vulpina; assembly: GCA_916610125.1. NCBI lineage: Eukaryota > Metazoa > Arthropoda > Insecta > Diptera > Syrphidae > Cheilosia > Cheilosia vulpina. The sequence goes on from OU744277.1 coordinate 63,324,955, forward strand.
ACACTTTGGCGCTTTGTCATTAGTTAAAAGGACTACAAATAGATTTTTAGTCCATCTATACGAAGCATAACGTTTCGGGTCATAGATTCCCAATCTCAAAAAGAAAATAGGTTGCCTACACTTCTTTCTCAAAACAGTCTTTGTAATTTTTTTTTTAATGATTGCAAGGTTTTGATTCCTTACTGCGGTGGTACCTACATGCTTCTCTCTTAAGCATTAGCAAATACATATTTAAAACCTCCCAGAACTATTCCTTTGTAATCTGTGTTTTTCATTTCAGACTTACCAGCACTTACATGTGTTGATCTCTTTCCGGATCCACCACACATGATTTCTGCACCAGACCAACATCAGCAGGATGACAGCTTAGCCGACGAAGACGACTTCGTTGGCTTTAAATTGTCTGAAACCAAAACGGAAGAGGAAGTTAAGCCTGAAAACTTCAATGTTGATTCAAGTTCAATCTCCAAATCATTCAAGATTGACAGCAAATTAGTGAGATCAAAAACGTACATTGTTCCCCAAGCAGAGACTTCAATTAATCATCTTAATCAAAACCTTCCAAGCAGCCAATTAAAAATTGCTTCAATCACTACTGTTTCTATTGGTAGTAGTCCACCAGTCTCGCCAGCTTCTTATTTCTCATCTGCCGAAAGCGTAGCGTCGTCTGCATCCTCGTCGAAAAAGTCGAAAAAACGGTACTGTCGAGAATGTAATATTCACTTTCGAAAAACACGAGAGTTGCATCAACATCTTAAGACACACATCCGAATGCCTGACATTCGAGTGGAGCGGCTTAGCGATGAGAACGATAAGGTCAAGGAATACCTAAGTTCGATCAGTCCTAAACGCAGCCCAACGCATGGTAGCCTCAAGCTGAAGTTAAAAGTACTGGGTTCGCAAAATTTCGAAGTGGTGTCGAGTGAAAATGACGAAAAACCAGTCGAGGAGCCCGAGCAGGGTCGTATACGGGTTTTGAAGGCAGCGGACATAAGATGCAAACCAGAACTTGACGAGAACGTGCCCCTCGATCCGTATTCGCGAGACATGTGCCCGAAGCTCCCGAATGCAATTGTACCCCCCGAGAGTAGATATTTCGAGTGTCCAACATTCGACGGACTTGATAATTTCTCCGATGAAATGCTGAATACAGGCGAAGCCACAGAGGATCTCTTAAAGAAATTACTGGAAAACAATAAGGAACCACAGTCGTTCCAAAGAGAACCAGACTGGTCGGCCAATGCCAACGAGTTCATATCTATAGACAGTCTGGCAGCACGATGTAACGTCTGTCATACGAATTTTTCCCACCCGAAGTATTTGTACGAGCACAAGCAAATCACAGGTCATGATTTTCCGAACAGGATGGGACCCATTCCTACCTCACAGCCCAATTATGGACATCAACCGCAGAACAACTTCATGCAAGCGCCTCAAAACATGCCTCCGTTGTATCAGATGGCACAAATGCGGGGAAACTTTCCCGCTTACGGGCCGAGAATGAATTCAAGGCCGATTCTGCATCAGTATCACCAGCAACAGCCATCTCCTCCGCCAGGATTTCATCCGTCACAGTGTATGATGACACGTACTCCACCGCCGCTATACCGGGTTAATGGAAATCCAGCAAACTTCCCGCCACAAAACCGATTCCTCGAGAAGCGGAATATGGACATGTACGGACCTAGCCATTTCATAGGACAACCTCAACAAATGAATGATATGATGCGTCAGCCTATATTTCTAAAGTCACGCTTGCAAAAGGCAATTCGAGGACGATCGCAGGGGCCGACCAATGAAATGCCCACTTCGCCCGTGCCCGGGATTCTCACTCAACAAACCGCCATACGGCCCAGATTCCTGGGACCAAATCACCAAATGCTTGGTCAGATGCAGTTTCAAAGAACTTCCGCACAAAGCCCACCAAAACCAGGTGAGCCTCCACTCAAAAAAATCAAAATCGAACCAGGACAGAATCAGTTTTCTGCGCCGTCACCGAATGGCATTAGTTCTCCGGGAATACGAAACTCGCCTGGAATTCCAGTCATCCACAGCGTGCACAGTGGAGTTAACGCAAACTTCCCCCAAATGGGAAACAAGCCTAAAGCATCGTCTCCAAGTGTTGGCGATCAAGGAAACCTAACGCCCAAGGGTGTGGTTAAGAATCCAAAAGACGTCGCCAACATGCTGGCAAACAGAGGCATCACAGTAACGCACAAGGGAAAGACCTCTTTTGTATCGCTGGCAAACAAAGGTGGCAACGCCGCAAACAACTCAGCTCAAGAGGCTGTGCAGAAACTTCAAGCGAACAACTCAGTAAGCATTATTTCTAAGAAGAAGCCTTCCGAGATCCACATTACAAAGCTGCCCCCTCCAAATTCCCTAGAAGGTGGTAATCGTATAGCAACGAAATTTCTCTCTTGTCCCGTGATAACATGTAAAGAAAAGTTCCTCACCAACGAAGGTGTGAATAGACACGCTTTCCGATGGCATGGCATACCTATGCCCAATCCAGATCGACTGCAGAAACGTATAATTCGATGTAGGCTTTGCCATCACATCTGCTCGTCACATGAGATTTTACAAGAACATATTCGGCGCGAGCATGAGCCGAGCATTAATGAAATTGGTATACCCATAGTAGACTTGCGAAACGATGAAGTAAAGAGAAAACTCGCCGGATTGGGCATCTTCAACTATGTACCACTAACTGCAGCAGGAGCGAGCACGAGCTCGTTGGCGTTTCCGGTAGTATCTGTACAAGGAGCAGCGAATCCTAGTATTTGTAATCTTTTGGGATTGGGTGCCAGTTCAGTACTCTCGCTTGGGCCTGTGAAATCAATAACAATAAGAAAACAAAGTAGTACTAATGAAAATAAATAAACAAAATACTCGTAAATAGCAATAATTTTACTGTTTAAACTGTAAGTTTTTCTATTTATAAAAATAAAATGATAGTTATACAAGTTATGTAAAAAGAGTTTTTTTGTGTTTTATTAGAAAAAATGTGATAAGTACGTCGAATTACTGGATCTCGCAAGTATCTAAACATAAAAGTCTTGCGATTTTATACTGAACATAGCTAAAGAGATACCGCAAATGGGACGCACGCATGAATTGAAGACGAAGATCAGAGATGAATGAATGAATGTATTCCATTATCTTTGACGAAGATGTTCAAATACAAGCCTAAAGGCCGGTACGCAGATGTTCCGGAACGAAACAAAAATGCCTTTTCGTTTTGCAGTACGCTGCTGCTGCGAAATGATGGCGGAAAATTGGGTAGTTGTAGTAGATTGCTTGGTACAATTCTCCACTCTCTTTTCGCTCACGTTTATTGTCCGGGACAATATTTGCATGCGAAAATTTGACATTTGTACTGCAGTGCTACCAGGTTTTATAAGATGTATGGAGCCAAATTTAAAAAATATCCAAGCACAAATACAAGGATTAAAAGTGCTCATTTTTTTGCAATTCTTTAGGCACAATTATTCTGATTATTATAATTATTTTCATTATTTTTAAAAACGACAATATTAAATTAAAAAAAAAAAACACAACACTCATAATTGAGAGACTTTTCTAGTTCCATTTTTCAATGTTTTTTTTTTTAATTTAATATTGTCGTCTTGTAATCAGAAAAATTGTGCCTAAAGAATTGCAAAAAATGTGCACTTTTGATATTTGTATTTGTGTTTGGCAATGTTTAGCTCCAAAATTTTTGAAATTTGGCTCCATACCTCTTCTAAAACCTGGTAACACTGCGGGAAATTTTTTCAACTGCAAAGAAAGGCCTCTTGCATCGGGTGAATCTTTTTTTGTTAATTATTTATTTACAAATGTTTAGAAATCGGAATTCAAATTTCGAGTGATTTAATTTAATGTTTAACCAAAGAATGGGAGACGCGTAGAAAAGGGTTGAATGATACATATATACCAATTGCACGAATATCTACAAAAAAAAATACCAAGTTACGTTTTAATATTCGATTAGGCACACGAAATCTAAAATCTGAGGTCGAATCTGAAGAAGTACAATCGAATTCCACATTAGTAACTGTTCACTACTTTAAACTTATCAGAAACAACTAAATGGCTGTTATAAAGTTGGGTTTTTTAGTTTGTTAAGGAACTGATTTTATGTTCTTATATTTTCTGATAGCATTACTTTAAATATGAACGCATTTTCATTTGTCACAAATGTACTGAAATATTACTTACAAAACTAGGTATCTACTTACTTCAAATAACGAATTTGAACAGTATAAGAGAGCTAGGATCACTGGATTTTTGATTTGCTGAATAAACCAATCTAACTGCTTGGTAAAGCATCTTCTGTAACTCTGCGGAATGCTGGCGTCAGCTGATAAAACTGACAGTTTAGTTTTTGTGTGTTTTTCTCATAAACAGGAAAAAATGGCTACTCCGCTGGAAAATCTTGAAACTCAACTCGAAAGATTTATTGAAAATGTTCGTCAAATACGAATAATTGTAAGCGATTTTCAGCCACAAGGACAAAATGTATTGAATCAAAAAATGTAAGTAGAAATGGAAACACATTGTTCATTTCCCTACTCAACCAACAAAATATCCCAATTACAACTTTACTTTCGTTTCAGACAATACATGGTGACTGGTCTACAGGAAATCGACAAATTGAAGAATCAAGTTCAGGACATAATGGTCCCATTTGAGGTATTTGATTATATCGATCAGGATAGGAATCCCCAGCTCTACACCAAGGATTGTGTTGAAAAGGCATTGGCCAAGAACGAGGAGGTCAAGGGAAAAATCGACGCATACCGCAAATTTAAGTCAAACATATTAGTCGAGCTATTCAAGACTTTCCCAAATGAATTAAATATGTACAGAGCTATAAGACCGGACACTTAAATAGAAATAGAAGAATATATTAAATTTGTTGTAAGAAACGCTGAGTAATGAATAACAGAATTTGTATCTATGATTGGTGAAGACGGATGAAAAGTTTGCTTAAGTGTATGATCTACTAAATATATAACAGTATCTAACTATATAATAAATAAATTGTTATGTTGCTTCTCTGTAGCTTACTGGCTAAGAAATTTCAGTGTTTTGCAAAAATGTAACTGGATGTCCTATATTGGTAGCAAGCAATAAGTTGGTTGCTTTATTTTGGAGCTGATGCTATCAAACAAGTAATCCCGAGGCTTGAAAGCAAAACTATCTTCTAGTTTTCAGTACTCAACAACCAATCTTGACCCCTTCTATGACTGGATCGCTGTGGTTTGACTTATACTCAACTGGATGTCAGTGGCGCGTCTGAAATAGCTTATAACATCTGAACTCAAACGGTAATAAATTAGAGACCGACAGGAACTCATCTATGGTCTATTGTGAAAAGACAGTGCTGTCTATGTCGAAAGCATATGGTCGTAGTAAAGCTTTTTTTATTTATTTTATTTTATTTCATATTCATATTCATCAATCAAAGAACAGGTTCTCTTATAGACTAATAGATAATAATTATTCACTACAGCTAATATATAAATATATACAAACTTCAAGTTAATCTGAGTACATTCAAAACATAAATCTTAAAGGTATCTCTAGTGCAAACTCTGAAAAAGTCTATCCTAGTGCAAACTGAATTTGCTTCTCTGATGCAACGAGAAACCGGTTCATTACGACCATAGTTAGACCTATGAAATTTTTCGTAAAAGAGAACATAATCTCTGGAATTATGAGTGGGAACACGAATATAAATTAGTGCTAGAAGTTGTGCACATTTAATATGATAAGTAAGAATATCTCTAATGAACATTATCGCAAAATAAGCACGTCGATTTGCCAAACTCTGCATTCCAAATAATAGACATCTTGTATCGTAAGATGGGATAACAGTACCCCAATGAAGTTTATAATACATAAATCTTGAAATATTTTTTTGGATTTTTTCGATTCTTACACACGAGTTATTGTAGTAAGGGTTCCAAACTGTGTTGCAGTATTCTAGCAAAGATCGAACGAGAGAGATAAAGAGAGTCTTTATAGTGTACGGATCTGTAAATTCCTTACTATTTCTTTTGATGAATCCTAACATTTGGTTCGATTTGTTTATAATGTAGTCGATATGAGGAAGAAAAGAGAGTTTAGTATCAAGGATAACACCTAAATCTTTCTTCTGTGCTACTCTATCCAGAGAAGAAGTATCAATATGATAATCGTACAATATCGGAGAAATTTTTCGAAAAAAAGACATGACTTGGCATTTAGAAATATTAAGATGTAGGAAGTTTATATTACACCATTCTGTCAAATTATTCAAGTCATCATTTAACAAAACACAATCATCCAAGCATTTTATACTACGATATAGTTTAAGGTCGTCTGCAAAAAGGAGACACTGAGAATTTTTAAAGAATTTAGGAATATCGTTAACAAAAAGCAGGAACATTAATGGGCCTAAATGGCTACCCTGAGGGACACCGGATGGAACCAATATAGGATTAGAATGATGATCGTCAATCTTAACCACTTGAACTCTCGATGTTAAATAAGATTTCATCCAATCAAGAAACTTGGAATGAAAACCTAGTTGCAACAGTTTGTATAAAAGAATATGATGATTAACACGGTCAAATGCTTTTGCAAAATCAGTGAAAATTATATCAGTTTGACGATAAGATTCAAAATTATTAACGATATAATTCGTCAATAATGTAAGATTAGTGGATGTAGATCTTCCAGAAATAAAGCCGTGTTGGAAATCGGATATAAAATCTTTTAATTGAAAAGTAAGCTTTTCACAAACCATTTTCTCAAATAATTTAGGAAGAGCAGATATTTTGCAGATTGGTCTATAATTTGTTATTTCTTGTTTAGATCCAGATTTAAAAATAGGTGTAATATAAGACAATTTCCAACAATCTAAAAATTCACCTTTTGCAAGCGATAGGTTGAAAATAGACGATAAAGGAATGGCCAAAGAAGACGCACATTTAAGCAATAAAATTTGTGGGATCCTATCAGGACCTCCCTTATTGTTGGCATCTAAACCTAATAAGGCTGATTCTACTTCAGACGTTGACAAGACCATAGACCCAATATTAACGATGGTAGAAACTTTTGGAGAATTTACATTCAATGGAGTGTTTGTGGAGTAGACAGACTGAAAATAAAGAGCAAAGAAGTTACAAATTTCTTGCACATCACTCGTTGATTTGTCCAAATACTTCATACAGCCTGGATACCCATTACTTTTACGCTTAGTGTTAATATAATTCCAAAAATTGTCACTCTTGTATTTAATATTTGATTCAATAGTGAATAAGTAAGCCCGATATAAAAACTTATTAAGTGTATCGAATTCTTTCTGAATTGCCAAATACCTGGACCGCAAATGAGCATCATCTCTGTTAGTTTTTAATAATTTAAAGGATTTATTTTTCCTATTTTTAAGGTTTATAAGTCTCTTGTTGAACCATGTAGGATTACTCCTAGATTTGGCTTTCATATTTGGAACAAATCTACGTACAGCCTCATTGATAATAGATAGTAGAGTATCATTAGCGTTATTTAATTCTGTTTTAGATAAAATCGATTCCCACGGAATAGATACAAAGTAATCATTCATTGCATCAAAGTTAGCCTTATTATAATTAGGTACAAAAGTATTATCATTTTGAACATTTTTCATATATGTATAAAAACATAAGTTTCCTTCTAATGCTATATGATGTATAGAGTTATCAACAATAGGAGTATCAGATTTTTCAACATATATATTAAATTCCTTATCCACAAAAATAAGGTCAAGAATTCGACCTAAGCTGTTAAAATTATAATTGATTTGAATCAAGTCAAACTGGCTAAAGAAGTCAATTAAATTCATCTCAGTTTCAGAAGTTACATCAAATGGAACTAAATAATTATCATCTGAATCCAATAACCACTTAATATTTCCTAGATTAAAATCACCGATACAAATAATATGTTGCGATGGATTTAAGTTTTCGAGAATAGATTTACAGTTTTGGAGAAATATATTATAACATTCACAAGAACTCCTAGGAGGTATATAGTTGATAATGATAAATAATTCAATATTTCCATTTATCGTCAACGAAACAATCAGTTGATCAATATCATAATTAGTTGTAGATAGAATATTTGAGTTTAGTTGTACTTCTCTACATGACAAGGACGAACGAATGGCGATAATAACACCACCCCCTCTGTCCATACCAGTAGATAAGTAAGATCTATCTTTTCTAAATACAGTGTAATCTGAGTTAAATAATTCGGATGTTAATTGGTTTTCTGTTAACCAAGTTTCAGCTAACAATATAATATCATATGAACAAGATGCTAAAGTAAGATACAATGATTCTAGCTTGGTTCTTATACCTCCTACATTTTGGTAATAAAATGATAAATTGCTTGTTGGAGCAGCAGCGTTGAATTCATTTAAAGATGACTTTGAAGGTCCGGGGACGGTTGTTTGTTCATAGTTTATTACGTCAAATTCGTAAGATGGTTTGCATCGTCGTTTTTTGGATGATTAATGAACTTTTTCACTTTAACGAACATAGGCCATATAGAAGAGTCACTCATGAGTTTATTATAGCAATCAGAGGGGACACTCAGTTTAAAATTCACATGAGAAACATCGCTTAAGGGTAATCCTTTTTTAATAAGTTTAAAACATTTAAAATAGTTTTTGGGAATATTAGACTGAGCGGATATATGATTAATTAAGTCTTCAGGTTTGGTATCTACGTTAAATTTCGAAATGTGTAACCAAACGGAGGATGTCAACGCATTTAAATCACTGATTCCACTACCCATTAAGCAATCATTTCGATGTTTATTAATTCTTTTTTGTCTCTTAGAATTTAGATTATCAAATAGAGAATTTTCACAGTCAGTGTTCATGTTGATGTTAACATCATTATTATTCGAGAGATCGTTTGGCGGTGGAGAAGGGATAGGGTTAAGAATAATGGAATTCCCAAACACAACATTAACACCTTTACCAACAGCACCATCAGAATCAGCAGCAGGGTCATCGACAGCATTGTCAACGAGACAATCATCAACAGCATGATCGCCAACAACAACATCGACAGCGGCAGCAGCGTGGGGTGCATCGCCATCAGCAATGATCGTCGCAGCGGCAACAAAACTGATATCGGCAACCTTATTAGCACCAACAACATCCAACTCAATATTTCGGTTTTCTTTTTCGCCATTCTTTCTATCGTCACTGAATTTATGTTTGTTAATAAGTGCAGGAGATGAGACGTGGGCGGCTGTGTTAGCAAAAACCGGTTTGTTTGCGTAGTTCCCATTTAAACTCTTGTTCTTGTTCATACCAGTGGACGGTGGACGAGAGTTTGGAGTCAGAGCAGTTGATTTAGATATGGATGAGAGAGATTTTCCTTTGTACAAGGAGGGAGCAGGGGGACACTTTTTATTTTGGCTATTATTAGTCGTAAGGTCAATAACCGATTCTTTGGTCATACTTCTTGTAGACACACCCACTGCACTGTTTAAATTGCACAAATAGGGAAAATCATTCTTTAGGCAGTTTAGATTTAAGAGTACACCATGCACTAAATTATCAATATTAACTATATAGTCATTTAGCACATTAGTAAGACATTTATCACATTTGATAAAGAAGTTTTTTTTGGATTTAATGGAGTTAAAATCGGTTTTCTTAATTTTTGCACAAGTAAAATGCAATAAAGAATTGCAGACACCACACGAAAAATAATCGATGGGTTCAACTTTATTACATAAAGCACAACTAGGCATATTGAGAAGAAAAAAAAAAAAAAGCAAAAAAAAAAAAAAAAAAAAAGAAAAAAAAAAAAGAAAAAAAAAAAAAAGAAAAGCTTGAGGGCTCTTTAAAAACAAATGGATTCAATAGACATCAAACTTATGATGGCAATGGGATACCTTCCCTTGCGTCAACATGCGCAATAGGGGCTGCTCGCTAATAAGAAGTGACAATCGTAGACAAAAATCATACTGTATGATTTGTCTATGGTGACAATCTTAAGCTCATGGATTGACGTGACTGGCCTAAATTTGGCCTCTGCATCCATTAAATTATAATGGAAGCTAAAAGTTATACAAAAACGGTTCAGATCTGGGCTGCATTCGAAGATGAGCAAATACTTTGCCGAATGCTCAAATAGGTGTTTAATAAAACAGCTTAACGACCAATATTATCTGCTTATTTACTTTTTGGTATAAATATAGATAATAATGCAAAAAAAGTAAATAGAATCGAACTGCATCAAAACATTAACTGCGACGTAGGGCTTTACTAATAATCATATTGAACTTCCCCACTAAACATTTTGTAGGTCACAATATGCAATTTTGTACGGAAAATTTCTTCATTGTGAGTCCGAAAAAATTAGCCTGGACATTAAAAAGTGTTATTAGTATCGGGGATAGTTTTAATCAATTGAATGACACTACTCTTCGCAGGCTTAAAAAAGAAGGACCTTTTTAAGAATGAAGATAACTTTTAGCCTATTGTAGCAATGAACAAAATTTCGTTTCCAAAACTAACAGATTTTTCAGAAGTTTTCCTTTCAATTCAGAGATGTCACTAGCAACGCCAAATAGGAATCCAATTGACAGATTGCATCAGCTGGCTCTGACATTCAGTCTCTCGTTTTAACCTAATCGCACGTGCAACTTTGCATTTCGCTGCACTTTGCATTTAAAAAAGTATTTTTCGGCTTACATTCCTTTCTAATGCGATATTAAATAAAAGAAAAATGTCACACACGCTCGACAATTACTTGATCAAATATGCTCTGTACGGCGTGTCCGCGATTGTTCTCTCGGAAATTGGCTATCGTTACTTCAACCGGTGGGCGAAGCGCTATTCTGAAGTCCGTGCAATTAAAACCGATAGCGAAATCGCCGATGTCATATGGATAAATGAATTAACCCAAGAATGCGCCTTTAAAAGTCCCAAAAAATCAGAAAAATTCAAACACGACGACAAGAATTGTCTCAATAAATTCTGTTTAACTCGCAATATCGGGAAACTCGTCACTCTAATTGACAACGCGAAATATTCCATTGATCTGTCGATGTACATATTCACGTCGTACGAATTGTACCATGCCTTACTTCGGGCGTACAAAAGGGGTCTCGAAATTCGTATAATAAGTGACCAAGAGATGGTCTATTCGTCGGGATCGCAAATAACAAATCTAACCGAGTTCGGTGAGTACATACTGTGCATGGCAACATGCTTGTTTCTATGAAAATTGCAAATTATGCCTGGCTATTGTTTAATTGCAAATACTAATGAACGTGCATCAATGCAAAATTTCTAATCATCGGACACGTATCAAATTTTTTGTCGTTTTTACATATGATTTAAATTTTGCAGGAATAGCAGATGGGGATCGCTCAACCATGCGGTTTCCATTTATTTCAAACGAGTACCTATATTGCAAGAGTAATTTCAGCACCTTGCGTCATCGTACTTGCGTAATGCATTCGCATTGGTCTGCTTGGAGATTGCAAAATTAATCGAGAACTTTTAACTTGTTTGCTGCCTGTATGTGGTTTGCATTAACTTATTTATCAGTGTTTGTAGTGGACATTTCGGTCGTGCTTTCTACTATATTGCTGCAATTTGCACGTAATTAAACAAACGGCATAGAATGGGTTTAACTTTTTGCAAGCTTTTTACTGTACACCCATGCACAGTTTTCGTATAGAAACAATCATATGGTATTTTTACAACGAAAACGTTGTTGGGATAATTTCTTAGGAACTTTCGTACATACAAGGTCCGTCCTGGCTGTTGTGGATTCAAACAAGTAAATCAATCCACCTCCGAGTGTCCCTACAATCCGCTTATAGGCGATACATTCACTGCAAAATCCTAAATCTTGGAACGCTAGGAATCGCGGATTATCACTCCAGAATCGGGCCCTAAGGGCGAAAATTCACGAAAATTGCGAGAAATTGCACAACCGCGATTTCCCAAGCGATAATAAATAGAATATCAATAGCAGGGAGTTGAGATTGATTGTTTTTAAAGAATTGCTACCGACGTCAGTCTAGGAGTTGGAGTCTGGAGTTGGATTCCGGATTAACGTAACTTTTACTGAAATTCCCCAGGAAAATCGTTAAATTCCTGGCGAATCGGTATTTATTTGCAATTTTTCCTTAGCATATACATACACCAATTATATTGAATCAAAGTGTTGGTTCTTTCTGTACTTGCTTGCGATTTATTTCGTTTGGTTGTTGTCTGCGATGTCGATAAGTGTATGACACTTTCAGTTTGGTTGCGAGACTTACTGAAGGATTTTCCAATAAGAGATGTATTTTAGTATTCAAAGAAAAATGCCATTTTTTGAGATAAATGATCGGATGTTTATTTCATAATAAAGAGGAAGGTATGCCGTTAATAATGAAAAACAACATTAGTCAAATGGCCACCACGAGCACGCATACAGGACCATATCCTTTTCATGAAATTTTCCACAACCAAATCGCAAAATGGCTGCCCTATGTCCTCGATAGCCTCACGAATTTTATCTTTGAGGTATGGAATCGACGCTGGGCTGTTGGCGTAGACCTTATCTTTCTCGTGGCCCCAAAGGAAGAAGTCGCAAGGTGTTAAATCACAAGATCTCGGTGGCCAATTGTGATAACCTCTTCGAGAGATAACACGGTCCGAAAACTTTTCCCGTAAAAGATCAATGATTTCGCTGCTTGTGTTTTTACTCCATTTTTGTAGTGAATTTTAATAATTTCAATGCGTTGTTTAAGCGTGTGTCGTTCCATTTTTAGTAATGGCGTAGTTCCTACTTGTCAAATGTCAAAGAATAAAAGCTTCAAAAGTGACAGCTACCGAAATAGGGGGTCATTCACAATAACACATCTTATTGGAAAAGCCTTTAGAACCAACAACCATTCTGAATTATTACAATTGGGTTTTGAACATTTTAATTTTCTTTTTGTAGCATTGCAAAATTTCAAAATACTGAAATTAAAACGACCCTGTCTGTCATCACAAAATTAAACGTTTCCTTAAGTATATATTTTTTTTATTTGGACTAAAGTTTATGCTGTCAAAAGGCAGTAAATAGATACGAACTGCTAGAGGAGACGGATATTGAAAAACTATTTTAAGTCATGACGATTTTCAATTCCATTTCATTAGGGAAACAATGGGCTGGTGTACTAAGCGTTTTCGCAACTGAATTAAAGAAATAAATAAAGCACCACACTACTATCACTAGACTCTGCTTAGTATGAAGAACTAGTGAAGTAGTTGGATCTAAGCTCTTGGTACCTAATTCTTTCTTTGTCTCTTGGCCAAGCTATGTCGACGGTAACATTCGTTAGTAATCACGGTTGGTATATCTCTGGCGTTACAATTGGTTAGCAGAGTAAAAGTTGGAACCTTAAAAACCAGGGGCAATGGTTCCCGTTCAATAATATTGATCAATTACATAGAATACTTGTTAACAGATGACCTACATTATAATAATAAGAAAGAAAGGACATAAACCATCTTCTGAATTATTTATTTTTATTCATTTTTTAGCTATACCCGTTCGGTATCCGAGGGCGGTAAACATGCTAATGCATCATAAATTCTGTATACTAGACGGTCCGACTCGGTCGCGCGCGGTATCGGAGTCGCGAAACCAATCCTACAAGCAAATTCAAGGAATTCTCTTCAGTGGGTCCCTCAACTGGACACATCAGGTTTGTGCCTACTTGCCAAAATTACAACTACCTTCTATACCAATGTTAATGTGTACTCTATTATTTCAGGGATTCAATTCGAATTTTGAAAACTTGATAATAACATCAAACGTCAAGTTGGTTGCAAAATTTGAAGAAGAATTTCTGCGAATGTGGGTTTCACTCAACGACTTTGATCTCTCATCATAAAATGCACAGGAAATGTGAGTTCAGACAGAATACCTTAAAGTTGCTGAGTGCTTTATTGATTTGAATCGAACGACACACGTTAATGCAGACAGACAGGTGATTATTTAGTTACTAAAACTACTAGTGAGCACTTGAAGTCAGTTTATTTTTATTTCATTTAACTTCATTTCATAACATTCTCATTTATTTTGTATAAAGTTTACGAAAGAGAGTTGCATTACTATTTTATTTACAAGTTGTTACGAGTGATAAGGCTTACTAGCCCCTTCCAAAATGGCATTAATATGAATTGTATTTTGTTGGATTACAGCTTTTTTGTTGGTTTAATAAATGTCAATACCTACTAACAGTTTTGTTTCTAAAGTTCATTTTCTTTTGCTCTTCATTAGCTTTGTCGTTGGCTATCCTTGCTTGAATTTCTATGGTTTTACTGGTTGCTAGCAGCTAATTCTGACTGCTTATAGATTAATACTGGAGTTCGTATTTTACTTAGTATATCGCTTAGCTTAGTTTTGGTACTCCCATCTTCGAACTTCTGAATAATTTGTGTTTCCAATTAATTTCTGTTTTTCGATCCCTGTTTGAAGAAGCGATGCTAGTTGTGAATATTGCCTGGGTGTATATATTTCGCAGATAATGGTCTCAAAACAATCCTTCTCTTCAAGGTTATTTGAAAAAGAATTCCCTCACCGGCGAAATTGTCTGGAAATTCCAGGCGAAAAATATCGTAGGTTTAAACGGTAGACATCGTGGCGACGGTTCTTCGTTATTTGATATAAAAATCACCGACTATTCGCCGAAACCTACACCAAACAACACAAAATGCGAACATTTAGAGAAAGTTTATGCAAATTGGGAAACGCCAAGCAAATTTACGGGGTTAATTCTGGTGGTAAATAAGACTATGATGAATATGTATCAGTGCTTTATATGGAAAGAGACTCACTTTATTTATAATAATTTCTTCCCTTTCTTGGTGTCGCACTTATTTCGTAAACTTCAAGTTGGAGACAATAGGTTGACAAGAAAAGAAAAATATCAATTTATGCCTCTTATTATTTGCAAATTAAATGTAACGGCATTCGCTGTACATTCATTATATACAAGGTGGCGCAAAAATAACCTTCCGATGTTTTTTGGCTGTAATTTAAAAAAAAAATGAAAAACTTTGATTCTTCTTGTGGATTATTTTTATTTGGTCTTTTAATTTTTTTTACATCAAGTCGAGAATATGATAACATGTAAATGGCCGCCGCCACAGTTGATTGTCATTTGAGCCCTTTTTATGGCATTTTCCATCACTTTGGCCAAAACTTTCGGTGATAGGTCCTCACATTCTTGACGGATATTGTCTTTAAGAGCTGCAAGAGTCTGAGGCTTGTTGACATAAACCCGCGACTTAAAATCTGGAGCGGTCAAATCAAATTCATAAAATGTCTACCAAAAATTTTTCAGTTGAGTTTTTTTTTTTATTAAAAACTAGCACTATTCATGTTTTTGGCTGAAGTAGTTGTTTTCAAGTGTTCTAATAAATTTTAATTGCTTTTTTTGTTGTTTTCCGCTATTAAATTAAATCTTCATGAAAAGATTGTAACTCAAAAATCATAATAATGGTAATCAATCCATTGCCGTTTTTCTATTGACATTCCCGGCGAAATATTTGCTAGCATAAAAAAGAGGCAACACGAAGCCATGTTTGAATAAGCTTCATGAGCGAAAGTGTCAAGATGTTGTTGATTTATAAATAAAAAGAACTACTTGAGTTTATCATTGAAACTTCATTTTGATTATTTTGGTGTGTTTCTTAGTTTTGAGTATTTCAATAACATATGTTTTCCCCAAAAACAACAAACGAAAACAGACACATTAATTGTAGGAACAAAAATACCTTTTTTTATTTCAACGAATGAATTTTTCACACTTATTCCATTATTTATTTATGTTTATTACATTCGCAATTTAAAATTTTGTAGAATAGAATACAAATGTTATCGTGGTGGAATAAAACAATGAATTTAAACTCTCCGAACGCATCCATCAGCTGACAGCAACTCACGAAATACACTAGACCTCAGTCAGTGTTCCTAGCACTCTCTCTTTATTTTTCCCATGAAGCGTGTTTATTGTTCCCTTTTCAGTAAACTGAAATTACCTCTATTTTTTTATGAAAAAAAAACAGGCTTTAAAAGTAAAATTTGTATTGTTCGGAAAGAAAATAACATTAAATTAATCTTCAGTATAAAAATCGCAGTTTGCTAACATTATAATCATTATTTTTGGTACTGGAAATTGTTGCTAAATTCAAATCTCCTTTTTATGCACATTTAGTGCGTTGATATTCATGGTGAAATGTAGTTTGAAAGTTTTCTTGTCAGATTGTTGATATTCCCACAATTTTGATGTTTTTCGCATGGAAATTTTACCGAAAATTGAAATTCCCACAAAAAGGTACAGATGCCACAATGTAGGAACACTGTTCAGTGTCAGTATTTTTTTTGCTGCTTCGCACGTATTCACAGACAGTAAAATAGCGTGCGGTGGGAGGGGCTTATATTGAAAAAAATCTGCGGGGTAAATCGGGGAGACGTAGGAAAGCTGTCATTTTTAGTTTATGGTTAAAGGCAGAGACAAATGATACTGAGACCCCCAACTCACAATCCTCTTGCCGCTGGGCCCCTCAGTTTTTTTTCAAATTCGCCATTTTGTTTTCCTATCGGTGTAGTGTCAATTAAGAATCCGTGTGACATGCAAAAACATACAAAAAATACAAAAATAAATGCTGCCAACCTCGGCAACCGTGGGGAAATATGATAGAATTCGGGAATACCACATTTTTACATTACTGAGTGCCATTGGTTAGTAATTATATGTTGTTAAAAGGCGAATAATTTGATTTCTTTGGTTAATAAAACTAGCTAAATGAGATGTTCTATATTCAAGAAACTTATTATGACAAATATGATTACGTATTTTCTGCTTTTGAATATCATTAACTTCGATTTCATGTGTAAATTTTTCTTAGATATCTTAAGAAAATTTGCTCAAAATGTTTGCATTTTCCTTCAACCAATCTACATTGTTCATTTTTCATTAATATTTTAAGCAATCGTACACTTACCCATGAAAGAAAATGTTATCCAAACGTAACGAATAATTTCAAATTTAACGGATAAAATTCTATGAACGCTGGCAGCAACTTTGCCCACAGCGGAAGTGGCATATGCAAGGTGCGAGTGTGTTGGTGAGTCGGAATTTTTAAAGTTACGTGACATTTGTCAATACGAATTTCTATGTAACAATACAAGCGCACTTAGCATCAGAGACAATACTGAGACCACCAACTCCGACCGATTTCCCGTTACTTAGCCTACAAGCTATATGTTTATGGGGTGGCAAATGCTAAGTGCGCTTGTATTGTTACATAGAAATTCGTATTGACAAATGTCACCTAACTTCAAAAATTCCGACTCACCAACACGCTCGCACCTTGCATATGCCACTTCCGCTGTGGGCAAAGTTGCTGCCAGCGTTCATAGAATTTTATCCGTTAAATTTGAAATTATTCGTTACGTTTGGATAATATTTTCTTTCATGGGTAAGTGTACATTTGCTTAAAATATTAATGAAAAATTAACAATGTAGATTGGTTGAAGGAAAATGCAAACATTTTGAGCAAATTTTCTTAAGTTATCTAAGAAAAATTTACGCATGAAATCGAAGTTAAAGGTATTTAAAAGCAGAAAATACGTAACCATATTTGTCATAATAAGTTTCTTGAATATAGAACATCTCATTTAGCTAGTTTTATTAACCAAAGAAATCAAATTATTCGCCTTTTAACAATATATAATAACTAACCAATGGCATTCAGTAATGTAAAAATGTGGTATTCCCGAACTCTAGCACATTTCCCCACGGTTGCCGAGGTTGGCAACATTTATTTTTGTATTTTTTGTATGTTCTTGCATGTCACACGGATTCTTAATTGACATAACACCAATAGGAAAACAAAATGGCGAATTTGAAAAAAAACTGAGGGGCCCAGCGGCAAGAGGATTGTGAGTTGGGGGTCTCAGTATCATTTGTCTCTGCTTAGCATTTGCCACCCCATAAAAATATAGCTTGTAGGCTAAGTAACGGGAAATCGGTCGGAGTTGGTGGTCTCAGTATTGTCTCTGGTTAAAGGTTTGATTTTCAATGTGGGAATATGACTTATGTGTTTTTTCCTGAGCAATAAAACAGTAACCATAAGATATATTTGAATGAAATAAATTTGACATATAGAACAGGATACTGTGCATTCGATCCTAACATTAACTCAATTTTGACATAAGTCGACTGATATATACGCGATGGCATCTTGGATTGATGGGCTCGTTTCGGATGAACTACCATGGTAGGAGCTAATAGATACCACGCTTATCCCATTGGGTACATCGTGTCCGTATGGCTTGAAACAATATAAAAATACTGAAAGTTTTCACAAGGGAATCTCTAATTTGCTAAAAACAAAAACCGTTTACAAACAGTCTTTAGTGACTCCAAGTGAAGACTGTCTTATTTACTATAACAAATTCTCACATAACTCATAGCACGTTTACCTATAAATTTACAATAACTCCTCTGAGTATCTATTCAAGCCAAACTAATTTAACTTTGATTCAAAAGAACGCATCATTGTTACTGATAAGTTGAGTAACTATATAAAAATTATGGAAATGTGGCTTTTGTATTTTTGAATTTAATTAAAGTTCGCATCCGTGATGAATACTTTATTTTCTTTTTTAGCCTTTTTGACTGTCAATTATCGAAATGTTATTTATGACATACATAAAAGAGAGAAAGAGTGAGATGCTTGTTCCCAGCTAATATCTATTGTTCATTGCGCTGAGTTATGAGAAATTTTAGCTAGACATCTTTCATCTATTGTTTATGCATAGAATCAGATTGTTGCTCTCATCAGATGACATCCACTTTACAGTGATTTACACAAACTTTATACCTTTAAGAAAGGTCGTTGTCGGCATTCTGCAAGGTCACTTTATTTCTATAACGTATCTGTATAGAGATATTCTCAAGGGTTTTTTTTTTTTAAATTTAGGACAAATGACTGTCGACTGGTAGAGGGTGTTCCTTGCCCCGCAGTTGGGATATTACCTGTTTCGATGGTACATTGAAAATCAGTATTGTATTAACAGAATGGAAACTAGGGTGGTTTCGAAAAATTGAAAATGCACGCCATAAATCAAACTGTTTACTGTCACATGCCGTATGCCGTTCTTAATATGAATCGTTTCAGTCCGTATTTTTTTTTTTTGTTGTATCAAGATCGGTTCCTATTTTCTCTATTATTTGTCATTTTTCTACGACTTTCAATATTCCCACATTGCAGTCGGCTTAAGGGATGTATTTGCAGTATAATTTCCATAATGTCGTTGAATGGACTTTCACTAGTAACAAATTTCTTGCTTTCGATTTTCTCATATTCGTGGGACCAAAAACGGATCTTGCATCAAATATCGAACTTAAAAAACATCGAATATTATATGCATTGACAAAGGTGATGACAACACGGACTAACATTTGACCACTTTTGTCACGTTTACATTGTACATTCCTAAAAACACGGAAGAGTTAGTGTCACATTTGCATGCCGCTATAATTTATTAAATATAGCGCCACCATGGGCTTTGATACATTCTACGCACGTATACAATACAACAAAAAATATATTTCGGTGATGTTGTAGGCTTATCCGCATGTGGCATCTGATTAGAATTTTTTTTTATTCGGAATCAACCTTGTTCCTTTTGTAATGTTGTTATATATAAAGAAATACCTCTTACTTAGGCGTTTCTGTCATTGATGGACCAGGGCATTAGCCAATACAAATATTCAGTGAGATCGGTCTTTGTCTAACTGCCTCCAGTTGCACAGTCGAATCTTAGGTGGGGTCTTACTCGGATGCTTTGCCTTCTTCTGTTATCCACAAATATTAAGCTCACTCAAACGAATGGTTGAGTGAAGCTAGGTCTAAGGTCCTTATCGAAATGTTGCTCAAACTAGAAGTAAATTGAGTTTCGTTATTTGTATCTAATTCAAATGCAATAACATAAAATTGAAACAAAACGAAAGAAAAAAATATTCCAACATGCAATTATGAGTTCTTGCTGTGATGTGTCTTTTATTCAAGCGTCAATCTAAAATGTCTATAGTAATAGAAGTGAAAATGTCATGTAAACTCTTTTGACAACCCTCATCTTAGCAGAGAAATGCAGTTCGTCCCCAGTTTTTAAATTTCAATTAACCATCTAATGTTATCTTAACAAACTCATTGCATATATGAAGCAATTACAACAATTTATCCGTCCCGACGCGTATTATAGGGGCAGTATTTTATTATTCAATAAAATGTATACCTTTTAGAAAGTGCATGTGAGAAATGCAATTAAAAAGAAAAATTGTATAGGTATCTTTTATTACGACCGGAAAATAATATCAAAGAGTATTCCTTGTGCGGTTTGATAATAACGTCATTAGGTACTACCAGTACTGTCATGTAGGTTAGCTACCACCATATAGCAAAATGGTTGTTTCACGATGGTTATGCTTATGGCACTAATGTGGTATTCGATTCGGCGCTCTACGAGCATTTTTTATGTTAGTTTGGTTCAAAAAAAAAAAAAACAATCTTTTCCAGACTTCAGAGCACTTTTGCGAATCTGGATTTTTTCTCAGATTTACCAATACAAGTATGTTTGAGTTTGACAACTAGTAGGAGTTTGTTTACGTTTTCGTGAAATTTTTCAATAGCAAAGAAATGCATTGCATCGGGATGATCTATTTTTGTTAAATATTTATGTACAAATGTTTAGAAATCAATATGGGCGCAAATTTAGAATATTTTAATATAAAGTTTAACCAGTGAATGCAAAACGCTTAGTGTCGACACTAAACACACCGTTTTTATAGGCTCTGCCGCATAAATCCGGCTGAGTTAGATCGATGGCATAGTTTATGTTGTTTTAATGGCGTCACTAGATTGCGGCTAATTGGCATAGATCTGCGACCCCACAAGAAAAAATCTTGCGAGGCCAATCGCACGACTTTGGTGGCCAATTAAGGTCAACTCAACGAGAGACATACCCTCTAAACAGTAACTTTTTGTGGATGCATTGCTAGGCGGTGAGCCAATGAACCTAGTGTGGGTTGGCGTTGTCCGATATACATATGTCAATTTTGCTTGTTATCGTAGCCATTCATCCAAAAATGAGCTTCGTCACTAACCATGATTTTTTCGGCCAAAATTTGGGTCATCTTACAAACGCTCCGGAGCCCAGTCAGCGAACAAACGTCGGTATTTATGGTCATTAAGAAGTCTGTGAAAGGCGGACTGCTTGTATTGACGACGAGAAATTGACTTGAATTGAATTGTTAACTTTCACGGACCGCGACAGTGTTTTCGACCGATTTGACGTTTCTTTGACGGACGGATGTTGTTGTTAGTTGTTTCGAATTCGGAGAGTTATGTCGTTTTCCATTGGGGCAAAAAATTAATCTTTTTTTTGATTCGGATCACTTTTTGCAAATCTCGATATTTTTTCAGATTTACACATACTACCATAAATACAGCACACTTGTTTTACATCATTTATGTCGTTTTCCATTGGGACCACCAAAAATCTTTTTCAGATCTCATATTTCATGCGGCTCATGGAACATGCAATGAAATTGATCTGCTTTTGTAAATGGATTAGTGCGTTATTTGACAACAAAATCAGCTGTTCAAATTGTATTTGCTTTTTGTAAAATCAATCATGGAAATCGGCTTGAAAAATGTTTCCTCTGTTGTAGATACAAATGGAGTAGTTTCGGTGATTCGTAGTTTCCAGATGATGAGGAAAACAATGAAGATAATAATTCCGCCAAAACTATGTCCATTGCTGTCTATGTATTTCTTTATTTTGGTTTTCACGAAACTTTGCACATTTGTTTCAAAACAAACTTCTTCAAATGACGTAAAACAGCTGTGCTGTATTTGTGGTAGTATGTGAAAATCTGAAAAAATATCGAGATTTGCAAAAAGTGATCCGAATCAAAAAAAAGATTGATTTTTTTTCCCAATGGAACGCGAAATGTGATTTAGATCAAAAAAAAAGATTGATTTTTTGTCCCAATGGAAAACGCCACGGCTTCATTCGCAACTTTTGCACTGACGAACAATCATTTTAATATTTTGAATAAAGTTTAATAAATTTAAATAAATAAAATTTGGACGTGCTGTTCAATCGTGCAACTTGTCATGGTGATTTGGAGTTGGAATCAGTGACTGAACAATCAACACCAGGCTAGACAGATGCCACCAAACCAATATGGTCGCCACAGACTGCCAAGTTACAACATTGAGCCTTCCCAATTGAAAAATCCCTTTAGTTTTCCATTGGGCAAAAAAGCAAAGGTTTTGGGCGTTTTTTCACCATTTATTATATCTTCCAGTTACAGTTAAACTTGTAAGTCTTACCGGTGTTCGAGGTACCAAAAAGTACTCAAAAACAAAAGTTCAAGCACTGAACGCGTTATGGAGTTTTTCTGAAGCCAAAATAATGTACACCAACACCGAACATCTTCCATTGTATTAATCTACTTGCTTAAGATATTCAACTTATCACTTTTTTATATATATTCATATTCAACCATTTTATTGTTAAATGAAGTGGCACGTTTGTCCCTAAAATTGCTCATGTGGATATTCGCACTTATTCTTTAGCGGTTTTGGGCCTACTTAGCAGAGTCTTTTCCAAGAATTCATCGTCTATTGTAATTGAAGATCTGTTCGCCTGCTATACGCGGTCCGCGGTTTAATTCCCAAATTCATTGTCATTTTTTATCTCGGGCTCTCAACTTCTTCTTCAGCTTAACTACCTGCAGCGCGTTGTAAATATTTATTTGAAGTTCATTCATTCCTCTTTGAAGGCAGTTTTTGTTTTTTAGCAAAACTATTTCAGCACCGTAATGAATTTTGAAGAAGGCGTGTTAGGGAAAAGGTTGCTTTCAGTTTTTTTATTTTGTTTTGCGAAATTTCATGGAAATCCTTTGATAACGAAATAGACAGGCGAAACGTTTGAAGGATCCCGAATGGGAGTTAAACATGTCAAGGCCGCAGAGTGTTGGGATAAGTGTGCAGTTACTAAGTAAAGAAACGAATCCACTCTCTCATTTGCATTGTTCGTGTGAAATTATTGTCGTTTTCCATTGGTTTCACTCGGGGATCCACTCATTCTACGATCCAATGGAACAACAAAACTGATTCTGATTGAACCCACAAAAGTATTGGTGAAATGCCAAAAAATAATCTACGGCTACTGTCAGCTGACTTGTATAAAATACATAAATTACATTTGTGTGAGTGCTTCTTGAGTGGATTCTGACTTCAAATCGAGAAGCGAAATTCTCTTCTCAGAATCACCAGAGAGTATTTTTTGTGCCAATGGAACGGTTTCATAAGTGATTTTTTCGATTCCGGACTCTCCCGGACGCTTCTTTTTGCCCAATGGAAAACGACATAAATGTCTTCGACACTGCAAATTTTCCGCCATATTAGAAAAGGTATTTGTGGTGGATCTGATTCCGAACACTTCAGTTCAAGTGCTGTTGAATTCCTTAAACTGAATTGTAATAAACTATATACCTACCCTGGCATTCTCTAACTAAAAAAATCCTCTCCGCAGTCGCCCGGCCGTCTGCTAACCACAATTATTGCTATAGCCTTGGTGCATCCATAAACTGAATCGCATTCTTCAAATCTTTTTTATTTATGTTGCAAGTAAATCAATCAGAATGGGTATACCACAAACTGGGATTTTTTTTTCTCAATCCAATCCAATAATCATATTCCATATTCATAAGTCGCATCCCATAGATGTGTCTAGGCTGACCCCCTACTGCTATGATTTCTTTTTTCCCCTTGACAAATGTGTTTTTCTGTGCGTGTGACCTGTTCCCTTTTTTGTCCAAAAAAAGGAAACAGTTTGGAATATATTTTTTTAGGCGAAACTAATGTCGTTTTCCATTGGGACAAAAAATCAATCTTTTTTTTTTGATCTAAATCACTTTTGGCGTTTCATTGGGAAAAAAATCAATCTTTTTTTTTGATTCGGATGCAAAAAGTGGCAAATCTCGATATTTTTTCAGATTTACACATACTACCACAAATACAGCACAGCTGTTTTACGTCATTTGAAGAAGTTTGTTTTGAAACAAATGTGCAAAGTTTCGTGAAAACCAAAATAAAGAAATACATAGACAGCAATGGACATAGTTTTGGCGGAATTATTATCTTCATTGTTTTCCTCATCATCTGGAAACTACGAATCACCGAAACTACTCCATTTGTATCTACAACAGAGGAAACAAGCCGATTTCCATGATTGATTTTACCAAAAACAAATGCAATTTGAACAGCTGATATTGTTGTCAAATAACGCACTAATCCATTCACAAAAGCAGATCAATTTCGTTGCATGTTCCATGAGCCACATAAAATCTGAGATCTGAAAAAGATTTTTGGTGATCCCAATGGAAAACGACATAATATTGCACCGGGGGCAAGAGGCATCTAATATCCATGAACAAAATTATAGATGATCTGTCACGTCTCACACATGACACGTTTTCTATTAGATGTTCGAAGACTCTGTAAACGAAATACAATGTCGGTGTTTGTTAACACTTCACATGTGGCGAAATTGTTGTCGGGATAATATTTTAAAAGTCTGTTTCCATTACCTGGATTTCATGTAATCAGTTGCTGGTGTACTAATGCTTTCCTTTGATGTGCAATTTCGTTTTTTCTGTATTTCCTCATATATACATTAAAAATAGAATTACGAGTATTTGTTCCGACTGGGAAAAAAGAAAAAGAAAAATAGTAGACACCATGAAAAAATAAAGAAAACAAAAAACAGACCCACCTAATCCTTTGCTCGTCTTAGGATTACCTATACATCCTGTGATGAACTGAACACACTCTTGTGTATAGTTACGTACCGAAAAATTGTACGAGATCAGATAAGATATCAATTTCACCGATAGCACTGATCAAGAGGATCCTTTTGACGGTTTGGGTTACCGATAATGCTACTGTTGCCTCTTGATATTGTCGGTAAATTCCTATGTAAAATAGATCCTTGAGCTGAAGTTTTACCACTCTGAGAAGAGGCATAAATTACTTTTGAGAGGATTTATAAATGTTCATTGCTAAGTAAAAACTGAAAGTAGGGTGGGCCAAATATAAGTCTGTTTTTAAAAATACAATAAAATGATTAAAATTATTTTTTTTCTATATATTATGGCTTTATTAGTAAGAGCAAACATTTCCATTAACTATCGAACACAACGTGGTTCAAATGGCTGCCTCGGCTTACTTCGCAGTAGCGGGTTCTGTCATTCCAAATTGGCAAGGCCTTGTAATGCGACTCAGTTCGTTCCGCGGAGGTATGATACTGACTTTCAGTCAAGATTTCGGGCGGGAAACAGCTGTAAGTGTCAAAATAACCTATGATTTAAAAAGAAACCACTAGATGGCCCACCCTTTACATAATTAAAATGGTTATACAAAATGAAAGGTTTTTGTAAACCGAAATAAGTTTTACGGTTGCGTGCGAAATTGTATAATCATTCCTATGTGAATGGAAGGTAGGTTTATTTATAGCAAATATTTCGGTAAAAAAAAGTACTAAACTACCTTAACGCATGTTTGATTGCTGGCTACGAAACCTCTGTTCCTGTGCTAAAACGTTTATAGACCCTAAAATCCCATCGTAAACTTATTCAAGTAGATACACGACAGCGTATTTTGTAAGCATAGCGGAAGGCTTTTCATTTGCAGACTTGTTTCCAAATGGGCGGCTAAAAATTAAAAAGTATACAGATAAACCTATACAGGTTTAATCCCAACTTCCAAAAGCAACACGTATTATAAGAGCTAGCTTCCAAGAACTAAGAAGAAATAAAAAAAGAAGAACATTAAAATTAAAACCATTTACGAGGACATTCATTCTGTGGTTTGATTTTTGAGGATTTTATCCGACCTAAAAGTTCTTGTGTCCCTCGGTGTTAGTTCAGCAGACATTTGCTCTTTTCATGGATTCGTAGTCAGGAATTAGTGAGCTGTTTGGAACTGAGAGGAATTACACAAATACAATATGAATTAAAAGTGACACATTAAAACATAATGAGCATTAATAATAACAGTTTGCTTTCAACAAAATAAATAGGGCTGTTCAAGTATCTAGTTTAGTAAGTCTGACAGCTGTCTGACTTGATGTGTCAAGTCTGATTGGCTGAATCGGGCACACGATCATCCATTTTCATTTGACGTTTATGGAGGGTTAGTGGACGAATCTAGTCAAGAAATTCGTTACTGAGTAATAAGTTGACAGTTCGCATATGTGACTGACGTAGGGAAAGTGACGTTACCGACCAATCTAGTTTTTGGGCTCAGGTTACATCTAGTCTTCACCAATATAGTCGGCTTAAGATAACTTGAGAAAATTTTTAAATGTGTGATGTGCCCAATAATAACACGACGTTTCTATTGATGACTTTCAAAACTATGCTTTACTAAGTCTGACAGCAGGTGGATGTTTTATGTTTGAGTTTTCATTGGTTGATTACATTGATAACTTGATTACATGATCAGTTTTTTCTGTTGACGTTTATGGAGAGGTTGCTGACAAATGCAGTCAAGAAAATCCTGCAAGCATGTATAACAACAATTTACAAAGGTTGACTAGTCAAAGCGTTCGTATACCTACTCCAGACAAATAATATTGCTTTATATTTATTTATATTTTATTTTTCGATAAAATGAAGTTCTTAAGTTTTTAATAATCAAATATTCAGCGTAGGAATAATTTACTCCCCATAACTATTTTCTTACATCATTGTCAACAATTTCATTCTCATTTCCTAGTATCCTGCTCGCGCTAAATTGTATCTCCCATAGAAAAATGTCTACAAAGATAAAATTTAGCGAGGCAGTTTAGCAAAGCAGTATTCTGTTCGCACGCTAATTTCTTAACGTTATTAGATGCGCTGACGATAAGTCTCCACTCATAAAGCTCGTGAAATAAATGACAGTAACAGTACATTAAATAGAATATACATTTTGACATAAAAAACGTAAGAAGAAGTTTGTGTTGCGTGGATTATGGATATTTTTGTTGGTAGAAACCGCAGAGAACGTTTGATCGAGATAGAAACGAAAACGCAAAGCCAAAAAAAAAAACTTTATATAATGTTAATGGAAAATTCGTTTTTTAAGCTTCAGATAATCGGCAGTTTGTTTGCCTTTTTACATATTGGACACGAAGAAAATTTTTTGAACGATTCAAATACTGCGATGTCTATGAAGTTTGAAATTAAAAAATTGAATCCACGCGAATAATTAAAATTACGTTTACTCTTATGAACAAATGGTTTTTGTCCCATCTATATGATGTTTAATAATTTAGCGAGCATTTATCTTTGGAGAAACGATGTGGGGACTAGGGACGGTTAAATTTAGTGCGAGCAGGATACTACGCTTTAAATAAAAAATGTTGATATTTGGGTTCATTTTATCCAACGAAACAATTGCTTTTTCAGTGTGAGCGATGCGAATTAAAATGTCTTAACGGCCGCAACATTTTGCTTTATGTGTACAGCAATAGTAGATAAGAGGTACTATATTCAATTGTACAGCAATGCGAAAATGGTGCATCTAGTTTGAATTAAATAAAATGCGATGTGATTGTTATTTAGTTACTTCTTTAAAAGTGAAAACTCGGTAGGTGACCCAATTAGCAAACACAAACTTGGACAGCATTTTTAGGGTACAGAATTTAAATAATGCTTATACCCCCTAAAAGCCTACTGCAGTAGGACATCATTTTCACGACCTAGACAATGCCCAGTACATATCGTAAAAATAAATAGCGCAAGCCATTAAAGTCGCGCACTTAAGGTTCTGAAGGAGAATAAAATAAACAAAACAGCAGGCGCATCAACATTCAACATCCCCCACAAGCAGCTTTATAGCTTTTTGCTTACAGTTTTTATTTGTTTCTGATTTGTTTATCTTTTTATTTCCGTAACCGGTGTTGTGATGACAGAAAGGGACAGTTTGCGATAATAATTCGTCTTTTTTTTTTTTTTTTACTATAAACGTAAATAAAACAAACTATTAAAATCTTAGTGAAATATTATGTGTGGACAAAAAGACACGATCATTGTCGCTGCTTGCTACCTATCAAGGCCGACATATGCATTATTGCTGTAATTAATATTGTGGTTGTGGTGTGGAATAAAACAAACTATCCCAGGGGCTGACTGACAGATGAATGTATTTTATGGTAGCCCATAGTGAGACTTTAGGTGCAAATTAATTAAGTAAATATACATTTAGAGCCATGAAAGTGTTTCCAACAATTATTGTACCAGCTGATGTACTCAACCGTGCGTAGTGCAAATGCTTAGCACGTTACTATGGATCTTTTCTTATTTATCATCTTGCAGCGCTGTCCGTTGTAGCGAATACCATGTTTCACTAATATCCGTTTCTATTGGTATGGCTAGTTGACTAACCCGGCTTTTGAATACAGGATTTATAAAGGGTTTCTCAGTTGTTTGACTTTTTCCGAAAATATTTCTATGCACAAACTTGCATCGAAATATACACAACTTTCCTCGATAGGAGAAGTATAGAACCCTCAGCTTTGAACCAATTATAGGCGAACGCGATGAAGCCACATAATTGGTTTGTTCTTTCTATCTGTTACTAGTGCATTCACGAAGAAAACCTATATCCATTCCTATCTATACGTGCGTATGAAACATGACCTGTGACAGCTGCTATCAAAATGATAGGTGCTCTAAAAATACGTTTTTTGCATACAGCACTCCCCTAATCCGGTTGTACAAACAGCCGCCGAATCTCAAACAACGACCTTCACATGAATCGAGTGTTCATAAAGTGCATTAAGCCGGCGAAATATTTCTGGCCTCAATTACCGGTTGACGACCCAAGTGATAAGAGTGAACAAAAATTTCGCGTTTTAATTTGCCACCCCAGTTTAGTTCACTTGCAATCTTCTGTTATGACTTATCACCGACAATTTGCGTGTATTGTATATCTATGGCGTAGTTGTATAACGAAGCAAAGTATAGGCTACATCACTGAAACCAAATAGTATTGAAGGTCCAACTGAAAGAGCAGACCTTGCTTGTTACTTAGTCGATCTACTTGAAAGTTGTAATGGCTTTGACGGTTCCCTTTGTCGAATTTCAACTTGACATCAAAGAAATAGATCAGAAGACATATTTATGCGTATGTACTTGTGCTAAAGTAAATTTCATTTTATATTTATTCTACGTAATGGTTGATAGAGCCCGGTATTCAAACAAATTGTAGCTCACACTTCTTGAACACATTTGATTCGAGAGTAAAATTGACACATGAAAATAGTTTGCACACGAAGCGTGAAGCCGGGCTGACTTCTGCCAACAGGATCCCTATCAATTTCAGTCAGCCCTATTCTCAATACAAACGGAACGAATGTAAATAAGTAATTTACACGAAAAGGCGACTAATTCAAAACAAACCCTTAAACATTCTCAATAGCCCCAAATATTTGGGCATGATTATGACCAAAGATGGTCAACCCCATCTGTCATCTCAAATCAAAATAACATCAAGCCGTACAATGGAATCAGGCACGTTTTGTAGAATAAAACCCATAATCGGTGATTTTTTCTAAAAATAGTACACTGATGCGTTGGGTATCGGACGAAACGAATCTTAATGGTCAAACACACATTGCCCCCATCAAGTTCTGTTTTTTTTTTAACTTCATGAGATCACGACGAGACCATATAAAATCAAACAGCCAACATAACTCTTCTGCACTCTTTTCATTTTGGCGCAATAAACGTCTAACATCTTAATAACTTGAAATCTGACGCATAAATATATCTGACGAATTTGGATGCAAATTTTTGCTACGTTGGTATGTGTGAAAGCATAATAAATTGATGATCCTACGCAATTCAGGGAATTTTTATTTCTTTGGCGGTAAAGGGCAAGTGATCAAAAGTCATATACACTCTGTGAAATCAGTTAAAATGTTGGTAGGCAGAAATTGTGATAAGGACGTGTGCAAGAGATTGAATGTCTTTGTTGATGGGCTTAACGACAAAGAATGCTGATATAGGTTGGGTAGAAGGTTTGACGGGACAGGCAAATTTTGCGCCCGTCACACTATAGATAACTTGTACAATCGATATGAAAATTATATCCCCTTGGGTTGAAATCAAAGACGTTTCGTAGCGAAGTCTATAACTCCACATATTCCCCAGCCAACTTAGGCTTTGTACATCTCTTACAGCGTTGCCAGACGGTCGATATATTTCCCCCCTAGATCTAAAAATCCATCAGATTTCTCAATTTATTTATTTCATCCTATTGTCATGCTCAATTTTGATTCAATTGGTCGTTGACAGAAAAGAACGACGAATACGCTAACTTCTTAAGTTTAAGTTACTCAGGGTTTCTTACGTTCGCAGAATGCCTATTAATTTAATTTTTCTGTGGGAAAACATTTTAAGGTGACCTAAACGGATATTATAACGAAATACAAATAAAATAGAATTGCCAAAAAAAAATCCTAAATCTGGGGGAAACTCCACCAACTGTCAATCCTGATCTCGTAGAATTCGTTTTTAGATCAGTCGAAGAGCTTTGAGGTTGAAAAGACTAAGAATATCTTCAACCACCTTGCTTATATATGTAAGTCTGTGCTCCAGTGTCATTATGAAAATCTTTTTGATGTTTCCATACTCTAGTGCATGTTTGAAGAAAGTCTTCGAAAACTGAGGCCCCAAACAGAATTATAGACTTTTTGTTGCAAAAGCTGCATGCCGGTTCAACACTTAATGTCGCAAGCTGTCAGCAACATAAGAACGAATCGTTAAGGGCCGGTGGCCATATCGTTTCAAAACAATGATCGATTAAACGAAAGTTTTCTTATCTGCCTGTGATACCAACGGTTTGTTGGGGCTTTAAAGAACCAATATCTCCTTAAATGCAGAAGCCATTCAGTAAAGTTTGTGAAACCGTTTCTAGAAACACGGAACACATTTTCCTTCATTGCCCACAGTCGAGACTACAAAAGTCGATGCATAAAACTAATTTGGAAGGTTGCCCACTTCCAATGATGTCGTAAATTTCAATGAAAAAAAAAAAAAAACTGGACCACATAAGTAGAGCGCAAAGTAAATACATAGTTGTCTTATAAAGACTCTGTTACTAATGCAAGCCAAATCTTTTGATATATATTTGAAATAGTTTACGTGCGCGGTGGTTACCTATACAGGTAAAGGGTCTTTGATTAGCGACTTGACGACTTCAAACTTTCAGTGTGAACGCACCCTTATAATATGATATATGATAACCGAACTGTCAATGTCAAAATATTCAGTAAAGTGAACACTTTCATCATGGTAAAGTACACGAAGGAACAACATTTACAAATAATTCAAATTTACTACCGAAATTCCGAGTCGGTGGTCGCAACTTTAAGAGCGTTAACGTCAATTTTCATCGCAAATCATCTTCAGCGATGAAGCGCATTTTTGGTTATACGGCGTAACTGGATGAAGATGAAAACTTTCATGTGCTTCGTGGAACTGCACTTCATCCGCAAAAAGTCATTGGACAGTTTTTTTTTCGTCGACTGTAATATAGTCGCAACAGAAAGATGTTGGAACGTTATTTCTTTGAGCAATTGCATGAATTGGACATCAGTGATATATGGTTGTAAGAAAACGTTGCCACAAGCCACATAGGTGCAATTATCGATTTGTTGAAGTCTCATTTCTGTGAGCGTGTTATCTCGAGAAATGGACCCGTCTACTAGCCGCCGATATCGTGTGAATTAACGGCTCTAGACTTTCTTTATTGGTCTATGCCAACAAGCCGGCGATGATAGAGAAGCTCAGAGCTACAACGAGAAATGGCGGCCTTACCGGTCGAAATGTGCGCCCGAGTCATTGAAAATTGGGTTCAACGTATCGAATGCTGCATACGTTTCCGTAATGGACATATGAACGAAATCGAATTCCATTCATAAATATTTTGATATTAATTCAAGCAAATACATTTTTTTGAGATATCTCAGTAGTTTGCATTTTATTTAAAAACGAAGTTGTCAAGTCCTTAATGAAAGACCCTTTAGTTACAATAACCAAAACTGATTTGTAGTTACATCCACACTATTGGTCATAAAAACCCACTCCTTTCAGACGACAAGACATTATGATCTAACGTCGCCGGAGCCTGTTAGCCATCGAAACGAAATTACATATTTTTTTGTAACTTCTTATGACTTGTATAGAACTTATTGTTGCTATAATTAAATAGATTTTCAGTAGAGGGTGCAATATCGAGAACCCCTGTATGAGAGATACCATCATAGGGGTGCTGGTATACAGGAAAAGGTGAGAATCAAAAACAATACTGAGACCACCGACCGATTTCCCGTTACTTAGCCTACAACCTATATTTTTATGGGGTGGCAAATACTAAGCGCGCTTGTATTGTTACATAGAAATTCGTATTGACAAATGTCACGTAACTTCAAAAATTCCGACTCACCAACACACTCGCACCTTGCATATGCCACTTCCGCTGTGGGCAAAGTTGCTGACAGCGTTCATAGAATTTTATCCGTTAAATTTGAAATTATTCGTTACGTGTGCATAATAATTTTTTTAAGGAATAAGTGGAGATTTGCTTAAAATATATATAAAAAATGAACAATGCAGATTGTTTGAAGTAAAATAGAAATATATTGAGCAAATTTTCGTCAGTTTTCTAAGAAAAATTTACGCATGAAATCGAAGTTAATTATATTCAAAAGCGCAAAATACGCAACCATGTTTATCATAATAAGTTTTTTAGTATATAGAACATCTCATTTAGCTAGTTCTATTAACCAAAGAAATTAAATTATTCACATTTTAACAATATATAATTACTAACCAATGGCATTCAGTAATGTAAAAATGTGGTATTCCCGAACTCTAGCACATTTCCCCACGGTTGTCGAGGTTGGCAGCATTTATTTTTGTATTTTTTGTATGTTTTTGCATGTCACACGGATCCTTAAGACACAACACCGATAGGAAAACAAAATGGCGAATTTGAAAAAAAAAAACTGAGGAGCCCAGCGGCAAGAGGATTGTGAGTTGGGGGTCTCAGTATCATTTGTCTCTGGTGAGGGCGTATTTCGTCTATGATAATTGATGATATAAATACCAGCTACAAGATGAAGTTCTTAATGCTGTATGTTTGTAAATAAACTTACAAGCTGTATATCGTGTATCGACGAATTAACACAATTCGGTTATCTCACTAAGCCAACGATATGTCCACGTGTAATAACCAACACACACTCTTCAACGCATTCAACGAGTAATCAGTAGGGCTATTCCAGGACGGGCCGATCCAAGAGGTGAAATGCCCGAAATTCTGTTCTTTCGTGTATCGTGTATCGTCTGCCTGCCAGTAGCAGTCGAACTCCTTTTGCGCACAGCAGTTGCAAACGAAAAGATACAATTAACTATACAGATACACGCCAGGCAAACAGCACAAATGGCACCCGTATTTAAAAACAAAACAGCATGCGCGTTCGATGATCGCCATTCGGCAGATGTTCACTTCAATATTTTACCAGGTCATTATAATCACTATGGATGGAAAGATGTTCTGTATCTGTTTGCTGTTCTGGGTGTTTTTTCTTGTAGGCAAAAAAACCTTTTTTTGTTCAACTTGCACAAAGCCGCTTACAGAGTTCGTAATGAAAATTGCATACAAATGG
The DNA here is from genome assembly GCA_916610125.1 of Cheilosia vulpina. Lineage (NCBI taxonomy): Eukaryota > Metazoa > Arthropoda > Insecta > Diptera > Syrphidae > Cheilosia > Cheilosia vulpina. Next base: position 63,358,809 of record OU744277.1, read on the forward strand.
AGGATAGGTTTTTCGAATATTTTATACCTGAATAGATTTTTTGTTTCCCAAACAAAGTAACTATTGATGCATGATAATTCGGAGGATTTGTTTTTTTTTCTGATCGTAGATACCTATGTTTGTGTGGAAACAGAATTTCTTGCATTAGATTGTAATTAAAATCTGGTGGTGTTTCCAATATTGTAGGTGTGTTTAGGACAAATGCATCATACGTTAGATAGGTGTTATTTGAAGTACTTCCAGCTGACACCACAAATGAGTCCAATTTGTTGTTCGGTCGCTATAGCATTGGTTGCATTTTTCTAGTTGTCCGTCCTGGACCCGAATTGAGGAGGTAATAGCTACGTTGGTCACAAGTTGCCACTAGATATGTAACTTCCTGTTTTGTTATATGTATAACAATATGTAGGTAGATAGGTGTAAAGCTACGACTACAAATGCCACTTTTCATGTCAAATTCTGACATTAGGACATCAACATTTGTCCTAAATTTGTCACTACAGAAATTTTCCAACCTTTAGACATGACTTCCTTTCGTACAGTATCCAGGTGAGTTTTTGGTTGGGCACCTTTTCATGTGTTGGAAGTTCGTTCGACCTATTGGTAGGTAGCTATTTTGGTAGCTTTGGCCATATTAGCTAGTAGTGTTGCATTGACCAAGCTGATTCCAATTAATAGCCGCACCAAAACACGTGTTATTGTCAACAAGTTTACGACAATCCGTCGTTGCATTCACACCGAACTCTTGGTTAGAAAATTTCGATTCCTTTATTTAACAAATAAAATGAGTTCCGAGCATTTAAAAATAATATTAGCCCATCAATTGAGTGTGCAAAATGATTTTAGGTTATAAGTTGCGACTTCTGTTTGTTCAGTTGTTCTGCTGAATGTTTGGTGTGTTTGTTTCAACAATCCAGCAATTGGAAGCCGTTTTCGTGGAAAATGACTTAAACAACTCGTTTTGAAAACTGAAATGTGTGTGGGAAAACTTCTGTTTTCGATGAAGTTTTCGAGTGGTGAGCTATTTTGCAAACGACATTGGCGCTGCAAAGTAGGGTACGTTGATGCTATTTGTACCGAATGAAGCTCCAAGGAGCTAGGACACAGCAAAGATTGATGTTTGCGCAGTCTTTTTGAGAGCAATACCGCCGACGAGTCACTGACATATCGAATGATGCTGCAATAATTTAGAAGGTGAAAGGAGAGGAGATTAGAAGCAGAGGAAGGCATAGACTTCGTCTTTGGTTTTAAGACCCATCCTATAATAATGATAGCAATTTTTTTTGCACTAACTTGATCTTATAAATTGGGGTGACTACATTTTGTGTGGGACAAAACATTGAAGCATTGACAGCTCTATTCGGCAAAGTTAGCTTCTCGACTTTAAGTACCTTACTTGATCTGGTAATCCTTATATATTGAATCATACTTTCGTTGTTGTAATAGTATTCATAGTTACATTTCCTCTGAGCTTGTATTCAAACATTTCAATTACAAATTTTAGCTTACTCCCTTCCTTCCTTTTATTCTAATATTGCTATCTGCCCCATATCATTTTTTTTAATTATTAAATTAAATGAATCTTCCGAGTCATTCAACATTAACTCTAAATAGTCACAGAATGACTACCATTATTCATCTTCCAGCTATTATTGAATTGATTTTTTGTAGTCAAAATGTCTGCGATGTCTTCTAGTCACCGCAGCAATTCAAGAAAGACTTTGATTTTCCGCTTGTGTTCACTAGTAGCAATACCCAAATTTAGTGACCATTGATCAGACCAAGAGTAAGTGTTGAAAGAAAAACGCAATTTAGGTTTCCTTGCTTCCAAGTTCGGTCCTCCTGATCGGATTAACCTAGCTAGACAAATTATCAACCTGTTTTACTGTCCGTCAACCAACATGCCGAGTGTATTTGGCATTAATTTTGGCGACAACCATATGACTAATGAGCTGTATGCCATGATACATTCTGTACAAAATTAAAAACAAACCTTTTAAATCTCCTATCTATATCTCTCATATATTTTAATTTTGAAATAAAAATGTTGGGTTTGTTCAGCGTTGTTATACGCAGCTGTCGACTTTTTTTTTTGAAGAGAAGAAACTCTGAAAAAGACTTTTCTTTCGCGTCATTATGTAACCTTAAATGTCATTCAAAGCATGTTTCGCCTGTGTTTTGTTAAACTATATACCAGGCAGGAGTATCAAAAGTTCGAAATATAAAATCAATAATCTGTCCTTCCTAAAACCAGAGTTGTGAGGCAAAAAATCATTTCATGTGCAAACGAAAATTAAAAAAACAATCGCGTATCATTGCAATCAACAGGAACTGTTCATTTACCTAATGGATGTTATATACTTTAGCCACAGCAGCGATAAGGTCTGCACTTTTTACATGTGCCCCGTGGTTAAACGTTTTGTATATGTGCCCCGTGGTTAAACGTTTTGTATATGTGCGCCATTAGCTCCTTAACGGATCCACATTTGATTGCCAAAAACCTTGTTAATTAGATAAATCCCCTGTTACAAAACCCAAAACCAGTGTATTCTCTTTTGCCTATTCAATATGCGAAAACTTGCATAGGAATTCCAAAGGATTTACATTTACAATCCGCCACAAAGCTGTTCCCTTTTGAATGTTCTGTTTATTTCAGACGCGGTGATGTAGGTACCTATACTCGTAGATAACAAAAAAAAAAAACATTTTCTCCACAGAGCGTCTATTTTCACAAAAATACCCATTCAAATACAAATAGGCGAAGAAAAATAGCTAAGAACCACTTTCATGGTACCGTAAACGCAACATACCTATTCGCTTGAATTTTTTTTTTTTGTTGGGAAGATTGTTCAAAGATGCAATGCGTTTTTCAATATGCTGATAAGCCAGGTCACTGTAATGAATTTCTACCACTGGGCAAACTCTAATGCCCTTTAAAATACAAAATTTCTGTAATACGAACAAAGGAGAACATATGCTTTTTCCTAGGTCTGTCCCTGCAGTTTAAATAGTTTTTTTTTTTAAGGATTACCATGGGTTTCCCAAATACCCGCATACCTACCTCGGAGTTTTTCTTTGAATTTTCAGCAGTTGCTGTTGAGCATAAATGATTGATTACCACATGCGGCGATATGTGCATTTATCAACCGACCGCACTGTCCGCGTTCAACACCTTTAGGACGAACTATAAATAGGTAAAACAGATAAGGCTCGAACTTTATTCTGCCAATAGGGTATGCAGTTGTTAGTCATTAAGGTATGAACTTCAGCAGGCTTAGCCAGTTGATTGATACTCCATTTATTCAGGAAATTTCTAAAAACTGTCTCACACATTAAAATTACCTAGTTTTTTGTTTCCCACAATTAGATAGTGGTAATGGGTAAATGCGAACGGCTTACTCTTTATCGCAAGACAAATTATGAAGTCATATACATAAATAGGTCAGAGTTTTGTAAAAAAAAATAAAAATATACCTAACCCAATATCGTAGACAATACATAGGTCCCTGAATATGCCTCTTTCTTCAAATCAATTAATAGTCTTGGCTCTTGGAGCTTTGTGCCTTCGACATTGATCATTCATTTCGTGGTTTCAAGTTGGTAGCGCTGCTATTTGACACCTGTCAAAACTCAGCTGCCATTTGAAGTGTCAAAATATTAGTTGAATGTTTTCCATTTACGATAATAAATCGCTTAACAATCGAACAATAGCCTTTTTTCTTTTTTAGTTCAGAGCAAAGCACTGAACTGAGCTCGAGCATTATAAGGGCGCTCTGAACGGAGCGTGCTCAGATCGTTCTGATGAAACACACTTGAGCACATAGCTGTCATTCGTAATAAAGTTTATGTGTAAATTGAATATTTATTTAATGTTATTTATTAAATTGGTTAACCTTAAGTTTAAGAACAACAAGTATCGTCCGCCATTTCAACTATTTTGTTCATTCTTATTCTTTTATGTCAAATGTGAGTGTAAGTGTGTAAAGCTTTTTACTCAATTTATTCTGAGCTCATAGAGCGCGCTTTGATCATGCTCTGAATGAAAAAAGAAACACAAATTCTGAGCTCTGATGAGGCTGAGCTAAAAAGACGGGACAACAAGCCACACAACACGGCCAATTATGGCTTTATTGCGTGAGAAGTTTCCTGGTCGCGTAATTTCATGTTTTGGCGATTTCAATTGGCCACCAAGATCTTGCGATTCGATTTTTTCAGTGCCGCTACGCAAAAGACCGTGTCTACGCGAGTAATCCCCCAACTCTATACGCATTAAAAGCCAACATTACTCAAGTTTGACCGAGATACCGCCCGAAATGTGCGAAAAAGTGGTTAAAATGACTTCAAAAGAATATTTTATTTCGCACTTAAAGTCCAAACTTTATAATGTAATAACATTTTCATCCAAAATGTCAGATCCGTGTGCGTTTAATTTAGCTTTACTTTCGAAACCGAAAAATGAATGACCCTTTATTTAGTTCGTCCATCAAATGCACCAAACAAAACATTTAATCAGCCTGCTCGTTTGTTGGGGTTGGGATCAATACCAAAACGGTCCATGGGAATAATCAATAGGGAACGAATGTGTAATCGATTTTGGATTCATTTACCCGGGTATCGAAGGGATGACATTGAATCGATATTAATTAAATGTTGGCATCATGATTGGGGTGAACAGCAGCTGGTTCTGAGCGTATACTGGTAGACGAAAGTATGTCGCCATTGCTCAGTTCACATTGCGTTAGCAGTGTGCCACGGAAGTTGTCAATGTCAAAAGCACTCACGATAAAAATGCAGAAATAGAAATGCATTTATTGGGTTGCTTTCATGGTTTATCGGGTGGGTAAATTATTGTAGAATGAGAGAACTAGCAACTACCAAAGGTAGCAATTGTTGCCATAGTACACTTTATTGTAAGCAGGAGTGACACGACGTCGAAGAGGGTCGAGCTTGTACGGAAATGTAGCCGTTCATAGTGATGTTGTGTCCGATTCGCTGGTTTTTGGTTTCCTTTCTACTTGACAGAATATATAGTTTTTGTTGCCGGCTGATATAAAATGGATCGCTTCGTTCTTCCTGGATCGGTGTATGGAAGTAAAGTCGCGCTATGCTATGATTTTTCTGGTGATTTTAATGGAAACAGGAGTAAGTTCTGGTTCGAAGACGAGCTATTGATAAATTTTTAAGCAGGGTCATGCTGTATTTGGAAAGACATTAATCTCCGTTCTGAAAACTACCTGTAAGCTTTATCCTTCTCAGTTTTGTACCAAAAAATGGTTGGTGGTACAGTTCATGCCTGTATTGAGTGCGTATGATGGTATATCCGGAGCTCAATAATTGGAGCCCATGGTAGTCAACCATAAGATGTGATCAGGCCTGAATCAACTGATTGAAGTAGAATTGCATCTTATAGAGCGTTTTGTTATCGTTTTCTTCGTTGCCGGCTGATGGCAGCTTATGTTTCTAGAAATACATATTTGCGAACAACCCCCTAGAAGGGGTCAGCGAGTAATTTTCTGAAAACGACACAACAACTCTAAGATAATTTGTATTCATGTAAAATTGCAATGTATACCCCCTTAAAAAAGGGTCAGATGGGTAATTTTGAAAAGAGCTGCAAAAAACGCGTTTAACAAACTTTACATCTATATTTACGGGCAAAGTTTCAAGTTAATACGACAAATGTTTCGTGTGTTAGGAAGAGCCTCTATTAAAGGGGGTATTATACAAAATGGCCGATCCAAAACCTACCAGGTGATTATTTTCACCATCATCCTCGTAGCGCGTTATTAAGTCACAGCTAAGAACACTTGGACCTGCGAATCCATGAGTCGTGGCCAAACTGCCACTGAACATTTTCAGTCCCCTTTCATAAACTAGCCTCCAATTATGCAAGCACATACATCCGTCAAACTCCGATATGTTGATCCATTAGTGCACACATATCTGCGGCATCATTCATCTCCGAAACCATACTTCTCACATGTTCTTTTGCCATTAGAGCGAAAGACCTTGATTTCAATAATACTCACCTGTCGAACATGTATAATTGCCTTAAATTGCCATCGATAACAGTCAATACGATGTTCGAATCAATTAGACCAAACCTATATCTAGCTCTGGTACAATTTTACATAACTATTTGTTATTGCAAGGAACATGATTAATTGTCAGAAATTACATGGCCGAAATTCAACTACTAAACGACCAACTCCTACTCTTTATTCTGTTTTGTTTTTTTCTTCTTTTAGCCAACATGGACACAACATTTATCAACTTTGTCCAGAGGTACGTATATATCTATAGCTAGTAACAAATGCTTTAAAATGTTTGCATTACGCTTCTAGAATACATAATGACCCGTATAATAATCGATTCGGATAAATGTTCCAAATTGATTGTTTCTAGTTATCTTTCGGGCGGTTCACCCCAATTTAATGTTACGCAAAAAGTAAAAAAAGGAACACTACGTGCCTTTAATGGTTCGTTTTCCTGAAAATTTGTTTCGGATTATAGATGACGTGTTTACCGCATCGAATCAAAAGGCAGACGCCAGATGCCGCAGGGCTACACGTACACATTCAACCACAACGAGCATATGCACTTTCAGTACGTGTCGACTGAAGGCATAAGTTGCTTCACATTTGGACTAGAACTTCTGTCAAACTTATGTTCATGTGAGGTTGAGGTCTGGAAGTTTTGCTGAGCTGGTCACAGTGATACTTGGTCACACGAACTTTTCTTTTTTGAGGGCTGACATTTGATTGAGAGGTGTGACTTGGTGCTCATATTGTTGCGCCCACTAGTGAGTTGACTCATTAAGCAGAGCGTTAATTTCGACTAAGTCTTTGGGTGATTTGGGAGTTAAATCTTAAGCTTCAGGCCAGGGTTAGCCTAGGAATCGTATAGCCCGGTTTTGATTCAATAGACACTTTTCCATCTTCTGGGTCGGTAATATTGCCTGGCTGAGTGGTTAGTGTGAAGGTTGTGTGAAGGTAGGCCTAGGGACAATATGGACCTGTTGCCCCAATCATTTATACATAAAAGGGTATCAAAAAACGCATGGAATCGATTTGGTACCATTGGTTTGTTTGGCCCAATTTTGTTGTAATATACTAAACACACAATTTCAAAAGGCGCCCCCGAAATAGCTGCTGTCCCTCTTAATGGCCATATAACGAGTTATAAACGAGTGTCACAGCTGGAGATGGGCACTGTACCTCTAAGTGGGTAATTACACTCAATTATGATCATGACACCTGTAAGTGGTAACTCTGTCCCTGGTAGGTAAGCAATTATGAATGCCCAGTGCACCGCATATAAAAGCCACTGGGTGGTCATCGACGAATCTCTAGTTTAATGGCTTGCAACCTGCGGCGGTATACCGCTCGGTATACTGCTCGGTATACACATTCTAGGCCAACAGATAATGGTGATTAACTTGAACTCTCGTGCCTTGTGTCCTGCTCAGATGGTAAGTCATTTGTCTGTCTTATACTGAGGAACTCTGTACTGGCAGGCGCCGCGTAATGAACTGTGATGTGACTGTCGCATGCTATCAGGTTTTTTAAATAAAAAACAACAGATGTTTTCATTTTGAGTTGCTAATCAGAAGCCATCTCTATTGAAACCGAAGCGGATGATTTTACACTTAAAAAGACAGATGATTCATCGTTTTGTGAGTCTGTCCCGGAACTGGCCATTTAGGTTGCAAACAAGAATCACCAATGAATCTATTTTTTTATTTTAATATTTATATAGGTCTAGGGATGGCTAACTGTTACAAACTTTTCCACAACATAAATCTAATCGATGCCTGTATAGCGAACGTAAACAACTTCATAGGGAAAAGCAATTGGTTTCTATGAGCGGACATCGTTGCCACCCTCTACACCGAAATAGACCCATCGAGGACCACTTAAAACCAATTATGTTTCTATTTAAACTGAAATTTTAATTACAGCCGAAGATGTGGTTTCGTCGCAAATATACATTTTAGAAACTGCGAAACAAGAAAAATTTGTGACAGAAATAAAATACACCCTTGCAAACCTGTGAGGTATTTTTAAAACTTAATTTTATTAAGGGAAAATGAAAAAGATCGCCGCACGGGATTTTCAAATGCGAGGTCTATCTCAAATATACGTCTCAAAAGCTATAAGACTTTTTCGAGGCATTTATCGTGGCCATCTATTTATGTTGGGTATTTGAATTTTAATTGACTTGTCGTGCGTTTTACGATTTGCGACGAAAAAATGTCTATAGCCTGCGTAAAGTCGAACAAACAAGTCCGAAATATAACATTTTCGTCAGTTGACAGTTAAATCGTCAAATTGGACGCGGCGTTTACTCATTAGTCGGTCTGTCAATTCAATGTTTGGTGGGAATAGTTCTTAGCGAACCATGTTTTCGTTTTGCACATGTATAAGTCGTTCGCTTTTGTAAGATTGCTTCTTGTTGGCTTTCCGAAGGTGCCTGCCTTATTTCAGTTTATGAATCACAGGTGGCTCAAGAGTGACTTATTTACTTTAGCTCGTGTTCTATGAATACATTTTGAAACTGGAACCAGTAGCCGATATGTTCTTATATTTAAAGTAAAAATACGTATATGCGAATGCATGTTGATGTGAGGGCTACTTACCAGCCTTTAATTTGACAAACACAGCATCGAAAGCTGGATGAGTATATAAGGAAAAAAATCAGTTTCGCAGTTTTTTTCTGTATAACTTCAACGCGTTATCAAATGCGTCCCAGGTAATGTGGGAAATAGTTCTAAATACTTATATTTGACTTGAGTTCGTCAATGTCAACATCCACTCTATCTTGCACACTTTCCGCTGAAGCCGGCTTTCTTGACTAACTGATAACTCATGTTATCATATTATCCGTGTACTGCATTAAGGCCAGTGACAACTTCAACAACTCTGTACGTGACTTGTTTGCTCTCGACTTCCAGGGTGTTAAATCAAATGACACGACATTAGTCTCTATCGACGAAGCAAGGCCTAGATAAAAGCAAAAGACGTTCATTCTATTTTATTAAGTGAAATAAAAAAAAAACTGCTCAAACCTGCGTTTTATTGCCGCAGTTCTTGGTAAGCAAAGCAAGCGCAAACTTTCTGAATAGTTCTATTCATTCATAGATCAAATTTCAAAGAAACGCTCGTCACATATTGGACAATCAAATCACAAGCGTTATAATTTTCAACCAAATTTTGTAAAATAATTTTTTCATGAAATAGGCAACTCGCCAACATTAAAAGTTATGTCAACCAATATTAAAAAAAATCGCACCGATTTAGTGCCGAGTGGCACTATAAAATTTTATTATCAGCGTGTAAATATTTGTTTATAAAATTTAACAAAAAAAATAAAAAACTAAGTTCGTAGTAGATAAATTATTTTCAAGGCCGAATTTTTCAAACGTGTAAGTGTGTACACTTTTCACATCAAAGAATTTCTTATCAATGGATTTTCTAATTTCGAATATTTACGGAAGCACTTGAGGCCTTGCAACAATCTAACTTAAATGTTATAGGGTTCTTATCATTCAAGTTGATAATACATTTTATTTTGCAAAAACAAAAACAAAAAAACGAAGATAGATATTTCTATAGGCGCCGTGTGGCTGTGGCCTAGTTAAAGGTGCTTAAAAACAGGTAATAGTTGTGTGGTATCATTCGCCTCTAACCGGGGAACTTAATTTTACACCAAAAGAGCTATATGATGTGGCTATAGACTTTTTGTATTCGGTTTCTAAAAGCGCGTCTAGACAGTAGGTGTTTATTTGCGCAATATTTTTGCCAAAACAAATGCGCATTATATCGCTACGTAGTTGGCGGAATAAAGTGTTTTTTTTTTCCGAAAATTTGATTAGATTGGCTCTACTCTACTACGCCTCGGTGCACGTGCAGTCATATATCGCAACTGTGCTGAACTATTCTTCAAATATCCGGAGCGATATATTTTCGTTCGAATAATTGAGGCCCTCTCCTCTTGTTGGACGGTATTGCGTATTGAGATGTTGCGTACCCAATAAATCGATGCTTTTTCGTGATAATAGCGGCCATGTTTTGGTGGTGGGAAACTTCCTTTAATCCGGGTTAAAGATTACACTCGGATTTAAGTGAGTTTAATCCAAAAATTAAACCCAAGTTCATAATTTTCAGTCGTTAAACCCAAACATAACCAAGTTTTTTAAACTTGACAGCGTTTAATCCGATTAGATTTAAACTGAATTCCGGATACCAGTTTAAGTACTTTAAATCGGGTTTACAAAGTATTGAAAAATTCGTAAAATGGTTGAAATGTTGATTTATTCGTCGTCAGAAGACGCATTTTTCGGAGAGCTCATCCTCGTAGTCGAATGTATTGTATGCACAAGTGGGCTTGCGTCAATGACGTGCTGTATTTTCATATATAGGTATTTCCGGCTGAAAAAAAGACATTTTGGAGGCTACCTACATACTATGATTCGACAGGAATTGGATGGCGATGAACGTCACAAAACTAGTCAAATAAATTTACAGGTGACAAACAACAATAAACAAATGTCTTCTTTTTTTTTGTTGTAAAATTTGACATTACGTAGGTTTTAAATGGATTAAAAACAGTTTTTTAAATCCGCATTTAAATCCATCTTTGATCCAGCGGGTTTAAATTGTCGGGTTTAAAAGATGCGGATTAATGGTCGGGTGTCAAATTCACTTAAACCTGAGATACACCTGGAGTGAATTATATAGCACAACAAATTTAACTCATCACCATTTCGATTGTCTATTCTCTAAGGACGTAGGATATTTAAGTACGAATATCCGTGCAAGTCAATTCTTCGGCACAGACAGTACAAGTAGCAATAGCTCAATGGGACTTGAATCAACCATCTCTTCCTGTGCGTATCTACAACACGCCTGTCTGGTGGTACGGATTCTATGGCACGTATAGAAATCGTATTCGGTTATTTCTTAGCTAACGTGGTTGAGAAGCCTACGTCTGTGCTAGATCACATTGTTGTTAATGTATGTTTGAATGTGTGGTACGTTTTTATACGTAAAATTGATATGGACTGACTTAGGTCATTTAATGTAACCTGCCATTTTTTAGCGCATTCTGAAATACTATTTATCGCCGTTTGCAGATTTAAGGTCGCTATTTCGACGGTTGCTCCAAAAGCAAGTACAGCAGTCACATCTGCAAATGTTGCTGTAGTGGTTTCTCCACTAACAGGCAGATTGTTAGTGAATAATAGGTATAGCACTGGACCTAGAACACTGCCTTGCGGTACACCAGCTTTAATTTCTCTTAATGTTGAGTACTCTATTATGATTATGAAGAATCGATCTGATATGTAGGTATGACTCCAGAATTGTCGAATACTGTTTCTCCAGTTGCTTTTGTAGTTTATGGATCATTCCTTTATGCCAGACTTTAAGCTATATCAAGAAATATTGTAGAGCACACTTTTTCCTCTAAAAATGCTTTTTCGATTTTATCTGTGATTCCTATGCACCTGATCAATTGTAGAGTGCTTATTTCTAAATCCAAATTGGTGAATTTGGATTAGCGTTTTGTCATCAATTATTTTTTGGTCGATCTTCTTCGCACCTTTCTTCCATTCCCGCCTTTACAAATTTCAATGACAGAAACGACATTTATACATGAAATACAACATTTTAGAAATAAGCTGCTTGCAAAATAGTTCTATTAAAATTTTATTGCATATTAACACTTAAACAAACTACTTTCGCACTCCTTCCACCAACGCTTATATGCCTTTATCAGCCCGCCTTTGTGCTTTCGAAACAAATTGTTCGCACACAATACTATTTCGGCTATTTCGTGTTCCGTTTTTGAAGAAAGAAATTGAGTCTATCAAAATAAAATAACGATAAACTATTAACACATAGAAAATCGTTTTTTTTTTAATAATATTGAGCACCAGCACTCATTTTATCAATAGGAATAACTAGTCCAACTATTTGCTGTCAGAATTTTTTTTGTTATCGAAAATCACTCAGCATTTCGATTAGATGAAATGGATTGCTATAGTATAGTTCCATCGGCGGTTATTTCAAATGTCACTTTGACGAGCAGATTAGATAAGATTCTGAGTAAGATTGCACGTGGGTAGTCTTCGGTATACCATTAATATTTTAGCTGTCACTATGCCCACAATTAGGCCTAACGTGATATTCTGAAGAATGTATAATAGTTTGGTTATGCAACTTGGGACTTCAACGACAGTTAAATATTTTTTTGAAAGACTGTTCGGCTCATCAGCTGTAAGGGTTTAGGTTAAGAGTTATGGAACGCGATAAGAAAAGAGGGTTGGTGAAAGAGTTTTATTTTGAACTACACGCAGCTAGTACCTAATTTGAACACACTAACTACTATTTATATTATTTTTTTTTCCTTTGGGGACGTGTTCATATTGCTTTGCTCGATCGTGAGTCGAAAAAGAACGATCGTATACAAAAAATAGTTTTTTTTTAACCTCTTACTCGCGAAGGCGATAAAGAGACACGTCGAGGACTTCTTCAGTTTTTCAGGACTTATAATATCACGGAGGAAGAATTTCCTTCTAGTACTGGATAGAGCTGAGCATTCGCACATGATGTGCTCAGCTGTTTCTTCTTCTTCAAGACATAGCCGGCACTCCGGGGAGCTGACTATGAGCATTTCGTGTAGGTGGTATCGCAAACCGTGGTGACCAGTTAGGTAGCCTACAAGGTTTTTGATATCATGCCTTCTTAGGTTTTGGATTTTGTTGGCACTTTTTTTGAATGGCATAATTGCCCTTCTTGGGCTGTCTAAGGCCTGGGATTTCTTCCCACTGTTTGATACACACTGTGTTCCCAGCTTTTTATAGTGGAGTTAATTGTTGTTTTAGTGACGGCGCAGAAAGGTTCTGGTAATATAAAAGGGGTCTCTGACCCCGTCCTAGCGAGTTCGTCAGCTTTTTCATTTCCTTCAATACCCTCGTGTCCGGGAACCCACCATGTTTTGGTTTTATTTCTGGAGCCGAGAATTTCGAGGGCATTGAAGCAGTGCAAGACTGATTTTGAGTCAGTGATTGGTGAGCTATAAGGGCATTTATAGCTGCTTGACTGTCTGTGTATATATGGATGTTTGCACCTTTTATACCTGAAGAATAAAAAAAAAATCTCGTTTTCAATTTGATCGACAGTTTTCCATTCTTGCAAGGAATGAACATGTTTCCCAATGAGCAGAAGGACTTTAAACGTAAACATTCAAACTGTGTCGTACTAATCTAATCATCCTTCGTTTTAATTTCCAGCGATGGGCACAACTATACCCGCGCACGCAATTCAGGTGTGCACTTGTGAACTGCCATTAACTCTATTACGGCATAAATTTTAACAATTTCCCAGTTGTTACCATGCGGTATTAAGTAAACTGTTACAAATTTTTTTCACTCAACAAGTGCCTCACCAACCTTTTCAGTTATTGATCTTCAAACTTGGTCGCTTTAACTTGACCAATATTTACAAACCATTTTCACATTTACCCGCAATTTCTGGTACACACCCGCTTAGTAGATACACGTATACTTACTCTAAATATGTGATAAATTTCAGGTCCACATACATAACCATCAGACATTCGGTCTTGATAGCACGACCTTGCAGCGCTACCAATATCAGCGGCTTCACTTTAATCTTCATTGCTTGCTCGTGCTCCCAAATGAAGTTAAGCCCACAAATTAGCTCACAGATTTTGCGCTCACTTTTGCCCAACAAACGATCCATTCTTCACAGACAAATTATTTTCTCAATTTATTTGTGGGCAAATGTCTTCCGCAAAAGAAACAGAAAACCAGTGAAAAATTATAGTTTTCTCATTTCTGAGTTCAGTGACATTAATGTGACAAGTTTATTTTGTCGTATTCTGGTGTGTAGATACGCTCCAAAAAGGAAATTGCAATTTTGGCTCCTTTCCAATTGTCCGTGTACCTTAATCCAGATGAGGGAACAACAAAAACAACATTATATATCCAACACGATAATGTAGGTAGTCCGTCGCGCGCGTTTGTTGCAAAAACCTTAAGTAAAGCTAACAAAGCAACCGTAACAAGATACAATAAAATAAAACGAGGTTATAATTGAGTTTTCTTGTTTGTTTTATTTAAAATTCCATTCCTTTTCTCTTGTTGCGAGCAGAAGGACTTTCAATTGAAATATTTGGGTCATTCGAAAATAAACGTACAAATACTCTGGTGAAATGCTGAAGTAAAAGCACTTAATAATTACTCTGACAGTTGATCTTATGACATGTCTTTTGCACAAGATCAGTTGGCGTTTCACTAATTTATTAACAAAAAATGAACCAAAAATACCAAAAAATGAGCCTAGGTACACAGTATATAGTGTGGCGTTAGTTTATTTTTTTTTTTCGGGTTAACAAAAAAATGAAAAATCCAGACGATTTCGTGTTAGAATATATTTCGATATATAGGTTAGACATCCCTAAGATAAGTCAGTTGTTAGCCTGGTTGGCTATATTATAATGATCAGATGGCCTATACGTTAGGCAAACATGAGTGACACTGACACTTAAACTGTCTTGGATCTGTTTTTCGAGCGACTACTGCCTTCTTAGTAGATTTGAACTGTGTGATGCATTCTAGGTCCAGCCGCCAAGAATCAATTTATATTTAAAGTTTAATTTACTATGTCGCATTTTGTGAACCTCTATTAGACTTTTTCAATAGGTGGTAGGCACCTCGCGAAAATAAATTACCCACAAACCAATGCTTGCGTCAGTTGCGACAATTTTTAATTCGAAAAATATCCCTTGTGTGCTTAACATCCATTTGCATGTAACTATGTTACTCGTGTAACCCACCATAGGCTTTGTTAATCACCTAATTTTTTCAGCTCCACAGTCGACACCATTCTTCTACGGGCACATACTTTTTGATTTCTGCGAACCAAGAGCATCTCTAAACTTGTAAAACTTTTAAAAAGATTCCAATATTCCAAACGCCCGACACCTGTTTTCTCAGTCCTCCTGTAGCTTCCGCATAGTTACAGAACACGGCCGCTGGAGTGACTCAGAACTACTGGCCATTAATGTAAATCGCATCAACACCGTTCTTGTATAAAATTTGTGTCCAGACACAAAATAAATAATAAAGTCGTAAAATTTAAATAATTATCACATCATTTAAATTTATATACTATTCTGTAATAGACACATCTCGCCATCGCATCGTTTGTAATCAGAAGCCACAAAAAATCATATCTCAAACTATTTCGCGATCGGTATGGTGAAAATGTATGCTGCATTTACAACATATCACACATTGCTAACACGGAAGATTAAAAGGATGCCCAATACTAACTGCAGAGACGACATTACCTAACACGTTTTTTGGTCGGCCATCTTGTTTACGTGCTATGAATTATGGGAAAGCTATGCATGTTGATATTTTTATGGCGATTTCCCATAAAACAAAATGGCTTCCGGAAGTAATTATTATTTATTTATTTCGTTGATTGATTGATGAATTGTTGGTTTAATTTACTAACACTAAGTACCACTCTCATTTCAAATGTTGTAAATCAGAAATAGAAATGTTTTGCAGAAATGCTGGTCGCCGGAAAATGTTTTTATTTTCGTATTACATATGTCTGTAATTATGGGTAGACCATTCATGACACCTTAGGTGTCCGATTTGGATGTCATTCACACAAACGGATCTCTCTGTCTCGCATAGTGCAAAAATGCGCGTGCACGATGTTGTAAAGCAGTACTAAACGGCGTATACTTTGATCTTAGAAAGTTCAGACCGAAGGCAGATTACTGACATACGGAAGTATTTCGTTGTGAATCAGGATTATGACTAGCGAACAAGATACCCAAAAGAACATCAAAATAGTCGGTTTGCTTCCTTGTTGGCATTGACCATTTGATTTCTTCTTCTTTTTTTTAATAAAACTAGAAAATCTTTAAAACCACTGCTTAGCGATTTACAAATCACATGCGTCTACCGAAATTGAAATGAAATGATAACATTGTGCTGACTAATTAATAATTCATGCGTGTGACATTGAAGCCACACACAAGTAAAATATTAAACACAAAAATAAAAGAAATACTTACGCCGCAGAGCCTACGAATAACCTCTATTCGTTTATTGCGAATTTTTACGTACTCCATAAAAAAAGCGTTTGGATACACAAGCTCACCAAATCATCAGATTAAATATTGCGTAGAGCGATATGCTTCTGTCGTTAAGGAGATAACCCATTCCCATTGTATATTTTAATTTTCACCTGGTAACCAATAAAAAAAATGCGTACTGAAATAATTTTGTTCAATATATGCTAATTGAGGTCTTGTAGTTATGAATCTACCTAAATGTTTTTTTTTATTCGGCACACACGTGACTACGTGAAGGTATGAATATGAATGAAATGATACATGGTATAATTGCCCAGAAGTTTTGGGTTCCACATGATTTTTAAGGGGTCGGATGGTGATGTGTGTGTCGTACTATCACGACGTGGTATTGATTAAGTTCCGAGGCTTATTGTAGAAATTTGCCAAGATTGCGTCGTTTGGAAATGGTTCGGAGATGGGTCAGTCTTCTTTATTGAAATAAGACTGAGCAAATGAAGAAATGTGAAAAATGGTTTCATTTACCTTTTCATCGTTGTAGGTCTTATAGAAGGCGATTCAACCTTTTATGTTTTACTGAATTGAGGAGCGAGAAGTAACAACGATTCTTTGCTTATAGGCGTCTTCCCCTAAATATTTATCCTGAGAAATCTTCGCCGAATAGTCTTTAAATTTTTGTTGAAAAGAATTACAATAACAACTATTCAATATACAGTCATTTTGGTGGGAACTGTTTCGAATAACACCACAATCATCATCATTAGAAAACTTATAACAAGTTATTGTTATTCGAATAGTTTCTTGAATAATTCTGACCGACATTATACAAATGAGAAGAAGGAAAAACCAAGTGGAATTCGATTTTATATTGGTGGGCTGCAGCACGCAGTTTTATTTGAAAATATTGTTAAAAAGTTTATAATATAATGTTAATAAAATGGAAGCAAAAACAACAACAGATAATCTTAAGATTTTTTTACACTGCGCCACCTTTCGGAAACCTCTGACAAACATCCGAGAGTATAACTGTCACGAAAGAGCTTCTCAATTAGCCGTTTGAACCAGTGTTGCCAGAAGTTACTGATGGAATGTCCCACATTGACCGTTAAAAATTTCCTTTTCAATGAACTTGATCCATTTTAGTTAGAATACCCCTCTAACAAACAAACAAAAAAATAAAAGAAATAAAATCTCTTCGTATCCCATTGTCGACAAAAGCACCAAGAAATCAGTTTGGAAAATATGAACGACAACGAACTAAAATCAGATGGTTTTGTTTTGCTGTACCATTTAACTTCACTAGTGTTTGAAAACCGTTATTATATGAAACTTGTAATTATGAAAAAAAAAAAATCAACTATCCTTACCTAAAATTCCCATGTAATCCCTCGGACATATTAAAATTGCACAACTGGTTTGTACTCGGCATAAAATTGAAGATCCACTCCATTCCTCCAAAAAAATTAACTCACACAAAACGAATGGCTGTGAGAAGCTAGACATAATGTCCCTATAGACCTTTTGCACAAACTATTTATTTTTTATTTAAAATGGCAGCATTGCTTAATTTAAAAATTAAAATTTGTTATTTTCGAAAAGCATTTGTAAAAGTACTCTAAAGATTTTTTTAAAAGAACACTACTCTGGGCAAACAAAATCTGTGTGTCTGTCTGTCTGTCTGAAATTATTTTTATCGTTGTCAGGTTTGTATTGAAATTGGCCTATATCGGTCAAGTAGTTCTTACCATATAAAATCAATATTAGACCCATGTGTCTCTCTATCTGTTAAAAAAACACGATAGCGCCCAAATGAATCAACCTAGAGGAAGGCAGTTTGGTGAAAGGACTTCTTTTTATCGTCGTTAAATTGGTATTGTAAATGGGCTATGCCGGTCAAGTAGTTCGGGCACCTCCCATATAAAATCAATATTAGACCCATGTGTCTCTCTGTCTGTTGATAACACAATAGCGTTCAAAGGAAACAACCTAGGCGTATGAAGTTTGGCGAAAGGACTTCTTTTTATCGTCGTTAGGACAGTATTAAAAATGGAATAGGTCGGTCAAGTAGTTCTGGTACCTCCCATACAAAACCAATATTAGAAAACATGTGTTGAAAACACGATAGCATCGAAAAGAATCTACATAGGCAAGTGAAATTTTGTGAGAGGACTTATGTTTATTGCCCTCAAGTTGGTATTAAAAATGGGCTATGTTAGTTCTGGTATCTCCCATACAAAATACATTTTGCATGACTTGTATGCAGTGGAGGGTATCAAAGTATCGGCCACGCCGATGATAGCACTTTTACTTGTCTATTTGAGCGTTTTTCTTTATTACCGGGTACCCATACCCATGCGAGAAATTTCGCATGTAGAAACAGTTTCATGTTGTTCGCTATACTACTTCTTCTTCTTCCCAGAACTGTCGCAGTTGAAATTTGACGCCTCTGTCATGATAAGATCGGTGTGGCAACAGCAAAAGGATCCATAGCATAAACTAAGTATTAAATAGACCGTCGTCAGCTCAGAACGACTTAGGAGAAATTGCCTACAAGCTGTTTTCCGTGTTATTCTGAGGGAAAGTGTGCCATATATAAAGTACATTAACTGCACGTAAACACTAACACATAGTAACCTGACAGTTCATTCTGTTTTTTTTTATTTTATTAGAGCTCCCGCCATTTAGAATTTTTTTCTTTGCTGCATCACATGTATTCAGATTCACAGATCTGAATATAAGAGAACAACCCTATAAAATTTTAACTGCTGCATAGATATTCAAATATGCAGATTTTTAACTTTCTCCATTGGGTAATAAGAGATAGATATTGTTATCGTACAAAGTTTCGAATTCGAAATGATAATCAATTCTGACATAACCATGATAGAGGAACTCAAAAAAGTGGGTCCATATGTCTGTCTGTCTGTCCAGATGTCCCGCAGCCTACATTCTAAACGGCTGCCCGGATTTTGTTCAAAGTTCGAATTTAGAGTTTGGAGACTTGCAGTTCGGGGCCGTTTTTTTTTTGCATAGTAACCTGAATATTAATGTAACTTGCCATATAAAATTTCATACCAGTTTGATTTGTTCGAAAACGACTCTTATGATTGCAACAAAAATTGATATCGAAGCTTAAGTAGGTAAGGTTAACATAATTGCATACTCAGTTTTTGCTAAAAAAAAGGAATAACTGTACTTTTCAAATTTGGACATACATATCTCGAAAACGGCCCATGCGATTGCAAAAAAATACATTACAAACTCAGTTTTTCTCTATATTATTGGATTTTTGCAAAAAGTCATTTTTGAAAAATTTAGTTTTCTTTAGTTTACCTGAAGTCTGCAACAACGATTCTTACCTAAATTCAAACTTAGGTAAAATTGATGTTTTCAAAATTATTGCGTCCTTAATTTTCAATTTGAATCACCAAAACCGCTAATTTTAAAAACTGCTCATATCTCGAAAACGCCATTTTCGATTCGGATAAAACATTAAACACCAAGCAATGAATACATCCCGAACAATAACTTGTATGTTCTCGGTTTTCAGGTACATATATAATTAATAGTATTTCTTCAAACTAAACATTGCAATATTTGGTACTGTTTTGTCTGCCAAATTTTACAAAAACCGCTTTAACGATTTTGATCAAAATACATATTAAAGATAAATAAGATCCCGTATTTAGTTTTTCTCCAAAAATTCGAAAATAAATCTGTTTTTTTTTTTAATTATTATTTCACATATCCATGCTATATTTTTGTTATAATCTCCCCACTTCCGTTAAAAGTGCAATAACAGCTACGCAAAACTTAATTTTAGAAAGTATTATCCTTTGTTCAACCTTGTTGGATATGCACCTTCAAATAATTGCAACCACTTCCTTACAAAATCAGAAACAGAAACTCTCACTTCATTTATTTATTTTTTTGTATTCAATTATATACCTACATTAAATAAGTGGGCACAAAAAAGGGAAAATCTTAATCTAAGATTATTAGTCTTGATGTTATAGTACTTACTTTGAAATTTGCCCGAAGGTATCAACCTTTTTTTTATGCGGTTGCTTTTGGACTGCCATTGATCTACGCGTCTGTGGGTGTGAGTGATTAATATTGTAGATAAGTACCTACTTACTCGCATAGAAAAATCATTCTGAGACCACCAACTTTGGCCGATTTCCCGTTACTTGCCTATAAGCTATGTTTTTATGGGGTGGCAAATGCTATGTGCGCTAGTATTGTCACATAAAAATTCGTATTGACAAATGTCACGTAACTTCAAAAATTCCGGTTCACCAACACACTCGCACCTCGCATATGCTACTCCCGCTGTGGCAGAGCTACTGAGTGTTCATAGAATTTTATCCGTTTAATTTGAAATTGTTCGTTGCTCGTGTATAATATTTTTTTTTAGGAATAAGTGTACATTTGCTTAAAATATTCATGAAAAATTAACAATGTTGGTTGATAGTTTTGTTAAACACACAAATCAAATTATTCGCCTTTAAAAAATATTTAATAACTAACCAATAGCATTCAGTAATGATAAAATGTGGTATTCCCGAACTCTATCATATTTCCGCACGGTTGGACGAGGTTGACAGCATTTATTTTTGTTTTTTTTTTTATGTTTTTCCATGTCACACGATTTCACACATAATAAAGCAAAATGGCGAAAATTTAAGAAAACAAAATTGAGGGGTCTAGCGGCAAGAGGATTGCGAGGTGGGGGGGTCTCATTATTATTCGTGTATGCTTGTATCCAATGTTGAGAAAATATTATATAAATTTCGAATCAGTCATTAGGCATAAAATTACACAAGGTTATGTGGAATCGGTGTATGTATTTGCTTTAATATATATATTCAGTATTGTTGTTGTTAAAACAAAACTTTCCTCTACTCTACCATCTTGTGGTGGTTATAAAAGCAAATATAGATTTATGATTATAAACTTAGTATTAAATAGACCGTCAGCTCCCGCGCACCTATCCGATTACATTTGAGCCCCCCTGATCAGCTGGTTCGATTGCTTTCTCTTAAAACCCACACTCTTATATACCATTATACGAGTTGAAAATTATTATTACGATGCTTTTGGTGACCGTAAAAGTGTGTCCCACATTGCGGTTCAAATAAGTACACATCCCATCATCTTCCACTAGTGTAGGCTGTAGAGACAGATAGATATCGCAATAGGCAACATTATCCGATGTTGCTTGCAATAACAATAATGGAAGAATATGGTTGCAAGGGTATTTCCCAGCCCAACTTGGTAATTTTTTTAAAAGGTCATTACCAGAAGCGGTCGTTCCGCTGACCGGAAACAGACGTCTGCGTTGAATTTCTGTGATATCAAACTGAGTAACGACCAGCAAATGTTTTTTTTATCGTTTAAGCAGAGCTCAAATTTCTCTAAACTCTCGCTACAGTGGACCAAAATGTCACATAGGTAATACTCATCTTTAACGCATCAGCGTCAAATTTTAATATAGCCATAGCGGTGGGAAAAAATTAGTTGCAGCCTTTTGATCCCATCAGTAAGTTAATTCAATCGCGCCACGACAACGCCTCGTCAAAAAGAATATATGACGAGGGGTTAATACACTACATATAAAAAAAGTGATAGTCACCTCCATTATCACTAACGTATATGAAATCAAGTTTTATTTTTTAATAGCAAATTTGTCACTACGCACGGGCTTCTCATTCTGACGTTAATTTGGCTTTCTTATCAAAATCATTGCTCCATCAGTCACATATACGCCCGTTGTCATCTCACATACTCTCAAAAGACAAACTCTTATCGAAGAAGGTGAGTGCCTTCCATAATCTTTTTCTCATTTTATTCAGCAAACCAATATTTGTCGACTTGATATCGCTTCGTGAATGTTTCGTTTAATTTTCCCTTTCCCTACCTGGAGCAGAGTAGGTATATAAGGTTCGTGCAAGCGCTTTGCCGAAAATTATAGAGAAAAACTCTTAAAATGGAGCAAGAAATTATTTCATTGTGGCTCTATGTGCACATACCTACATAGGATACACGTTGTTGGTCGCTTCGTCGTGAGCTACAATTTAGTGCACTCTTTTAGCCTTATCGTTTGTAACGCATACAAAAAATAATTTAAATAAAATAAACAAACAAAAAAAAAAAACTGTGTGCAAGAAAATGTGAAGTGACACAAAGAAAAGAATCAAGATTGACTTATGAAAACAAAATACACAAAGATAAAACGAATAACTGAAAATTTGATTTATCAGTTTTTCAATTATTTAGGATTCCCTTTCGATAAATGCTGGATCAGTTCTGTAAAGAATATACCTACTATGTATGTACATTTTGAATGATGTAGGTAAACTGTGTGGCGGTTTGTTATGTAAACAAACGAACAGCGTTTGTACGACACATGTCATTCGTGCGGCTTTTGAATTGCGTGTATCTTGTATTGACTTTAAGGCTACATTGAGACAAGCCGTTCTGTGTGATCTGTATACATTTCCTGTGACATTAGCCGTATTGGTGACTACCCTATTCGTGAAATTCTTTCCAAGCTACTTCAACAGAAATTTTAACCTGATAATTTTGATGGATTTTGCCAACGAACGCATTGTTTATTCAATCAGTACTGTATCGGAAAATTCAATGGGCTTGACACAAAGTTTCGACCTACGGATATGTGAAAATGGGTCTTGAGTTGAATGCGTGTATAGTGGCCGCTAGTTTTAACATAGTTTATCATTTTTTACCTGATCTGTTGCGCCAACTGACACCAATGCAAAATAACAAATGACACTTGTAACCATGACAGCTGACACAGGTGATTAAAGCTCAGTTTCGCCGTTCATCGTGAACAGATTCTCCTCAGAAAAATGCTTGCAAAATGAGCGATACGTAAATGCAATTGATCCCCATTTTCACCACAAAATGTTGTTCAGCGGTGGGACTAATTTTTCGCTGAATGCGGCTTTCGGCCTTACTAATAAGAATTTTTAATCTTCACCTTAAATATTTTTTCGTAGTTCACGATGGGTAATTTTATATGGAAAATTTCGCTATTGTGAGTTCGTAAAACTTGGTCTAAACACTAAATATGATTAATAGTATCGCGCTATATCAACAAGAAAAATGGCCGCATTTGGAGACTTTATCCAAGATCAGTCGTATATAGTGTGAATATTTGGTGGGTTTAGCACTTAACTAGTAAGCGTCAATCAGTTCATAGACAGATAGCTTTATTTCAGTTGCCCGCAGTACGGCGACATTTTGAATACTTATTCCTTTAAAATTGGCGTAGTCCACTTTCATGTGCATCGACAACCATCAGACATACTTTCCCCGAACGATTTATTTAGAAACGAGTCAGTACATGATCTTCAGCATATAGATAACGCGTTGGCAATCGCATGAAATTCGCTGAGCAATTGCATCAGGCAAGTTAAAAAATTAATGGTTATATTTAAAACTAGCACCTACTTGTTCAAGTTCGGAGCAACTCAATTTCTGCTTCTTTCAGGGGATATACGCACTCAAAGTTGAACCAGTTGTTGCCCCTTCAACAATTAGTTGCACCATTATAGCAATTTACACCTCTATTACCTTTGTTCGGTTCGCGCCGTACAATGTTTTAAAGCGAAGGGGCTTCGCACAGAAAGGTTATCCTAGGTTACACTAAATCTTACCTAATGAGTGGTAATTTTTACGCTAACTATTCAAACAACTTGAATATTATTCATGAGGGGTATAAAGAAACAATAACAGAAATAGGAAATATATACATAAGAGAAAATGTAAAACATTTCTAAATTATGAACAAAAAAATGCACCAATGATCTTTTTTCCATTTTTGTTAAAGATCCTTTAAAACGTTGAACACAAAGAAAACAAATGGTGGTCTTCCTGGGAGAGCATTTGTTTTCATTTATTTTTATCTACACCAGAACACCGTAACGACGTAACGCTTCAGCTGAAATCTACATAGACCGAGAGCTATAAGCAGCAGAGTTGGGCACGCTCACCCGAAGGCATTAATAAAGGAGAAAAGTCATTAAAATTTCCCGCCGGCCGTCGGAACGTCCTTAGAAAATTCTTAGAAACCATTGATAGGGATGATAGGATGGCAAGTGCATGGTTGAAAGATTAAGTAGATGTAGGACAATTGACATCGTCTGCAACCTGCTGATGGTTCCTTTAGCACTTAACTTTCTCTCAAGCTGTGTTCTTTTTTTTGTATACCCGTCATTAGATAGTAATTATGTGTGCCTATATTTTGGTTACCTTTTGTGCTGATCTTTATTTTGTCCGATCAGTTTGGGCTATAAAAAAATGATTTTATCAATCTTATTACTAAGTTTTTTTTTTAATTGTTGCCCATGGGTGGCTTTCAATTTATACAATCTAATAACGAGCATGTTAGTTCAAAAATGAGACTTTGGTTTGGGAGACTTACAGGCATAAACTTCACAATTAATTTTATTGTGATGTCGTTTTGTTAATACTAATCACTGCTATTTACCTTTGTAAAACCTTGTCAGTAATTTCAGTTTACGTTTTCCAAACCTCTCACACCAGAAACTCGGCTTCAGCTCATATCAAGAGCCACACGCTTTTAAAATCAATGTATATAAAAAAAAAATCTGAAAACATTTATTTATTCCCTATTTACAAAACTGACATCGAACAGTTGTTTAAAAGAACAATTTGAAAGCAAACGCTGAAAGCATCGCAATTTAATCTTCAATAAATAGATAGATTTCTGTGCCCTATAGCCAGATGTGGATTTTCCTGAAATCCGCACGTTGTTTCTAGTGCACCTTATCACCGAAAAGGTATCAATAAATTTTCCATGTTCAGAGGCACCACTTGTGCCAATTCAGCAATGACTACTTATCGAAAATAACAAAGAATATATACATATAGATTTCGAGAGATATTCAAATCAGACCACCATTGTCGGGTACCTTTTCGTCAGAGAGACTCTCTGGATTTCTCCACAGTTCTTCTCTGGGCTCAATTCCTAGTGTTAACGCTAGCATCTGATGTTTATGGGAGATCTGTTTCATCGACTGGGTCTCGACCCAATGATGTCCCAATATCCTCATTCTTCTGCCAGCCAACGCCGGACATTGACACAGTATATGTGCCGCTGTCTCAGATTCCTCCAGGCATAGTCTACAAGTATTATCCTCTCTAAGGCCCATTTTCATTAAGTGATACCGAAATTACCATGTCCTGTAGACAAAGCCACCATCCATTTCAGTGTTACTTCATTTTTAGATGAACACTTATTGAGCTTAAGTATACACATTCCAGTGCCAATGATGTTGTGATGTTTGTTCCATGCGTCTGACCACCGCCTGATTGACCAGTGCTATATGGATATTTCTTCCCTCCACCTGACACTCAAGAAAGTAGTCCAGCGCATAAAGCTAAACAATCATCTCAGCCTGGTATACTGAAGTGTATTTCCCGAGGCTAATGTGACGGGCAAGTTCCAGCTCTTCTGAATGAACCCTATCCAGGTGCTTCCTCACAGTTTTCTGAGAGGCTTTCGCCCACCATACAACCGAGGCGTACGGGCGATAATGGGTCTAGTTATCATCGTATGCATCCAGTATGCTGACCTAGGCGAGAGTCCCCACCTCTGTCCACATACACGTTTGCACTGATGTAGTACCCTTTTTGCCTTCCGGACCTTCTCCTCAACATGCCAATTCCAAGTAAGTCCAGTATCTAGATAGACTCCCAGATACTTAACCTTCTTAGTTATTGTTAGTTCCGATCCGAAAAGTTTTAAGGGCCGAAATTCCAGATTTTTTATCTCCCTGTAACAAAGAAACTAAACTTCTTTGTTTACACTGCGTTTCTTTTGGGATTTTGGGTATCATTTTGCAATTCGTCGATCTTTACTATAGGACATTTGTTGAATTATCGTGCCTCCGACGACACTGATAATAAGTCCGCTAACTGTTTCTAGCCCATCTAGCTAAAGAAGATCCTGAAAGTGATAGTAAAAAGTCTCTGTAAGGGTTGTTCTAAAATATCAACCAGTCAACATTTCGTCGACCGTAACGTACCAAACATCTCCAACTGCTGTTTAGCAGAACTTTAAAGGCATAAAATCCTGCGGTCTTGCAGCGGCTCAACTTAAGTCCGCTCCGGCTCTTGCAGTAAAAAAAAACCTAACAATATGTTACGTTGCCCAGTACCAATTTCAGTTTGTGTGAGAACCTCATCCACAGAGCAAACTGGAATAATTTGACAAAGGTTATTCATAAGATCATCAGATAGCGCATGAACAACAACAAAAAAATGTTATTCTCTAGTGGGGTTTTGCCCCTCAAGTCTGTTAAAATTGTTCGCATCGTCTGCGTCTCTACTGTGGTTTTCCAGTCATTTTGTTGCTGCTTAGTTCACTTTGAAGCGACCTTTGGTACCATGTTTACACCTTTTTCACAATTATAGCGCATTTAACTTAAGACATAAGCTATAGACATAAGCTGTAGCTGGTATTAGTTTTTGGTGCAGTCTTTCGATAATGAACTTTCAGGCTATTTGACACCACATTGTTCGATTTTCGTATCTGTATACTTTCCCTGTCGCTTTAGTAATAAAAGATAAAACATGAACTTTTCTTTAAAACTTTTGAAATATACATTTTAAAATTTTACAACGGACTTTTTTTGTTTCAGATTGGGTGAAAACCGTCTTATTTAAAAATTGGTAAGTCTAGCCTTAATTGCATAAAGAACAGTTACTGACTTGTTTTAGTGGAATTAAGTGGGTTAATCTGCAATCGAATCTTGATGAACTTGTTAAAGGTATTTCCCTCCGGTGCCTGTTTTATAAATACTACATCCATAAATCTTAATGTAAATTGTTTCTTTATGTTCGAAGAGCGCACCGAACCAAGGACCAGCATGTATTCAAAACAGACACAACTGACATTTTATGTATAAGGTCACCGATCGTTAATTTCTCTTTCTTATAACTTGAGAGCTCAGATCAATTCTCAAGATTGCGTTCAGCAGAAAAATGACACCGTTGGTGCCTGCGTTGCTATCGGCGGGCAATAATTTTCGAAAATCTGAAAAGCATAGCCATAAGAATCGTATATTTATTACCACTTAATTATGCATTAATCGCATAATGTCCTCTAAAGTCCTGGAAATTGATATAAAAATGTTGATTAAAATAGGTTATAGCAGGGAAACAGGAAGGATTGCAGCTATTATTTTATCATTCGATTTTTGCTTTAATCTTAAACATATTTTGTATCTACATTCTTCTTAGTTACACGGAAAAACAGTTTAATCGCCGTCGAGTTCCTCTGAGAATCCCAGGCGATACATAATCCGTGTCGGCCAATGCCGGTGCAATACTCGGCTTCGATTTGCCTAAATGCACGTCGGTAGTAGAATAAAATGCGAACATCTACAGAAAATTTAATTTAAATGAACCCAAGAAGATTATGCAAACTTCCTAGGGATGGATATGCAAATTTGCTGGTGTGGATTATGCGAGCTCAAAGAAGAAGAATGTACAGATTACCGTCAGGACTTAACACTTTTTTCTATATTTTTAATTTTCTGTTTGGAATTGCAACAATTGCTTATCATTCACGCAAATTAATGTTCAGAGCAATGTTCGCCAAAAAATCATCGCATTCGTTCTTTTGTTCACTGGTATTCAATAAAACATTTAATTAGTTTATTAGATAAATATACTCCATACTCTTGCTTCTGTAACAAAAATGCGGAAGTACAATGTCTCGAGCCATTTTGTTATGGCAAAAAGTTGTTGAATATTTTTTTCCGATACAACATGAATGACCCTATAATTGTTTTATACTTGGTTTTGTACCTATATACAAGGTGGTTATTGAGTGTAATTTCAACTTTCGTTCGATAAATTTGCGGTCAGTGGAATATTATGTTCAGTTATTAAATTGTTATAACTATTTGCATACAAATTTTTGCCAGTCAAAATTGAGCCCCGCTATTTGTCGGAATTCCGCTCCGCAAAACGCAAATATTGTTTAGTAACAACACAGAGTTGGCGCGATAAAATATTTCCAACGAACATTTGATTTTCGAAATGGAAATATCTAGTTTCTAGGGTCCTTTGTTTGAATAAAACATATACGTAGATTCATTCTGCGTAAATAATGAAAACGACGTGAACAGCTAGCTAAGCATTCTAAAAAGCAAATAAACTGCTGATAAGTTTACTTGATAAACTCCGATCCGATACACTTTAACAGTATATTTAAATATGAATTCAATTAGTAGCCAGATGATATTCAAATGATATTCACAACTATGGATTATCGTATAACACGCAAAATATACTCTCTAAAGTAAATTAGCACATTTTCGCTCAAGGACACACAGATATCTCTTCCGCCTAGTTATTTATAGACATTTCACAAGAGCCTATACTTCTGTCGTGTTGCTTTCTTTTTTTTTTGTATACAAAAAGATCTTTTTCGGGACCACCTTGCGTGTTAGAGTTCTTTTTGTTTTCTAAAAATAAATATTTTCCGAATTTTTTGTACAAAATCGCTATTTAGTTTTAATTATTGAATATATACGTAAATGAATATGTTTTGTATCTTGGCAGAGGAAAACAGTTTTGCCGCGTGAAATTTGTATACACATAGGTATAATTTTCTTTTTTTCGTAGAAAAAATGCGTAGATGTGGTGAATCATAAATTATTGTTCTTAAAGAATTAAATTGAGATTTTTTTCTTTTAATCGCAAAAACTGCGTGATTGATACAACATTTTTGTTTTAATTTCAAGAAGATAATTTGAAAGGAAAGAAATATTTCATATAAATCGATTTTTGTTATCTTTGTGAATGGGCAAAGATAAAAGTACTAAAATTTCGAATGTACCAAACTTTGCAATGGAATGCAGGGAAGTAAATCACGAAATTATTATAATTCGATTTCGAAGGAAATACCCTGAGCCTAGTCTAGGTTGTTTATATTTAAAAAGGGTCTTACTTTGAATAGCACAAGCTTAAGAGTGCAGGCAAACAGCCAGACATTTGTCTGTTTGCTTGTTTCCATAGTCAAATATAACAAAATGATAGGGTCGTATGCTAAGCGATCAACTGATTTACTGTTGGTACATCAAACCAGCATAACCTGATGGGATTAGGTTTTTTTTTTCTTTTGAAAATGGCCTGTTCGGAGTCTTCGGCGCAATACTTGAATTTAAAGATTCCTCAGATTAGAATGTTCATAACAACTTATTTTGCATAATTAAGGCATTTACAATATTTTTTTTAATTTTATCTTAATAGGGCAAAATCCCTGTGCTAGCTGGTGAATAACAGAGACCTATAAAATAAATTATTAAGGAATGTTTTTTTTTTTAACTATAGCGTAGACACCAACAACTTAATTTTGCTAAACTTTAACTTAATTAATGCAAGTGATAAATACTATAGGTGATTGTTTATTTATGTGTAGGGTGGTTAAGTGCGTGGCGTCTGGCGTGCCAATAAATCTGGCATTGAAATACATATTTATTCAAATTTATGTGGATAAAAATGAGAGTGAAAACTTTTTCATTGGTGGCTGAACGAAATGGATTATGTATTAGGCACAATTATAGGACGAAGGGTTCTAATTTGCAATGATTCATGTATCCCATAAGTTGTGCAATGGTTTATCTAAAATGTGAAAAGCCTTTCATTCCAAGAAATGCACCTATAAAAGCCACGTTAGATTGTGTTTAAATGTGTTGCCAATTAAAAAAGAAAAAATAACGGCAATGAATCGCGAAACAGCATGGCTGCATAAAATTGCATCACCATTAATAATCGAGTTGGTCGCCCGATGGATTGTTTTGCTATCCATTCTACCTTACCGACGTTCGTTTAGTAGTGTGAGTAGTTGAGTAGTGTTTAAGAAAACGTTGCGCAAATTCATTGTCCTTGCCTCGTTCTGTATAATTTGTATTATCTGGATCAAAGGAAAGCATTGTCACCTTTTCTCCATATGTCAGCTTTAGCTAAAATATTTAACAATTTAACAAAATCCCGGTACAAAAGGTCACTAATAAGAACATTTTTTTGTGGTAATGATAATACTTGTTATTTGCAACTGGCAGTGTTGTCTTCAAACTGTCTGCTGAAGGTTCCATCCTTCATTTAGTGATTCTTTCTGTTTCTGTTTAATGAAGTGCTTATGCAGTTCCTGTGCTTTCATTTGTCCGTAATCCAAATGTTTAGAAATAATCTGAATATATAAGATTTATATAAATTCAAACATAGAACTTCTCTCTTCATTTCGGCCAGAATTCTTCTTCACAAAACCGATTTTGCAATTTTGTTTCGAACTTTTGTTTTCTGTTTGTAGTTCATCCGTGTTGATATTGATATGATCAATTTCATCTCCGGCAATGCTAAAATATTCCCTGAAAATAAATGCATCATGCATCAACAACAAATTGAGAATCCAGCTGATGGTTTATTTTCTGTTTTTGCGAATTGCACAAAACTGATGCCAAACTCCTGAGTTAATTAGCATTTGACAGTAATGAGTCAGTATTCTTCTGTGAGGCGAAAACATTTAACCGTTTGTGTGAGCACGAAAGAGTTGCTTCTGTAACATAAAGCAAATCATTCGTGTGCAGGTAAACGTTTGAACATTCTCACCCTACAGAATGGCAACTCTGCTTAATTGAGTATTTTTTTTTGTCCGCAGTAAGACAAAGAAATGTTGAATTTTCCTCACGCTGTTACAAAAAGTGCGCTCTATACTTGACACTTTTGACTTTTACTTAATGTAAAAGTTCAGTGTGAATAGAAGAATCGATTCAGTTAAAACGCCTTTCGGTAGATAACACAAGCGCCCCACTTATAACTTATGGCAAACTATTACATAGCTTCAGGGATGCAACAAATATCCCAACTCCATGAAACAGCAATAAAAACGAGACATCATAAAAACAACGCTGTTATTATCCTCACTTTCGAGCATTGTTTTATTGGCTATATTAAAAATTAGAGGCAATAAAAAATCTGTCTTTGAAATTACTCGAAAATTTATTCTGAAATGTGTTATATACGACCGACACACTCATAAGTCACAACCCCCAACTGTGTTGAGAACCTTGATTTTCCCAGACGCGCGTAATACCTACTCAATTTATTGTCGGAATAGGTACTTGTATCAGGTTCTGCTTCTCGGTTCTTGTTTGTTTTTCTTTTGGACTGTGCGACTGGAGCACCCAAAATAAATGAAGGCCACCCCCTAACCCAGGCGGTAATTTACCCGATATAAACCCAGACGGTAGAATTCAGTTCCTCCTTCCTTCTCAATTCCGAAACAAGGTATTTCTCTGTGGGTATACATCCCTGAGCATACAAAAGCTATTTTACCCGGTTAAGGACCGCTCAATAAGCCTTACTGCACCAACGGTGGATAGAATATGTTGCCAGAAGAGAGCTCATGGATATCCGTTCTACGACGCAGATTCCTTAAAAGCTCAATGTAGCCCACACAGTCAGCCATCACACTTTAGAGGTTGAATTCAACGACCTGACCTTGAATTAAAAGAGCATTTCCCCAGCACTGCGATGTGAATGAGAACACATCTCGCAAAAAAATAAATAAAAATGCCGACGATGGCACGGCATTAGGAGAGCGTGTTTGCCGCGTCTTCGTTGTCTGAAAATAAAGGTCAGTATCCTATAAATAAATTAGGGTTGTACGGCGGCGGCCGTGTATCGCACCCAGTTGTGCGAATCGGACAAAGTCGATTTCGCTGCTTTATTCTGTCTATGGTTGATTAAAGCAGACCAAATGTTATTTAGTATAGCTACATAATTTATAAATTCAAAATGCGGCTCAATCAGAACTGCTGGTATATAAAGAAAAATTATGGGGGCTTCTGTCTCAGGTGAAAGGACAGATAGCTGCGTATATATAATTAGCACCTAGAAGAATGGACAAATTGCCATTCAGCAAAAATGGTTTCTACTTTCTAATTATCTATTTAAATTATATTGGAACTGCGTTTTGTTTTGTGGCGGTTCGCTGAATATTTGTATAGGTTATATGTTTTCATTTTTGTTTATTTTGATGATTTAGGAGAGTCGTTGACCATTTTTTGGTTTGTTTTCAGTTGAACTTTTGTGGTGACAAAATCGACATCAGACGACGTGTGTCAGCTTTGATTTGCATATTTCCGCCACATGAAAAGCTTATTCATTTGACGTTTATGGAGGTTTAACCGACGAATCTAGCCAAGAAATTCGTGACTGAGTACACTTCACATTATGAAGCTGACGGAGGAAAAGTGACTTTATGTATTCGCATCCTCCCTTAAGTGAGCTTACTCCCAGTCAGGCAATGTGCTTAACCTCTTCCAACTCATTTTTTTATTTTGAAAATGTCTGTGTTTGCTTTTAGGATTTATAAAACTACAAGCAAATATGGTTGGCAAATATGGTTGGTTCTCTTGTTGTGCTATCAATCGCATGTTTACAGTGCTCATATATGGCATGAGCTGGGCACAGTTCTATGCGAATTTGTATCCAAATTTGTATTCCACTGTTGCACCATGTTTCAAGGCCGTAAGTAAATTTTTTTATAAATTGATTGTATCGACCAACGATCACTGTTATGATACATATTATGTACAGTAGTCCCTCGATAATGTGAACTAATTAAAACAAGGCGCTTTCGGATTTTAGAGGGATTCACATTACTGGAACTTTTTTTCAGTACTTACTAAACTGATTGAAACGATTTTCAAATTTATTAAAAACAACACAAAATGATTTTTTAAAGCACAGTTTAAATGTTTATTAATTTAGAAGAAAAACGAAAATCGCACGCAAAACGAGCAAGAGAAACAAGAGAAATATAAAAACTTTTACAAAAAAAATTCACATTTTAGAGGTTGAAAATTTCGGAAGTTCACATTATAGACATGACAATGTAAAGTTTTGCCGATTCACATTTTAGAGAAATTTACATTATCGGTAATTCACATTATCGAGGGACTACTGTATTTCTTAAGTAACTATTTGGTCGCAGTCGCATTGACAGGCTTTGGAGAATAGGAATAGTATGAGTTATATATAGAAACATCAACCTGTTCAGAAAATGGCGAATCAGTTGTCAAACATATCTAGGACAAGAATTGCAATGAGTCTTGGACTCCAATGCAGAGGGATACCAGTTGATTAATACTCTCGCAACAGGAGGCATACCCGTCATCACTATCTACGGGCCAAATACAAGTTGCTTTTTAAAAATGCAATAAAATGAACAAAATTATTTTTTTTTCATTTATTATGGCTTTTTTTTAGTAAGAGTAAACATTATCATTAATTACGGAACACAACGTCGTCAACGCTGGCTTCGCAGTAGCGCATTTTTTCACTCCAATTTTCCAAGACCTTGTTGATGGTTTCGGGCTGTAGCTCACGGATTGCGTGGATGATACTGTCCTAAAGTGCTTGAATCTTTTCCGTATTGTTGGTATAACATCGGTCCTTCACGGTTCCCCACAAAAAAAAGTCCAAAGGGTCAAATCGGCCAAGACGGCTGATAACACGATTTGGGAATATGGTGCGCAAAAGATCGATTGTGACATGGGCTATATTGCATGGCGCGAAGCATGAACCAGAGGTCATCCAAATCCATGTATTCAATTTCAGTAAAAAAAGTCGTTTAACATGGATAACGCCCACCGCTGACCGAACATTGTTCCCTGCCTCATTCTCGAAGAAAAATGGTCCAATGATGCCACCACTCTACTCGGCTACAGCAGCCACATTCTCGTCTGTACGTACCGTTCGACGACGGGAACTATAAGTGTTGTCCACTAGCATACCAGTCTTACGAACTTTTTGCACAAACTTGCGTACAGCAGGCGCGGTGAGTGCTTAATTTCGGCAAAACTTCTTTCCAAAAAAACGCACTGTTTGGGCTACACACACTCACTTTGGAAATACGTTTTCAATATTTTCGAACGTTGTTTAAGCGTAAAGCGACTCATTTCGTTCCGCGGAGGCATGATACTGACTTTCTGTCAAGATTTCGAATGTGGAACAGCTGTCAGTGTCAAAATAACCTATGATTTAAAAATAAACCACTATAGATTGCACACCCTTTATAACACAGGTTACAGGTGTGATGTATGCAAATCTCCATCTTCTGGCACTGACTCCTAAATGTCAGCCGCAATTCCCATACGGTGCTTAAATTGTTCGATTGTTGGACTTTAACAGTACTTTTCAATAGGAAAGGGTGTTGAGTTCCTCGAGCAGTATTCAGAACTCTAATTACCTAAACGTTTCGATGACAATTTCTTTTTGATTCGAACAAAAATGCTAAACGAAGATAACATTTCAAATATCGAATAAGGATCTCTAAGAGTTATATATGTAAACATTTATTATACCCACTGCACCCACTTTTGGCAAGAATACTTCTTGGAAGGAACCCTTGTTAACAGACATATAGGTAGCTGCTCACCAAAAACATGGCAGACATCTATATACCTTTGACACTGATCCCCGCTATACGCAACAATTTCTGATTACATCTAGTTTGTCTTAGGCAATATCATTATTAACGTTGTCACTAGCGCAGTTTTTGTCATCTCTATCGCGTTAAAAAAAAAAAACAAAAAACCCTTCCACATAAGTGCGACATAATCATGCATATTACCGCTCCGTCAATCACAAATTAGCTATTTTGAGGGAAACGAAACGAAAACAAAATTGGTCATGTAATTAAAATTCATGTACCTTAACCGATCAACGACATTGACTGCAATAATAAAACACTCTTCGCTCAGTGATGCATGACGGTTTTGCCCCACAAAGATTGTTTTGTAAACATTAAAATTTTAAATTTAAAAGCCGCACAGAACGTCTTTATGATGGGCTCTTTTCGAAATGTTACACTGTTTGAAATAAATCACCAGGACTTAATGATGTAATGCAATTCACTGCCTACCTGAGTACTACACTCCTCGTGCATGAAAAGAAACGCCTTTTTTCCACAATATCATTTAAATTGGCGTTTACGTTAAATCTTGGAATTGTACAAAAGTATAGCTACACGTTTGTATTATGCTACAGCCATTCCCAGTAACTATAAAACGAACATGGACATATTATACGTCATTTTCCGTTTTTGTCAATGAATTTCAGGCATATTTTTGGCTTGATTCTGCGATCTCCTTTATCCGAATACCCTTACCCCGCATGAAATACGATTTAAATTGTCAATCGTTTCTAGTGGTTGGTATTGGTAGATGCTGTAAAACTTCGTGACAGTTTATCAACTTTTGCACACGGATCAATCAAGCGGAAATATAATGTAATCGTAATCTTTTGCGCATGTTAATACAACATGCGTGTCTGTATCTTTCATATACGAGTATATGTATATTTATTTATCTCTGGCCATTCAGAAATTTGAATTGTCAAACATCCTCTCTCGATATACTCATTGTCAGTTTATATGTACAAATAAACGTCATCGTAAAAATAAAATTTATGTTTCAAAAAAGAAACAAGAAAGGAAAACGCACAAACATAAATTCTTTTAATTTTATTTAATTGCAGAACGTTTCTAGGTCAGTGCCTATTATGAGTACACATGTGATGATAGCCAGCCTGCTAACTAAATGATACAATGCCCAAACGGACGTCATCTGAATGCGGAGGCCTAGGGATATATCCACAGTCATTTTTGGCAAACGTAAAAATTACGCATCGCGATATTAATTAATTTAATATACTCGGACTTTTATCTGCTTCCATATGGTGGTGTTCGAAAAATAAATTTCTAAAAAAAAACATGGCTGGCGTAGAAACGCGTTTTTTTTTTCAAGTAAAATCTTTCGATAAGAACTTGCTAGTTTATAAGCCTAACTTATCTAGAGGCGAAATAACTGCATACATTAATTTATTATCTTTATGGGATATATAAAACATAAGACAACCAACTAGTTTTGTTGATAAACATACACTATACACTTTTAGGCTGATGGTTTTGGTCAGAAATGCAAGAATGTAGAAATTGTGCGTTGGTATATCTGACTTTGTTATTAGTAACGTCACGTCACACAAGGCACATGACATTTCACTTGCAAGTTCGAGGGTGTTACCATTTAAATCAATTTTGCATAATTTTTCTTTTCCATATTTTGTTTTAGAAACTAATTTTGTAATGGTGGTCTCGGGTATCACACGACACGCAAAACTTGTACAACAAAAAACATCACTATTGGGAGGCTGTGAAAAATTTCATAAATGTTTTTTTGGTGTCCAGGTCCAAACCAGCGAAACATTTTATAAACAATTCATAAAAATTTATTTGTTAAATAAATGTTTTAGAAATATTTATGAAACATGTAGACATTCATCAAGAGTATGGTTGGTCTGGTCTGGACATGCCTTTTTAGAACGGAAAAAAAAAACTCGGAATAAGGAAGGGGAGTTTATTCGAATGCGAAAAAGTCTATTGATTGTTTGTGTTCCTTTTTTTAGTCTGGCAATGCGATTGTGTGGCTATGGTTTACAGGCACATTAACATTGAAGAATGAAAGAAATAACGCAGCCGGAAATATTGGAAAACATTTTCAGATCATGATTCGTGATCTCGTTGAAAAGCAGGATCACGAGTTAAAGTAAGTGCATATAAATCGATGATTATTATCTCGGTAAGATAATTGAATTAATCAAAAGCTGTATCCATTGGAAAAGTTTGTAATGGTTTATAATATAATACACGTTGGTAGAAATTGTTTGATTCTGAGCAAACAGCTGCCAATAATGTTGGTGCTCAAAATTTTTAATTTTGCACTACAGTTGTACAAAAATTGTTATGTATATTTTGTTTTTCAAAATGAGAGATACATCACAATTCCCAAACTTAAAAATCATTCATTAACCTCCACCAGCATTGCGACTTTCTTTATCATGATAGCAAATGCAAAGAAATAAAAAGACAAACATCCGAAAGTTGAATTCTCGCAATTAGCCATTCGGATCATAGTTTTGACTATATTCCCCTTATTTTTTAGCAGTTCAAGCTTAATTTTGCCCTAAATTCGAAAAAAAATTCCATTGTAAAATTAATTTTCATATGAAAAAAAATTAAAAAAATGTACAGTTATAACAGTTTTGATTAACAAGCCAAAAATGCATTCAAATAAAAAGCGATTTCTTTCATGTTTGATATGAGCATTTCATTCTTTGAAATTTGTTCGAAGTGAAAATATGTTTTTTTTTAGGAATTATTACTTTTCACACAGATTTTGTATTTTTACCTTTCTTAAACTTGTCCCATGTTTTCCCCGTTTTCATTATAAATTGACCAAAATTGGCGCTTTCCCCTCAATCGGCGATCACTGGTTCGGACTCGTCATGAAGTTGTAGCTTGTAGATCCCTTCTATTTGCCCCAAAAGCAAACAAAATTGACTCACACAAAATGAATGGTACCAAATGGGCGGGAGAAGTCGATATGAACAATATTATTTATAAATTCATCAAAACTAAATCCAGAAAAGTTTTGTAACGGTTTTGTTTTATTTAATACCATAAAATTCATAAGATAAAGCAATCTAAGGGCCTCTTTATAGAATTTGTTACAGGCCACGCGGTGTTTTAATATGACACTGACCCTTGGTGTACCCAATTCTGTTGCGCCAATTGTTTAGTTTTTAATTGCAAAATGCAGACGCATGCAAAATTGCAGAATATACAAAAATGTTTGTTAGAGTTGTGAACTTTAACTTCAAGTCATTAAATGAATAATGCAATACAATTGCTGAATGAAAAAAAATTACAACCGAACGACTCGTGTCTGGAAATCCATACAGACTTTTGTGTTGATTGACGTGTTGTTGGCTTTGTATTCTATTGTCCTCATGTCATGCTAATCTTTTTTTCCTTTTCGTTTAGTTTAATTTTTCAGTGCAGGTACCATCGTACAGAATAAAATAAAATTGTGGTTCCTGGATTACATATTATGTGTTGACCATGCTCGTTCCTTTTCCAATGCTTCGAACGATCTTCTATTGCGAAAGAAGAATCCACTACACCGCTTCCAACTAACTGCGCATTTATGTTTGGGAACGGGTTGTCAGTTTCCGTGAGACCACCTGACATGTGTCGACCTCGACCATCATTGGCGCTGCCTTTTTGTCCACAACTCCATCGTCAAAGGAGTAGAAATCTGATAACATTTTTTGGTGGCTTTGTTTTATTTTTCTAGTAGATTAGGTAGTCGACCTAAATCCTATTTAGAGTTCTGGGAAACATAAGAATATGGGAAATTGATTTATTTCCGAAAAAGGTCCTAACAGCATATAGTTTCTTTGCAACGTTGAAAATCGGGATTTCAAGGCGACCTAAGTTAGCTTTTGCTCTACCTATGCCAATCGCTGACTTTGTTTGAATATTTGATAAATTGTTCTTCTCAGTCACTCAACAAATATTTCATATTTTACCAAGACATTTCAGTGAGTGGTGGCATTTCGGTAGAAATGTAAATATATGATCTGATTTGGAGAAAAGCTTGTGGCGACGCTTCGCTAATGCACACACATCCAATATCGTCGACTATCAAAAAATACTCCACGTAAATATAAAAAAAATGAGAACAAATTACAAAAATGAAAAATGCAACAGCGTCCTATTTCTAATAAAACCATCACGAATTTCCACTTGAAAAACAGATGCAACAGTTTGTAGGTATAAATAATCATAACTTCTTAGCACATCTATTCACACATGGAAAGTTTAAATTATTAACATCTGCCTATTTTCGTGCATGCACAGCTAATGCACGAAAATAGTAGGTACTTTACACGGGAATTTGGATGTTTTGTCCATTCCAGCTATTATTTTTTGGTACCTACTTGCACTTACGACCATTCAGTCTCAAAGAAAGGACACATACCCATCTATCCTTAAAATATATTGAACGTAAATCTTGTATAGGTAGGCACTTGCGATTTTAATCGCTATCTATAGGATTGGCACTTAGGTAGGTAGAAGTGGCGGTTCAGCTTTGAACCCCTGTAGCACTGATGTACCTTTTTGTTATCACAACCCGCGTGACCAGTCTGTGATGATTGTTGAGGATGTGATACATTCGGTACCTATATTCGACCTTTAGAGTTGAGGAAACGTATTATATCTAATATACCTTTACCCGAAATGTCGCTAAGGTCGTCTAAGAAAGGCTCTTGCTACTGCGCCGGACATTGGCACATGAAATGGGAAAGAGTTTCTCCTCATTTATATTCCTGCAACTGCGGCAATAAGGGGTGGGGGGATGCCCAGATTAACTGCATGGTCTTCAATTGGCCAATGCCTCGTGATTATTGCCGTGAATCTGACGATATTTTGGCGAGTTGTGTTTAGCAGGTTGCTACCTACTAGTATTTAAAAATCATAGTCGCAACGAATCGTGAACTTGCACGCTTTTGCGCTTCTTAATGCACTTTTTTTCGATTTTGAAAACACATAATGTCCGTTCTTTAACTGGTCATCACAAATCACGATTGGAACATTTAACATATTTATTAAACGTTGCATACCTATGCTTTCGGAGTAGTGTTGGAAAATATGTTGGACAAAATTGTTTGTCGTAGCTTTTTAATTTAGAAGCTAACTAGGTAGGCTGAGGTTTCCATTATGCGCACTAAGCAAATTGTTTTTTTTTTTATTTAAATTGACTTATTCTAAGATGTACTGTAGAATTTTGAATGAATTTTTCTGCGGAAACATTTTTTTCTATTTTTTTTTTATTTTTAAAGTTTTCAATTTTCACTGAAAATGGACGCGTTCACTTTGCATAACGTTTGTGCTAGTGTTTTATGTTGCTGGAAAGGGGGATGTGTGGAGTGGTGAATGCAGTGAATGTTGGAAAATATTATAGGTATTACCATATGTCAAAAAGTTAAAACAATTGAGGTTAATTTTGTCTTTTTTGATTTTTTTTTTGACTGAAAATATTATACTGCTAAATACCCCAAAATAAATATATATATAAACTTTAGCTCCAAGCGCCTGCCTGACAGTTGTTGATATACCCTTAGCGGAGCGACTAAGTCGCTTGAGCGGATAAACCCTGCGAAAAAAAGGTTAAAACCCTGTAAGCGAGCGAAGCGAGCCACCCACGCCTACTTTAAATACACAATACTTTCTTACAGGCACCCATCTAACAGTTTTTGGTATACACTTATTCAACTATTTAACTTCGCTTAAAGCGCTATGTGATTTTCAATTAATCTGGCAACACTGTTCTCTCTGTTCTCTCAACTATAAACAAATGAAAAACATGCGAAAAATGTAACGGTGTACTTTTGTAAACTGTTGTAACAGTACAAACAACAAAAAAATTATTAAAATTTAATAAAAAAAAAATAAAAAAATTAAAAAAAAATAAAAAAATTAAATAAAAAAAAAATAAAAAAATTAATTTCCTCAGGAAAAAAATATTATATATATGTTTTTTAGGCCATTTTAAGCAAGAAAAAAAAAAACAAAAATAAATGTCCCTTAGTGCGCATAATGGAAACCCGCCCCAAAGAGTTTCCATATAAGCGTGCACAATAGGTAATAGGTACCTACCATAAGGTCGTAATGTGTGACAAACTAGCGTTGGCATCAGGATTGAAAGAATATCGGTGTGCTTTTCCAGCAAATTCGTTGAATGTGTCTTCAAAATGTGGATACCTACCTAGGTAGGTATACTGGTCAAACCAAATGGCAAAGAAATCCGACCTACATTACATTTTACATTTTTACAGTTACATTTTTGACTACCTACCACCTCTCGGGAATCACAAATCATACATAAGTTTATCCCACATCTTACGTGTGTTGATTGTTGTTACTACTTACAACTTCAAACATTTCTCCCAATGCTTGATCATAATTAGCTGCAAACATAAAAAGAAATTACTACAGTGTGTAGGTATACAGCCTACCTATGTATACACCTATATTTATCCATATACCTAACCTCTTGATGAATTGGCAAATTCAAATCGTTGCTCTTTTAACTAATAATAACAACCCTTTGGGCCTGAGTGTGCTTCTTAAAAAAAACGATCTCCCGTTTCCCGTAATCAAAACAAAAAACAAACCGTTCCCAAACCGCGTCAAACAGTTCAGTTCCGTCTTCCGTGTTCTTCCTATGCACCTACCTACTTTCTTTTACCGCGCAATTCTCACGCTCGCCGACAAAACAAATGCTGTCAGTTGACAATTTTTATTTCTATTTCTATTATCTAGTAGAAAATTGATTACATAAATACGTTACTATAATTTGCGCGCGACTTGCTTCCTATATACCTACAACTGTGTATCATGCGATTTGTTTAAGTAGCATTTGAAACACTGGCCTGACACCCACTATACTATACTATACTATACTACGAACTCACATTATAAAAATGAAGGAATTCCCGTCCCATGCTCCCATCTCATCACAAGCCAACACCCTACGTCTAGCTTTTTTTTTTTTTCTTGGATTGGGTATCGACACGTGTTGGGTATATAAACACAAAACACGCAATAAATAGCTGCTGCGTATATACAATGTATTGTGGTGTGTTTGTGTGTGACTCGTCTCGAGAAATGCCATTCGTTTTTTGAGCATTTCTCTCATGCGTGCCACATCTCGATCTCATAGTAAGATGGTTCGGTTCTGCGTGGGTAAGCCACACGTGAGAGTTGCCGTTGCCGCGGCGCCGGATCTGCTCTCTTCGTTTTCATCTTTCTCTTCCCTCCGCTAACTCAATGTCAATAATCCTCGTGTCGTCTTTTCTTCGGCTTGTCCAGTGCACCAGACCAGGCGAACAATTTCAGCAGAACAAACCGGTATGTAGGTAGATTTGTATTATATGCCAAATCCAGAAACGAATATACCAACACAACCTACAAGCAAACGTATCCGATCCAATACCGACCGACGCCAAGCAACAACAAGAAAAGGTGTTTTTTTTTTGCCAATGTGTGCTTTGTCAGAGAGCCAGAGTAATTTTATTTAGAAACAGAAAACTGGAAAGAGATAGTGATAGCAATTTGTAGAAAGTAGTACCATGCCAGAGGAAAGCCCCAATCATGGATCAAATCAAAATCAATTGGAAAACATTTCAAGGAAATGTAATGATTGTTTCTTTTCACAGTGCCGCGGTTTCAACTCTTACAACCTGTCCTTAAAGGCATTTCTTGAAAAGCCGGTTAACGCCTTGTATGAAGCAAGAGAGAGATGGAATCACATTACCGTATTTGCCTTTTAGCTAGATTGCATTTGTGTTTGTTGGAATACAAAATATGTGAAATGTGAGTACAATACAAAATGAAACAACTCAAAAAAAAATCAGCCGGCCGGCGACCGGTGCCGGCATAGGCATTGCCACAGCAGAACAGAATTGATGTGAATACACTAGCAATTAGCAGCCAGACTCTGAGCAGGAATTGAGTGCATTGTGTTTGTGTTTCTGTTTAGTCATTCGTTTTCGGAGTGTTTCCTTTTCATTCTTTCTCGTTCTTGGAGTG
Source organism: Cheilosia vulpina (assembly GCA_916610125.1). NCBI lineage: Eukaryota > Metazoa > Arthropoda > Insecta > Diptera > Syrphidae > Cheilosia > Cheilosia vulpina. The sequence continues at coordinate 63,401,512 of OU744277.1, forward strand.
GTTTTTCATAAATGATCCAAGGTAGGCGTAGGAGTGTTTTGATGGCATCGACATTTTTTTCCCCAATTGATTAGGTAGGTATTTGATAACATAACAAAATTGAAAGATGTTGTCAGAATTGCCAGGACAGTGGGTACATTCACAAATCTAAGTATCTGAAGTCGACTGGATTGGTCTAGACTAGATGAACGCAAAAACTAAATTGGTCGGGAACTTAACTTTTCCTACTTGTACTCAGTCACAACTTTATTGACTAGATAAGTCGGTAACCCCCATAAACATCAACTAAAATAGCTGTTCATATAAGTCAATCAAAACTGAGATACATCAAGTCAAACAGCTGTCGAATTTACTAAACTAGATACTTGAACGTCTCCACCCCAGAGTCGTCACAATGTCAATGTGGCAAATGCAAGAACACCGTCCAACATCAATTTAAGCAGATTTTTTAACGGTTGAATTTAGTATAGGAACATTTTACGAAGTTGTTAAAGCGGCATCACACTTGTAACGTGTGGTGTGCTGTGGAGTGGTGTGTCGCTATCACTCCAATGGATTTCAAATGCGTAGAAACATATTTTTCTCGTGAGTTGTGGATTTGTGGCGCATTATGTACAAATCGCTCCTGTTCCGATTGCGCTCAACGCTCTATGCCACAATGAAACGAGACGAATATTTTTTCTGAAATTGACTAATATGAAAGAAAGAGAACACATGAAGTAGTAAACCGACAATGTCATAAAAGCAAAACAAACAAGAAACAACATTTGAATTCATTTAAAAAAAGCTAAGCACGCCAGACAAGTGTGCACAGAACGCGACACGACACCCCACACAACAACACACCATACGTTACAAGGTGGTTCCGGCTTAATGTCATTATTGAATAAAGTAATACATGCTTATCTTGTGTGTCCGCGACAATTTGAAGTACCTACACTAACTTGAGATTGTCACATTCATTCAACAATGCAAGACATCGTTATCAATTCATTTCTGACACTCTTTTGACAACTACCGCAGTTATGACTTTAAGGACATAATAGAGAATAGACTATAATTCCTATATTATCTGGAGATGAAAGCGTGAAGTCATCTTAACTGAACAAAAAGTATGCCTTAAAGAGGTTTTTTTTTTAACACGTTAGATACCTACTGTTGGAATATTCGTAACATTGGCACCTACTACGTACTACTACCCCTTCCGATGACTTGATACCCAGAGCTTGATGTAGGTACTTAAACTTGAGGTGTCATTCTTACTAATCAAAGCCACGCGGCTGGTAAATGACTGATTTTGTGTTATAGTTCGGTTTTTGTTTGTAATTAGCTGTCATTTGCTAGTGGAGTTGTATTTCATAAAGTGACAGTAGCGTGAAATTGTGAAATATTGTGAAATTGGAAAGACATTGTGTAACTCTTATGGCGAATAGTGATATTACCATAATATCTGCTATGACTCATAGTTCACAGAATACATACAAATTATTGAATTTGACGAGTTTGCTTTGACAACAAAAATGTTTTTATATAAATAAGTTCAAGAATTTCATTCTTACTAATTTCCATAAATTAAATATGGGAAATAACAGTTACGAAATTCTAATACGAAAGTCATTGTTATACCTATGTCAAATGTCAAAATAAGCAAAATATCAAATTAATTTTCGCTTTTTAAAATATGATTTATAATTTAAACAATAGCAATCCTGTGCACTCGGTTAGTTAGAGTTATAGGTAGGTATTGGTTAGTTTTTACTAAACTTTTGCTATTAACAACCGATTTTACTGTTTTAACTGGACATCATTTTGAACCGATGACATCCGCAATGGCTTGGATACTAACTGTCCCACGTTCCTGACGTTGTTGGACTTCTCGAAAGCGTTTGACACGGTGGACCACTCTCTCCTTTGTAAGAAGTTGCGGTACGAATTTAGATTTTCGTCTCTGGCAGTCAAACTCTTGCATTCAAACCTAGCGGGCCGGCAGCAATGTGTGGCAGTGGGAAGCCAAATATCTTCGTTTCTTAGAGTTCCCGCGGGAGTTCCGCAGGGTTCGATTCTAGGGCCCTCACTTTACGTGAACGAACTCCCACAGCTTGTTAAACATTGTACCGCCCATATGTTTGCTGACGTCCAATTATACTTGTGCTGCCCGCTGGATATGATTAGTAATGCGATTGAACTGAGGAACGAAGATCTGGAGATCATACAACAGTGGGCCCTCAAACACAATTTATCACTGAATCCAGCGAAGTCCAAGACGCTCTGTATTTATAAGCAGTCTCTAGATAAATTAGGACAGTGACCCATTGAATACGTCACGAAGTCTCGTAACCTTGGTGTAGTTTTCAATGATACTCTTACCTGGACAGATCATGCTGCAGCTACTATCGGAAAAGTATATAGTGGTCTCCGATCGCTACGGGCATTGCAAAACTCTTTGCCGGTGAAAACTAAGCTGCTACTTGTTAAGTCCCTTTTATTACCATAGTTGCGAAGTTTTCTGCTGTGTTGACTATAACACTAGGCATAAACTACATTTTATCTATAACAATTTAGCAAGATTTGTTTTTAATAAACAGTATTTCGACAACATATCAAGTTACTCTCGGCAAATAATGGGCCTCAGCTTCGATAACCTCATTAAGTTCAGAACGCTAATCCTCTTTCATGGTGTTATACAGACCCAACAGCCTGAGTATTTGTACAGCAGATTGAATTTTCCCACTTCACAAAGAACAGCCATCATGACTCGGCCCAGATTCTATTGCTTGCAATATGAGCGCTCATTCTTCGTCCATAGGCGTTTTTCTTTTTTAGTTCAGAGCTGAGCTCTGAACCGAGCATGCTCAGATCGTTCTGATGTATTTATGAAACACACTTGAGCACGTAGCTGACATTTTTAATAAATGTATGTATAAATTGGATATTTATTCATTTTTATTTATTAAATTGGTTAACCTTCAGTTCCAGAACAACAAAGTTCGTCCACCATTTCATTTATTTTGTCTATCCTGTTTTTTTTCTGTCAAATGTGCCTGGAAGTGTGTAATCAGCTTTATACTCAGCCTGCTCAGTCAATTTATTCTGAGCTCATAGAGCGCGCTCTGATTATGCTCCGAGAGAAAAAAGAAACACAAATTCTGAGCTCTGATGTATCTGAGCTAAAAAAGAAACACGAACTTTTTGTATAACAGTTCAGGTTGTGCTCTGAACTAAAAAAGAAAAACGCCTCATGCCACTCTTCTATGGAACTCATTACCCATTACACTACGGAGAACCACAAACACAAGCAAATTTAAAACTTACCTTTTCAAACACTTGGCCAGTGATACATAAATATAAATCTAACAGATTTGTCAAATATTATATTTTGTTATTAATTTTCTTATGTAAGCTTCCAATTAATTACATGTAGTCTGTCCTCATCTATCTAATGTTAAATTTGCTTTTGAACTCTAAATCTTTTAAAGCCTTCACAAACTATAAGATGTAATCTTACTGTGAACCTATTCTTTGATATAAGTAAATAAATAACTACCTTACTAAATTCAATTTTGTTTGTTTTGTCTTGTCGAAATGTAACAATTTGCTTTGGTTTTCAAACAAAATTATACCAACAATTTAATATCTGTGTAAGAAATTACCTCCAAAAGTGGGTGTTTACATTTTCTTAATTACATTTTGATTTAAATTTTCTTAACAGACTAAATGGCCCGAAGGCTATACCTATAGGCATTGGATACCTAGTAGACATTAATTAGTATTTCAAAAAGTTTTAACCTCTGTCTTTCAAAAGGTAAAAAATTTCACGATAAGCCAGTGAACCTTTCATAGTGTACAATTACATTCGCGCTGTAATTTGAGCAGAAAATAGGTTTCTACATATAATAACGTATTTTTCTAAACTAACTTAACCTAACCAGTGTGACTAGTGCCTAGGCTAGTAAATAAACACAGTCAGCAGCATTTTTGTTACTCCAGCAAACGCCACTTTATAATCTTTCTTTTCATTATTAATATCATAATAGCCCCTACCTCCGACAAAAACTTCAATAATGCCAAGGATTGCGTCAAACTGCATTAACTGTCATTATGTGCAAAAAGAAATAATTGCTGCGCTGTCAAGCATTCAATCCGCTCTTTAACAACTACAACTAATCTCTAATTCATAATAATCTAATACATAAATGTCTTTTTTTTTTGTGCTTCTCTGCTCTTTTATTTCCATTCCATCCATGGGAAGAAAGCAAAAGTAAATAAAAAACTTCTACTATACACAAAAAGTGCTCAATGAAAATACGGGATTTACAACGAACGAACGCAGTGCATCGTGTATGAAGTTGTGTCGTGCAGTGTAACAACAAAACCGCCAAACAACAAATCGAAATCACTAGCAATAGGTGGGATTAGGGGTAGGGATTTAGGGAACCCCAAAAAATCTCACTCGAAAAGGAACATTGAGTGTGAGTCACGCGACGCGAGTGTGTAGCAATTTCAGTCAGTTAAGCGAAACATGGGTTGGTGTGCGTTCTGAGTGCAACCCAGCTATCGTTGTACATTTGTGTGCCGTTGCCTGCCTGCCCGACACGGCGGTTATGGATGAAAATTACGAATAGTTTGTCTTTAGCGCGCTGGTTGTAAAGGCGGCTTTTCTAAAAAGCGCTTCTCTTCATCCGTTGAATGTCTCTTCTTCTTTGGGAGATTAGTGTGTGGAAAATATCAAACAAGAAAAAATACGTCTTAAAATAAGGGAAACTTTTTCCCCTAACCGTTAAATAGATATATATACCTATATATACAGCATCAGTTCGAATTTTGTTTTTGACGTGAAAACTGATTCGAAGCAAGTAATTTGCCATTCTTATAACAGTAAACTGATCCGCAA